>JANUYF010000001.1:133768529-134368529 GCA_026167975.1 Phrynosoma blainvillii
AACAGAAGAAGCTCATTCAGAACTGTCATAGCAGTGTGTTGGGGATCAGGCTGAAGTAGTCCACTCTGATAGTGGAACTGTTATCATCAGGGACACAACTCCTCTGACACTGAAGTCATTTCAGCATTGGTGGAGTCTGCCCCACTCCAGCACCCTCATGGTCACATCTGCACCTGCAGAAAACATGGTGTAAGTGGAGATGGATGGTGAGGTCGCTTCACAAAGGGGGTGTGCCAGTGGTATCCCGCAGCCCTCTGCATTTGGTGAGAGGCAAGTCCTGGGTATCCTGTTCTCCCCAGGGCTCTAATAGTGACCAGAAGGGTTCAGAATCTCCTCTGTGATGGGTGCCTTAACATTCAGACACCATTGTGGCTTCTCAGATTTCTTGCCACTTTCCCACTGACAAGGATGGTGTTGAGCTTTTCAGTGGTGCATGGCCATTCATTGTGAACCCCACCCTCAGTCAGATTCCAAGTTCTTTAATTGTGCCCTAGAGGCAGAGCTGGGGGCTCTTTCCAAGGTTTTGGCCAGGGAGACACCAGCCTTCTCAATAGAAAGCAGCATGGCCAGGAACAGCATCATCACTTTCATAACCAGCATGGCCATTATCATCACCAGTTTCACTCTTGCCGCTTCCTTGGGGATGAGGCACAACAGCTATCATGTAGGTTTTTGTTGGAGAGGTACCCCTCACCAAACAAAAGCCTCATCAGGCAATGTTTTCTGGGGAAGATAAACAAAAGCGTCCCTGTGCAGTGGTTCCAGGAGAAGATACGTAATCCATAATGTTGCAGTTAAAACAACTTTTGGAAAACTAGGCTCCTTCTCAGTCTGGCCTCAAGGGGACCTCAGAGGCCTCTGCTAAGCATCCCTTAGCAGTCAGCAGTGCCTGGCATTCAATGTAGGGATTTTCAAGGAGGGGTGGGTCTCTCAGGTCTTCAGGTAAGGTTGTCTCTGCACAAAGCCTCTCAGGTAAAAGAAATGGGGTAACTCTTACTCACTCTTCTTAGGATTTGGACTGTGAGTACAATGTGGAGTCTCTGTTCCTAGGGGAGGACTTGCAGACGTCTTGGGGCAATGCTGATGATTCTGAAAAGGGAAGGAGTAGTCTGATTCCAGTTCCAGTGAGAATGAGCTCTCTCACCTCTTGTTTCATTCTGAAGTTCTTCCCCCCATTAACCAAGGTCTCTACAGCATTGGTGTTTACTTCATCCAGGACAGGGAAGAGTACCCCATTATTATTATTATTATTATTATTATTATTATTATTATTCTGAACTGGGCGAAAGGGTCCTTCTCTGCTTCAACAACCCAGGTGTCCAGGAAGGGAGATGCCCTTTTCTTCAGTCTTCCTCCTACTGGTAAGGTCAGAATGGGCTACACCATTGCAGAGTAAAAAAAGGTAACCATGATTGCATAGATTTACTACTAAGTAAACAGGTGCTTGAGGAACCGGAGTTCCCCACATTCCCCTCCCCCTTTTTTTGTTTGTGGTTTCTTTGGGCCTTTGCAGACTGCTAGAAATAGTGCAAATTGAGTCCATTTTAACGGCCCTGGCTCAGTGCTAGGGAATCATGGGAATGTATTTTTTTCTGAGACATTGAGCCTTCTCTATCAGAGAGCTCTGGTGCCATAATAAACTACAATTCCCAAGATTCCCTAGCACTGAGTCAGGGCAGTTAAAGTGGACTCAATTTGCACTATTTCTGGCAATCTGCAAAGTGTGTTTGTCTTAAGTTCTACTCAGGGATGGTGAGGGCTTTCTCAAAGACCCTGAGGAGAAGAGAACCTGAAGAAGGCCCACAAGACGGCAGCTTTGGCGATCAGGACTTTGGCCGCTGGTTTGGTATTTGCTTTTGTCCCCTTTTATGGGTGGAAGATATTCTGTAGGGCAGGGGCCGGCAACCTATGGCCCACGGGCCGGTTCCGGCCCAGGTCCCGGCACTTACCGGCCCAGGTGGACCCCTGCCGTTGCCATGCGTTTTGGCCGCCTTGCGGCTGCGTGCCCCACAGCCGCCATTTTGATTTCCAAAATGGCGGCCGCAACGCATTTGCGCATGCATAGGAGTACTGCACATGCGCAAACGAGTCGCGGCCGCTATTTTGGAAAACAAAATGGCGGCCGTGACTCGTTTGCACATGCACAGTACTCCTGCGCATGCGCAAACGCATCGCAGCTGGCATTTTGGAAACTAAATGGCACCCGCGACATGCGCGGAGGCAGCAGTAGCCGCGCACGCTGTGGCGGCGGCGGCGGCATCGTGCGCGGGGGGCACCATTCCCCCCCCCCCTCAGCCCGGCGGAGGGGAGGACTTCAGGGGACCGTCCCATGGCTCAAAAAGGTTGGCTACCCCTGCTGTAGGGAAAGGAACTGCACAACAAGTCCTTGCATACAGGCCTTTTGAAGATTTACAATTCACTTCAATTTGAGGCAGACAAACTGAAGGATTCCCTTACCTTTGCTGCAAGGTCTATAGAGGTTATCACAGTGGCTAAGCATTCCTCCTGGTTTAAGATTTGGGAGGTGGATGTGCATTCTAAGGCAGACCTCTCCACAGTAGCCTTTAAAAGCACTAAATTATTTGAGGAGGAGCCTTAAAAAGCATCATAGTAGAAACTAAGGATAAAAAACAGGTGACGCCCCTTCCAAGAAAGGGGAAAGGAAGGTAGCTAAGAGGCCTTTTCAGTCTTGTTTTTGTCCCTTGAGGCGGTTTGGGAAATCCAGAGATTTTCTCTCTTTCAGACCTACCTAGACTAGATCAAAGTTTCCCTTCAGCCTCCCAGTCCTCTACTGGTCGGAGGGCCATAAAGGGTACTGGCAGAAGTTCTGCCATCCCATGTGTTCCCAGTAGGGGGCAGACACCTTCTCTTTCAGGAAACCTGGTCATGACAACCACAGACAGGCGGGTCCTGGCTACAGTTTCCAAGGGTTACACCATGAGTTCATCCAGGTTCCCAGAGCAGGTTTCTGCCATCTCCAGTACAAAAGAACAGCCAAAAGAGAAAATCAGAAAATCAGGAATCTTCTTCATATCAATGTGGTAGAATAGGTGCCTCTATCAGAATATACATCCTATACTTGAAGCACACAAATTGTTCTGTTGTTTCCAAACGCTTCTGCTTGCAGTTGCTGTTCTCCATCTAAGAGGCTATGCAGAAAGGGGACTTCCTAGTTTCTTTGGACCTTGCAGAAGTGTATCTCCACATTTTTATCATGGACAGGAGCACAAAATTGATTACAATTCTTCAACTCCACAGTCCTGATAGAAAGAGGAGAAAAGCATCATTCAGTGATGCTGTATTATGTGTAAAATAACTTTCACTATGAGTAGGAAACTCCATGATCTCATACAGTTGCTTCTGTGGATATGACTGATGTCTAAAAACATCTGGAAAGCAACAGTTGATTGTATTTGATACATGTCTTTAAAATTTTATTTCATGTTTTAATGTGTGGTACTTCTACCCTGCCTGGTATTTGTTACAGAGGGGAAAAAAACAGGATAGATTCTAATAATAGAATAAATGCAGTATGCAAGGTTTCCTGGCATATCAGTGCTGAGTTCATATACATCTTTAGCATTTAATATAATAGACAATGTTATGCATAATGATGACTCTGCAGTTATATTGAAGCAAGAACAGCTATTAACCATGTCTCTATTAGATACTGTACTTACTACTATGTGTTTTATAGACAGAAATTTCAGGAATGGATAGTAGTGGTAATGCTGAATAGTGTCTTCTGTACTAATGATTACATTTTAGTTTTGACCTCCTTGCAACTTCCTTTAATTTCACACATGGATGTTTCCTGA
The DNA here is from genome assembly GCA_026167975.1 of Phrynosoma blainvillii. Classification (NCBI taxonomy): domain Eukaryota; kingdom Metazoa; phylum Chordata; class Lepidosauria; order Squamata; family Phrynosomatidae; genus Phrynosoma; species Phrynosoma blainvillii. The sequence continues at coordinate 133,772,348 of JANUYF010000001.1, forward strand.
TTTATGAACTGCAGTGCAGGCTCTCCTTATTTTGAGGAGGGTGTATTTAAGGAACATTTGGGTGCATAAGGAGTGTATTTTTTCATATTATAGGACTGGGTTTTCAGAACTACTTGTCTAGAATTGCTTCCCACCAACGACACAGCTTAAGATTTTTAAATCACTTACCTGTTTTGCATTAGGAAGATGCAAGAAGTAGAGAATTGGGGAAAATCCTTCTTTAAAAAAAAAAAAATTGCACTGCTGATTATATATTCTCAAACTCCAATGCTTTCTTATATATGTGATTTATATTTGCCATTCTTGTGCATTGAGTTCGCTCTAAACATTCAGCCTGTTTAAACATTCAACCACAATATTCCATCCTGCTTCGTACTCTTTCTCAACAACAAGTTTTGGTTTTTTCCTCAGCCTTTTCACTCTTGTGCACTTAAAGTTTATGAACATTTCACAGCATTCAAAATGGTAATATCATGCTGCTACAAAAATAAGGTTTCCCCATCAGATTGTATCTAAAGAGACTTTTAGCCCTCCAGAGGAGGAACCTTTAGGCCTCCAGATATTTCGGACTACAGCTCACACAACCCCTTATCATTGCCCAGTCTGGATAGTATGATGGGAGCTGTAAGCCAAAATGTCTGATGGTCCAATGGTTCCCTACCCTGATTTAAGGGTTATACAGTAAAGATTTTAATTCAGGATTACTGGATGGCCAGTTTTGAAAACTGAAGGGCTTTATTGCACGAGCACAAACTGCCTTTAAGATAACTTTGATTTTGTTCAGTTAATGTACAACAACTGGATAATCATTAAATCGTTTCTGCACTGTGGTTGGTCTTACTAGACTAGGCCAGCACATTTTATAGTCTATTAGTCTGAAGTGAGTAGTACATTTATGTAAAACTAGGAAAGTCAGGCACAAATACAACAATGAACTCAGTGGGAAACATTTAGTTTTTCTCAGCCTATTGTTTCTTGCAGATTTGTTGTGAAGGTAAAATGGGGATGGCCCCGTCTCTTCTGCTTTAAATGTTGGAGGAAAAGGTGAAGTCAAAATCAGAGGAAGAAAAGGACAAGAACTAATAAATGGTATATGCTATAAGTAATTACATCCCTCTAGGGAGTTCAGACCCATTGTACAGAGAAGCCCTGCTTCTCTGCAGTTTGGCACTGGTAGCCTCTAAAGTTGGTAGTAGCTCTTATTTTGTCATAGACGGTTATTCTTTTCCTGGGCTAAAGAGCTTTATCACCCAAGAGTATGTGGTAAAGCTGAAGCATTTCTAGATTGCATCTGAATGTACCTAATCTATTAAGTTTAGTTTTGCTCTTATCTCTTAGTCAGTGTAGTGTTATGGTTCTGCTACGCTTTAATGTTATAAATTAGTATAATACATTTTATAAGAGACTAACAGTGACTTCTGATTATCAGCTTGCACAATATCTGTTCTTTTACTTCAGGTTTAGGAATAATTATTGCAATCCTCTTGTAATTACTCTGAAAGGTTGCCTTTTAATTCAACTGCACAGGTCATTTTTGGGGGCAACATTTTTTAGTTGATATTGTTTTCAATTAATATTTGGAATAGTTTTCTACATGTAATCTCTTAAATGTCACTGTATTCTAAATTGGCTGGCTTTTTATTATCCAGTGGAAATGGAACTGAGAGAGGAACCACCAGGTGATGCAACCTGAGCAGCCTTTTTATTATATAGGATTGCTGAAAGGAATTTGACAGATACTGATTTAATTTACAAGGAAGATGGATTACAATGATCTGTTATTTGGTTTCTTGCTTTTAATTGGGCTTACAAACATCTGGAAAAAAATGGAGTACCGTATATACTGGTCTATAAGTAAAAAAAAATGTACCCCAAAATTGACCCCAAGATGCCAGGTTGACTTATTTACTGGTCAGTATGGTAATGTGATAGCAGCTCTTTTAGATTTTCCCATGAGGTGGGGAGAAAAGCCAAGCAGAAATAGTCCTGGCTGATTTATTACTCTTAGAAAAGTTTCTTTCTCTTTTGAGCCAAGCAGAAAGATTTATTGCTCTTAAACAAACAAACAGTCTGCAGAGTGAAGTCTGAAATTAAAGTTGAAACATCCAAAGCAAAAAGCCTCAATTAGCCTCTCTTGCCATGCACACACATACACACACATACTGAAGTTTTACTTTAAGCCTCCGAGCTTTATCCTCGACTTATCCATCAGTCATGGCAAAATCCATAATTTTGGCCCCAAAACCTGCCCTCGACTTATACCGTACATGAGGATGACTTATAGTTAAGTATATACAGTAAGTTCAATTGTAAAATAACTATTACCAACATTATTACTGTTGGTTACACTATTACAGTTCTAGCCAAATAATTCTACAAGACAAGTTTTTTTGGGAGATGTTTAAAATGTGTGTTGTTCATTATTATTATTTTAAAGGGACTATGGGTCAAAACAGGCTGCAGAAATAATCCTGTTTGCAACTACTTCAACTGACCTGGCTCAATGCTAGGCAATTTTGGGAGCTGTAGTTTGTTGTGGCACCAGAGCTCTTTGACAAAAGAAGGCTCAATGTCTCACAAAACTACAGTTTCCAGAATTTCCTAGCATTGAGCCAAGGCAGTTAAAATGGTCTCAAGACGGATTATTTCTGCAGTCTGTTTGGCCCTATATTCCTGCACATTCTGAGTAAGATTTCCTTTTAGTCTATTGAAGAATGTATTTCCTTCTGATATTTAGATTTACTTAGGCACTATCTGTATGTTGATTGTGAATTGCTGTCTTTTACAAATGTTCAGTAACTGAACTTGATCAAATGTGGACCAGACTACCCAAGTAACAACTGCTCTCTGTATGTTAAGGGCTGGGTGGGCAACTGTGAAAGGTTAGGGGGGCACAGTAGCCCTTGGGGAGACCTTAGAGCAGGGGTAGGCAACCTGTCCCCTTTAAGGGCCGAGGGACTTCAGCTCCCAGAAGCCTCAGCCATGTTGGCCAATAATCCCATGTTGGCCAATAGCTCCTGGGATTCTGGGAGCTGAAGTCCCTCGGCCCTTAAAGGGGAAAGGTTGCCTACCCCTGCCTTTAGAGGGCTTGCTAAGACAGCATTTGGTGAGAAAGTAACCTCTGGGGGATCACGATAACTGTGCTGGAGATCTTGAGGACTACCCTTGTTGTAGGAGCGAGTTATTGGGAAAGAGTCTCATCAAGAATGCTGTGGTGAAGGAAATACTTAAACTCCCCTTCCTTACCCTCTACAGTCCTACACTACCTCCATCGTGGTCACTGCTCTTTGGCTTAAAGACACATGCACTTCTGTTTGTGGCTGATAGTAATTCCATTCTAGTTTAAGTATTTTTCTCTCTTCCACCATGAAGAATCTGTGTGTAATGGTATAAATCTCCCAGTTATGCATAAGCCTAGGTTCTGATGTTGGAGAGAGCAGCAGGATAACTGTGCACAGAGCTTGGATCAAAGCCATAAGAAATATCTCCGTTCTACCAATTCTTGAAGTGCTTATTGTGCTTAGGCGCTCATGAGGGAGATGAACAATAGGATCTTACTGTATGTAGTTAGAGTGCTTTGTCCATCTAAAAATTCTTAGTTCTCTTCTTGCATCAATTGGTTTAATTTCAGAATAAGTTCTAATTTTGAACAATTGTTGCCCTTCAAGAGATGTACCAGTTAGCTGTCTAATAACTTACATTTGCATGGTAATAGGCTAGCTATTCTTGCTCTTTCATTGCTGTCAGTAACAATTCAGAATAATGTTTTCCTGCCAGTAGGAGTCAGCAAAGTATTAACTAATCATTTTTTGTCATGGTAAAGGATGTTCCAAGAGGCCTAAATACTGTAAAGGCACCAGATCCTGTCTGATCTTGGAAGCTAAGCAAGGGTTAGTACTTGGATGAGAAACAGCCATCGAATACTAGATGCTGTAGGCTATATTTCAGAGGAAGGAACGGGCAAAACACCTCTGAGTATTTCTTGCCTAAGAATAGACTATAAAAAATTCATGGGGTCACCATATGTTGATAGGTGACGTGAAGGCACGCGCGCGCACACACATACACACACAATTTTCCTCCTTTAACCGGTGAAGCAGTTTATTCTTGGATTTCCAAACGACATACAACAGCATTTCTCATCAGTCTCTCAAAAATGTAACATTTATAATGTAAAGTGGATTAGTAATTGTGGATTGGTAATTTGGTTGAAGAATGGAAACTGAGGATAAGAATGAATAGGCAGTTCATACAAGCCTTCACCAACTAAGAACTCCCAGATGACTTGAACAACTCCTGTCAGTCCCAGCTAGCATAGTCAGTGGTCAGGAATATGGAAGTTTTAGTCAGCATGTGAAGTGCTCTAGGTTGGAGAGTAAAAGTTTGTCAAATTGAAGGGTGGGATCTCTGTATTGGAATTCCTTAATTAATGCATAATCCATTAACATTAAGTGCAACGGATTTTAAAGGGTTTTAGCAAATGGTTCCTTTGTGATAATAACAAACCTAATTTTGGCTACCTTACCTGTTGCACAGCCCAAACTGTCTCAGAAAGCCCCCCTGTATTTTAGGATCAGCTTCTTTTGGATCACAGGAGGCTACAATGGATGGAAGACCAGTTCGCACAAATGGGAAGTGCTTCCTTCTAGTGGAGAGAACTAAAACATGGGTATTTTATGATGATCTGGGAATTTACTTGAGCATACAAGGTTGTTATATCCTGTTAACTCATTTCTGACTGTAAAGCAGAGCTTTATAGGTAATATTTGTTCAGAGAGTGTTTGCCTTTGCCTTCCTCTGAAGATGGGAGAATGTGACTTGGGCAAGGTCACCATCAGATTTCCATGAATGAGCCGGGATTTAGCCCCGGTCTCCAGAAATATAGGGGCTATCCGCACTACAGAAATAATCCTGTTTGGTGCCACTTTAACTACTATGGTTCAGTGCTATGAAATTCTGGGATTTGTAGTTTTATGAGACATTCAACTTTGTCGGAGAGCTCTGGTGCCACAATAATCTACAGGTCCAAGAATTCCATAGTATTGAGCCATAGCAGTTAAAGTGGTGTCAAACCGGATTATTTCTGCAGTGGCTCATGCAGGCCTAATCCAGCAATTAAGCACTATACCAGGCTGGCTGGTAGCTGACTCTTTTCCTAGTAATTAATTTTTTTCTTGTTATATTTTATACTTCACTTACCCCTGAATGCATTAGTTTAATTCATGAGTATCTTTAAAGAATCGTACTAAGCGTTTATATGACTTCTGATATAAACATTATAAAATAGTTGAAAGATATTTTCTGTATTTTAATATCTATAAATTAATTGCATTTAAGTCATTTTATCATGCTTTGAACTCAGGATTTTATGCTCAAAATATGTTGTGCATATGCCATTAGAATGAAGAGGCATGCAGGCAGCTTTCATACTGATTCTTTTCATTTGTTAAAAATAAAGAAATATATTATGTAGGTTTAAATTGCATAACATGCTCTGCATTCCATAAACTGCCTTTAAAAAGTTCTTATTGTTTTGTTGTTTGTATTTTGGAATTTTTTTCTGTCAAGTGAGCTTTAGAACATCTAAAGTCTATTCCAGCCTCTCAAATTAAGTATAATGGGAATTAAATTAAATAGCTGTAAACATGTTAAGTTCTACCACAAATAGTAAATGACATGAGAGATTTGTTTCTGTCCCTTTGACACATGTTCCAGCTTTAATCAGCTTTCATGCTTTATTTTAACTTTATACTTGATTCAATTTTGAAGTAAATTTAAAAAGAATGCAGATGTAATGTTTCTATGCCATATGTTGTCATCCCTTTATTATGTTTTCTCTTCTCATTTCATAGTTACTGATGTATACAGAGGCTACTCATTAACTCTCAATATATGAGTTTAGCTACCTTATGAAGGTGCCAGCAGTTGGGTAGCCTGAGATGTCCCTTCACTGTTGTTGTATTTGATCAGTAGGAAATGGCAACACGCTGTATTAAAAAGTGCAGGACTGGGCAAATATTCAGGTTTTCCTGTTCAATAATGCAAACTTCCAATATAAATAATTAGTTATGGTAGTCAATAATAATATATAAATATTAAATAAGAATATTAGGAAATGAATATTAGAAATGGACAGGAATGGGACACTTTGAATCAGACAACCACATAGTGTTCTACTCAGGCAATGAAAAGACAAGAAGAAAGGGGATGGCTTTCATACTAAGAAAAGATGTGGCAAAAGCAGTCAGAGGGTACAATGCAAAACCAGACCAAATCATTTTAGTAAGGCTCCATGGTAAAGCTATGAATATCACCATAATTCAAGTATATGCACCAACTACAGAGGCAGAACAGGAAGAAACTGATAGATTCTATGAAGCAGTACAGGAATAAAATGACAGCACACCAGCACAGAATGTCACTGATCATTGAAGATTGGAACACAAAAGTTGGAAGCAAAGAAGAATCAAATACAATAGGCAGATTTGGATTAGGCAAAAGAAACAAAGCGGGAAGAAATGAAGCAGGTGAGCGTTTCATAGATTTCTGTGAAGCTAACAACCTATTTGCTGCAAACACATTTTTCATACAATCAGAGAAAAGGCTATACACATGGACCTCACCAGATGGTCAACACAAACATCAAATAGATTATATAATCGGAAGTAAAAGATGGCGGAACTCTATACTGGTGGCTAAGACTAGACCAGGCACCAACTGTGGCACAGATCACAAATTACTCATATCAAAAATAAGAGTAAGACTCAAGAAGAAAACAAAACCAGTGATTATGCCAAAACATGATCTAAATAACATCTCAACAGAATTTACAGACAACATAAGAAACAGATTTGCACTACTAAGCATAATAGACCGAGAACCACAGGAACTATGGTCTGAAGCCAGGGACATAATAAAAGAAGAATGCAGACAGATACTTTCAATAAACAAAAAGAAAGACAAAAAATTGATGACAGAAAAAAACACTACAAGCAATAAAGAAAAGAAGAAAAACAAAAGGGACATAGGAACAAACTAAGAATTATGAATGCAACAGTACAACGGTTTGTGCGGAAAGGTAAAGAAAATTACTACAATGACCAATGCAGAGAAATAGAAGACCACAACAGAAAGGGAAGAACAACAGATTTATTCCACAAGATCTGAGAAATCAAAGGAAAATTCAAACCAAGGACTGGGACACTCTATGACCGTGGTGGTGAACCTATGGGATATGTGCCAAAGATGGCACATGAAGTTATTTTTCCTGGCATGTGGAGGACAGGGAGGAGGAGGAATAAGTGTGCACCTATTCCTTCTCTTTCCGGCCGTTCCGGGCCTTTATCTGCCTCCAGAGAGGCAGCAGAAGGCCTGGGAGGACAGGGGGAAGACATCCTGCCCTGGAAGGCAGAAGGCCCCCCCCCCCCCGACGGTGGAAGCCTTGCCCCAGAAATCCCGTCCTCCCCCTCCCCCCCCCGGAAGTCTGGCCTCCCAGCACCCAATGCCGGGAGGACTTTTAGTTTTGGCACTCGGCTCCTAAAAGGTTCGCCATCACTGCTCTATGATAACAAATAACATAATTCAAGACCAGGAGGGAATAAAAACACATTGGATGCAATACACAGAAGAATTATACAAAAGAGATGACAAAATGAAATCACATGGAACTAAGAGCCATATGAAGATGAATCCCAAATTCTAAAAAGTGTGTGGAGGCTGCAATAAGAGAAATAGCGAAAAGCAAATCACCAGGAACAGATGATATTCCAATTGAACTGCTGCAGTTCACACTGATAGAATCAACTCTAGTGCTAACCAACATATGTCAACAGATATGGAAAACAAAATGATGGCCAACAGATTGGAAGTGATCAATATACATTCCCATACAAAAAAGGAGATACAAGAGAGTGCAGAAACTATAGGACCATAGCACTGATCTCCCATTCAAGCAAAATCATGCTCCAGATTCTGCAAAATCAACTCCAGCCATACATGGAGAGAGAAATCCCAGAGATTCAATTGGGCTTCAGGAAGGGAAGAGGCACAAGGGACCAAACTGCAAAGATATGATGGCTAATGGAGTGCACCAAGGGTTTCCAAAGGAAAATCAGCATGTGCTTTATAGACGATAGCAAAGTCTTCGACTGCATAGATCAGGGGTCCCCGGACTTTTTGATCTGAGGGCCGGTTCGCTGGCCCCCAGATCTTCCGGGTGGGGTTGATGCATGAGCATGCACGCGCTTCCGGATGCCATTTTGGAAGCCAAAATGGGGCCTGAGTAGTGCACATGTGTGTGTGAAGCCGTGCACGACTCCGGACGCTATTCTGGAAGCCAAAATGGGGCCCAAGTAGTGCACATGCATGCGCGACGCCAGACACCATTTTGGCTTCCAAAATGGCACCCAGGGTCATGTGTATGATGTCACGTGTGCATGCGCATGACTCTGAACGCCATTTTGGCTTCCACCAAAAGTTTGAGTTGTCCTGCTTCGAATCTTCGGCATTGGCTTTCTTCCAGAACCCTAGAAGCTGCAAGATCCATAGTAAGTTGTGCTTCAGGCACTCCTTGCAAACCATGCAAAATGGTGTCATTTTGCATGACACCATTTTGCATGGCTTCAGGCACTCCTTGCAAACCATACAAAATGGTGTCATAACTTGAAGAAAGAGAACCTAAAAGAATGTAAGATTTTTGAATTTGAGGAATTTCTACACCTCTCATTTGTACTTGGGTAAATAAGTCCCTCATCACTTCCGGATGCTGTTCTGGAGATTGTCCTTAGTCCATTTTCTGCCTATACAGTCTCTTGCACCACATCATTTTGGCTAGAGCTGAAGCAGATTGATGAATGTCCCTCAAGGAATCCCAAATGTCCTTAGCCACATTTTTCTCCCTTAAATAATTTAACTGGGCCTCATAAAGGATGAGGTGGATTGTTGCGCAAGCATGTTCATTTCTTTCTATATCCGCTGGAGTAGGCACCTGTGGGAGACCTTCTCGGACTATCACCCAAAGATTCTCCCGAACGAGTAGGGCCCTTGCATAGAGGCTCCATGATGGGTAATTCTGATCCCTTAATTTAGAAAATTTTACTACTTCCATTGTGACTCCTTCTTGTTACACAAAGAGTCTCAAAGCAGCTTGTCCCCTCTATCTTCTTTAAGGAAAAACTGTCTCTTTAAATGCTCAGGCCAGAACTCAGTTCTTTAAAAAGCCTTTACATTCAGCCAAACGGCCAGACAGCTCCTTTAAACCATGCAGAAAAGCATTGCTCTATTCACAGCTGAAATTCCAGGAACCACGCCAGGCACGGCATACTCCTCCGTTTCCCATCTGCACAGCGGAAGCGTGCTGGGCCCATAACCCATTGTTGAATTTTATTGGTGTGGTGTGCTTGAAAATCCAGCAGAGCCAAGGAAAAATCCAAAATTTTAAAAGTAGAACTTTATTGTTTCAAAAGGTAAAAATAAGCAAAGAAAAATACAGTCCAACATAGGATCACATCATGCTGATGTGGTAGAACAGAAGAGTTACAGATCCATGTTTCCAGATCCAGAAGTTACATTTTAAAAGCAATATAAGCATATTATAGTCCAAAAATTAACTCCATAGTTAGATCCATTGCGAACACACACACAAACAGGAAGAAATATAAGAAATATAAACAATTCTAGACAAAGGGATTTCTCAGCTCTGCCCTTTCTCCACCTTCTGGATGCTAACCTTATATTGATTGGATGTTATGTGTATGATGTTTGTTAACCCAGCCCCTTGCTGTCCATCATCCACCACATGATTTCTTTCCCAAGCCTAATGATGTTTTGGATATTGTTATCTGTTCTTGGCTGCCTTTCCCAGCTAGGAACTTCTGATGTTATGACTCTCTGGCCACCTGAACTGGGCTGTCTTTGTTTGCCTAGATTGGGGTAGGCAACCTAAGGCCTCGGGGTGCTGGATGCGCCCCACCGAGGCCTTTGGACCGGCCCCAGGCCGGTCCTGCCGCCACCACCGCCACCGCCCACCATGATGATATTGATTATTGTTGTTATTACTCTGGGTGTGCTGACCCCTGCGATTTCCCCAAATGCGGGAAACTCAACTGCATAATTTGTGGTACTTGTTCTTGGGGTTTTCTTGGCAAAATCTCCACAGAGGTTTTGCCATGGCTTTTCTGGGGCTGAGAGAGTGTGCATGTATATTTTTTAATTTTTTAAAAAAATATATATTTTTATTTATTTATTTATTTATTTTTGGTGCTCCTTTCCCCCCCCTCCCCCAATTGTCAGAGGGACAGCAACCCGGCCCCCAGCTCAAAAAGGTTGCCTACCCCTGGCCTAGATGTTGTTCTCATGAGGAAAATTTCAGACACACATCTCTACATTTCACCTTTGACTGTATAACTCATCTATATTCTAACAGCGCGAGTGGCGGCGGGGCGGCACATGGGCTGGTAGGAAGGCCTCGGCAGGCTGGTTGCGGCCCACAGGCCATAGTTTGGGGACCCCTGGCATAAATCATGAAAGGCTATGGAATGCCCTTAAAGACATACGAGTGCCAACACATCTGATAGTCCTGATGAGTAATCTGTACTCAGGACAAAAGGCTACGGTCAGAACAAAACATGGAGAAAGAGAATGGTTCCCAATTGGTAAAGGGGTCAAACAAGGCTATATCCTTTCACATTATCTGTTCAACTTGTATGCAGAACATATTATAAGAAAAGCCGGCTTTAGGGCACAGAAGAAGGAGGAGTGAAAATAGGAGGAAGGAATATCAACAATCTAAGATATACAGATGACACCATAGTACTAGCAGAAAACCTCACAGACCTGGAACACCAACTAAGGAAAATCAAAGAAGAAAGTGCAAAGGCAGGCCATTAATGTTGAACATAAAGAAAACAAAAATAATGACCACCGAGGACCTTCACAAGTTCAACCTAGACAATGTATAAATAGAAATAGTAAAAGAATTCCCATACCTGGGATCAAACATTGATTGAAATGGGGACCGCAGTCAGAAAATCAGAAGATTGAATGGGGAGGGTGTCTGTGAAAGAACTAGGAAATATTCTAAAATGCAAAGATATACAACTCAGCACAGAAGTTAGAATTATACATGCCATTGTATTCCCTATTACCATGTATGGATGTGAGAGTTGGACATTTAAGGACGATTATAGAAAGAAAATCAATGCATTTGAGATGTGGTGCTGGAGAAGAATGTTGAGGATCTCATGGACACCTAAAAGGACAAACAAGTGGGTCCTAGAGCAGATCAAGGCAGAAACCTCCCTGGAAGCCAAGATGACCAAACTCAGGCTGTCTTACTTCAGACACATCATGAGAAGGGAGGACTCTTTGGAAAAAAAACAATAATGCTAGGGAAGTAGGAAGAGAGGAAGGCCACATAGTAGATGTATACTCTATTAAGGAAGCCACAGGTATTAAGGGGTTGTAGGAATTAAGCAGAGTAGTGGAGGACAGAGGGTCTTGGAGATGTCTCATCCATAGGGTTGCTATGAGTCAAGATCGACTCAAGGGCAGTTAACAACAAATTAGAAAAGAAAAACAGATAGGGCAGTGATAGAGTTGTACTGACTAAAGAGTACAGCCCAATAGGAAGGGGTCATCCGTATACAAACTAAAAATCTTCTCAGGAGCTAGGAAATTCTCTGGATCAAGTTTTGGGGCAGCATGAGGATGCACAAGAGGAAGGAGAAAGGCAGAAAGCTTTGTTGTATGGCAACAGTAAACTTAGTGAATCTTAAAGCAAAGACCTGAATCGCATCAAACCAGAGGGGAGGGATTACTGGGGCAGTGGGTTGGTACAGGGGTCTATCCTATCCCTCACTAGTTTTTGGGGAAATCCGCCATCCCCCCCCCCCCCCGCTTTCCCAGGACCCATCCTACATTCCAACCTTCTGTCCAGGAGGAATTCCAAAACGCCTTCCATTCTGAGCATGACTAGGAAGCATGTCTTCCAAGTCCTGGTCAAGGCTAGGAGGTCACCATCTCAACTCCCCATGTCCTCCAAGTCCTGCAAGACTAGGGGGGCACCATCTCAACTCCCCATGTCCTCCAAGTCCTGCAAGGCTGGTGGGGCACCACCTCAACTCCCCATGTCTCTCAAGTCCTGCAAGAGTCCTCCATATGACATCCACAGCTGTATGCATCCTAGGGGAGAGTCCTCCATATGACACCCATGGCTGCATGTATCCCAGGGGAGAATTATGGCCATGGCACCCATGACTCCCTCCCGTGTTTTCTTGAATGTGTTGCTGCTTGCGTCACTGATGACATACAGTTTATTGATAGGCATTTTGAAGGGGCACAAACTAGTGGGAGTGACAGTCGTGCCCAAAAAGTGAATAAAGAAAAGACCTGCTTCCATAGTGGGAATGACGCTATAATAATAATAATAATAATAATAATAATAATAATAATACGGTTTATTTCTATACCACCCCTCTGGCAAGCCAATCTAGCCCCCTATACCGCCCTTCTGGCAAGCTTTGACTGGAATCCGTTCACCAACCCGGAGCTAAAGCGAATCACAAACTGGGTTAAATGTAAGTGGGAATGAGCCCTAAGTTCTTCCCCTCCCCTTGCCAAATTTAGTACAGTACTTTGTTTCAGCAGATACATTATTTTTTCTTTACCTGAACTGATAATTTCATTCTTTTTATTTCTAGCACCTTTGGTGACTTTTCTTATGGAAGAAGTTCAGTTTGATGTGTTTTCTTTGATAACTTGTTTATTTTGATTTAGGCTGCTTTTGTAAACCATCCTAGAGCCCTTGAGAAAAGCTGGGATATAAGTCCTGTAAACAAATACTTTGCAGTCATACCAGTCATTTCCTTTTAAAGCAGCAGTGGGCAAGCACCAGGGATATGGGAATCACTTTGGGGAAAGAGGGGAAATGATTATTTTCCCCCCTACAATGGCCAATAGAAACTCTCACAAGTCTCTGAAGGGGTACTACTGGCAATTTTGCCATATTATCATATGTTTTCAGTCTTTCTTTCTTTCAAGCCCTTTTTTCCCCAGACTGGGAAGTGATCAGACTCCATTTTGGAAAGAGGCCTCAATAGGCTGGGGGGAAAAGGTTTTAGAAGATGATAAAGCACACAAAATACTCAAAAACATAATAAAATGGCCTGTAGCATCTCTCCCAGAGACTTGGAGAGGGCCAGGATCTAATGCCCCCCCCCAGAAAAAAAATGTGGCCTACTTATGCTTTAACATATTTGAATAATAATAATAATAATAATAATAATAATAATAATAATAATAATAATAATTTTTATTTGTATACCGCCCTATGGCGGACCAATCCGGGCGGTGAACATAGTAAAATACAATACATACAATTTAAAACCATATAATTCCCTCCTCCCCCCATTAAAAAATTATTAAATCAGAAATAGTTAAAAAGGATTACAATTAACAAATCCATATAATATTGTAAAAGCATACCAACTGCCCTGCTGAAGGGAGATGTAGGATGTTCATTAAAGGAGGTCTCCAGATCTCAACACTCAAGGTTTTGGGGCCAGGTAATTTAATCTGGAAAGGCCTGCCGGAAGAGATCCGTCTTGACAGCCTTTTTAAAGCTGTCCAAAGATGTCAATTGACAGATCTCGTCCGGCAGGCCGTTCCAGAGCCTGGGAGCAACAACCGAGAAGGCCCTCTGAGAGGTCCCCGCAAGCCTAGATTTTTGACGCTGTAGCAAGTTCTTCCCAGAGGATCGGAGAGCGCGGGGAGGATTATATGGGAGGAGGCGATCCCTGATATAGCTTGGACCCAAGCCATTTAGGGCTTTAAAGGTGATAGCCAACACCTTGTACTGGGCCTGGAAACCAATAGGCAGCCAGTGGAGGGACCTCAAAACCGGAGTGATGTGATCCCTGCTAGATGTTCCCGATAAAAGTCTGGCCGCCATATTTTGAACCAGCTGCAGTTTTTGAACTAGGCACAAGGGTAGCCCCATGTAGAGCGCATTACAGAAGTCCAAGCGTGAGGTTACCAGCGCGTGCACAACAGTTTCGAGGTCCCTTACTTCCAGAAAAGGGCGCAGCTGGCGTATCAGCCGAAGCTGATAACAGGCGCTCCTGACCATCGCATTTACCTGATTCGTCATCAGCAGCGACGAGTCAAGGAGCACCCCCAAGCTGCGAACACAGTCACTGGAGGAGAGTGTGACCCCATCCAGGACTGGAGGTTGCAACCCTATTCCTGGTTTCGGGGCCGCTACCGTGAGCACCTCCGTCTTGTCTGGATTCAACTTCAATCTGTTTTTCCTCATCCAGCCCATTACCGCCCCAAGACATTCATTGAGAGAAGAGATGCCATTGGAATTCGAGGCCGACGAACGAGACACGGAGAAATAGATTTGAGTGTCATCAGCGTACTGATAACACCCAGCACCATAACTCCGTATGATCTCACCCAGCGGCTTCATATAGATGTTAAATAATGTCGGGGACAAAATAGCTCCCTGAGGGACCCCACAAGTGAGGTCCCTCTTACTGGAGCTACAGTCCCTGAGCAGCACCCTCTGGGACCTTCCCGAGAAAGCAGTGCCCCCGATACCTAACCCCTTCAGGCGGTCCAAGAGGATGCCGTGATCTATTGTATCGAAAGCCGCTGAGAGGTCTAGGAGCACCAACAGGGTCACACTACCCCTGTCGATGCTCAGACGCAGATCGTTGGTCAAGGCAACCATGGCAGTCTCAACCCCAAAGCCTGTCCTAAAGCCGGTTTGAAATGGGTCTAGATAATCGGTTTCCTCCAAGACAGCTTGGAGCTGAAGAGCAACCGCCCTCTCGATCACCTTGCTCAAGAATGACAGCAGTGATACAGGCCTATAATTATTCATATCCAGGGAGTCCAGGGAAGGTTTATTCAGAAGTGTCCTGACAGCCGCTTCCTTTAAACAGGATGGAACATATCCTTCCCTGAAGGATGCATTGATGATATCCGTAAGGAATCTCACCAATGCATCCCCCCCCTGGACGACCAGCCATGATGGGCAAGGGTCGAGAGGGCAAGTCGTCTTCCTCACCTTACCAAGCAGCTTGTCCACGTCCTCAGTACTCACAGATTGGAGCTGATCCAGTAAAACCATATTGGCGGAGTCGCTGGAAGCCTCAGTTGATGATTCTGTTACAATGGTGGCATCTGAGTCGGCTCTTAACTGAGAGATTTTATCTGCAAAGAAGTTGTTAAATGTGTCACAGCAGGCCGCCGTTGGGTTAAGCAAGAGGTTTGGCTCAGGGGGCACCTGCGTCATCTCCCTTACCACCCTAAACAGCTCTGCTGGATGGGACTCTGCAGACGCAATACGTGCAGCAGAGAAGGCTCTTCTCGTTGCACGTATTGCCTCCCGATAGGAACTAAGAAATTTCCTATGGCGAGTTCTGTCAGATAAGAGTCGAGTCGTCTGCCACCTGCGTTCTAGTCATTGTCCAGCTCGCTTCATTCTCCTAAGCTCAGGTGTAAATCATGGCCTGTGGTTTGAAGCGGGTTGGCAAGGACGCTTGGGAGCGATCGTGTCGATAGCCCTGGTAAAATCGATGTTCCAAGTGTTAACCAGAGCATCGATAGGATCACCGGCATTTCCAACCAATGAACCCTCCAAGGCTTTCCAGAATCCATTAGCCTTCGAGGGCAGACCATTCTAATATGTCCACCACCCCCGGCGGGGCAGATATTGGCTCTCAGTTCGGTCTTGACCAGGAAATGAAGGCAAGATGTCATAGTGTATGTCAATTTTCCGTACATGAAAGGGTTATACATTTAGATATTTTTATTCTTGTCCATTTGTAGCTCTCTGCTTGAATTAAAGCTAATCTCTTACAAAGCATTTCATCAGAAGCCAGGCTCTCAGAAATTATTCTTGCTGTGTTACCACTGATGCATAGCCTAAAAAGTCATACATTTTCAAGCTTTTCCAAATAACTTGTATCATATTTAGGAAATAATGCAGCAGTAAAGACTGAGCAGCAGAAGTGACCAGAATGGAAGCCTGTTTCAATGTGGTTAATAATCTAAATCCATAGATGCTCATAGTTTCTGTCGTAAAGAAAGTTAGCAGGTGGATCAGCTGATAACAAGATATATGTGTTGTCTAGCTGACATAGTGCTTGCTTTATTATATAGTACCTTTCAGCAAATGTTGAAGGGGCAAGAGTAGCTCTGTAAATCTAGACAGCAGCAAGTAAAGTTTGTACAGAGCAGAAATAAAGATGTCTTACTTGCTATCAGCTGGCCATTTTATAGAGCTGAAATGAAATTGGGTTGTAACTTGGAAAAACTTCATTTTGGTTGGTCAAATATATGTGAACTAACAGAGTCCATGAGGAATGGAAAAGTTAAAAGAAGTTTCAGATTTTACAGGAGCATGAAGAATATAAGATGTGGTTCAAAGCTTATGTCAAGCACTGAAAATATTTGTTATCCAGTCATTCTACTGAAGAGAAAAGTAAATGGGTAAGGAAGAGACAGCCATTAGCTAAAAGCCAGTGTTATAGTACTGTATGTTCACAAGGCATGAAATTATTTATTAATTTTGTTCTCAAAGAGAACAACAACCAGTTTTAGCAATTTTCTTCCCACTGTGAGAAATTCTTTGAAAATATAGTTTTCAAAGACTATTTGCGGTTTGGGACATGTTCTGTGCAAAATTGTTTGGGGGTTTTACACAGAAAACCTCTATTGTTGTGCAAAAAAATAATATTTCTGTGCAGGAATCACAATGCTTTTTTCTGCAAAAAAATAAAATATAATTAAATTGTAATTGGGGACTAACTCTATGCAAAATTCCCACATGGCTTTTTTGTACAGAAAACAGTGCCAAAATGGAGCATTTCCCAGTAAATAAGATCCCCCTCATACTGTAGTTTGGGTTCTGCTCCTCCCACTCACTCCAGATAGACAGGAAAGAAAACAGAGACCTTCTGGTGACTCCACATGGGTGGAGCTAAAAAGGCCAGTCTTGTCCTGCCTATCACTCCAATGGGATGTACTTGCTGTTGCTCTGCATCTCTTCACTACAGCCACTCCAGTCCTTTTCCTTCTCTCATTTCTCTTGCTGCCTTGGAAGCGTGGAGAAAGATTTAATATGGCAAGGGCTCCCAGGATATGGGAAATAACAACAACAACAATAATAAGTTTTATTTATATTTCCCTCCTCTCCCTACAGATCGAGGTGGGATTACACAATAAAATGAATACAGTGTACAAAATATAAACAATAAAGTAATAAAAATCAGAACAATAATAATAGATTAAGAGAATAAAATACAATATAATAAAATTAATGAAAATAAAATAAAATAGGATAAAATAAAATAGCTGACCATTGTCAGAGTCTAAAAATCTGGAAGATCAGATGGATAGGTCCACCAGAAGAGCTCCATCTTCAGTGCCTTCTTGAAGACTTCTAGAGTAGTAATAAGACGGATCTCCTCCGGGAGGCTGTTCCACAACTTGGGAGCTGTGTCCGTAAATGATTTTTGGGAAGTCATGGTAAGTCTAGTTTTATGGTGTTCTAATAACTTCTTCCCAGATGTTCTGAGAGTGCAGGGCGGATTATGTGGGGAGAGGCGTTCCTTCAAGTAACTCGGGCCCAAGCCATGTAGGGCTTTAAAGGTAATAACCAACACTTTGTACTGCGCCCGGAAGCTAATCAGCAGCCAGTGAAGAGATTTTAATACAGGTGTTATATGGTCCAACCTAGATGTTCAGGTGACCAATCTGGCTGCCACATTTTGAACCAATTGGAGCTTCCGAACGTGGTACAGAGGTAGCCCCATGTAGAGCGCATTACAGAAATCTAAACGAGAGATTACCAGGGCAAGTACTACTGCTTCAAGGTCCTTTCGGTCTAGGTAGGGACGTAGTTGGCGGATCAACCAAAGTTGATACCAAGCACTCCTGGCCATCGCATCCACTTGAGATGACAACTGTAAAGATGAATCCAGGAGTACTCCCAAACTGCGTACTTTGTCCTTTAGGGGAAGTGTGACTCTGTCCAGGACTGGATGGTAAAGCCGGATGGCTTTGCTGATGACTCTCCCTGTTCTCTAAACCTTCCTTCCTTTCACAGTGGGAGCACAGGTGACTTCTGCAAACAGCTTTGCAGCAGCATGGCAGCCGTGGGAAGAGATGGTGAGGGGAATCTCTTCCATGTCTCTGTTTCTCCAGATCCCCTCCACACAGAGGGGCAGGGAAGCAGCTGGCCAGAAAATATGGAAATTTCCCTTCTCAACATCTCCACCCAGCCCATTTCAGGCCAGGGGTCAGGAAGACAGGCCAGCCAGAAGCCATGGGGAAGAGTTTCTCTGCAGCACCTCTGCCCAGCCGGAAATGGGACCGGAGTCAGCACTTGGTCCTCCCTTTCCTTCCCATCTCCAGTCCCAATGGCACCCAGGACCCCAACAGGTGTGGGAAACCCTATTGCAGCCTGAGAAACACATGGTGGCGTTGCCAGGGCTTCCGCCACAGTTCCTTTGAATTCTTGTAATGAGATGGTGTAGAAGAAGGCATGTACAGCCGCCATCTTGGCCGCATGGCTGGAAAGGAAGCTAGACAGGGACCAGCAGGGGCTGAGGCTTCCAACTCTAAAATTGACTTCTTTGGCTACAACATAGAGCACCCCACAAGGAAAGCAGGAAATGGTATCTTGCCCTCACCAGAGGGAGCATGGCCTCTGCCATGCTCCCTCTCTGAGAAAGCACTTCTCTGAGAAAGCACATGGGTACAAATCCTCCTGCATTCCCTCCTCAGAAATGGGGGAAGGGAACACTTATGGGAAGGAGGGGGAGAGAGTTGCCTTCATTCCCAATTGTTAGGCTGTCCCAAACTGTGGCACTCTTGAGGAGAGCATTTGGGGCCCTTGGTCTCTCCTTTCCATCAGAGCTGATCCCTGGTGGCGTAGTGGTTAAATGCCTGTACTGCAGCCACTCACTCATAGACCACAAGGTTGCAAGTTCAATACTAGCCAGGGCTCAGGTTAGACTCAGGCCTGCATCCTTCTGAGGTCGTTAAAATGAATACCCAACTGTTGGGGGGCAATGAGCTTACAGTTGTAAACCGCTTAAACATCCCATAGCGTGATATGAAGCGGTATATAAATGAAGCTGCTTTGCTTTGCTTCTCAGGATCCAGACATATCACAGGGAAATGGGGAGCCCTGTCCCACAGCAGCCCCCTTTGTGCCCTTCCCAGCTGACTTATCCAAATAGGAAGGGAGTTGAGGAGCAAGCCAGCCTCTATAATGCAACCAGGTTACTATAGAGCCTGCCTGAGATTGAAAAGTCTACGCTTTTAAACTCCAGCCTTGAAGCTGGGGCTGTTTCAAAATAAATAAATCAAAACAAAATGCCCTGTGAATATCAGGGCTACACTACAGGCCATATGCTGCTATCTACCCATGACTAGGCATGGCCTTCAGGCACTGCTAATTCAGGAGCAGTTTCCTCACTGCCTTGAAGAACCTACTTCCCGGGCAGCCTTCCTTGGTAGTGCAAGTAAAGGAGAAGAGAGCCCCCACAGCAGCAGGGGCAGGGGGCTCAGATTTAGAAGGTATATGGGTTAGCCTTTTCCAATGTTCGTATTATTACTGTTAGCCCATGAAGTTGGGGTCTGCACTATATTTGTTCCTCCACAGGGATGCCCTGTTTCTGCTCTCTCTCTCTCTCTCTCTCTCTCTCTCTCACACACACACACACACACACATTTTTAGCAAGGCAGAGACGATGCCTGGAAACTAATTTAACAGGGGAAGGGGCTAGTCATAAAAGTCACATGATGGCTTTTCTTCCCTCCTCAGGGGTCTCCACCCCTGCCTCCATTATGGTCAGAGCCTCTTTGTCTTAGCGGGACGGCCTAAGACACAGGATGAGCACATGATTGTAACCTTCCTTCTGGAAACTGGTGTCAGCCTTAGTATTTCTTACTAAAAGCACTAGACCATAGGCCTTAACAACACAAATTTGTTTAAAGTCTTATAAGCAAGGGGACTCAAGCAAGGAGAAAGATACTCCCCTCCTCTGATCATGACTCAGTGGATGCATTTGGTGACCTCTGAGAAAATCATCTCAAACTGGTTGATAGATATATAATGGATTAATGGGACCAGCCAAGCTCCACTTTAGGGGCAGAAGGGTGTTCACATTCCTGATATGAAACACAGGGAACCTCAGTCAGCTGCCTTCAGGAGACAGCTCCCTCCCATCCCCTCCCCTCCAAGGAGAGATGTCTGTTTAAGGGAGGAAAGTAAGAAATAGTTTTCTGGTACCAGAAGGTTCTCAGAAATAGAAGTGGTTAAGAAAATTCTTAATCAGGATCAAACAAACATCCCAGGAGGAACTCTGCCCCTTTTTCTGAGTGCATTAAAACAATAAAAGCTGTTTTTTCTGCTAAGAAGTTGCTTCAAACCCCACACAGACATCCTGTAGATGTCTGCCAGAAAGAAGAGCAGAAGTACCTGTTAACTAGTCTAAATAGCTCGTCTAAATATTCGACTTCACATTAGTCTAAATAGTTACATTTTAAATAAGAATGCCTGCAGATAGGCTTGCCATTCAACTGGTCATTGGCTTGATGGACCTATTGTTTAACTTTGTTTGTTTTAAATGCTGTAACCCGCCCCGATTGCCACGCAAAGAGGCGGGCTATAAATAAAAAATTATTATTATTATTATTATTATTATTATTATTATTATATTGTTACAAGGTGTATCATGCATATGAGGAAGTAGGCTCAAGTCTATGAAAGCTCATGCTACCAACTTCTTTCTTTTAGTTGGTCTCAAGGTGCTACAAGATCCCTTTGCATGCTATTGTTATAAGATTAGCCACTGTGTGGGTGAGTGTCTTATCTCCAAATAGGTTTTCATGGCAAGGTCTTGTTCAGAGGACACCATTGCCCAATGCCTTCTTCTGAGGCTGGAAGAGTAGACTTGCTAGTGGCTACATCTTGTTTTCTGATAGCACACATGCTCAGATGTAATGTACCATACAGCTCCATATAAGAGCTACAGCCAGCCTTCTGTACCCACAAATTTTTCATCTATGGATTCAACCATCCACAGCAGATATATATTCCAATAAGCAAACCTTGATTGTACTATTTTATATAAGGGACTCCATTTTACTATGTCATTGTATTTTATGGGACTTGAGCTTCAATGGTTTTTGGTATCCACGGGAGGTCCTGGAACCAAACTCCAGTGGGTACTGAGGACCCACTGTACTATTTAAAATGGAGGTTTGTTTTCCTTTGACAGATTTTTTTGTGGAGGAATTTCTCCCCCTGCAATTGGGTAGCAGAGAGTTATCTTTATCAAGTCCTCTGTTAGCATTTCATGACTCCTTAATCAACAGTTCATTCAGCCTGGAGTTCCCTCAGCCTCTCTATAGGATGATGATAGTCTGCTGCATGGAGTTGAAGGAATTTTAAGTCACTGAGAAAGTTCTTCTTGAGATGAAATTATCAGGGGTAATTCTGGCAACAGGCCTTGTTAACAAAGAGTGCATCCATGCATCTGCATGGACTCACCAATGTCTACTGAGATACAGGGTAACCCAGTCTCCCCCTTGCCTAACCATGGAAGTAGTCTTATTTTTACATGTTGGGGATTCAAGTTTCCTAACGCCTTTGTTAAGGAAACAAAATTATCAAAATATCAAAAGTATCAAAGCCAAGCCTGTTAGGGTCTAGCTTTTAAATCAGAGCAGCAGAAACATGTCCTTGCCTAACTGTTCCTCTAGGAACTAAGGCTGATTCAAAGACAACACAAATAGCTTGTAGTTTAAAAACAAAACTTTACTAATGGCTTTAATCTACATATGCATAGAGGCTACATCCTAACTGGCTAATGAATAGTTCAGGTAAAAGAAGAAATCTTTATTTCACCATCTTTCCGAAGAAAGTTGATAGAACAGGGAGATGGGAGACTGGAGAGAGACAGGAGAAAAAACTCTTTGTTTGAGAGAAACTTCCTAAAGGAAGTGAGCTCAATCACATTATTTGTTTTATTAATTTACAAAGGTATTTATTGTCCTTGTGATTCAACAAGAACCAAATGGTATGTTTAGAAGAGGAGACAGCAGAGTTTGCATGCAGGGAAGATCCTCTCTACCTTAGGAGAGAGAATGCAAAGATTTTCCAACATTGCACAGGTGCACAGATGATCCAGTAAAGGACTGCACACTTTTCTGAAATATTAGTTGGTGGTCAGGCATTAACATTTCTCTTCCACAGTGGAAAGTCTTCATTGCTATAAGGCAGGGGTCAGCAAGATTTACTTACCTGGGGCTGGTCCGCTGGTCCTGGGATCTTCAGCCGGGCCGGGGGAGGGGGGGAATGGCAGTGCATGCGCGCGCACCCCCTGCTCGCACGTGCGCAGTAGTTCTGGAGTACTGTGCATGCACGAGCGAGCCGCAGCCGACATTTTGGCAAACATGCTCAGTATTTGGCGCATGCGCAAACGAGTCATGGCCCCCATTTTGGAAAACAACATCGTGGCCATGACGTGCGTGCGCGCAGCATGCACGGCAGGGGCCGGCCGGCGGGCCGGGTGCGGCCCGCGGGCAGTAGGTTGCCGACCCCTGCTATAAAGTAAAGCACCTTCATTGCTACCTTCATTGCTACAGCCAGTTGATAAGGTGATCCCTCATAATGTAGGAGTTGGCATAGCTCCATATTGGATCAGGTTCCATTCTGACTGATCACATAATCCACCATAATCCACATTTTAGACAAGCTAAAACCCTGGGGGCTTAACTGGAAATCCTTCTGCTCCCCATTGGGATTGCTAGCTTCTGTTTTCCCCAGACTAAAAAGTAAGGTGTGAAATGGGATTGGGCCCATGAAAGGAAAGGGACTCATGCCTGACATGTCCCCCCAGTCTTAGGGTCCCTTGGGGCCCAACATAAAGCAGCTTCATTTATATACTGCTTCATACCGTACTATGGAGTGTCTAAGTGGTTTACAACTGTAAGCTCATTGCCCCCCAACAGCTGGGTACTCATTTTAGTGACCTCGGAAGAATGCAGGCCTGATTCTAGCCTGAGCCCTGGCTAGTATTGAACTTGCAACCTGGAGCATTCGGTTGTTGTAGTGACTGGCCTTCTAGGGTTCACCAGAAGACCTCTTTTTTCTTTCCTGCCTATCTGGAGTGAGTGGGAGGAGCATAACCCAAAGTCCAGGATGTCTACTAGAAATGGACATATTACAGCTAAGAGCCAATGTCCCTTTTTCAACAGAATATGTCCTGAACTATGAAGACTCTCATCAGGCCAGGCCTTTTTTTCTTTGAAGATATTTCCAATACTTGAGAAATATTTTTTCAAATATATTTCAAATATTTTTAGTATTCGTTCTATCCTTGCCATCCACTTTGGGGGACACTGCTTAATGGGGGGCATGACATTAAGGTCAAGGGGATGCAAGCAATCCCCAAACATCGAACAGAATCATCCTTTTGAAGAAGCTGGGGAAAAGGCTGGATATTTGTGATGGTGATGATGGTGACAGTGAGTTTTTGGTGGTGGTGGTGGTGGTGGTGGTGGTGGTGATTTTGTGGAGGTAGCAAGTGCACGGTAGAAATCAAATCAATTATTTCATTTCTGTCATACTATATTTAAAAAAATACTGAAACTTTTTAGTTAAAAGCTGCTGCTTCGCATAGGCGGCATCATTGTGGTATTAGTTCCTTGTACCATTCTTAAGGGTGAAAACAGTGTACCTTCGAAGAAGGATTCCCCCCCCCCACCCCGATATTTTATATAATTCTGTAGCACTATCCTGGAGACATTTTCTTTGTGCTTTGCTTGCATATTTTCTCATTTAAAAGCTTAGTTTTCTTGAGAAAACTACACAAGCTCTCAGCTCTTGAGACACAGAGCTAGCTTTGAACTTCAGAGTACAGATCTAATTACACAGCTTGTAGCTGTGGAACCACTTTCCTCTATTCCAAATTACTTTTCCCAACTTATTTGCATAATGTAATGCATGGAGGTTAGCCACTGAAATTTTTAAAAAAAGTATCTTGACATAGTTAGGACAGGCTAAATTAACCCTCTTAGGCCTGTAGAGTTCTGATTTATATGCTTGTTCAATAGATTAAAAAACAATAAATTTAGGAAGTTCTGCCTTGGTGTTGCAGCCTTGGATCAGTGCTGGTTGTTGCTATTGTTTGTGTGCTATTTATAGTAGAATAGTAACTCATAGATTGAGTTCCTTATGACACCAGAAGGTTTCTCTCCTTTCAACAAATGAAAGGATGTGGAATTCTCAGTACTTCCATGCTAACAGCTACGGCTTACAGCTATATTTCATACATGTGCATACATGCATTCTTATTTTTAGAGGAAAATTTTATGATGTAATGTTTGAAATGCCAGAACTTTAAGTTACCTCATTGATATTGTATGGCAATCTTGTCACAATGCCTCATTAATTTACTGAATTGATTACTCCCAAGATGTTGTATTGACAACTGGCTTAGGTGGCTTCAAAAGGAGATCAAACAAACTGGTGTGCAGATATATAGTCCTGTCAGCCTTGATGGCAAATAGAACCTTCGTGTTCTAAAAGAAGTATACATCTGGATATCATATGCCAGGAGGAGATCTAGGGCCCTTTCACAGTACACAATTATCATACTATGGTTCCACTTTAACTGGTTCCACTTTAACTAATTTGGTGAGGCACTGAAAGTACTTCTCTGACAGATAATTCCTAATACCCCTCCCTAAACTGTAAATCCCAGGATTTCAGATGATTTGAAATCCTGTGGCAGTTAAATTGGAAACTACAGACATTGAACCTGATAATAAATTGAATAATTATAGGCCACTTTCACCTAAAGAAAGATGTCTCTGTTTTATTATTTCAAGGTTATGGTGTTTGTTCATGCTCGAAATGCCACCGTCCGGACTGCAATGGCTCTCCGTGAAAAAGCTAAGAACAATGGTCACATATGCTACTTTTTGCCATCTCAAGGTGCTGATTATGGACAATCAGAAAAACAAGTAAGTGACTTGTATGAATGATCAGTTTTGTTCTCCTGCCTAAATAAGAACCGTTAACATGCAGTGAATTTACATGTAGCAGCTTATTGTCATGGCTTTTCCTTCTTTTGTTCAAAGGAATACAACAATGTCTCATACTAAGGTACCACTGTTACCATCTTTGTTAATTTGGGCTGCAAATAAGTTAGAAGTTTTGTATTTGTATATATGTTTGTTTGTTTTGAGAAACTCAGTGATTTAAATTTGCTTGTGCCAATCACAAGTAATGTGAGTTATGTGTTTCACTTGCATATCTGTCTCTGAATGCAAAAGACACTGTAAGAAACAGCTTCTAGGGTTTTCTTAGGTATGATCCTATTTCCTTGTTGCATGGGGGCTGCTGTAGCATGTTTCCCTCCTGCACCAGTTTGCTAACTGCAGAAAGATTTATGCTGCATGGCAGGCATCATCAAAGTTAATTCTTCCCATGTGACCATTTTGCTAGTTACCAGGAGGTAGAATGGACTTAAGTAGGAACACATATGAGGTCTTCTTAAAGACATATAGGTGTTCATTCTGGAACAGTATGCAAATGATCCCCACACCATTAATGCATTAGTTTACATGCCAGAAGAAGCAAAGTCTCTACCAATATTGTACATTTATCTAATGAAAAGAAAGAACAGTTAGGAAGAGTTATCCAGTCCTTTGCCAGAAATGTACCCTGCCTTTTGGCTAGCCAGGACACTCTGTTCTGACTGCTGGTTGCTATAGGAGAGCAAAGCTGATGAAAAATGCACTGGCTTCTGCTACTGGCCCAGAAGCCGAGAGCCATCAGTTTCATTCCATGCCCCTCAGGAAGAATGAGGAGATCAAGTTTGGCCCATCCATAATCAAAGAAGTAAGCGACTTCTCCATTGCTTGCATGCCTCTTTCCTTCTTTTTCTTTTTCCATTTTGTATCATGTCTTTTAAACTGTAGGCCTGTGGTCAGGGACTGCCCTAACTTATTTCACTGCAACACTTAAATAGTTATTACACCTTATAAATAATAGTGATATGACTGCAGATGATCAGTACTTGTGATGTCCCCCATGAACAATTAATAGATTTTATTGCAAGCATATCTGTATGGACAGCATCAAATATTTCTGGCATTTAAAATAATGTAGGTGTTGCTTTGTAAATTACATTTATTTCTGTACAAAATAGCTATTCATTTATTTTGCAATCCCAGGACAGAGGAGAGTCAAGATAACAGGCAGTGCAGTATCTTAGGGCCTTTGCAGACTGCTAGAAATAGAGATGGTGAAGAGTCTGTTTAGGGACAGCCTACTGTAAAAGTTGCTGAGACAGGGAGTCAGAGAAATGTGTGTGTGAGAGAGACTCACCCACCACTCTCTCTGCTTTCCCAGTAGCTCTTTCAGCATTCACTTCTGAGGCAGAGAGGGACACAGAGAGAGACAGATTGCCCTCCCCACTATGCAAGAGGAGAAATTTGAAAGAGCTGCCATTGCATTACCATATTGACCCATATATAAATCGACCTGGGATTTTGGGGTCAATTTTTGGGCATATTTTTTCAACTTATAGAAGAGTATATATGATATTATTTATATGTTCATAAACAGTTCATATCAGAAGTTAAATGTATCACAGCATCATAATATAAGGACATTTAAATCAGTAAATTAATAAAAATATGATTCCTTCAACCTAGCACACTGAGGGCCTTTGCAGACTGCTAGAAATAGTGCAAATCGAATTTTTTCTGAGACATTGAGCCTTCTCTGTCAGAGAGCTCTGGTGCCACAATAAACTACAGTTCCCATGATTCCCTAGCACTGAACCAGGGCAGTTAAAGTGGACTCAATTTGCACTATTTCTGGTAGTCTGCAGAGGCCCTTAGATAACAGCCAGTGCATTTGTTTTTGGTTTCAGGAGCTTAGGGGAAATAATTTTTCAGCAAGAGTATACCGAAGTTACTCTAGCAGTAATCTAAAACAACTGACAAAAGTTGTATAGCAAATCTAGAAGAGTCTTTCTGGAGGCTCTACCCTTGCAAATGGTATAGTTTCTAGTTTCTCAGTGATGGTGAAGGTTGGATGAGTAAACAGCAAGAAGGAAAATGCTCAGGATTTCCCTTCTCACTGGTGAAATCTAAAGTCTCCTTGGAAACAGAGGGCAGGAAATCTTCCTTGGGGCTCATATGGAAGACAGAAAACCCAATTAGAACTTCCAGTTCTTCAGCGTTGTTCTTACTGGACACCTTTACTTCTGTGGCTCAGTGGTAGCCCATGGCAGAAGGTTATTATGCTTAGGCTTGAACCAACTTAAATACTATCTTGCACTGGAGGGCGGTGGCTAGTGGCTGAATTGATGTAGATGTCCTCTGGGGTGTATGGTGTGCTACTATTATCATAGGAGGAGTATGATCCAGAGGGAATAAATGTCTCTCTTAAAAACTTTTTCAGATACCATTAAAGAACTGAGAAAGGTAAAGTAAAGGTAAAGGTATTCCCCGTTGACAAGGTTGTCAAGTCATGCCCATAGGGGGCAGTGCTCATCTCCATTACTAAGCCAAAGTGCCAGCGTTGTCAGAGACTATTCTGTGATCATGTGGCCAGCATGATTTCACAGAACGCTGTTTACCTTCCCACCGAAGTGGTACCTATTTATCTACTTGCATTTGCATGCTTTCGAACTGCTAGGTTAGCAGAAGCAGGGACTAGTGATGGCAGAACAGTAGATTAATAGTCTGTCAGTGGAAGTGCTCCTTCCATTGTCAAGGGGAAGGATTTAGCAGAGCTTCAATATGGAAAGAATGGAGTAGGGTGGTAATTTTTTTGCCAGTTCCTTTTTATTATTTCTCCTTGCAATCCTCAGTACTGTTCTGTGGCACTTAAAAATATAAACAATTTTTATTTGGCATAACTTTCAGGTGTTTCAGCTTCATTCTATAGATCTGTTCTGTGTCTGATGAAGTTGTTTGGAGCTCACAAAAGCTTATGCCAAACATTAGCCTTTAAGGTGTCTCAAGATTTTCATGCTCTCTGTTGTAAGAGAACTCTCTGTTGTAAGAGAGATAGCTATGGCTATCTCACCCTCTCAAAACTGTTTTGGAGAATTCCTTATCCCTCCAGAGTAGATGTTCTACAAAACCACCTTCATCTTCTTCCACATGACAATCTAATTCAACTCCCCACAACTCCGTTAACACCCTTGTGTTTTTCCTCAGTTAACACTTAACCTTCTTTTTCCATGTATAATAGTTGTGCCATGTGGCTGTGGCTGACAATGGATTTTGTTTTGGCACTGTTTTCTGGACTAAAAAGAATGACTTTGTTGAAGCACTGGATTGGCATTGTGGTTGCATTACCTGTTCTTTGTAGTATTTTCATCTGTATTTATTAATGGGTATTGTTTCTATGTTGAAGTGTTGGAGCTATAGTTTTCTTTGGGTAGATACAGATTCTTTGGGTTAATGGCTTGCAGCTTCTCATGATAACCTGGGTATGGAATGGGGTCATTTTAAAACACCTGGTGAATTTTTAGTACTACAGACCAACTCAGAAATTGGAATGCAGGTTATCTGAAACCCCCAAGAGACAGGGTAAGCTCATGCAAGCCCAAACTCAAGTTTCTATTTGCTACCATTCTTCTAAGATTTACTCAACAGTCAGTCAGGTTACTGGAGAAGATATTTTGAGTTGCATGAGCTGAGGTTTAAATCTGTGTGCTTATTTGTCACACCAAATGTAAGTATAGTTTCTGGACTGTTTACTCACCTACTTTTTGATTTGGATTACTTGATTGTTCCCTGATCCTGAATGGAAATTTTACTGTTGATAGCTGAATGTGAACTATCTACTGGTGCTATTCCATCAAGAGATTTAAATGTGTTGTTTTCTGCTGATACTTTATGGCATGTCAAGCTAATTAAGACCCATCTGTTAAGAAACTTTAATAAAACATAAATATTATTTTCTATAAGTGACAACTTTGCTGCTCAAACTCATAGGTTGCTCTCTCATTAGTGATAATTAATTGAGCAATTTCACTGCCCTGTGAGACCTATGAACAAAAGAGATGTTTTCATCTGTTAATGTTTGCAAAAAAAAGAGTCATTTGTAGTTTCTATCAAAATTGTGGCTCACTTATGAAAAATGTTTATTATAGAAAAACTTATGCACAGCACATCAAAGAGTTGATTCAGATACAACCTTGTTTTAAAATTCAGCAGCTTATTTTACTAGCCTTTTCTGCATTTCTTTCTCTCTGATTATGGAGCTTTAAATTCTAAGCCTTGGTAGTTTGCAGTCTTGTAACTAAAATATTCTTCTACTTTTGACATATTTTTAAATACTCTGAAAGGGAAATGTGTTTTTAAAAAAGAAAGAATAAGAATTATCTAATTTGCTTACTGAAGAAGCTAGAACTAAACTTTCAAGAGAAAAAATGTGAATGTTCACATCTTGCTAATCCAGTAATTACAAAACACTGCAGGTGAATATTACTTTTTGGAAATTAGAATCTAGAAAATTGACAAAAGGGAAATAATGTTTAACATAAAGATTATATAGTTAAACAAGATAATTCAACAGTTGAATGTTGCTTAGAGATGGTGAAAATGTCCCATTGTGTCTGTGTGACCGAGGAGAATATCCAAGATCACAGTTTCTCCTGGATGGCTGTACAATTATGGACTGTGTTGTCAAGCTAATTTTGACTGCTTGTGAAGGACTATTGGCCAGTATACCCAACCCTAGAAACCAAGAGAGAGACTTTGAGACTTTAGTGAAGTTTGTCATGTGAGAAGGTGAAGTATTGCACTCTGCATAGTCTGTGGAAAGATTTTAACAACATTGTACTGCATATATGTGAAACTTGTGAACAGAAGGTTGTTTGATCGCTACTGGGAAGAAATTGTGCTGTAGTTACCAAACAGTGGGTTTAGAATGGAGGTGGAGTCTTCTCCCTTCTTATTTATTCATTATACTCCACTATTTTTCCAAGCATGTGCAGCATTCAGTATTTTAAAAATTCTCTACAAACAGCAGTAATTGAACATATTTCTCATAGTCTTCACATTAGAAAGATTAGTGGGAAATAAGACACAGTACTAAACAGTAAAAACAACAGCGACTTGTGTTGCTTTGTATTATGGCATAAACTATTGTCCATCAATGCATGAGGTTTTATCTTCAGTTGACTGATCTATATAGACATAGTTGTGAGGAAAAAGAATTTTAAGGTCAGAGGGAACTGAATTACATAAACCATATACAGTGGTTATTTACAAGGGAATTATTGAGTCATAAGGTAGGATATCTTTGTATTGGTGAACTAATGTGTGATATATATTTTAAATGTTCCTTGTCAAGCTACAAGAGACAGTTGAATCTCTTGATGAATTCTTACTGTTTACACTGCCCCCCCCAAAAAAAAATGTTTAGAGAAGTATGTCAGCCAAGGATATCAAGAGGTATTTGAAGTGGAGGGAATGTGAAAGTTTATACCATATTATATTTAAATCTTTAAAGTATCACACGACTCTTTGTTCTTTATTCTATATGAGACTAGCATTGCTGTCCTTCTGGGAATGATGCTTAGGAAGATGTTAATTCAATGTGATAGCAGTTGCACTTTTTCCAGAGTTGTACAGCAGTACCAAGGGAAGATATACAAAACCTGCCATTGATCAGTACCTGTTTCTCTGATGTTTTACATTTTTATAGCTGCTGTGCCAGCTGCCTTATTCCTTTTGCCACCACCAGCTACATCACTGTGGCTATGTTAATAAAGTGGACCAATAGGCTTTCAGCCAATTTACACAGGTTACAAACTACTGATATAGTGGGTTAATCAGAAAATCAAAATTTGGTCCAAATTAAATTTGTCTATGCTGAATGGAACTTCTGTTGGCCCACATTTTACCAAAATTTACATTTATCTTCCAATCTATGCCACTACATCCAGGCCTCCACAAATTGAAAATAGGCAGAACAAATTAAAGAAATTCATAACAGGGACTAAAGGCCGAAGATTCACCGATAAAATTAAACAGAACATTCATCAGAAGGAAAGCTGTCTGTCCTAAGCCTCCAACACTGTTTTGCAGTGTATCGTCTCAAACAGATGGTTCACCAAATTCATAATGATTCATCCATTTTATGGATAAAAAATGGAGTTAGAAAATGAAAACATAAATTTAGAAGCCCTACCTTTCTTACATTTTACCATAGCAGAACTTACTAAAAGTAAAAACCTATTTGTAAAGTCCACATTTGCAATTTGCAAAAAATGGAGCACATTACTCACCCCAGTTTTGTCTCTTCTCCATTTCTATCCAACTCTTCATTTAATTTTTTAAATATATTTTTATTAAACTTTGCATTTAAATTTGAAGATAAAATAAAGCAATACAAAGGATAGAGGAGGAAAGGACTGTACAGAATGAAATATCTCTTCCGAAGGGCAAACCTATAACAAATAGTATTTAATTGATAAATTAGAAGGCATCAAAATATTGTGGCCCCACAAGTGTAAAACAATCACTTTTGCCAATAATCTATGTAGGGACAGAGGACCAGTGAGGTCTCTTAACAGTCTCTGAAATGTTCTGTGTAGAACTGCAAAACATAATCAAACACCCAAATATCCAAACTGTGTAAGATTCAAATAAAGTCCTCATGTGGACATACAATCAGGTTTAAGACAGTGTGGAAATTGGAACTATGAAAATCATTACCTGAATGGAAAAGAATTTGGAATTCCCCACCTTACAAAGATCCACATCCGCGCAATATAGGGAGACTTCTTTAAAGGTAGTTTATAAATGGCACCATTGCCCAACAAAACTAAACATAGTAAATAAAAGTTTTTCCTCAGATGCTAAGGAAATAGGCACCTATCTGGATATGTAACTTTATTATCGTGTTAGAAAAATTGACTTCCCAATTTAAAACAGGACAACACACACACAAAAACATTTGAGGCATAGTTTTCTGTGTTCTTTTGGGGCTGTGTGGCCGCATTCTGAAAGAATTTATTCCTGACATTTCATCTGCAACACAAATCCCCCTCGCATATCCTCCACACAGCACACCTCCAGGCTGCGCCATTCAGCACAGTACAACACACAAACTAACTCTACCATTAACATATTAAAAAAACCACTTCCTCCCAAGGAAGGATCCCACAAATGTATATACTCCACACATTTCCATGCCACCACCCTCTGAAGATATCAGCCACAGTTGCAGGTGAAATGTCAGGAATAAATTCTTCCAGAACGCAGCCACACAGCCCGAAAAACCCACAGAAACTATGGATGCTGGCTGTGAAAGCCTTTGACTTCACATTTGGGGCAGCTCAGTGGCATTTTATTTCATTTGCATACAAAGACCCATCTCTCCATTACCTTCCTTCTTCACAACTCAGATATGGGGAAAACCTATTTTAATCATTACTGGAGAATATTTCTCTGTTGAGCTCTTTAATTAATATATTTAATTCCGTGCTTCTGCATTTTGTCAATAGCTGTATTAAAAGAAAAAGGGATTCTAGCCTATAACAAATAATGTAGTAAAAATTAATAGGGATGACCCACAAGTTGTAGGATGGAATGGGCTGCTGTGAGACTTGGTAGTGTCAGCACCCTGATATCCCCACAATGTATTTTTGATTCAGCTTTTTTTATATATTGCACCTCTGGATACCAGCATTTGCTGTGGAGGCTGCAATGACCTTTGAAACACCAGAAAGTTAGTATTTTGAATGAGGCACATAGGCACCTGAGACAAGTGGACAGCTTAAATGCAAAGGATAAAAGGAGCTTGCTAAAAGAGCCCCCATACACACTATGCATTTCCTACCAAAATGGAAAGCCAAAGATGGGTTCTCACCAGCAGATCAAACAAGACCAAATTCCCTTTTATTGTGTTCCCAGGTACCTTTCTGTCCACACATTTTGGGGTGCCCCAGACCTTGTCAGTGCTTTGTGAAGTCAGTGAGGCTACCAAAATTAACCCCTTTTCATCTTCTGGATATCAAAACAACCCACCACTTCAGAAACCCTTTATGGTCCTTTTGAAGGGTTATTAAGTCTTTGTTTCTCACAAAATCACCTTAGCCTTAGTCTATTTTTAAGGTATAAATATGACCAGAAAAACCTAATCTCTTTGCCACAGTTGACCCCAACACACACACACACACACACACACACATACACACGCATATACACACTATGCCCAATTACTATTGACCTCGGACTTCTGTCTGAACCGCTTTCTTCTTGTTTGGCACACAGTCTATTCCCCATAGTGTTTCAAGACATGTGCTCTCAAAACTCCTGGTTTGGATGGTTCTTGCTTTCCATAGACCAAGGGTAGGCAACCTTTCCCCTTTAAGGGCAGAGGGACTTCAGCTCCCAGAATCCCAGGAGCTATTGGCCAACATGGGACTATTGACCAACATGGCTGAGGCTTCTGGGAGCTGAAGTCCCTCGGCCCTTAAAGGGGACAGGTTGCCTACCCCTGCCATAGACTATTCTTCAAGACTTAATAACCCTTCAAAAAGACAGGTAGCTATCACCCATATTCCAACCATCAAATTCCGCTATCCCCTTTCACTTTTCCATTTCAGTTATCTCTGTATGCTGGTTGTTAGAGTGAGTTATTCTCCTATGTGCATTCTTTCATGTTTCTTCCAAATAAAAACTATATTAGTTCACTCTCACTTGTAGTCTCTATAAGTACTGGTATAAACTGCTGCCTCTGATCCTAGAAGTTACCCCCCCCCATAAGCCAAGATAGCATTTCTCAACATAAAGATAGACTGTTGTGTGTAATGGAGGCTGTACAAGCCAAATGCAGATCTTCTTCCCCCAATTTTGGGGAGGGGGCATGGGAACTGGAGGGGGGCAGATATGACCTTGAATTTGCATGCAGCCCATCCTAGGTGTAGGGGTAACAATGTATTAAATATTATAATAGAGTAGTATTTTGCTTTTATAAGATACTGCAACCACATATTGCAGCAGCATTACTGTGGGATTATGTGAGGCCATGCAACACACACAGACTTTGAAATATGACTAAGGGCCTTTGCAGGCTGCTAGAAATAGTGCAGATTGAGTCCACTTTAACTGCCCTGGCTCAGTGCTAGGGAATCATGGGAATTTTATTCTTTTCTGAGACATTGAGCCTTCTCTGTCAGAGAGCTCTGGTGCCACAATAAACTACAATTCCCATGATTCCCTAGCACTGAGTCAAGGCAGTTAAAGTGGACTCAATTTGTACTATTTCTGACAGTCTGCAAAGGCCCTAAGTGCCCTGAAAGGCAAATTCAAAATTTATAGGACATCTCACCAAGGTTCAGAATGATGTCTGAGCCAGGCCTTTGATTAACTACTTCATGCTGTTTCTATTATATTTCCAGCTCTTGTGGAAAGAGTAGCGGGGCGGGGCGGTGGGGGGGGGGAACGACTTCCCTTTCTACCAACATTTTTTTTTACTTCTTCATGTTTCTGAATGTGATTGACATCATCCATAATGTCTGAAAGCTTTAGTCAAGAGTAAATTCCTAAGAGCAATTCTTAATTATGTACAGATGTCTGTTAATTCCTCTGAGAGATTTTATTTCAAAATGGAATGGGAAGGTTATCTTCTGTCAGACTCTTTAAAAATGCAGTAGCTCTTTATTTTGTCAAAATGTTATTCTATGTAGAATTGAGGCCACTAAAGGAAAATAGATTCTCTTTTCAATGTCGTATTTCCCAGTAAGAGGACAAAAGATATTTTGTTTTCTAAACGATTTTGGCAGCAATTGTGTTCCCATTTACCTGTGACATAAGTATTGTTAAACTCGGTGGGGCTTACTCTGGAGGAGGAATATATAGGATTGCCCTAGTAGAGAGTTTTACTCTCTACCATGAGAGTGGCATCCAGACTCCTTATTTATATATCATGTAAGCAGGCAACCTTTTTGAGCCGGGGGTCGGGTTGCTGTCCCTCAGACAATTGGGGGGGCTGAAGCCCCAAAAATAAATAAATAAATAAATAATAAAAATTGTTTTAAAAAATTAAAAAAAAAATGCATGCACACTCTCTCAGCCCCAGAAAAGCCATGGCAAACTCCCTGTGGAGATTTTACCAAGAAAACCCCAAGTACAAGTAATAACAACAATAATCAATATCATCATGGCGGGGGGCGGCAGCGGCGGCAGGACCGGCCTGGGGCCAGTCCAAAGGCCTCAGGGGGCTGCATCCGGCCCCATGAGGCCTTAGGTTGCCTACCCCTGATGTAAGCCATTGCAGAGAATGCAAAAATATGAATACATGTATTAGCGCTTGCACTGTCCCTCTTACTTAGGAGTCCACCATGTAAGCAAAATATCAAGCAACATAGAAGGGTCTAGGTACCATATTGAAGAAAGCACTGAAGCTCGTTTACTATGGTCACATGTTTTCAGAAACCTTGTCTTGTCTCCTGTTTTGATTGTTTTTATGGGTCTGCAATCTAGTTTTTTCCGAATGGCCACTTCAGATTGGTTGAGTTGGAAAAAACTGTTTTTAATACACCCTCCTTGCTATATTAGCACAGTTAGTGGTGTCAAGTATGAAATTGCAGAGATTCCATCAAAGTTAAATCAGTTCACACTTTCATTCTCAAAACTGGTCTCATGTTTGAGCTGACAGATTATCCAGCAGGTTGGACAGTGTTTCTGTTCTTTTTGTCTTTTAGCACATGTGCTTTTTATCCTAGAACTTTGTATAACCCCTTCAGGCTAAAATGTGATATTCAGTGATGCCCTAAAGGTGCTTATTAAAACACTTGGCCAAAATATTTCTGCTGATCTAGCTGATGAGGTGTGCATGGCCTTAATTTGATTTCACTGATAATTTCTAACAGCTATTATTCATTTTAATGAATTTATTAAAACATTGATATATTGCCATATAATCTTAGGGTGGAATATAGTCAGTACTGCAGTTTTAAGTAATTTCAAAACAATTCACCAAAATCAAAATAGAACCTGCAGTCCAATTGATGAAAAATCAAGCCATGAACACCAGGCCACAAGTAACATACAGGTTTTAACTGAGTGAAGGGAGGAAGCCTAGATCAGCACCAATTAGACCTCGAAGGCATTCCACAACAAGACAGAGAAGTCTCTTTCTTGCATCTTCACATGCTGTACTGCTCCCAGTAGTAGACCTTAGAGCAGGGGTAGGCAACCTTTCCCCTTTAAGGGCTGAGGGACTTCAGCTCCCAGAATCCCAGGAGCTATTGGCCAACATGGGGCTATTGGCCAACATGGCTGAGGCTTCTGGGAGCTGAAGTCCCTCGGCCCTTAAAGGGGAAAGGTTGCCTACCCCTGCCTTAGAGGACCTTGCCCAGTGATTACATTCATATATTAAGCAGCATGTGGGACAGAATAGAATCCTGTGGCATACAACTGCTTAATAACAGAATTCCCCAATGCTGCTCTCTTTAACTACACCTGTGTGTAGGAGCAGTCCTACTCTAACACAGTGCCTCTTCCTTGTACCTTGTAGAACTGCCCCAATAAGATACATTGCCAGCGGTATCAGACATTTCCAAGAGATCCAGAAGAATTAACAAGGCAACATTTCCTGTTTTTCCTCTGCAACAAATTATCCATCAAGGCAACAAAGCTGTTTCAGTCCTGAAACTTGGCTAGAAACTAGACAAATGGATCTACCATGTTTACTTGTGTATAAGTTGACCTCGTGTATAAGTCAAGGGTAGGTTTGGGGGCCAAAATTCTGAATTTTTATATGACCTGTGGATAAATTGAGGGTAAAACTTAAGGGCATGTAACCAAGGATGTCCTGCTCACTTTTCTTGCATCTTCCCAGCCTGGTTGCCCCCTCTGGAAGCAACTGGGCTGGGAAGAGGCTTGGGAAGCAAACATTCCCTCATCCTGCATCTTTCCAGCCTGGCTGCTCCGTCCAAAAGCAAACGGGCTAGGAGGAGGCTTGGGGAGGGAGCGTTCTTTCTTCTTACATCTTCTCAGCGTGTCTGCTCCCTCCGGAAGCAACCAGGCTGGGAAGAGGCATGGAGAGGAAGCATTTACTCTCCTTGTGTCTACCTAACCTGGCTGGCCCCTCCAGAAGCAACCGGGCTGGGAGGAGGTTTAGGGAGCAAACACTCCCTCATCCTGCATCTTCCCAGCCCGGCTGCCCCAACCAGAAACAACTGGGCTGGGAAGAGGCTTGGGAGGGAGCGTTCGTTCTTGCATCTTCCCAGCCTGGCTTCCTTCTCCGGAAGCAACCAGGCTGGGAAGAGGCTTGGCCAGGGAGTGTTTTTTCTTCTTATTTCCAGCCTGGCTGCCTCCTCTGGAAGCAGCCAAGCTTGGAAGAGGCTTGGAGAGTGAATTATCGCTCTCCCCGCTTTCTTATTACCATATTGACTCATGTATCAGTTGATCCAGGTTTTTTGGGTCAATTTTGTAGTATAAAGTTTTTGACTTATCCACAAGTATATATGGTAGATATTTGTTTCCTCCAAGAGCACATGAAGCTGCCTAGCCACCACACTCTTGAGCAGTCTCCCCAAATCTGTAATGGAGCCATCTTTCTTGCATATTGTTTGATCCAGGGGTGGCTTGTTCAGGCAGCAGTCATTGCCCATTGATGTAATGAGGGATTTACTGCTCCCTGAACTCACCTAGCCAATTCATCTTTGCTGAATTTTATTAACTAGTAGGGACAAGAACCAAACTTAAATGTGGTGGGGTCAGACTGTTCCAAGTGTCTTGTCCATATCATTGGGCCATTCAAGCAATCATCTAGATCTGTGTCTCTCATGTTATCTGATGTGGGAACCAGTAATTTTATTCCCCATTGTCCCAAGGACTAGTACTAAATGTATATCCGATGGCTTCAGTTGTTGCTTTCTTTCTTGTAAATTCATTAAGGACCAGGAGCTGATGGTATGTGGACTGAGACAGATCCACTGCTTTAAGCACCAAACTAGATGGCATTAAGTATACGGCAACACATCAACCTGTTCATTGCAGTTCCAAATAAGCTGCTCTCAAATTGAAATAAGGTTCCTTTCACCTTCACTTATGATGTTTTGAAAAACTACTGAACATGACAAGCATTTTTAAGGCAATAATTCTCATATGCTTTGAAGTGGGAGCCATCTGTAAACCTGCTTAATATTTTAGGACCACCAAACTAGCTGTGATGTTGGATCCCTACTTTCTTCCTCAACAACAAAAAATGTAAGAATAATCGATCAGTAGTTAAAAATGAGCAATATTTAAAGCATTATCACAGTTGCATAGAAATAGTGTATGCATGAATAGAATGAACACTTGATATAGTTTCTTGAAGGGGCTACACAATATTTGTATTGCAGAGGGGGCAAAGGGATCTATACAACTGACCCAGGCATACATTCACTCCTACTTTGGGAATGCAACACTTGGTTCTGAAAGGCAGTGTTGATAATCATTTCTATTTCTGTTCTATTTCCTCAGAATCCTAGTCTAATGAACAGAATGCTATTTATTTGCTAGATCTAGTATGTTGTGTCTTGAAATCTTAAGGTAGATAACAGAAACAAAACTGGGAGGGGGGGGGGAATACATTATTTTAGAATGTTAATTGAACTGACATAATCTTTGCTGACTTTTAACATAGCCCTAACTAGCCAGGATGATCAAGGGCCAGTTGAGGTGACACTAGGCCAGCTGAAGCTGTCCTGAATCTAAATTCCTCTCAGTCTTCCTCTCAGTCTAACAGTATTGCAAAATTCTTAATTTTACCCTCACCTTGGCCTAGCTTTGTGCCTCCATCATGGCTGTGAACCTGAACTGGATATTTGGATCTGGCATAACTCAGCCTCATCCCAATTTCTGTCTTTTTTGTTTGTTTTGTTTTAGTTTGTTTTTCTACCAGCAAATCTTAACCAGCAGAGCAGATCTGTCAGCAGATCTCTATTGGCAACTGTTTAAGAGCAGTGGATTCTGCTGACAAAAGGGGATTTCTGACAGCAGAAGAGGTTTGTGCCTAATCCTTAAACCCCAATAGCCAGTACATCTTTGAGTTAGGATTCCATTATTAATCTAACAGTCAGCATCCCACCAAACAGATGGGTCCTACAGTGATTCAGAATAGAGACATAATATTTGGCAGATTTCCCATTTTTTGATGACACAGGGTTTCTTGGCATGTTGAGACACTATCATGAGATATTTTTGTCTCCTGTGTTAGAGTAAAATGAGTGTTTCTCCCCTTCCCCCATTTTGGGTTCTGTGCAAAAATATTACCTTTTCTCTTCAAGAAGCAAAGCACATACAACCAGTAATGAAGGATAAGGTTATTGGTTGGAAATATGCAAGAAACCCTAATAACCAACATTCCTACTGTTTAAGAGTCCATGCTGCCTCAATCATGCTTTGCATAAAAATCATTTACATAATTTGTTCAAAAAATTGTCTGGCTAATGTGAATATTGTCTTCAAAATGAATTTTAAAAATTGCCATCTTGCTTGGCAAGAAGAAATGTTTTAGGGTATTTTTATTTATTCATTTGAGAGTGGGTCAAGCAAGGATTTACATCCTTAGTTCTGAAGGTAACTCTGGCGTGACTTTTGCCAAACCATCACTCAGTACTGAGCAGGATTATTTTCATAACATTCTCTTTGGAAATGATTCAGGGATATTATCCTTAAGTGCATTTTTGCTGGGATCTCCATTTGCTCAGGCAAAACAAGGGACATTGTCCCTAAGGTATGTTGGGCCCAGATCATCTTCGGGTCTAAATTATTTCTGTGGATGTAGCTGTGTTGGATGACAGGATTGGGGCAGAGGGGAGGGTTGGTGGTCATTGTCATAGATCCCGTTCTTCTTGTAATAACAGCTGATGGATGTTCCCCAGCCTGTTTAGACTTCATAGTTCCCACAGAGTTAATGTTTTGTTTTAAGACAAACCCACCCCAAACAACTGAGTCTGCAATAGGAGCTTCATAACATATTACTGGATACAGGAGTCCATAGCCTACACCTGGCATTGGCATATCTAATAGTACAGATCTCTTTCTAGGACCTTGTTTTTGAGTATGTGCTGGGATCTAACTTTTGACCTGGAATTCTGCTGACAGGTTGTCCTTTCTTACAGTTCTGTGTATACACATGTATAAGTCTAGAAATTTTAGTCAAAAAATTGACCCCAAAAACCTGAGTCAACTTATCCATCGATCAATGTAAGTTCTGTATTTTAACTTTCATCGAAAAAGGAACCATCCCATGGTGAAAGGTAAGAGCATAATCTGTCCTTGAAGAACTGACCCCTCTCTGCTCTCTCATCCCACCAATCTTTATGATGAGCACAAATAGTTATGCCTGCTGGAATTTTGTAAGTTCTTTGGCATTGCTTTCCTTTGCTTCATTCTTTAGATCCATTGTTATGAGCCCCTAAATATTACCCTTGACGTATCCATGGGTCATATTAAAATCCATAATTTTGACCCCAAAACATGCCCTCAACTTACACATGAGGTTGACTTATAGTCGAGTATATACAGTAAATGCAATAGGCATCCAACAAATTCTGATGAGGCCCTAAACACTGCAAAACTAGCTGTGATCTTAGCTTTGGGGAGTTATTACATGACATTTTTCTGTGTAGATAAAAGAAGCAATATACAAAACCTCTATCTCAGCCTGAGGTGAGTATGTGTGCCTGGGCTGAAAATGTATCCAAAACAAAGAGGAAAGGGAGAACTTTACAGTACATGTCTTATGCCAGCTTTTTGGTTCAATTGCAGATCTTTTATTAGTGAAAATTCATTTCATCATAGTTGTTTTTTTTAAATGTTGATTTACAGTCAGTCTCTCTTAATCTCTTCCTAGTCTCTTTTTCTATACATATAGTTGAGTATTGGGAGCCATCTTGTGGGCTTTTTGTTATTACACTTCATCATCTGGTATTTTTCACAGTATAAGCCAAGTTGCTCCTGTTTCGGAATATTCCTTATTCAGAATGTGAGCACCTCAATTGAATTTTGGAAGTTACTCAGAATACTCTACAACTGCTTTCATGTGTTGAAAACTAAGCAAAAAACTGAAGTGTTTTTAGAAGATTTATTTTGTCTACGAATACTAACCGTATTCAGATGATTGCTAATTTCATGTATGCATGCATCTTTTGTAAATACACTCATCCCCTTTGCTTCCTTTTTAGCTGAACCATGGCTCCATCTAGAAGTTTCTAATTACTCTAATAGTTTTCCATTTCATCTGATCTGGGAGACCATGTTTAACAGCTTTGAAAGAAGCCAGGACCTCAATATACAATATACAATGAACATTTCTGCATCTCTTTTAATAAGCCAATATATGATTGTGTAAAGAAGGTCACTGTGTCCTGTTGTATAGAAATCAATGACAGATTTTTCACATAATATTCCTTTTTTAAAAGGTATTTTAGTAGCTTTAAAGTTACTTTTCTTAGTGAAACTTGCAAAACACATTATAGAAGTTAAATGAATGTGTGTTTGGTTGTTGTGTGCCTTCAAGTTGTTTCTGACTTTATAGTGACCCTAACACAAACCTGTTGTGGGGTTTTCTGAAGCTAAGAGTATGTGACTTGCCAGTGGGTTTCCTTGACTGAATGGGGAATTGAATCCTGATTTTTGAGTCATAGTCCAACACTCATATCACTACACCATGTTAGCTCTACATTCTGGCACTGTCATTGGCACTATGACAACCCTTCAGTCTGGTACTACATTCTCTATACGCTGTACTCTTGTGCTGCCATTGGCTGAATATGTGTACAAAAACATAAATGAACATTTTAAATATATGTAGTGATAAAGTAATACTATTAGATAAAAAAGGTTGTTGTTTTTTACACAACAACAACAACAAAATAGCTTTTTCCTAGCATGGTATCCAGGTTAGCTTACAACAAATTAAAACAAAGTAGGCCTAAATACCCTAAAGGCACCAGATCCCATCTGATCTTGCAAGCTAAGCAGAGTCAGGTGTAGATAGTCAATGAATACCAGGAGCTGTGGGCTATATTTCAGTAGTAGGAACTGGCAAAACCACCTCTGAGTAATCCTTGCCTAAGAAAACCCTATGAAATTCAGGGTTTGCCATAAAGGCACATACACACATGGCTGAAAGTCTTATTAAAACATATATTTTTAAAAAAATCTGTTAAATGTACAAAGTTAAAATAGTTTCAGACCAAGAAAACTAAGGCTTGACTCCTCTTTGTTAGTACCATCTACAGTATACTCATTGAATGAATGGAATTTACCTCCATGATGACCCAACAATGGATTCAATGGACCCACTCTTAATTGGGACTAACCAGTAAGATTCTGGGCTATGTCTGCAGTCCCAAACACACTTATTAGGAAATGTGCATGGGATTTTTAAATATAGGCAGTAAATGCAAACGATTGTACTACAAAGATGTCTTCACCACTTCTCATATTATTGAAATGTAGATAGTCAAATAGATCTCTCTTACTGATTGAGAAGAAATATACCATTATGAGGGATATTTTTCTCTGCCTACAAGACTCTATGAAAGTCATTGTATGAAATGAGTACAACAACATGAGTTAATTTCCTCAGTATTGCATATAATTTTAATGTTTATACTGATCATACAACTGTGGTACTAATTTTGTACTAATAATAAATCAGAGAAAGAAGATACATATCAATATTTCATATGTAACACTGCTGGCACACTAGGTGTTACCCAGAGAGCTTACATTGTTTATAAACAGTAGTATTATGTACTGCTGTGAGCCAGTGTGGCCCGTGAGAACCAATATGGTGTAGTGGTTCAAGTGTTGGACTAGGAGTCAGGAGACCAAGGTTCAAATTCCCACTCAGCCATGGAAACCCATTGGATGACCTTGGGCAAGTCACACTGTCAGCCTTAGAGGAAGGCAATGACAAACTTTCTCTGAACAAATCTTAACACCTATGATAGGTTTGCCTTAGGCTCACCTTAAATTGGAAACAGGTTGAAGGTGCACAACAGCAACCGTGTTATGTAGGAACAAGAAAAATTATTGTTTCTCATTAGAAATCATTTTGAGCTAATAATCTGTTAACAGTGCATATAATATTTCTTCCTCAATTAAAGTATAAAAAGATACCATAAAATATGAATATAGAATTACACTAAAGCTCAACTGTTTAGTATTATTCAACTGTTTAGTATTATTCAAAGGAGTATTGTAGCATCTTTGAGACTGAGAGAAACAAATAAGTTGGTAGCATAAGCTTTTATAGATTTATTTCTACTCA
This sequence comes from Phrynosoma blainvillii, assembly GCA_026167975.1. Lineage (NCBI taxonomy): Eukaryota > Metazoa > Chordata > Lepidosauria > Squamata > Phrynosomatidae > Phrynosoma > Phrynosoma blainvillii. Next base: position 133,815,696 of record JANUYF010000001.1, read on the forward strand.
GGCTTGAAACAGATGGGCCAAAAGGGGCATGGCATTTACACAATGCATGCCCCAAATAATGGCCGGAAGCCGCTCCAAGCCTGCCCCAACCCAGAAGAGCTGGGCCAAAAAAGAAAAAGGGAAAAAACTGCTCCTTTTTAGCAGCTGGTTGAGGACCACATTGGCAGCCTACATCCTTTTACCCCATCTGCTTGAGGCCCCAGACGCATCTGAGAAGGTAGGCTGAAGTCTTCAAAAGCTTATATTACGAACCTCTTTCTTTCTCTCAATTAGTCTCAAAGATACTACAATACGCTTTGCATACTGAGCTACACTAACTTGGCTATGTCTTTTGATTATACCTGCTTACCCCCCACCAACCAGGGAATTGTTTGATTTGCCTTAGCTTTCTTTACAGTCTGTTTTTTCCACCTCTTAGATCTCTTTACAACATCCCAAAGTTAAATCTGTAATAACAGAATGTATGTCTAAGGTGGGTCTATCTCCACATCACCAAGATGGTGAAACCGAGACACTTGAAATCAGATACAAATACGGAAGGCAGCTGTGAAGGAACTAGAAAAGATCCTACATACCAAAATCAGGATTGTCCATGCCATTGCATTTCCCATTTCTATGTATGGTTGTGAAAGCTGGACAGAGAAGAAAGCTAATAGGAAAAAAATCAAGTAATTTGAAATCATAGAATGGTAGAGTTGGAGGAGACCCCAAGGACCATCCAGTCCAACCCCCTGCCATGCAGGAACTCACTATTAAAGCCCCCCCCTCAACAAATGGCCTTCCAGCCTCTGTTTAAAAAACCCCAAAGAAGGAGACTCTACCACCCTCCGAGGGACCATATCCCACTGTTAAACAGCTCTTACTGTCAAGATGTTCTTCCTAATGTTGAAGTGGAATCTCTTTTCCTGTAGTTTGCATCCATTGCTCTGAGTCCTATTCTTTGGAGCAGCACACAACAGGCTTGCTTCATCCTCAGTGTGACACCCCTTCAAGTACTTAAACAGAGCTATCATATCACTGCTTAACCATATCTTATCCAGGCTCTCCTCATACGGTATGGTTTCCAGACCCTTCACCATTTTAGTCGCCCTCCTCTGGACACGCTTCAACTTCTCAACATCCTTTTGAATTGTGGTGTCCAGAAGTGGACACAGTATTCCAAGTGAGGCTGACCAAAACAGAATAGAGTGGTACTATTACCTTCCTCAATTTGGACACTATATTTCTATCAATACAGCCTAGAATCGCATTGGCCATTTTAGCTGCCACATCACACTGCTGACTCACGTTCAACTTGTGGTCTACTACTACTCCTAGATCCCTTTCACATGCACAGTTGTCAAGCCAGGTGTCCCCCATACTAATGTGGCACTGGAAAAGAGTTCTACAGATACCATGGACTGGTGAAAAGACAAATAACTGGGTCCTAGAGCAAATCAAGCCTGTATTCTTCCTAGAAGCCAAGATGACTAAACTGAGAATATTATACTGTGGTGATATCAGGAGAAGATGTGTCTCACTAGAAAAGAGAATAATGCTTGGTAAGAAAGAAGGCATTAGGAAAAGAGAGAGACTGCCTTCCAGACAGGTAGACTCAGTCAAGGAAGCCACAGTCCTTAGTTCTCAAGACCTGAGCAGGGCTGTTGATAATAGGGTAACTTGCAGGTGTCTCATCCATAGGATTGCCATAAAGCCATAGGATTGCAGGAGGAAAAATGAGCTTGTGTCAGAGTTGCACGTTCATGAGAGAGCACAGGCAAGGTGAAGAACTGTGCCATCTCTACTTCCCAGTTCATAGATCTGCCATACCTTTTTTTCTTTCTTTTCACTACTGCCTGAAATGTCTGGGGTTAGCTGAGGTACAGGAGTTGGGTACATGTACTGTATAGCTGGGAGGGGAGGTTTGACATTTCTCAAAAGACAAGTGTTTATATCAGAACCTCTAGTCGGCAATGCTTTGTATAGGGTTTTCATTATAGTAATTATTTATAAATCCCATGTTTGTACAAGGTTGAACAAATATAATCAGAAATGTCTATAATTGTAATTTAGCCCTAAAGAGTATACACAATATTGACAGATCAGAAAGATTACTGAACTATTGAAACCATTAAATGAAGGTAGTGAGAAGCTGGATAAGCTTTGACAACATTGTTCTCACTGTTTCAGGGTCACTTTCCCTAGAAAAAAACTCTGAAATAAGTAGGTTGGGAGTCCATTAACATCTATTCAATGCTTTCAGTATGTGTTTTCTCAATTTTATTGTACTATTAAAGTGCATATTTGGGATAGGTTTTTTATTATTATTCAGACAATGTTAGGTTTAGCAGTCTTTCTGGGTTTTCTGCAAAAATCTCTAGAGTGCAGTAGCTTTGAAATAATAACAGTTTGTCATGCTTTGCTTGTATTATATTCATACTTCACAATCTTCTGCAAGAGTAAGTATGGAATTGAGATGAGATTGTGCATTTAACACACAGTCTGTCTGTTTTAAGGATTTCCGCAAAGGTCACTTTCTGGTATGCCTTTGAAATTTGGAGATATGAACTGTTTTCTAAGGAATATGGGCATCCTCTGTTGCCTATAAACTTAGAAAAGATGGGAGATTTTTGTCTTAGTAAATAATAAATCTCCTTAAATTTGATAATCAAGCCTTCCTAAGGAGATGAACAGTGTTCTCTACTACATAATTTAGTATTCAAAAAGGATGGGGTCTTTTGGAAAGCAGTTACATTTTTCTTCTGGCATGTTACCTATGTGTCCACTCCTCTGTTCCAAATCATGACTCACTGCAAAAAGTAGCCTTTGTTCGTTTAGAAGATTTATGAGGAACTTTAGAAGAAGTTACCTCTCTGTGTTCAGTATTTCATTTTCGGTGTTCTCAGAGGAAATGAGAACTTTTCCCATGAGTGTTTATCTGTGTAGTGATTGTGCAACAGCAGTGCATATTCTCAAGATCTGAGCCCCAAATGTGAACTCATTTCCTCTAGAGTCTCACTAAAGCCCACGGCTTTGTAAGGCTCTGAATTTGCAGATGGTTTTGCTATGTGCAGAATTCTGGGAAGGAAGAGCTTAAAATGTCTTCTGCTTTTTAGTTTTCTCAGGCCTCCAAATCAGTATGAGTTTTTAGAATCATAGAATCATAGAGTTGGAAGAGACCACAAGGGCCATCCAGTCCAACCCCCTGCCATGCAGGAACTCAAAATCAAAGATGGCCATCCAGCCTCTGCTTAAAGACCTCCAAAGAAGGAGACTCCACCACACTCCAAGAGAATGTGTTCCACTGTTGAACAACTCTCACTGTCAGGAATTTTAAATGTCTCTTCTGCTGATATTTTTTGTGTATTATTTTTACTTGCATTTCTGTTGCTGCTTGTGTACACACACACACACATGAACACACACACACACAGGGTAAAGTTGTTGTATGCCTTCAAGTCATTTCAGACATATAGGGTTTTCTTGGCAAGACATGTTCTGAGGCAGGTTTGCCTTTCCCTTTCTCTGTGGCTGAGAGAATGTGACTTAGCCACAGTGGGTTTATATGGTTGAGCAGGGAATCAAACCTGGTCTCCTGGTCATAGTCCAATGCTCAAACTACTACACAGTGCTGGCTATCACATGTTAAAGATTGCAAGATAAATTATAAATGTAATTTTCAAAACAGTTCAAAACAGTAAAACATCTAAATAACAAGTTGAAATGGTCCATTAAAAATTATACTCAATAATTGTTAAAAACTCAATCAAGATCCTGCTGTAACAAAACTTTTCGTTGTAAAAAAAATTGCAGGAGTGGACAGCTCTGATTGACATACGTATGTTTTTGGCCCACAACTTTCTTGAATCCAAGCCACAGCTGAGGGTGTTGAGATCAGGAAATATTTGGAGGTCCACAGTTGTCTGTCATGTGCTAGATGAACAGGGCCTTATATACTGATTTTAAGATTTAAAGAAACATATATGAGTGTAAGTAGTCTTTCGGATAGCATGGGCACAAGTCATTTAGAGTTTTAGAAGATTATACCAGGAAACAACAGATGTGGGAATAATGTAAGGCCCTAGCTCCTACAGAGAGCCCTAGTTCCTGCAGCTATTCTCACCCCCACATTTTGCACCAATTGTAGCTTCTAAACTATCTCTTCTATATGGAAACCTATAAGAAAAGTGTCCAAATTTTTTTTTAGACAAAAGGCAGATCCCTGGTCTTGAAGGGCTTAATGATGACTGCTTTGTATAAAACACAGTTCTATTCCTGAGTAGAAGCCACTTGTGAAAAGATTGTTGAGGAGCTTTTACCTCTTAATTAGATCACCTCCAGATTATAGATGGCATTATATATAAAAAAAAAACTGATCAACAAAAGAAAGGTCATGCTTGCTATGTGTCTGCTTGCCCTCAACGAGTTTTTAAATGCCAGGATTATTGCATTTTACTGTGAATATTATATTGATTTACTCCCCCCCCCCCCTTAGGTACAAAGATCCAGAAACAAGCAATTACGAGAAATGTTTCCAGATGGATTCAGTATTCATCATGCTGGAATGTTGAGGCAAGATAGAAGTTTGGTGGAAAATTTGTTTTCTCGGGGATACATAAAAGTGTTGGTTTGTACAGCAACTTTAGCCTGGGGTGTCAATCTTCCAGCTCATGCTGTCATTATTAAGGTAAGAGCATGTCCTTTATCTGTATCAACTTTTTTTTTTTTTTTTAAGACCAATGGGTATATTTTGTTTTGTTTTTTTCTGTTTGCAAAAGGAAGCCTGGAAAAAGATGTGCTGCTAATTATCTGGCTGTGTTGTGGGGAGGGATTGCTTGCTCAACTGACGCTCTCCTTTGGGAATCTAGTTGTATAGTAAAGATTTAAATATATCACAGATTATGAAAGGATTAGTTTAAGTACACTTTTGAAATCCTGCTGTATTTGCCTAATTTTGGTCTCCAGCTCATCTGGATTACAGTCATGTGTGTTTATGTTAATTTTTATTAACTTTTCTTCACCCAGGGAACACAGATCTATGCCGCAAAAAGAGGCTCCTTTGTTGACCTTGGAATTCTAGATGTCATGCAGATATTTGGCCGAGCTGGACGGCCTCAGTTTGACAAATTTGGAGAAGGCGTCATTATTACAACGCATGACAAACTCAGCCATTACCTGACTCTGCTTACACAGCAGAACCCAATTGAGAGCCAGTTCCTTGAAAGCCTGGCAGACAACCTGAATGCGGAGGTATGATTTCTTAAGTAATTCTACATTGCTAATACGTTCAAGCTTTTGAAAGCCAATATGAACACTGTTCTCTGTTTTATTAACATATATGTGTACTTTCTAAGTCAAGAATACAGTTGGTACTCTGTATCCATGGATTTTGTATCCATGGATTCAACCATCCAAGGCTTGAAAATATTTCTTTTTAAATTCAAAAAGCAGGCCTTGATTTTGCCATTTTACTATGTCATTATTTTTAATGGGACTTGAACACCCACAGATTTTGGTATCCATGGGGCGAGGGGCTTGGAACCAAACCCTACTAAGATACCAAGGGCCCACTGTACTAGGTAATTGTGTTTTTGTTTAATAAATTGTTGTTTTTCTGTTATGTAAGAATAAAACACAATCTGGTTTAGCTACTCCAAGATAGTTTTAAAATCTGCTTGGTACATTCAAGTATACCTTTTCCAGTATGCTTGGGACCAGATATGCTACATATTTGTACTTTTTTTCAGATTTTTGTAATACCTGTACAGGCGTCCCTCCCAAATTGCGGGGGATCCATTCTGAACCACCACCACCCGCAAATCTGGAAAAATGCAAATATTCAAGTTGCCATTGGCTACAGTGGCTGCACACCTCAGGCACATGCACCATTTTATCCCTCCCCATTTGCCGTCTGCAATGGACCAAGGAGGGATGAGTGTATTTCCATATATATAATGAGACTAGAGAGAGACTGAGGATCTGTGAAATGGTGGGAATCCAAGCATAGTACCTGGCACAAATCCATGCCTCCTGCAATTTCACAGATCCTCACGTCTCTCTCCAGTCACATCTTTTTCCAGCCTTGTAAATACAATACAGGTACATAGCTCAAAAAGTTTTAGATTTCGGAGTATGTTGGATTACAGAATTCCAGATAAGGGATATTTAATCTGTATATCCAATTTTAAAGGTTCTTAGTGTAAGAGTGGCTTAGAGACACCTACAGAGTAGAACTGAGAATTATGCAGCTTGCAGGCCATGGGCAATCCTTGGATATTGTGTGGCCCTTCGGCATCCAGACCCCACTTCCATGAGTATTTCAGGAATAAAGTGGGTTGAGCATAGCTCGGGATCCACTGATCCCAAAGCCCCCGCACACCCCTAGAGACTCTGGGATTGGATATCTCAGCTACAGCATCCTGAATTGGTGTTGCCCATTTCCCCCCAAATGGATTGCCTTACTTCCAGCCCTGTTTGGTGTGAAGTGGAGAGGCTGTGGATTAGGCCTCAGTATTCATCCTGGGAGAGCATTTGAGTAGATAAGTACATGAGATCAGTACTAGAGGTTACAGGGTGTTGCAAAATGGAGAGCAAGGGAATGATCTGATGTATCATAACTTGTTTTCTTCCGACACAACATTGGAGTTTATTTGGGGAGCATAAGTGACCTGTGGGGTGCAGTTTATCCACCTTACGTCTACCTACATCAAACCAAAAGCTTGGGAGGGCAAAGTTAAGAGAACATTCATTTTTCTTTGGCCATTCCAAAAATGCAGTTTGGTTTTGTAAAGGTTTAATTATGTTTTAAAACATCTAATGCACAGTAAGCATAAAATTAATCTTCAGTGGTCAGGAGCTATGCCAGGTTCTGACAACTGAGGGTCAATGGTGAAGTGTTAATGATTTCTAATAAACTTATGTTAGTGAAAATAGCAAGGCATCTCAACTGGTGTAACCAAAAATGCTGAAAAGCAAAAATGTGAAGCACTGGCAGGATCATGAAACCATCATTTTTTATGTACTCTGGAACACTGAACATGTCTTTTCCTGCTGACATGACAAGCCAGGAAAGATCAGTACTCGCTTGATTACAGAAAATCAATTGTAAGTCAGGCCAATTACAAAAGTCTTTCATTTCTTTTGATTGTTACTTGATCATTTATCTCTTTGAGTTCACATCTGTGTATAAATCTTTTCCCTTCTTGCTTGACTGGCTTTTGCAAAAATCTGATGGAAAGTACTTTGGAGTTACAATAGAACATTTGAATAATCTGTTTTATATTTAACACGGCTTAAAGATGTGATGCAAACTATAAACAGTGGATGCCTTCATGGATGTTTATAGATATATAAAGAATGTTTCTAGATATATAAAAGAATATATATATTCTTACTAAAGAATATACTCTTTCGTCTATCTCTGTCTTTCACTTCTCCCACCATTCTCACAATATTTGGAACTGCTTCATAAAGGAGTCATCCTGAACATTGAATTTAATAATAATAATAATAATAATAATAATAATAATAAATTTTATTTATATTTCCCGCCTCTCCCTACGGACCGAGGCGGGATTACACAATTAAATGAATGCAATATGCAAAATACAAACAATAAAATAATGAAATCAAACAACAGTAATAAATTATAAGAGCATAGAATATAATATAATAAAATAAATAAAATAAAATAGCCAATCATCGTCAGAATCTAGAAGTCTAGAAGATCAGATGGATAGGCCTGCCGGAAGAGCTCCATCTTAAGTGCCTTCTTAAAGGCATCTAGCGTAGTAATAAGACGAATCTCTTCTGGTAGGCCATTCCATAACATGGGAGCTGCAGCTGTGTACGATCTTTGGGAAGTCATGTTGAGTTTGGTTCTATGATGTTCTAATAAGATCTTCCCAGATGTTCTGAGAGTGCGGGGCGGATTGTGTGGGGAGAGGCGTTCCTTCAAGTAACTCGGGCCCAATTTAACTGGATGTATAGAAACCATGATGATTCATAAGTGGGTTAATCAACTGAAGGAAAACTTTTTAATTTTATAGCACAATCTGGATGGGAATTGGGAAATCGGCTGGAGGTTTTGCTTTTGGATTAGTGCTCTGTCAAATCTTTGAAAGTCCACTTTGGTAAAACAATTGCCATTTTATCTTGAGAAAATGAGTAATTAAAAATATCAGCCAGTAATTTGTGTGCATTTTTTTTCAAATCTAGACTGATTTTGAGGTGAGATGCAAATTAATTGAATATTTTATTTTATTTGGGGGATTTGAGTGGGAAATTAATTGGCTGGCTTTGCCATCTATGAAATATAAATGAATCTTGCAATTACATCTATAATTATTTCTAAAATATTTACAGGTTAGTTGCACATTTTATAAAGATATGTCCTGTGGACTTCTGGTCCAGGCCTTTTAAAGTATTTTGCAATGCCTATACCAGCACCCTTTAATAAAGTTGTGTATGGGAACCCAGAACAATGGGGGTGGTTTGCCACACTAAAGGCCTAAGCAGACTGCCAGAAATAGTGCACATTAAATTGAGGCACTGCCCTGGCTCAGTGCTAGGGAATCATGGAAACTGTATTTTTTTCTGGGACATTGAGCCTTCTCTGTCAGAGAGCTCTGGTGCCACAATAAATTACAGTTCCCATGATTCCCTAGCACTGAGCCAGGGCAGTGCCTCAATTTAATGTGCACTATTTCTGGCAGTCTGCTTAGGCCCTAAGTTGAGGCACAGGAGTATCTCTCCTGAGTCCCTTTCATACTACACAGTTGTAGCACTATGATCGCACTTTAACTGCCCTGGTGCATCCTATGAAATCCTGGAGTTTGTAGTCTGGTAAGGCACTAGAGCTCTCTGAGAATTCTAAATGCTCCTCCCTAAACAGCAAATCCATGGATTCCATAAGACAGAACCATGCCCATTAACCTGGAATCATAGCACTATAGTTGAGTAGTGTGAACTGACCCCTGGATTTGATTTGAATGGCCTGGTGTGCTACAGTGGTGCCTGCCACCCCAGCCATGCAAGTGGCATAGCAGAGATGAGGAATTTACTTTGAAACCTAAGGAAATTTATACCTAAGCACAGGCTTCATACATAGATGTCTGAAAGATGTTTTAGGATATGAATGGATGAAAGGGAAATCCAGTTTTGTGAGGAAATGTGTATGAGGGATTATTATTATTTTATTTTCTTATATCCTGCCTTTCTCCCAATATAGAGACTCAAAGCGGCAAACAGCAGAATTAAAACAATACAATATAAAAACCGTACAAAATTTTAAAAACAATTAAGCCAATTTAAAAGTTAAAACAGTTATGAGTTAAAATCGAAAAGTTACAATACAAACCTTAAAATTTACATTGCACAACATTCCCAGCCCCACATAGAGTGCATTACTGTAATCCAGACAGGATGTAACAACCAAGTCATGTACCACCATGGCTATTGTGTAGTTAGGAGCCTTAGACTGATTATCTCAAATGCTGTGTTTATTAAGGAAATACTACAGATGATCTATCCAGCAAATAGATATGAATAAATAGTTTTTAAAATAACAGTAAATGAATAAGAAGGTTGCTCAGACATAAATATGAAACAGTTGGCATATATGTGGTGTAGAAAATAGATGGCCATACAGAATATAGTAACATTTCCAAAACAAATGAACTGCGAAGACTAAAAATGCTGATGAGATACTTGAGAAAAGAATCCATGCTGTGCTAGTTTAAAAGCAAATATTTTATCTTCTATGCACACAGGAATTTTTTTCTCGTGCAAATTTTGGTTTAATTATAGTGTTAAATGCTTCAGCTACCTAGAAACTTTTGCATGGGGTATGAAAGTGTGTTACATTTTTCTTTGTAGATCTCTCTTTCATTACGGTGTCCTTTAAGCTTAGCTTAGGCAAGGTCATTCTTAATGATGTACATCTATTGATGTGTAAGTATGGTCAGCTGGGGTGTACGGGAAAGATATATAGATAAAACTGTAATCCACATTACAATGTATTAAAACTCTTGTTTGATATTTTAAAAGTGTACAATTATTGTTCTGCTCAAGGAGCAAAAAGGTTACTGACTTCAAACTTTATAAAGGGGGTAAGGAGAATAAAGCAGGGGGAAAACTTAAGTGGGGTGGCCTTTTGGTTGTTCTGATTTTGTAATCTGTTGTTGTTGTATGCACCTTGAAGTCACTTCTGACTTATTGTCCCCCTAAAGTGGATCTATCATGGGGTTTTCCTGGCAGGATTTGTTCCTCTGAGGCAAAGAGAGTGTGACTTTTCCAAGGTCACCCAGTAGGTTTCTATAACTGAACAGGGATTCCAGCTCTGGTCTCCAAAACTCAAACCAGTATACCACACTGTAATTTTAGCTGCCAATCCCCCCTCCCCCTGACATTTCTGGGACTATCTTATTTTTAAGATTTTGTTTTATGGAGAGTACTTTTGCGTCTTTGGGGTTTTATTTAGAAAATGGACAAACTGTTTTCAATATTAATTCATTGACAGAAATTCAAAGAAATTTCCGGCACAAGTTAGTTTTGACTTAAGGCCTTAAGTGATTACAGGATGCAGGGAATTCTTGCTTTGGTGCCGAAATTTTCATGTTTACCAAGCAACCAAACGTAGTACAGAAATACTAGTCTCTCTCTGATTGTCCAGGTCCTGGATATTAAAATATCCTGAAGAATTTTTTTTTTTTAGAGCAGGGGTAGGTAACCTTTTTCAGCCGGGGGCCGGTCTGCTGAAGTCCTCCCTGCTGGCGAGCCGGAAGGGGGGGAATGGTGGTGCGCGCTCACGCGTGCATGCACAACCCCCACCACCACTAGCAACCCCCCTCCGCACACTGCCGCCGCCGCCACCACACATGCCGCCCCCCCGTTTTGTTTTCCAAAATGGCGGCTGCAACGCATTTGCGCATGCACAGAAGTACTGCGCATACGCAAACGAGTCGTGGCCACCATTTTGGAAGACAAAATGGCGGCCGCCACTTTGTTTTGCCAAATTGGCGGCTGCGACTCGTTTGGGCATGCACAGTACTCATGCGCAAACACGTCACGGCCGCCATTTTGAAAAACAAAATAGCGGGCACGACGCATGCGGCCGCACAGCGGCCACAACTCGCGGCAGCGGTGGAGGGGGCGGTAAGCAGGGGGCCGGGCCGGAACCGGCCTACGGGCCATATGTTGCTGACCCCTGCTTTAGAGGTTCCAGTAAATCACACAGTACAGTGAGCCCTTGGTATCTGCTGGGATTTAGTTCCAGGAGCCCCCCATGGATATCAAAATCTGTGGATGCTCAAGTCCCATTAAATACAGTGGCATATAAAAATGGTATTCCTTATATAAAATGGCAAGATTAAGTTTATTTTTTGGAATTTATATATTTTTAAAATACTTTCAAGCTGTGGATGCTCAAATCTGTGGATAAAAAATCTGTAGCTAGGAGGATAGTAGATAAGTACTTGAGTTAACTCACAGCCACAGATCTAGGTCTAAGAAGCTTGTCAACATCTGGGAACAGCACCATCCCAGAATGTTGTAATTTAGATTACTAAATGTGGAGCACATTCTAAATTACAGGGTTACACACACACACACACACTCTTCCCTGGCAGCCCATGGAACTAATAATACCCTCTTCCAGTCATATATTTTAAAGAAACTGATTTAAAAGTTTCTTCAATCAAAGCCCAGTCATACTCAAGGTTTTCATATCTCTCTTATCTCCAATGTCCTGCTGGTTCCACTTTCTGAAGTGGGCATAGATTCATGGTTTGGAAGCTGTGTTTGTGTTGTCATTTGCTTTCGTGATCTAGACAAATGTTGGATTACTGCTTTGAAAACAGAGGTGTTTGCTTTTTTAAAAAAAACAAAACACAACTAAATAGAGATTGTTTTTCTAACTCTCCATTCCTTTCCACCCTGTAATTGAAGTAGAAATAAGCCACAGGACATTGAAGTGGACACGAGGGGGCAGCAAATCTTCAAAAGTAATTTCTGTCTTCTAGCTCAATCAGTAGTCCTGGACTTCCACGATAATATTGAAAGGTTTACCATCTTCTTGGCTGCTGTCTTTAAACTATTTGTTTTGTCCTGTTAATATCAATGAGAGCAACAACAAAAATGAAGACGTTTGAAGGTTGTTCTGAATATTTTCATGTTTTAGCCCACTCAGGCTTTCTGGTTTTTGACCAGAGCTAGATAACAGAGCAATCAGAACAGTAAAGAGAACATATGTTTAAAGCATTAAACCGGCTGACTGTGACACACTTTCAGGGTAGCTCATTTTTGCTTCTGTAGCAATAGCACAAGAAGAAAGTGTGTGTTGTTATATACTTTCTAAACAAAGTGTTAATTTGAACAGTTTAAAATGTAATATTTCTAGCAGGGTTAACGTTATTGTCTAACAGGCTGAGATGCCATCAGTTCTATGTCAGCATAGAACAAGTAAGCACTTCAGTAAATCATGGAAGAAATCAAATGCATAAATTAGTTTAGGTAACAATTTTTGTAACATACCTGTGGCCTAATTAAGGTGTCTGTTTTCCTTTTAATTCTGTTGCACTCATTATGGAGTCTCCTTCTTTGGAGGTCTTTAAACAGAGGCTGGATGGCCATCTGTCAGGGATAGTTTGATTTTGAGTTCCTACATGGCAGGAGGTTGGACTGGATGGCCCTTGTGGTCTCTTCCAACTCTATGATTCTATGTGTTTTTAACCTTTATGTAGCCCCATTCAAATACCAGAATAGCTTTTTCCTTTAAATATCTATAATAGTGGCAAAATGTGATTTGGTTCAAAGAAAAAAGAAAGCCACATTATTTATTTGTATTTATTGGAGTAAAATAATTTGCAAGTGTGTTATGGCTTAATAATATTTCTAATCATATACAGGTTGAAGAGGGAAGGCTTTGTTTAGGAAAGATAAATACTTGAGATGTCTGGACAGATAGGGATGTTTTCTAGGAAGGAAGGAAAAAGAAAGAAAGAAAGAAAGATTTTATATCCAATATTCCTTTTGCACCATAGCTGTAGGGTTCATTGACACCTAGAATCTCTTTTTATTACAAGATTTTTTAATGATTTTCACCATAACATAAATAATGTTAGTTCTAGTTTATGCCACAGAGACTCAGCTAGTGCATCAATTTCTTGGCCAGGCTGTCTCTTACTATCTGTACTATTCCATGCAGAACCCACAGTTATAATTGGAGTAGTAAGTTCTCAGATCCTCAGCTGCACAGGGAGTCCCATCCTCAGCTGTCTGAAAGACCACAGCTGGAATCCTATTAGTCCCAACTAGAGTTAGAGTCATTGAATCAGTTGTTCCACATTGAGTCAACATGTAGGTAAATCCAATTGATTCATTGGCTTGAACAGTAGGATTCAGGTTATCTTCTCCCTCCCTTCTCCTGTTTTCCTATATTTCTCTCATTCTAGTCATACTGTGTATTTCTTCTTCTGCTCTTTCTCAATTCCTTCATCTGCACCAGCAGTTAGGAAGCACTCAGAGGACTGGAGATCTTGTGCTAGTATTGGAGGATCCTTTTTCTCTTTAATCAGAAGCATAAATTATTTTGTATGGTTAAGCACAGTACAGCCACGCTGTAGCTTGCATCCCAGAAGCAGGGGGAATTAAATCTTTTCAGATTGTAGCAGATGTAGGAGTCAGCCCTCTGCACATGCTACAATCAGAAAATCCAAAATTTTCCTTTGCTTCTGAAGGGCATTGTCACAATGTACATGACCCCACAAAATAATGCATGGTACCAGGCAGATTGGAGATAAGCATCCCCTCGTAGGGTCCCCTACTACTAAATGAGGGAAAACTACAAATATACCCTGGCAGGAGGTTACCAGTGCAGCCACTTTATCACTATCCAGATAGAGTTGCAACTGCTATGTCAGTTCAAGCTGATAAAAGATATTCTATGCTGCTGGGGCCATTTGGGCCTCTGGAGACAGAGCTGGATATATGAACACTGCAGAATATGAACCTGGGGAATGCAACCCCAGTAGAGCAGGCTGAAAATCACTTAACTGGACAGATGAATAATCTAAAAATAGAAACTGTCCCCCCCTCACTTTATTGTCCCTTATCCAGCCCATTATGATATATAAGCACTATTTCAGGGTAGCCTTTGTCTCATCCACATTTGATGAAAACTCGAGATAGATAGAATATAGATGGCTGTTTAACATGACGTCACTAATATTGAGCCTTTCCCTATTGCATTTGTATGATACTGCAACAAGTTAACTTTTAGATTCAATTATATTTTTAGAATTTATTATACTATATCTCATCCACATAGGGCAATGGGCAACAATATTTATTATGGGAATTATGTCCCTGACCCATTAAAAAGAAAGCAAGCCCTGTTGCTAGATACTCAATTCAAGTGTAGAAGGAGAAGATCATTTCCAAATTACAGAAATAAATAAGCAAAAACTACTCAACATAGATTTTGGGATCACTCTTAGTATGCAGAAAACAATACTTTGTGAATATCTAGCCTGAACATTCATACAAATGTAACAAACACTGCAAATGCAGCACTTGTGAAATGCTCTGACTGGTTTCCCAAAGGTAAAATAAATACTCCGATTTGAGTTTTTCAAAAAATACAACACTCATATAACAGAAGATGCATCTTGGAGGAAGACTTGCTAACAGAGCAACAAGTTAGATTAAAAAAAAAACACTTCCTCAGCTTACCAGCCCACATATTTTATTTGACTTTAAGAAAAATGATGGAATTGTCGGATAAGCATTCTTCAACTTTTTTACCTTTTAAAAAATGAATTGCAACCACTTAATTTGTCAGTTTCTGCATGTCACTCTTGAGGATTAGAATCCTGTTCATATAAAACTTGGTATATGTTGAGCTTTATTCCATTCTAACTCTCTAACATGTAAATTTCATTTTATTTCTTCCTGCTTGCAGATTGCTCTCGGAACAGTGACAAATGTCGAGGAAGCAGTAAAGTGGATAAGTTATACTTACCTTTATGTACGGATGAGAGCAAACCCATTAGTATATGGCATCAGTCACAAGGCTTATCAGGTAGAAAATGCATGAAAAAACTAACCTGCTTTCTAGTTCTGTAATCCTTTCCTGATGGGAGATTAAATATTTGCCATTGCGGCTTTGCCTGACATCAACAAGTCCAAAGTGTTTTAAAACGTGGAAAATATTCCATATCACAAAATGTGGAAAAAAGGATCCTAAAATATTTTTTCTCAGTCATCCTGATAAATGAAATTGTCAGTAAACTGGCAAAGCATGTGGAACACAGTTAAATTAGCCATTTCCACATAAGCAATTGACATTAATGTGTGTGCTTTGGCGTTTCAGTGCTAGATGTAAACTTTGCAAACTATATATGAGTGATACAGTAAAATATTTTGGTTCCTATACACTGGTCCATCCACATTTGCGGCTTTGACTTTTGCTGATTTGGTTATTCACGGATTTTGTTAATATGTTCTCTAGGAATATCTAGGTCTTCAAGCGCAACTCTATGGTCATCTTTAACCAAAATTCACACTGAAAGACCTAGAGATTCCTAGAGAGAACTCAACTAGGCATTTGTAGCTCCTCAGCGCAATTCTGTGGTCAGTGTCTGGCAGATGTTGACCACAGAGTTGCACTGGAGGACCTAGAGATTTCTAGAGAGGTATTCTCTCAGGTAAAAGCATAGTGTTTTTGTTATTTGCATTTTTTCCCCACATTCACAGGGGTCCTGTCCCCCTAACTCTAGCGAATGTGAAGAGATGAGTGTAGTAAAAAAGGTTTGTGTATTGAAAGGGTGGAATGGACACCTCTTTATGAATTTATGAGTAAGTGTGGGCATTTACTTTACAAAATAAATAATAATATAATATAATGAAATGATATGTATACTATATTATATATGAATGTGTATGTGTATGTATATATATATATATATATATATATATACACACACTATAATAATAGCTATTGTTCTAATAATAGATATTATTGTGATATGGAATATTTTCCACGTTTTTTGTTGCAGCAAAAACAAGAAAGAATCTTGGTCAATAGCTGTATCATCAGAGTAGGGACAATAAATATAGAATAAATTATGACTCAATCATCCTCCAGATTGAATTTCACCTCTGCTGTGCATTCTCTTATTAATCTTATGAGGACCATTTGCAGCTTGATTGCAAAAAGAACTAGAAGTGCTTTGAAACACAAAAAGTATTATATAACTTTTAAGAACTGGTGTTTTCTAATTTTTCATTGTAAGCAGTGGGGTAAATTATTATATAATATATAGTAATCATATTTATACTATATTTATTTATTGCAATTGGTAATTCAGTTGAATCTTTTTCAGTGTTCTGGTCCATTTTTGTTGTCTTGATCGCTTTTTCTTTTTCTTCTTTATTTTGAGGAATTATAGTAATTCTTTCTGGAAGAGAA
The DNA here is from genome assembly GCA_026167975.1 of Phrynosoma blainvillii. NCBI lineage: Eukaryota > Metazoa > Chordata > Lepidosauria > Squamata > Phrynosomatidae > Phrynosoma > Phrynosoma blainvillii. The sequence goes on from JANUYF010000001.1 coordinate 133,832,143, forward strand.
TTACAGCACCATAGCTCTGGGCAATGCTTGAGAAGTTTGCCAAGTCTAACAGTTTGGACAAGATATAATTTGAAGGACCCCAGAGCAATGTCAGATCTCCTTGCATTCATATGTACTACAGATAGAAGCAAAACTTATTTAAGGAGTCAGATGCTACTGTCCAGCCACTTTATATAAGCCTTTTTCTGAGCCCAGGAAGAATTATCTGCCAACTCACTGTTTCTCAAATATAGTTTGTGCCACAGAGAGCAACAGTGATTTGGGGACTTCCTTAAGGAAATATGAGAATTGTACCTCTTCTTCTTGTGTTTAAGAACATAAGCAAGTTTCCTCAGAGCTACATATATGTCTAGTCATTATTCAGTATAAGGTCAGGAAAGCATATACCTTATTTTCCTGCGTATAAGACTACTTTTTTTACCTGCAAAATCTGTGGCTAAAGTGGGGGGGTCGTCTTATACGCCGGATATAAGGATAATGAGGATAGAGGTGCTAAAACTCTATATTTTGACTGGAAAATGGGGGGGTCGTCTTATACGCGGGTCATCTTATACGCCGGAAAATACGGTGTTTCGATCTTTTCATAAGGTATCGCACACTAATGGTGTTGCAGGCAAATTTCCCAGAATCTCCAGCGTGAGAGTCCATTGTCTCTGTTTGACTAATTTACAGTTTGCTCTTTGCCCCATTTATCTTGGAACAGAAAGAAGGTGGCACTAACTTATAAAATACTTTATATCAAAAACATTCTGTATCAGTAGTTTGAGTGAACTGTGTCCAATGAATTGAATAAAGATGTGTATGTCTGAAGGAGAGGAAAATAGGAGGATGAGGAAATGATTAATATAGGGAAATGGGTTTACAGACAAATTTCAACATGTGGAATAATTTTTGTGCAAAACCTCTCTATATTTTAGATGGATCCAAGTTTAGAGAAACACAGAGAACAACTAGTGATTGAAGTTGGCCGAAAGCTAGACAAAGCCCGGATGATTCGCTTTGAAGAGAGAACAGGATTTTTTTCTTCAACAGATCTCGGCAGAATTGCCAGCCACTACTATATTAAATATAATACAATTGAGGTAACATACTACTTTTATCCATTATTTCTTATACTTTGAAATAAAACCAGGTTGTTACATTTGATGTATTTTTATTATTAAGATTATTAGTAAAATAATAAATGCAATCCTTCACCAGATTAAATATTTTTATATCCAAATAGTAAAAAATAATAATTCTAGTGCTGCATAATAGTCCTTGTACTTTTCCTCTGTGATGTAAGGTTTTGAAAACTGCTATTTTTCATTGGAATGACATTATGGCCAGGATCTGTTGGTGTACTTTTGTCTACAGTAGCATTCTTCCAAATGTAATGCCAGTGGAGCCCTCCATGATAACAAAAATCTGCTCTAATGAATTTCCCAGCCTTCTGGAGGCAGGTTTTTATCATATTTGAGATGCTGCAGCAAGGGGAAGATGGATCACTGATTCTAGTGGTAATACTGGGATCCAGATATGTTCACCATTGGATCCTGACCTGAGAACCGTCATCTCATTGTATTGCATATTAGAAAAATGTACACTCTTAAAGCAAATAGTAGAATATTTCTGCACATATGTGTGCAGAAATAATACAGTCACGCTTATTTATCCACAGATTTTTTAATCCATGGATTCAAGCATCCATGGTTAAAATATTTTCTAAAAATACAAATTCTAAGAAGCATTGATTTTGCCATTTTATATAAGGGACACCATTTTACTGTGCCATTGTATTTAATGGGATTTGATCATCTACAGATTTTGATATCCATAATGGGTCCTGGAACCAAACCCCAGCGGATACCAAAAGTCCACTGTAATATATTGATATTTGTTTCCCTGAGTAGCCAGTGTGGCATAGTGGTTTGAGTGATGGACTAAGACACTGGAGACCAGGTTCGCTTCCCTGATCAGGCATGAAACCCACTGGAGTCACACTGTCTCAGCCTCGGGGAAGCCAATGGCAAACTACATCTGAACAAATCTTGCCAAGAAAACCCCTTGATAGGGTTGCTATAAGTCGGAGATGACATGAAAGCACAACAACAACAACAGATTTGTTTCAGTGGATTTCAAAGACATATTCCAAAAATCTTCCCATAAATATACTACAGCTTTGAACACTTCCAACAGCTGTGTAGATTATTTAAAATCCAGTCAGTGATGTCTTCATAATTAAGTATTTTCATATTCTAATTAATTTTTTCAATTTTTAAAATGCTATCTTATTAGCAGGAAGTTACCTGCTATGTGTCAGGAAGTTACCCTTTGCATGCTGGACTGAAGTAACAAATCTCAACCTGTATAAAATGCAAAGATTGTACATCACTTTTCAAACTAAACAGAAAGTGGCCTGGCAACTGTTGAGGGGACCACACATACCCAGACTTTTGCTTAGTTAGATGACACTAAATATCCTAAACAACAGTCTCTTTTTTCTGCAGACTTTCAATGAACTTTTTGATGCTCATAAGACAGAAGGTGACATTCTTGCTATAGTATCGAAAGCAGAGGAATTCGATCAGATCAAGGTAAGAATGCATTACAGTTTCTTTAAAAAACATGACATTTTCTTTTAAAATTCTATTTGTGAGAAATTTTTGAACAAATGTTTTAAAGCACAACCTAGTATATTGTTTAAATTATTCTGTTGTACTTTCAGTGAAGTATCATAGAGCTTGCAGTTTCATAATTAAATCAATATATTAAGTACTTAGATCATGTCTCTGGATAAGGCAACTTCTCCATGATCAAGTTCATCAGAGCCAGCTACACACATATATTCCTGGGACTGCCCCTGACTTTGTAGTGTCTGCCAAAGTAGAGGTTCTGTGAACTTTGCTGGACTGAATTGCTGATACACAGATATAATTGCTGTTGTGTCATTATTAGACTATAGTACTTACTTTGCTTCTTCTAATCCAAAATGTATTTTCTAACCAGAATATATTGTCTAGCTGTATGGTAACTATGTTTCTTCTTCGTGGTCTCTGCGAATCACACAAATGGGTTATTCTGCGCCTGCGCAGCAAACTTCGGAACCTTCTTAGAGCTTTTAGAAGTGTTTTGGTGGTATCCCCGCCCACTCTCCAACTGCCTTATTGGCCAGCTTCCCGCCTAAACCCTCAGTTCCTTTTATCCGCCGCAGCAGCAGCATCTAGAGGAACTCTTCAGAGATTCATTTTTCCTGTCTCACTTTAAATTGCCTTTTGACAGGATCATTTTGCGTTTTGGTGGTGTTTTGTTTTAACATCGTCGTTCATATTTTAAGATGAGTGCTGCGATTTCTGTGAGAATCGCAGCCTGACATTCTAATTCTATTTCTGAGGTAAACAATTTTCTATTCTAATTCTATTTCTGAGGTAAAAAAAATTCTAAATGGCCACTCGCCCTTCTGGTGTGTTGCCAAACCTCATTTATTCCCAAAATGGAGATAAAATTTCTTTTGGAAATACTCCTGGATCAAAGCTGTTTTAACATCACCCGCTTCTTTGGCGTGTTTGACAAAGGCTATAAGGCCATTTTTACTACTAAATATAGATACAGATAAATATAGATATAGATATAGATAGATAGATAGATAGATAGATAGATAGATAGATAGATATAAATATATCTTTTTGGACGTTTGCCCTGCTTCACACTCGGCTAAGGTCCATCCCTCCCTTCATATTTTAAGAGGAGCACTGCAATTTCTGTAAGAATTGCAGTCTTACCTTCCAATTTAATTTCTGAGGCAGAGTTTTTTCACCGACCGCTGAGGTAAAAAATTATTAAAATGGCTGCTCGCCTTCTTGGTGTGCTTGGCAAAGCTCCGTTATGCCCTATAGGGGGACAATTTTTCTTTCGGAGGGTACTCCTGGAGGAAAACTGTTTAAACCTCACCTGCCTTTCTAACTTGCTTTACAAAGGCTTTAAGGCCATTTTTACTGCTGGATGTGTATATATATATATATATATATATAGAGAGAGAGAGAGAGAGATGTAGATGTAGATACAGATAGATATGGATAGAGATAGATGGATCTCCCATTGATGCTTGCACTGCCTCATGCTCGGCTAAGGTCCATCACACTTCTGAGAGTTTTTTCTCTGATCGTTGTCCCCCACACCCCTGGGGGTCAATCCGACTAGCTTGGAGCCCTGTGTAGACCCTCATCGGTCCCTGACTCTCTGGGGTCATACCGATTAGCTTGGAGCCCGATGTCAATACTCCTCGGTCCCTGACTCTCCAGAGTCATACCGATTGGCTTGGAGCCCGACATGGATTCTCCTCGGTCCCCCACTCCCCGGAGTCATATCGATTGGCTTGGAGCCCGACGTGGATTCTCCTCAGTCCCTGACTCTCTGGGGTCATACTGATTGGCTTGGTGCCTGACGTGGATTCTCCTCGGTCCCTGACTCCCCGGGGTCATACCGATTGGCTTGGAGCCCGACATGGATATTCCTCAGTCCCTAACTCTCTGGGGTCATACTGATTGGCTTGGAGTTCGACGTGGATACTCCTCGGTCCCTGACTCTCCGGGGTCATACCGATTGGCTGGACCCAACAGAGATGCTCCTTGGTCCCTGAATCTCCGGGGTCATACCGATTGGCTTGCAGCCCAACATGGATATTCCTTAGTCCCTGACTCTCCAGGGTCATACCGATTGGCTTGGAGCCCAACGTTGATATTCCTCGGTCCCTGATCCTCTGGGGTCATACCGATTGGCTTGGAGCCCGACGTGGATACTCCTCGGTCCCTGACTCTCCGGGTCATACAGATAGGCTTGGAGTTCGACGTGGATACTCCTCGGTCCCTGACTCTCCGGGGTCATACCGATTGGCTGGACCCAACGGAGATGCTCTTTGGTCCCTGACTCTCTGGGGTCATACCGATTGGCTTAGAGCCCAACGTGGATACTCATCGGTCCCTGACTCTCCAGGGTCAAACCAATTGGCTTGGAGCTTGAATTGGATACTCCTCAGTCCCTGACTCTCTGGAGTCAAACCGGTTGGCTTGTGGCTTGACTTTGATGCTCTTCGGTCCCTGACTCTCTGGAGTCAAACCAATTGGCTTGCAGCACGATTTCGATGCTCCTCGGTCCCTGACTCTCCGGGGTCAGATCGGTTGGCTTGCAGCCTGGCTTCATTGCTCATCGGTCCCTGACTCTCCGGGGTCAAACCAGTTGGCTTGTACCACGACTTCGACTTCCAGCCTGACCTCGATGCTCCTTGGTCCCTGACTCTTCAGGCTTGAACCAGTTGGCTTCCAGTCCGACTTTCATCCTCGCCAGTCCCTGACTCTGTGGTCGGGCCGGTTGCCTTGCAGCCCGACTTCAATGCTTGTCAGTCCCTGACTCTCTCAGTTCAGATCGATTGGTTTGTGTCCCTTCATTGATGGTCATCGGTCTCTGACTCTCTGAAGTCAAACGATTCAATTTGAGCCCTACATGGATACGCGTTGGTCCCTGACTCTATGGAATTAAACTGATTGGCTCACAGCCCTGTAGCAATCCTTATCGGTCTCTGATTCTCTGAGGTCAAACTGAAAGCTGAAACCAAACAGACTGGTTCACGATCAGTTTGTATGGTGTCTTCCCCTACCATTGGGTGATGGCCAGGTTGGCATCATGATGTAGCCACAATCTGGTTTGGATTCGAGGCTGTGGTTGCCCTCTCCGTACCGAAGCCAATTACATCAAGCCTTCGGTTGGGACCATGATTGTTACCTCTGTATCGAGGTGCACTACTGGCTAGTGCTCCCCCTGAGTTGGGACCATAGTGTTTCCCTCTGTACTAAGGACCACTACTCTGTCCAATTCAGAGACATGCTTGTCCCTCCCTCGGAGGCCCATTGCCGCTCTGACAAGGCCCATTGCAGCTCCTACAATTCATCCATCGGGGGGCTGCTATTAATCACTCATTCAGCCTTCGGGCCTCTGGTCACCTTGACACACACTCGGTGGGATTCGAGGCTGTGATTACTGCCTCTATACCGAAATCTACAATTTCATGCTTCATTCTGCCTCTCATTTCATTCGAATTCGACCCAGGTTTAAAGTTGTTCCCTCGATGCTGAGGGATGGCAGAATCAGCCGGATATTCACAATCGACTTTGTTTCCATGTCAAGACCTGGTATCACGGCTATCTTATATAGCTGTTTTCTAAAATGTGGTGCTGCCTCCTTATTGAAGTGGGCACCACCATTTCCATGTTATGTTCTTGTGATAATGTTCTTTGTCTCTGTTCACCAGAGCACCTTTGATAGCAATGGTCCTCCACTCTCCACAGGACTGGAGGATCAGATTCAACAATTGGTTGCTTTTCTATACCTAGGGACACTACCATTATACACTTGTTACCACCACGGTTGGAATCGTCTTGTTTCCCTCCTTGGGGGGCTTGGATACCATCACTCATCCTCTAACACCAAACAATATTCTTGTATCACTCACTGATACAGATATATTCTGCGATGTACTTTGTCTCCACATACTGGGACCAATGCCATCGCTTCCTTTAGACTACCAAGTCAAAGGCATGATTACGCTTCCATCCTGAGGGCCATTACCATTCCAGGCTGGCTACAAATGATACTGGGTTGATCATACCCCCTTTAATTCCCAGTCTGACATTAATGCTTTCATTCCTCCCCATTGGTGGCTTTCAGAATGTACTTGTTCCCTCCGTCTCAAAAGAGGATTTTCACTTCCCCTGTACAAGTGTCAGTGAAAGCAATTGGTGTCTTCTTCAAAAGGCCACTACATAAGGCAAACATTACAAGCCTTCGCTCCATACACACACCCCTTCCAAGGAGTTCTTATCAGTGTCACACCTATGAAACATGTGACAGACTATTTTCTGTTGGGTCTCTAGCTGGGATGAGCTCATCTCCTATACTGACCATCGATTACAGTGCAATCTCCTTGGGCCCCATTTCAGTCAAAAACTGTCAGTTCTTTCCCAGGAAAGCCCTCTGGCGACATCCCTGCAATCCAACCCTCCATTTCACAAATTTGTCCACCCCTGTGGACACTTCATGATCTTAGGACATGCATGCTTGTCCCATCCCTCCAAGCTGACTGATGTCATAACGTCTGGTTCTTCCGAGCCTCTGGTCTCAAGGCGTCTTTTGGTGAGGTGGTGATAATTCAGGTCTCCATCTGCAATCCTGCCAAGGCTAACTATGCACTTTGCAGATGTCCTGGGACTTCTCTCTCTTTACAGAGAAGCTTGTGCTCCCCCAGTTATAGTGCTCTATCACAGTGCACTTTACGCTTCATCACATACCCCAGATCTATACAATAAAGGGTTTCGCACATGTCTAGGAGCTGGGCTTGTGGCTTTAACGTCTATTCCAGCTCCTGTGCCTTAAAATTCTTCTCTCATGAAGCACTCATGACAAGTTAACAGCATATTGATCCTTATATATATTGTCGCTGACCACTTCTCACCGTTCCTGCCAAGTCATGTTATCCTTGGTACAACTTCTCCAGGACATCACTGTATGGAATAACATTCCCGCAGGGATCTCTTTATAGGTACAGTGTGAAATCCCTTTACGTGTATAATGCTATGACTAATCTTCTAGTCATGATCCCAACTACTATTGTTTTTTCTGGGACTTTCACCAAGAACTACATGTTTCATGCTGATAGCCTGAAACATTAACTTACACACAGCATGTCTTGTGAGTCATAACAATTGGATATAATGTTATTTCACTCTCACTGTTGTTAGTGTCTATGCTGTGACTAGATGAGGTTCTATTCCTCCTCTTTGATGTCCACCAATATTCTAAAAGCTGTTATTGAAGCTTCCCCAGTTCAATACCATCAGGCTCTCCCTGTATAACAAAATATCCAGATATCCTACTGCCCACTTTTTTGCAGTCACTTGTTTCTGCCATTTTTGCTGGTGTTGCCCAACCATCTCATTGCTGGGCACACATGGCCTATTTCACATTTATGTGAATGCTTAGCCCTAGATTATTTAGCGTTCTAGGCGTTATCTGTTGATGCCATAATCTTCAAACGATAGCTTAGAAGCTTATCAGGTCACTGCCCCTTTTCATCTTGAAAGATTCCCCTTGACACATCCTTAATTTTGAGGGTTTGCCAAACCCTCTTTTTCCTGTTTACCAATGTCATGTCCTGGACAGCCTCACATTGTTACAGGTCTCTTGCCTTCACATTGGTTTCCATTCATCTCCTATATCATATAGAGTCTGTATACCTTCCTTCTTGTTGCACTTGTCCACTTGTAGTAGTGAACTACTTTCACTACCAACTGGATAGCTTTACCATTATTTCCATTGTTAACAAACCTGTGCTTTTTAGGTCAGAGATTCTCCCTTGACCTTAGCCATACATCTGCCTTGTTATTACAGACCATCTAGTTCTATCATCAGACTGTGCAGACCATCTAGTTCTATCATCAGACTGTGCAATGTATGGGTTAGCTGGCAAGCCTAATTTCCCTGCCACTGGGCCTGTCTTACCTGCATTGGTGGCTGCTTCCATTATGTCTCATTATTACAATTTCAACTTGTCTTATAGGGTTATGATTTTAACGGGACTGTTCGTCCCTATATTTACATGCCTAGGGTTCAGATTCACAAATAGTGATTTTGTTTTGAGACAATGTGCCGTTTTATGTGGCATGGCACTCCCTCCTCCATTGACTTTAGCTTGCTAGTCTGATTAACCCATTTGTGTGATTCGCAGAGACCACGAAGAAGAAGGACAGGTTGCTTACCTGTAACAGTATTTCTTTGAGTGGTCATCTATGAATTCACACAAATCCTGCCCATCCTCCCCTCAAGTCGTGCCCTGCCTCTTCTTCAGTCCTGGGCTGCTGCTTTGCTGCTTTGGCATCCATGGAACTGAGGGTTTAGGCGGGAAGCTGGCCAATAAGGCAGTTGGAGAGTGGGAGGGGCTACCGCCAAAACGCTTCTAAAAGCTCTAAGAAGGTTCCGAAGTTTGCTGCACAGGTGCAGAATAACCCATTTGTGTGAATTCGCAGATGACCACTCAAAGAAATACTGTTACAGGTAAGCAACCTGTCCTTTTTATTCACTGAACTTGCTTTTAACAGAATAGTCTTAATGATGGACATAAACCAGGGAATTATAAGCAAATGTTCTGTTTTGGAAGCAGTTATGTGTATGTGTGCGCATTTAAGATTAGTTACTGTATTTTCCGGCATATAAGACGACTGGGCATATAAGACGACCCCTAACTTTTCCAGTTGAAATATAGAGTTTGCGATATACTCGCCATATAAGACGACCCTTCTTCCAATGCACACCAAATAAAAATTTTAATAATAAGTTTAATAATTTTTTAAAAAACCATTTGATTTCAATATGGTAATTTTAATTGAAATGCTTATGACGTGCAGGTACTTAACAGGAAAACTGTCACTTATAAACACAACAAACTATAGCTCCCATGTTCCTTAGCATTTATTTCTGCAGTGTGTTTTGGACCTTACTTTTTTAAAAATAGTCCAGATTTAAATGCTGCTTTAAAAATTATTTCCATCTCCCACCTATGAGATGGTTGGGGAAAAATGAGAAAGTGTTGGGGGGAAGGACTGCCAATATACTAGGTGATGCATTCTGGGGTATGTATAATTCGCGGCCAAGTAAGTGACCCTAGGCATGTCACACACTCTCAGCCTCAGAGGATGGTAATGTCAACCCCTATTTGAAGAAACTTGCCAAGAAAACCCCATGATAAGGTTGCCTTAGGGTTGCCATAAGTTGGAAAGGACTTGAAGACACACAAGAACAACAAAAAAGTCTGCAGTGGTTTCATAGGTAATACATGGGAATAGGAGCCAGCATGGTGTAGTGGTCTGAGTGTTGGACTACCACTCTGGAGACCTGGGTTTGATTCTCCACTCTGCCATGAAACCCACTGGGTGAACTTGGACAAGTCACACACTCTCAGCCTCAGGGGAAGGCAATGGCAAACCTCCTCTGAGCGAATCTTGCCAAGAAAACCCTATGATCACCATAAGTCAGGAACAATTGGGAGGCACACAACAAACACATATAACCTCCAAGTTAAGGAACTTGGTTCTTCTTTCCCTCCCTGGCTTATACGCCGGAAAATACGGTATATTTTCTTTAGATAAATCTTCAAGGGTACACTCTCTTTCTCTCTCTCTCTCTCTCATTGTGCAGAATTATTTGTTAAAGAACCCGTGCCCAAGCAACACATTAACTTTGGTTGCGTATGCATTGCAGAAATTTATTAAAGCAGTTTGACACCACTTTAACTGCCCTGGCTCAAGACTATGGAATTCTGGGATTTACAGTTTTGTGAGATATTTAGCCTTTTCTGTTAGAAAGCTCTGGTACGACAAAGCAAACTGCAGATCCTAGGAGTCCATAGGATGGAGCCATGACAGTTAAAGTGGTGTCAAATTGCATCATTTCTGCAGTGCAGATTCAGGCTGCATCCATACTGTAGAACTGGCTTCCTTCTCTTTCTCCCTTCATCTTCATCCCCCTCTTTCTCTCCCTGGTCCCCTTCTCCTTCTTCCTTCGTCTTCAGACTCCTCTTTCCCTCCCTGGTCCCCTTCTCCTTCTCTCTTCGTTTTCAGACCCCTCTTTCCCTCCCTGGTCCCCTTCTCCTTCTCCCTTCGTCTTCAGATCCCTCTTTCCCTCCCAGGTCCCCTTCTCCTTCTCTCTTCATCTTCAGACCCCTCTTTCCCTCCCTGGCTTCCCACTCCTTCTCTCTTTGTCTTCAGACCCCTCTTTCCCTCCCTGGCTTCCTTTTCCTTCTCTCTTCATCTTCAGACCCCTTTTTCCCTCCCTGGCTTCCTTCTCCTTCTCTCTTTGTCTTCAGACCCCTCTTTCCCTCCCTGGCTTCTCCCCCCACCCCCGTTCTCATCCTCCTCCTTCTCTACCCGGCGTGTAAGACAACCCCCGACTTTTGAGACCCTTTTCCAGGGTTAAAAAGTTGTCTTATACGCCAGAAAATACGGTATATTGACTAGCTTGGGCAGTTAAACTGACTTTTTTATTTTAATAATAATAGTAATAATAATAATAATAATAATAATAATAATAATAATAATAATAATAATAAATTATTTATAGCCCACCCAATCACAAGGAATCCGGGTGGGTTACAGAAATATAAAATACATAGCCAACCCATTCTCCAAATGATAATTTGATTTGTCAAATGTCGAGTTGGCCCTCAAATTCAATTGTTAAAACAATAGCCAAAACCTAACCCTATTCATTGAAATGGAAAGCAATAACATTTTGCTAAATGACACCTGTTTCTCACTTCTGTGGTTTCTGCTAGCTCTACTTTTGCTTCATCAGTGAAGGATTATAATTTTCTGTTGCAGAAAAAGAAATTACAGTCACCTGCCCCAATCTGAATCTGTATAGCTAGTAGACAGGAAAGTTCTCCCAACCCAACAGGCAAAAGTGACATTTGGAGAGGATTTTGATGCTCTCCCACAGTAAAAACATCAAACGGTGGCTTTCTTCCTGCCTAAGCTGTCTGGAAGTATAGAATGAGGTTTAATGAAAACAAACTGTTCATTTGTTAACCAGAGTTGAGTGTCTTGTAGTAAGATAACTGGTTAGTGATTGAAGAATCTTGCAAATAATTCAAGTGATAGTTCTTGAAAGCTGACTTTTCAGCTTTTCTTTTGTGCTGAATGAGCTGGTCAGGCCTTATTGGAAGCTGCTTCTAGGTGGTTCCCTGCAGGTTCCAAACATTTGCCCTCTTTAAGTAAGTTTTAAACTAATAGGCTTTCAGCAAAACTAATAGGCTTTCAAAGAATATGTAGATTTATGCTCTGTTTTGCCAGTACGGGTGAGAATTTGAAATACTATGCATTATTCAAACTGCAGATATGAATATTTCTTTACTTGTATTAAGACTTAATCTTATTAACAGTGAAAACCTTAATACCATGAATCATAGTACTTCAGAGTTTTGAGCTAAGAACATAATATGCTACATGCAAACTATATGATTTTAATGAACGCATTTAATGTTAATTCAAGTTTGCCATAATCCAGAAGGACGGAGGTCAAATAAAAAGGGAAATTTTCATCAGGTGGAGGATTGTGTGGTCAGAAGATTTAATTTTTGAGGCATATTACATTTTATGTGTCAATGGCAACCTTAATAAAAGGTGATACATAATGAAATGCAATTGTGTCATTATTAAAATAGTTTCAATTACGTTCTATTAAGTACAGTGCTGGGAGACTTGTTTTTCAGAAACTGTAGAATGTTTAAAAACACATTTATTGGGAGGTAATTGACATTTAATTTTTATGTGGAAGATCTGACAAGTTGCACCAGCCTTTTCAGAGTCTACTAATTTGTATTTCAGGTGAGAGAAGAAGAAATAGAAGAGCTGGAAACCTTGCTGAGTGATTTCTGTGAACTTCCCACTCCAGGTGGTGTGGAGAACAGTTATGGGAAAATAAATATCCTTCTACAAACCTATGTTAGCCGAGGAGAGATGGATAGTTTTTCTCTCATTTCGGATTCTGCTTATGTTGCACAGGTAAAAAATACATATTGCTATGTTAATTTCACTGTCAGTGACTTAAATTTGACACTTATGTAGAGAATGAGGAGTTTTGCACCTTTTTTTATCTATGTACAATTGTCATGTAATTTTGATTTGGAAACCTGGGGCATATTCACACTACACAGTTATAGTGCTATTATTATAGTGCTATTATTCCAATTTAACTGCCATGGTCCCATCCTGTGGGATCCTAGGGCTTGTGGTTTGGTGAGGTGCAAGAGTTCTTTGGCTGAAAATTCCAGATCCCCCCCCCCATACACACTGTCTATTCCAGAATTCCGTGGGGTGTTAGCATGGTAGTTAAAAGCGGGTGTACCCATACCATATAACTGTGTAGTGTGAATGGCCCCCTGGATATGTGTGTATGTATTAACTGTAATAAAATTATGGCTCTCCAATGTCTTACACATGAGGGAACAGTTTGATATTGACTTTGTATGATCAAGAACCCAACTGCTTTGAAACTACAAAGGACTATGTGACATCTCTTGGCTTAAGAGCCTTCTGGGTATGAACATTGTCACATATATTTTGCAACCCTAAGATACACCTATAATATCCTTCTGTGGCTCCTCACTTAAAGAGAGAACTCGGAAAATCCTTGTGATCAGACCCATTCTATTGCTTCTACTATGTTGTCTTCTTCCTCCTCCTCTTCCTTCTTATCTGTCTTCTAAAGATTAATCTGTTTCTTTTCATTTCACACATTTTAGAGTCACATTTCAATTTAGAACATTCTAGCTGTAGTTTAGATTTTTGTCCCAGCTACAGTGGACCCATTGGGTCAGTTATTGACTGGTAAGTCAACATTCACATAAATCAATTCATCCAATGGGATCAATCTAGTATGGCATAGCAAATGAATTTAGCATCCAAGGAGATGTACTACTACTTTAAACAAATAAAAGCAGACAAAATGAACACTAGTATAGATAGCATGACAAAGTAGCAGTAAACACATACAAAAAACTTTCCCACTCCTTTGTTTTAAAAGGCAAAGTTGATTTCAGTTGTTATTGGCTAAGTGTTTCTCAAAGACACCAGCTGAATCTCTCCAGAGATTTCATAACATTGATGCCACAATAAAGAAGGTTCTGAACACCAAAGCATAGAAAAGTTGCTTTTTTGGATTGGACCTCTCAGATCCTCCTAATCTTTATGGCCATAGTGATTCTAAGAGTTGTCATCTGAAAAAGTAACTCCTCCAAGATTGAGTGCCAACCCTTATTATAACATTTTTGTATCAAACCAGCTTGTCCCATAGTGGATAAGGAATAGACATGATAAAATCTGTCACCTACTTTTGTTCCGCAGAATGCAGCACGTATTGTTCGAGCCCTTTTTGAAGTAGCCCTTCGTAAACGCTGGCCTGCAATGACATACCGGTTACTGAACCTCAGCAAAGTTATTGACAAGCGACTGTGGGGCTGGGTCAGCCCTTTGAGACAATTCTCCGTCCTGCCACCACACGTTCTTGTCAAACTAGAACAAAAGAATCTTACGGTAGATAAACTGAAGGACATGGGGAAAGATGAAATAGGTAAGATATGTAAGGGAAAGCTGTATGGTTACCTCTGAGATACTTTGAGCTGAGTTTTGTTGATTTTATTTTATCCTATTTTTATTGTATTTAACTTTTCCCCTGACACAGAGAATTTACAAAATTGTAAATACAAAACTGTAAATATATTTGTATCACAAAAACTCATTATCCACATATATATTAACTGACACATAACACAGTACTTTGTACTTAATGAAAATAGAAATTTTCCTGCTACAGCATACAATCATTGGTGCATTTTGTTTAGTATTGTCTGTATTGATTGGTACTAGAACTCCAGTTTTTAAGACAAGAGTCTTTCCCAGATGTACCTTGAGAATATGAGACCTTTTGCAAATGAAGTATGTACATTGAGCTACAATATTTTCCATAGATGAAAATGGAATAAATTCTAAACCTGCCATTTTGTTTGGTATTTTTAGTAATAAATCTGTATTCATACAGAATATTCACATTAGCCCAAATCTGCACAACAATTTATCCAGCTACTTGCCTTCCTCAAGAATAGGAGTGCAGTAGCTGTATGGTAAAGCACAAGTACAAAAACTGAATCCCAAATTCTATCCTGGTACCCCCAGATAAAATTACCAGGAACAGATGATATTCCAATTGAACTGCTACAGTGCATATAGACAGAAGCAACTCTAGTGCTAACATATGTCAACAAATATGGAAAACAAAACAATGGGCAACAGACTGGAAACTCTCAATATACATCCCAATCCCCAAAAAGGGAGACACACAAGAGTGCAGTAACAACAGCACCATGGAATTAATTTCCCACACAAGCAAAATTATGCTCAAAATTCTGCAGCATACACTCCAATCATACATGGAGAGAGAAATTCAAGAAGTGCAAGCAAGATTTAGAAAAGGAAGAGGCACTAGGAACCACATTGTAAACATATGATGGCTAATGGAGAGCACCAAGGAATTCCAAAATAAAATCAGTGTTTGCTTTATAGCAGAGGTAGGCAACTTTTCCCCTTTAAGGGCCAAGGAACTTCAACTCCCAGAAGCCTCAGGCATGTTGGCCAATAGTCCCATGTTGGCCAATAGCTCCTGGGATTCTGGGAGCTGAAGTCCCTCGACCCTTAAAGGGGAAAGGTTGCCTACCCCTGCTTTATAGACTATAGCCAAACATTTGACTGTATAGATCACAAAAAGCTATGGAACACTCTCAAAAGACATGGGAGTACCACTACATCTGATGGTACTGATAAGACATCTGTACTTAGGACAAGAACCCAATTCAGAGAAAGAGAATGGTTCCCAGTTAGCAAAGGGGTCAGGCTATAACCCTATTTGTTCAATTTCTATAAGAATATATCATAAGAAAAGCAGGCTTGTATACAGAAGAAGGAGTCAGAATAGGGGGGAAGAATATCAACAGTCTTAGATATGTGGATGACACCATATTACTAGCGTAAAACATCACAGACTTGGAATAATTACTAAGGAAGGTCAAAGAAGAAAGTGCAAAGGCAGTCTTAATGCTGAACATAAAGAAAACAAAAATAATGACCATGGAGGATATACACAACTTCAACCTAGACAATGAGGAAATTGAAATAGTAAAAGAGTTTCCGTACATTGAATCAAGATACTTTGTCATACTGTGGCAACATCATGACAAGACACAACTCATTAGAAAAGACAATAATACTGTGAAAGGTAGAGGGTAGTAGAAAGAGAGCAAGACTGCACACCAGATGGCTAGACTCAATCAGGGAGGTCATGGGCTTGAGTTTGTGGGACCTAAGCAGTACAGTGGAGGTTAAAGGGATCTTGGAGATGTCTTATCCACATGGTCACCATGGGTTGGGGTTGACTTGAGGGCAGTTAACAACAAAGTCCCTGTTAAGGGGCTGCAGTAATCCATCTGAGAACTTAGAGAGAATAGACCAGGGACAGGCAACCTTTTGGAGACCTGGGCCGGTCTCCCATAGCCCAGGTCTCGGCTGGGGCAAGGGTGGGGGGAATGGCCGCGCGCGCACACACCCCCGTGCTCGCGGGCGCCGCCATACCTTGCGCAGCCGCAGCCGCCACAGCGCATGTCACGGCCGCCATTTTGGAAGTCAAAATGGCGGCCGCAACGCGTTTGCGCATGCGCAAGAGTACAGTATGAAACAAAATATTTCTATTTCCAAAAGAGTAGTCAGAGTCAGTGTGGTATAGTGGTTTGAGTATTGGACTAAGTCTCTAGGAGACAAGGATTTAAATCTCCATTTAGGCATGGAAACCCACTGGGAGATCTTGGGCACGTCACACAATCTAAGCCTCTGAGGATAGGAAGGGCAAATACCATCTGAGGAAATCTTCCCACAAAAAATCCATGATAGGTTCATCTTAGAGTTGACATAATCTGAAACAACTTGATGACACACAACAACAAGAAGTTGACAGAAACAACTGTTGAAACAACTGTTCAACAGAGATAGCTAACAGTTTAGTGACATGTCAAAGACTAAAACTTACTATAGCTTTGAAAAATGACAAAAAATGTTCTTAATAAATAAGGTCATGTTTCGCATACAGTGAAGATATATTATTGATCAAAAGGGTCACAGGGGAGGGACTTACTAGGCTACATAAAACCATTTCTTAACAAATATTTTAGTGCATTACTGACACAAAATGTTCAAGGGTGATTTTCTGAGCTATAAAATACTATTTATTTATTTATTTTTATCCTGCCTTCCTCCCAAAAAGGGACCCAAGGTGGCTCACAACATCGAAACACATCAAAATAGCATTTTAAAAAACAATTAAAATAGTTAATTCATTAAAACAGTAAAAAGTTAACATTTAAACATACAAAATTTAAAACATACAAAGATTAAAAATAATCTAAAACACCATCCCCCATAAAACCAGACCTGCATGATTTTTAAAAAGCTTGCTGGAATAAAAACATTTTTCTTGCCTGCAAAAGGCCAGCAGGGAGGAGAACCAGTCTAGCTTCCTATGGAAGGGAGTTCCACTATGTGGGAGTAGCCACCGAGAAGGCTCTCTCTCTTGTGTCCTCACCAAATGAGCCTGGGATGGTTGTTGGACCAAGAGAAAGCCTTCTCCTGAAGATCTTAGGGCTCTAGGTGGTTCGTATGTGGAGATACTAAATCAGTTCATTTATTCATTTGGACTGTATTCAATTTCAAATTCACTAGTGTAATATTAATTCTTCATTTTATCCTCCTCCTTGTGTTCCCCCTAAATTTGCTCTGGAGCAGATCTCTCAGCCCTTCAGAAAATATTTGGGGGTATGTGGGCGCTGCAGGAGCAAGAATCCATTTTATAGTGGTGCCCTTTCCATTGACAGACAGACTTCATTGGGTACACCTCTTTCTATTGAAAGAGTCCATTCATCATGAGACCAACAAATAAGCTACCAATAAAACTTTCTATATCTAGACCTGTTTAAAAGTCTGTTATGTGGTTATCTCTCTTCCCTTTTGGTAAAGGTTTACTTCTTTCAACTTTCCTATTTATTTTACAGGGCATATGCTCCATCATGTGAATATTGGATTAAAGGTCAAACAGTGTGTCCATCAAATACCCTCCATTATAATGGAAGCAACTATTCAGCCAATTACACGTACTGTGCTGAGAGTTAGGCTTAGCATCACTTCTGATTTCAAGTGGAATGATCAGGTAAAACTATATAAAAAATAAAGTTTGGAAAGTGTGCTGCATGACTCCTCTATTCTAAGTAGAAACCAGCAGTAATTAGTAAAATATTTCCTAATTGTTTGTAGTGTTCCAAGCCTTCATGCAAGTTTGAAGTTTAAATAAAAACAATCATACATGAATCGTAGTTGTACATGAGTGGACTTCACTCAGATCATGAGTTTTGCCTGGAGATGAGTTTTCATATTGGTGGTGAACTGATGTCAAGATTCAGTATTTGATGTTCAGCACCAGCAGAATAAGGATTTCCTTCACCTCCTCTCTGGTATGCTCTGGAAACTTACTCTGGAGGGTTTCCAAAACCTAGAGCAGATTTTTAGGGTTCATGGGGGGTACTTCAGAAGAGAGAGATGTTGTCAGTCTGGCAGAACGAATATACTCCAGCAAACATGCATCACCAGTTCTGGCCAGTGTTGACATCCATAAGTCCTAACCATGCATTTGGAACAGGCTGAAATTAAGGTTGTACAAATACGCTCTGTAACAATGTTTCCATGTGCACAGGCAGCAAACACACAAAGATTGAAAAGCTATTCTTGTGTGGAAGTGGAACAGAATGTGTGATATCACTTAGATGCGGGGGGTAGGGCTTGCCTGTGAACCCACCATTCCCCACTTTAAGCCTCATATCTACTCCAGTGTATGAAACTATAGTGTTGTCAACTATTCACACAAATTTTAACCAGTAGAGTTAAATGGCATCCATAATGCCATAAAGCATAGCAGTTCACAACTTATGTAAGAAGCCTACAAAAGAGATACCTGCTACTCCCATCTATTCTTGAATGAGAATAGATATATAATACAAGGAGCACTTCCTTTAAACACCGAATAAATTTAAACATATCTTGCTAATGTTAGGTACGCTGAAGTTACAACATGTTTTTACCAACATTTTAAAATAATATTTCTTTTGTCAAAATAGTCCATCCAAACATACAGTTTACTATTGTGGCAGACCACTCCTGCCACCTTGACTATTTCTCTCTTTTAAAATTTTATGTGACTGGCTTCATAGCCCTCGTCACCTACCGGTCCAATAACTATTATTAACACACTGGTAGCGTTTGTTCAGAATTCTCACACAGAGGCCAAAATAGGTTTTTATAAAATAGAAGAATGATTTATTGTGTTTCAAACATACAGGCACTGCTTCTTGGTTTTTAGACTTGTTAATAATATTACCCCGTTATAGTTTCAAGTGTATTGTAGCTAATTCAAATACAATCCTTCAGCTGTTTCTATGGGTACAATCTAACCACACAGACACTCTCTACACTAGAGCTCTGTTGAACCACAAAGAGTTTTTTTTTCCTTTTGACTCTTAACTTTGTACAACTTAGGCCCTTTGCAGACTGCCAGAAATAGTGCACATTAAATTGAGGCACTGCCCTGGCTCAGTGCTAGGGAATCATGGGAACTGTAATTTATTGTGACACCAGAGCTCTCTGACAGAGAAGGCTCAATGTCTCAGAAAAAAATACAATTCCCATGATTCCCTAGCACTGAGCCAGGGCAGTGCCTCAATTTAATGTGCACTATTTCTGGTAGTCTGCAAAGGCCCTTAGTTCCCTCATGAACATTCCACAGCCTCTGGCCTAAGGTACTGCCTCACTGTACCTCTGTCTCAGTCAGATCCAACTGACACTCTCGAAGGTTCCGAGCCTTCTGTTCCACAATTCCTAACTGCCTAACTCCCAAAACTGATTATCTCACTCACGGCCTGAGCTATTTATCTCCTTCCAGCTGGTCTCTCATTGGCTGGTTCCAGCTGTGTTAGGATTGGTCAGCTGTCTTCTGGTCTTCACAGCTCCCTGCTGTCTTTCTGTTCTTCACAACTATAACATACAGGATGAAAGGCTTGAGAAACCTTATTAATATTCTTAATTAGTATCCATTTTTTTGTCTTCTAGGTTCATGGAACAGGTGGAGAGCCCTGGTGGATTTGGGTGGAAGATCCTGCCAATGATCATATTTACCATTCAGAATATTTTATTATCCAAAAAAAGCAGGTCAATATCCATTACATAATATTGTAAAGCACATATCTTGTATAAACTGATCAGATACAAGCATCAATTTAATATAAATATTGTGAAACAGTAACATTAGGTGTATTCAGTATCTATCTGCTTGAATTTCATTTGCAGATTCACATGCTGAAATTGGCTTTCTATGTAGTCATTCAGGGACCTCACTGTAAAAATAAGATCAAATAAAAGATTTGCCTTACCTGTGTCTCTGAAGGGACAATTATTCGCATATGAAAAATCAAATATGTGATGATTCCTTCTATTATTTATCCATGTCAATACAGATTATTACTAGCTACAATTCCATCAAAAGAAATAATTTAATCAGCAAGAACCTAATCCTGTCCCTGAAGCACAACTAGATTTCTCCAATTTTACAGTATATTTTGTAAATATAAACAGACACCTTAATATGCTTTGCTTACATTTTTTCACCTTTTGTATATGCATCAGGAAACTGAGTATCAATTTTTAGCAATCTGGAGAACAATAATAGTTACATATGTTTTATTTACCATAGGTCATTACAAAAGAAACTCAACTCTTGGTATTCACAATCCCAATTTTTGAACCACTGCCATCTCAATACTATATCCGGGCTGTGTCTGACAGATGGTTAGGAGCTGAGGCTGTGTGTATTATCAATTTTCAGCATCTAATTCTACCAGAGAGACATCCACCTCATACAGGTAACAGTCTAATGAGGGCTGCATCCCTGTATGATTACATCATACAGTTACTTGTGTACAGGTTCTTTAAAAATTATGTCTGTCTCCAGGTAGTGTATGTAAATGCTGTATTGTTTTTTCCTACTGCTTTACAGTTTTAACAACAGCAGCCATAATAATAAACTGGTCACAACAATGAGATTGGCTGATCATTTTTAGTGAATTTTTGAAACACTCTCTTGACCATAGCAAATTATCTCATTCTTTACTACATTGTTTCTTTTAAATATTGGGCATTAAAAGCAGCAGAACTTTCAGGAAATAGGGGGGGAGAAATATTTAAAAGAAGAGGAGATTAATGTTTATTTGTTTTGTCTGTGAATTCTAAAAGTACAGGAGCATTACCTTCACCCTATCAGTCTGCACATTACTGAGTCATAAATACAAAAACAGTTGGCACATGAGCTTGTTTGCTTCTTCTGGATTCACCAAAGAGCTATACATCAATGGGCGTATTATCGTAAAGACCTCCATTGTTGCTATCCCTGTTTCATTTAAAATTCAGCATAGTGAGTGGACTCAGTAATGTACATGTCTGGAGCTGTGAGCTCCTTTTTTCTTTAAATTTATACATGCATGTGATGTGTTTGGCCATTGTTGTACTGTGCCTAAGCTGTCTGGAGGAACATGTGTACCCTATTTATCTAATTGACTGATCAATGAGTACTATTCTGAAGAAACAAAAAGATATTTACACATCAGCAGATAGGGGACTCCAGGATTTATGGTAATTGACTGCCATTCCCATCTGGTTCCTCTGAAACAGTGCAGTGTACAGAGGTCCTGCTAGACAAAGATCAAGAAAAGGCTTTTTTTCTCCTTCTGACAGATCCCAAGAAATCACCGCATTAGCGGGAGATGATGAAAGACTTCTGAAGTATCTATGAAAAGTATGTTAAGAATATTAAGCCTTGAAGCCTTAGTAAATTTTATGGCTCTCCAACCATACCGTACAATGGAACATCCTAAAAGGGGCATTGAGATCTCGAGCCAAACAAAACTTCAAAGAAAGCATCTGTTTAACAGAATCATTGCACGTCCCTGCTAATTTGATAGAAGTCCAATCCAGTCTGGTTATATTTGGATTCCTCACTTCATACTTCCTAATAGCTTGGCAGGCAGAATCTTCAGATTGTTGTATGTAATCATTATACTGATGAATATTTGTTGTTCTGATTATTTCAAAATTTACTACAGGAAAACAGGCACATGTCTTTACAGTTTTTCCAAAGCAGTTTCCTGTGATGGCATAAGGTTTTTTATTATTATTTCTCCTAATGTAACATAGTTTTAAGAAACCTTTCTTTACTGAGATTTACATTATAGTCATAGCTTGGCCTCTAGTTGTCTGTAGAGTGAACTCATACTTGTCAGATGTTTTTCCTCATTGAGCCTTAAGATGCTCCATGTGGATTCATATGCAGCCTTCCAAAGCAAAAGTAAAACAGACACCTCCCTTATCTCATTCGTACTTTCCTTGAAGGCAAGTTTAGTGAAGCTAGGATAGCATCTTTATGTTGTCTTTCTACTGGCAGACAAAAACCTTTTAATCAGGGTTCATATAGGTATAAGTAGTTCTTTAAATATTTTCTTCCAAGCTGTTTGGGACTTTGAAGATAATACTAGTACTTTATTTGTACTTTATGGCAGCAGTGGGCCTGGAAATGTCCTAGCAACTGATGCAGGGTTGATGTTAGATACTGTAACCACTTAGCCTCAGCACACAACTAAATGGCTACATCGTGCACCAGCTGAAGCTTCAAAACCATCTTTAAAGGCAGAGTAGAATGCATTGTAATGCTTTAGTCTGGCTGTAACAGATATTAATGACACTATCCTTCAGAAGGGAGGTGTCCACATACTATAACCAATTACATGTCTCTGTCCAGTTTAGAGGATTTCTCCTACCCACAGTATCTCTGTCTTACAATGCGTTTGCCCTTATCCCATCCCAAGATACACATACAGGTTTCCAGCAAATGGGTCACAGTGGCCTTCAAGGGGTCCCTATGATCTTCCAGGCCTATATAAATCAGGCATATGATTTTATTGTAAAGGGAAAAAAGTCTCCCTGTGGCACCAAACCTTCACTTCCAATCCTCCTTTTTTGTGTTGGTGATTTAAAAAAACAAAAACTGGAAGCATGTGAATGAATGGGCAGCATGTGGACCTGGACCACACACAGCCCCCTATTCATATTTGCACTCCCTCAAGCATTCCTTGCCTTTCTCTGTCCACTGCTGTCATAAAGCAGTGTTCAACTTTTATGACAACAATATTCCTTTCAAAACATGGCACACTTTCCCTCTGAGTCTTGTTTAGAAGCAGAATGTATTCCTAGAAGTGCACGCACACACAGAGACTATTAATGGAGATGAGTTCCTTAATTGTGAGTCTTCAGAATTATGGGACTTTGAGGGGAGGGTTGAGGGTTGCAGTTGAGGTTCAACCACCAATGTGTTCAGGTGATACTGTGGCCCCTTGGGGGATTTTCACCTTGATACAAAACTGATATTATGGGACTTGCCATGTGGAACAGCCTTCTGATAATAATTCATGTAAACATAGAAAATTACCCTTTAGACAGGCATATATGGAAGGCTTAGCACTATCCTGTGTATAACATTATCTTATCAGTTCCCATTATAATTGCCCTTGTTTGACTCTAATCCTAATCTATACTTTAGCTTTAAGTGATTATGAGCCTTCTGTTTCTTCCCCCACTGGAAGTGGTAGGGAAATGTTCATTTCTGTTTTTAACTGCTTTTAACTAATCATAGTTTAACCTTATCTATGAACACAGATAAACTGTGGGTAATCATAACTAGGGTTCGCTAAAACAAGCCAGTTTCAAATCCTGATTTGTTTTTTAAAGTAAGTGGTCCTCAACGGTGGTTGTTCCTGCTTCCCAAGCCCAGATATTTTGGGCTATCACTCCTAGAATACCTAGCCATTGGTTAGGTTGCCTGGGGCTTCTGGGAAGTTAAGTCTTACAGCTGGGCACTGATTTGGGGGAAAGCTGCAGTAAACCATGATTAAAATTAATCACAACTAGACTTCAGACATATGCTAATTTCTCTACATACTGATTCTACAGACTGTGGGCCTTTGCAGACTGCCAGAAATAGTGCAAATTGAGTCCACTTTAAGGGTTAGGGTTAATGCTAGGGAATCATGGGAATTGTTGTTGTTTTTTCCTGAGACATTGAGCCTTCTCTGTCAGAGAGCTCTGGTGCCACAATAAAATACAGTTCCCATCATTCCCTAACCCTAACCCTTAAAGTGGACTCAATTTGCACTATTTCTAGCAGTCTGCAAAGGCCCTAAAACAGCTATATCTTTGCATGCTATAGTTACAGTTGAAAGCTCTCAATCTCATAATAACCACAACCTAGTAGCAAAGGCCAAGGTGAATGCAGTTTATTGTAACATATGGATAGAACCAGATTTATTTGAATCCTGATTTACTTATTATTTTATTAGTCTTAGCCTCATAGCTTCCAAGTTGAAAGGAAGAGATATAATGATGTAAAAAATGGATGCCCTCATTTTCACAAACATCCATTTTGAACAATATATGTCATTTTTATATTCACGTATTATGTCAGACTAATGGAGGGGGGAATATTTAAACTGAAGTCCAAAACGTACTGCAGAAATAATCCAGTTTGAGACTACTTTAACTGCCCTGGTTCAGTGCTAGGGAATCCTGGGAATTGTACTTTATTGTGACACCAGAACATTCTCAGACAGAGAAGGCTAAATGTCTCACAAAACTGCAGTTTCCAAAACTAGCGTTAAGCCAGAGCAGTTATATCAATCTCAAACTGGGTTATTTCTGCAGTGTGTTTTGGACCTGAGTTAGTTGGATCACGATCCCCATGAGTGGAGCTCCACTTACAACAAAGCTGTGAAACCTATGGCCCTCCAGATGTTGTTCTTTTTCAACTCCCACTACCTCTCATTAATGATCAGGCTGACTCAGGCTGGTGGGAAATGAAAGGAGGACCACAGGTTCCTATGAGAGGTAGGAGCCCTGGTGGTGCAGTGGCTAATGCCAGTACTGCAGCCAAAACATTGTGATCCTGTAGGGCTACCAGTCGGCTCAGGGCTCTGTATGGCGCAAAGCACCATCTTGGAGCCAGCAAAGGGGAGAGGCAGCCGGACACCCCAACCCCTTCCTGAGGATGTCATTGGAGTGCCCGCCATTGCACAAGGCGAGCACTCCGATGATGTCCTCCCGGCCCAGCCTCTGCATGGGCTGAGCCAGAAGAACCACGGAAGAACTGCGCAATGGCTCTTCCAGTGCCTTTTCTGCCCACTCTGAAAGGAGCGCTATTTTAGCGCTCCTTCCAGGGCCAGCAGAAGGGTGGATTAGGGCCAAGGCGTGGGGCTGCCTTCTTAGGAAAGACGCCCGTCTGCAAAGGCCCTCAGCCTTCATCCTTTTATAGGTCAATAAAATGAGTACCCAGCTTGTTGGGTGCAATTGGCTTACAGATTGCAAACTGCTTAGAGAGTGCTTAGCACTATAAAGTGGTATAGAAATGTAAGTGCTGTAGTGCTATTGCTACTTCTCACCAGCTCTGGCTTATGGCATGTTTTTGCTGTTGGGAAGGGAAAGAGGTGGTTTCACCAGTTCCTCTTTCTCTCTGCAGCCCCCTTCTCTGGAGCCCTCTGCAAAGTTTTTCTGGAAGATTATACAAACAGGTTAGATGGTGGCACAATCCCCCCAGCACATGCCGCCTCCTTCTGTAAATCCCCCCAGCACATGCCGCCTCCTTCTGTAAATAGGAAAAAAAATCTCCTCAAAAGAGGCACTCTGGGCCCATTCTACTATGATACCATGAGTTTGTTTCTAGTTTCATGTTTCTGTTATTACTTTGTGGGATTGCTGCAGCCAAGACTTAAGTAATAAGGTTAAATGAGAGAGGCTGTGAAGTACAGCCTCCTGTTGTGTTAAAATACAATTATTTGACTTTTTTATTTTAGTAATTTGTATGTGATATCTAGGCAGCAGGGTCAATTTTTTTTTGGGGGGGGGGGGAGGGGAATCAACCTAAAAGTAAACCTCTAGCTCTGATCAGATATTTTCTCTCTGTTGGCAGAATAAAACAAAGCTTCAGTTGCCTTATTGTTACAATTAGTACAGATACTGTTCATCTTCTTCCTTTCATTAGTATTAAATTATAAGGTTGAGTGTACACAAATATCACATTGTTTGAACCAATGTGTTATATTCTGTATGTAACAATGAAATTGGCCAGTAAGATTTTACCAAAGATATTGGCCAAAGATTTTTCCTTTGAGTAAGCAAAGATACATATTCTAGTTGCAGTTCTTCTCAGTTTGGTTTTAATGTATTTTCCTCAGGGTAAGCAAAAGATGCATATTCCAGTTGTGGTTCTCCTCTAGTTTGTTCTAAGAACCTCTTGTGATAAAGACAGAAAAGGCATGTACAATACAATATATTCTTGCACAGATTTATATAGTTACAGAAACATAATATAAACCCCAAAAGAAGCTTTACACATGAACACTGGGAGAAATGGAGTGTATTTTAGGTGGTACCTAGGACTCAGAGTGTTCCTGGCTATGTTTGTGGATCACATGGTTTGGTTTTGTGTGGGGTTTTGTTCTTGTTTTTTGCTATGATGAACAAAAATAGATTCAGGAGCAGATGTGGAGAGAAAAGACATTGGAGAGATGTGTCTGTGAGCCCTCTCATATGTCTAATAAGCATAATAACCAAGACATACACTCAAGCATCAGGTGTTTGTTTTTTAATTTTAAAAAATAGTTCATAGTTGTTTATCCCAGGCGAAAAGTTATTTTTATTACTGTGCCTGCCTTCTCCACAAAGGAGCCAGAGGCCGGAACCCACAATTGAAGTGACCCTTCTCCAGGGAAAGATTTCTCTGAGTGAGCAGACTTGTTGCAATACTATTTTCAGACTCCTAGATTATCACACTACACTCTAAAGAATTGCTATTCCACTTTAACTGCTCTGACTGCCTCCTGTTGCATTTTGGGGTTTGTAGTTCAGTGAAGCCTAAGAGCTCTCTGGCTGAATATTCTAAATGCCCCTCCCTAAACTGCAAATCTCAGAATGCAGTAAGAGGCAGCCAGAGCAGTTAAAGTGGAATAGCAACGCTTTAAGAGTGTAGTGTGATAATCTCCCTACTAGTTATCAACTGCTCCAGGATCAAGTTGCCATTGGAGCAATCTCTCGAGCCAAAAACATCCTTATCTGAGCAGGGCTGATATGGCTGTCATAGTGATAGTGGTAGTGCCTGCTTGTAGGAGCCTTCTCATAAAAGGAGTCCTGTTGTTCCCTGACATTATTTTGAAGGTCGCTTCAGTGTCACTGAGAAGTATGTCCATGGAGATGATTCCCTGCAATGCTTCACATTGAAACCCAGTAGACCTTCATGATTGGTGATGAAAGCGAAAGATAAGAAGCTATTTTGTATTATTAAGTAATCTCTATGCCAAAAGGTCCAAATCTATTCTTTATTTTCTGTGTGCTTGTGTTGACCTTTTAGTTGATAGTCCATGAGTTTGGTTAACAAAATGTTAAATGGAGCCATCGAGCAAATATTTTGTGGCTGTTTTGTGCTTATAGGTAGAATATAGTATATGTAACCTGGATTTCTGGACAGTAGAATACACTAAGGCCTAAATACCCAGGAAGGCACCAGATCCTTTCTGATCTTGGAAGCTAAGCAGGGTCAGCCATGGTTAGTACTTGGATGAGAGATCAGCAAGGCATGCCAGGTGTTGTAGGCTATATTTCAGAGTTAGGAATTGGCAAGTGACCTCTGAGTTTCTTGCCTAAGAAAATCATATAAAATTCATGGGGTCGTAGTAAGTCAACAGGCAACTTGAAGACATACAAACACACCAATATTAAAAACAAGGCATTTGGCATTAAGAATGACTATATGCTTATTCTCCCAGGATGTGTGAAATCTATTTCAAAGCTTCCCAATGGCACGTTGACATTGTCAAACTTTTCTCTGCACCTGTGAGGTCTAGAAAGTCAATTTCTGAAGGGAACAGTTTGGGCACTAAAACCTGGTTGTGCTAGTGAGTCAGATTAAATGTCATGCTGCTTCATTTCAGGTTGTGCTTCCTTCTGAATCCCCTGAGTGCAGTTTTATTTTTAGCCTTTGCCCTTGGTGGAAGCACCATTGTATGAACAAGCCCTTGTTTTGCAAGCTCAATATCCTCATTCTAGTCCATGATATTCTCTGAGCTGGTTTACTTATTTTGCCCTCATAAATTATGGGGCATATTTGCTTTGATATGGTAGATTTAGATCTAATTACAGTAGGTTTGAAAAGACGATGGCCTTATGAAAAGGTCTTTCTATGCAAATTTTGGACACTTGGTATCCTTAACAATCTGGCTTAAAATATATATATAGATGTGTAAAATAAACCTTTTAGTCATCATTGCTATGTACACTCAAATTTTATTATCAGAAAATTATATTTCCTCTTAAAATCTGAGTTCCTGTGTCATATGTAATAATAATGAGTTTTCTAGGATTTTCTGCATTGCTATTCAAAATAACTTGTATGTATATAACTGCACATTTAAACATACACTAATGATGATTATTCATCCTTTTTTCTTTAGAATTACTGGACCTCCAGCCTTTACCTATCACAGCCTTGGGACATCCTGAATATCAAGCCATATACAAATTTACTCATTTCAACCCAATTCAGACCCAGATATTCCATACATTATATCACACAGATTGTAATGTCCTCCTGGGAGCTCCCACTGGTTCTGGAAAGACAGTTGCGGCAGAATTAGCTATCTTTAGAATTTTCAACAATTATCCCACATCAAAGGTTTGCAAAATCATTATTTATCCAAGAAGCGTTTGCTTTCTGTGTCACCATATTATAAGATGAAATCAGATCTGCTGAACTGCACTGTCATGAAGTGTGTGTGGTTTGTGTGACAAGGCCAGGACATCTGGAAATTAATGTCCTTGAGGAGGCCAGACACTTGATTGTGTATTGGGCTACACCTATGTGTATGACTAAGCATAATAGGGTAATGTACAGTGATGTAATGTATTAGCAACCCTTCACTGAGGTTGCATCAGACAAGTCCCTTCTAACTGTAAACACTTGTGGGTCAGTAGTTGTGGATCAGTAGTTGTGGATTGTAGTTGGAGAGTCAGTGCAGTTGGTGTTTGTATATTTAGTATACCAGAGAGTTCTGTATAGCTCTGTAGTTGTTGAGTTCTGGAGGAGGAAGAGAGTATATTACTTCCATCCTGGAACTCTGTTCTGTTCCTGCATTTGTAAATAGTCATCTTCCTGATCACTTGAAAATAAATATCTTCATGGTGAGTTGTCCGGTCCCACTTCCTGATTTGATAAAGGTATCTCAAGATCTGGCAGAGATACTATATTTCACATTCATGCCTCAACCTCAGTGTGACAAAGGTTATGAGCCCAGAAGACTGCGTACAGCGTTACGTGTGAAGGTATCTTCCATCAGGTGTATTCAGGTGCCTGGAAACTTCGCCTGCATTGCGGTGAGTTTTTAAGCTTGGCATGGAGGGCCCTGCTGTGAGGACTTCGTTCTAAGTTCCTGTATAGAGGTAGCAGAGATGGCAGTCAGTGGACAGATTGGTGGAGTCCCTTTGGAGAGGCTAAATGCAGTAACTAGCCTGGGCACAGAAGATGGAAATCTTCCTGAAGAAGGAAGGTCTGTGGCAGTGTGTGACTGAACCACCTCAGAGTCCTAATGAAGATGATCTTAGAAATGAAGAGATGGCCCATTCGTGGATTGAGCTTGATGTTGAGAATTCACAGCTCCTATTAATACGTGGCTCACCTTCTGCTAAATACAGCTGGCATGTTTTCAGAGAAACTTATCTTAGAGACTGCTGTTTCAAAGATAGCACTGACCAGGCAGCTATATAGAGCTTGGCTTGAGAAGGGAGTTGATGTGAATGTGCACTTGCAAAGAATGCAAGCCCTGTTTGCTGATTTATCAGAGTGGGAAGAAGAGTTTACTCCCATTCAACAGTGCTTTATTGTACTTAGTTCCTTGGGAGAAGAATGGGATATTTTCTCCCAAAGCCTTTAACCCCTCTCAGAAAGCAGTCTGACCATGACCTATCTGACTGGAAGACTTCAGGAGGAGGATGGCAGACGCTGACACAGAGCGGAGGAGGCTTCAAAGAGGAATTCTGTTTGTGAGAAAATGTCTGGAGGTAAGAACACTTCAAGCAGCAGATCAGATGGGGAAACACTATACAGTGTCCAAAGATGTTTTCCATGTGGCCAGCCAAGACATCTTCAAAGGTCTTGCCCTCGAAAGAGAGAGGTCAAATACTTCCAGGAGGACACCTCATGGCAACAAGAAGACACAGAGAAAGGACATTGGTGCAATGTCAATACTCTTCCAACAAGATAAGAATGATGTCTTCATTCTGGACAGTGGAGGATGTATCCGCATTTGTCGGAACAAGGAACTGTTTCAAAGCCTCAAATCTGCTCCTATGCCATGGTTGTTGGTGGCTAATGAACATGAGGTAAATGTTGAGGGCTATGGACACTGCTTTATTCCATGTTTGGATGAAGTAGTGGAAAATGTATATTTTGTTCCTGACATGAGTTTGAATGTAATATCTGTAAGTGCAATTTCTAAGCAAAAATATGATGTCAGTTTTAATAGGTACTGGCTGTAAGATATGCAAGTGGAATGCTGTGTGCCACTGGTGAGGAGAAAAATGGTCTATACTATTTAAAAGGCACTACACAAGCCACAGTGGGAGCTATACATGATAACACACATCCAATACATGGAAAATGCATACACCTGTTGCATGGAAGAATGAGGCACATAGGTTTTGATATTTTAAAGAATGCGTTGAATGTGTATGAAAATCATGGAGTCAAAAAGTGTAAGCAATTTTTGAAATGTGCAATTTGCAGTGAGGTAAAAAGCAACATGAAACCTTTTCCCAGAAAAAAAGCCCAAGGCTGATGAAGAAGCCTTTGACGATTTTGTACCTTGACCTGGTGGGGCCTCTCTAAAATTCTTGTGGAGTGCCCAGGTATTTCTTGAATACTGTGGATGAGTACACCAGGTTTAGCTGGGTTTATTTGTTTAAAAACAAGTTTGAAGTGTCCACAATAGTAAGAAAATGGAAAGGCAATTTGAAAAGAAAGTAACCAAAGTACAATGTGTAAATCCTGAGGTTATGTCTCCTGAATGTAAAGGGTGGCTGAGAAGCAAAAGGGTAGATGTGATTCCTTATCAGCAGGTGAAAGACCCTGAGAGATGGAGCGAGGAGCTCCAGCAAAGATGCGATGTTTGCTCAAAGATGCCAACATGAAGATGAAATATTGGGATGAGGCATTGATAGCAGCCAATTACATAATAAACAGGCTCACGTCCTCATCAATAGATAGTTCACCTTACTGTATGTTTGGACTCCAATCTTCATTAAAATATATGAGTGTGTTTGGTGGTTTTGCCTGGGTTAATATCCCAAAAGGTCAAAGAAGAAAAGTAGATGTTTCTTCCCAGAAGTTAAGATTCATAATGCACTCAGGAAGTGGATACAGATTGTTATCTGAACATGATAAGATTATAATATCGAGAAATGCTGATTTCAGTGAAACTGCTTGGGAGAAGATACATAGCAATACTGAGATTGTATTGTCTGGAAATGCAAAATGTAATGTAAAAACTCCATCTAATGTGTCAAATGGAGAACAACAGGTTGATGTTGAATTAGAACAAACTGTTAAGGAAGGGGTCGCTTGATAGCCCATGAAAAAAAAATGTGACTGAAGAGCCGATTGTATTGAGATGCTCTGAAAGAGAGAACAAGGGCAAAGCACCAGAGCGTTTTATGGTTTGCAGTCTACATAAAGAACCCAAGTGTTATGAGAAAGATATCTCTATTCTGCAGTCTGAGAGAGATAAATACCCGTATTTTCCGGCGTATAAGACGACCCGCGTATAAGACGACCCCCCCCCCATTTTTCCAGTCAAAATATAGAGTTTTAGCACCTCTATCCTCATTATCCTTATATCCGGCGTATAAGACGACCCCCCCCCCACTTTAGCCACAGATTTTGCAGGTAAATAGGTTAAAGCCATATGGGAGCAAATAAATGCTCTTAAGCAGACAGTAGATGGGTTATTCCTAAGTACTCCTGTGAGTGTGAAAGGCAGTGTGTTGCCAGTGGAAGTTCCTGACCACGAAGATGTCAAAATGGCATAAAAGAATTACACTGTAAGATTGGTAATATGGAGAAATGTTAAAATTCACACCTGAAGGTCACACAACATGTGGTAATGTAAATAAAACACAGTGAACATTTCATACAGACTAATTTGGAGGGTATTGTCACCATGTTATAAGGTAAAGTCAGATCTGCTGAACTGCACTGTAATGAAGTGTGTGTGGTTTGTGTGACAAGGCCAGGACATCTGGAGATTAATGTCCTTGAGGAGGCCAGACACTTGATTGTGTATTGGGCTACACCTGTGTGTATGACTTAAGCATAATGAGATAATGCACAATGATGTAATGTATTAGCAACCCTGCACTGAGGTTGCATCAGACAAGTGTATATAAGTCTCTTCTAAATGTAAAAAGTTGTAGGTCAATAGTTGTGGATCATTAGTTGTGGATTGTAAACAAAATAAAACAAAACCTCCAGGCAGACAATAATCTCTTCAGCCAAGTGGAAATTTGTAACATTTTTGAACTACCTGTTAAATATTTTCTGTGTAGATTACAAATAAGTTAAAAATTGAAGTCTAAAGTTGAAAACTGAAATGTAAAAATAAAGAACAAAATGTCACCTGATTAAAAACAGTGTCCAAAACACCTGTTATATGTCATCAAGTCAGCTTTGACTTGGGAACCCTATGTGTGAGAATTCCTAAACTACTTATTTAAAGTGGGTTTTTAAAGTTCGTTCTACACAACAGTACCATAACAATACACACTACTGCTGTACATAAAGAATTTTAAAAACACTAACATTGTTTTAAAAAGTCTGGGCCAATAAAATATCTTTACCTGGAACCAAAAAGAGTGCCGTATTATGTTGAGCAGGATACTCTCTGGAGGTTTTTTTTTTTTTTTGTTTTTTGTTTTTTTTTTTTTTTGCATCTTGACAGAAAGAAGTTTCTCCCTGTTGTCCATTCACTTTGCATCATTTCATGGAGAGCACCCAGAAAAAAGTGTTATTGGAGAGATGATCGCAGGGCAGGGCATAGGCCCTTGGTCCACTTTTTATAGCTCCCCCACCCCAGTCCTCCAAAGCCCAATCTTCCCCCACAAAAAAATTAAAATTGTCAATGAGTTTGTAGGCCATTTTTGCTGCCAAGTCATGCAGAATGTCCCCAAACATGTGGAAATATGCAAAAATATCTCCACCTGAATGAGCAACTCAGAATGCTGTACTACCTCAAAATATGTGTTTTCTTTTGTATTCCTGCTTTAAAGGGTGACAGGAGGTGAAATGACCTATTTGGAAAATGTAAGCATTGGAGCTGGCAGGGAGGGGCACTGGGGGTGTCCTTGGGGGAAATTGGCCCCTGACTCCCACACTTTCCCATCCCAGACTTGAGGTGTAAATCATTGTAATAATAGAAGATAATGTTTTAGTTTTCTAGCCTAAAGCCAATGAAGGTTGAAAACATTAATGCCAGTGTTTTGAACTGGGTTTACAAACGGACTGTAGATAGCGGAGATTATAACAACAAGGTAAAATGATATTGACCAGTTCCAGTTAACAGCCTTGTTACCCTAATTTGGATCTGCTGGAGTTTCCAGACCTTTTTTGAATGCATCCCTTTTGTAAAATGCATTGAAATAATCCAGTCAGGAGATTACCAGAGTGTGGGGAATGGTGATGAGTTGTTACCTGCCTGGTTAGGATGATAATTGGTATATCAATCTGAGCTGATAAAAGGTTTTCCTGGGCACAAAGTGTACCTGTGTCTTCAGAGACAGTGCTAGATTCAATGATACTCCATATCTCAATCTAGACACCTGCTTCTTCACGAGTAATGCAGCTGTCTCCAGAGCAGAAATATTGGATGGATGAACCACTCATTAATAGTACCTACATCTTGTCAGTACTGATTCTCACTGTTAACTTTAGGGCTTGCATTCTCTTATGTAGCACCTGATCAGTTGTTTTAGCTGCATATTTTGTACATTTTAAGCTAGTTATATTAGGAAAAACTTATAGGAAGAAAATTGAGTGGTTTTGGTTGTACCGTACTACATACAGTTAACAAGCCACAAGTTTTTACTATAATAATAATATAAACAACAACAACAGCACCCAGCTTCCTTGGTAATGAAGAACATGATTCACTGGAGTCATTTCAGAAGCAAAGGACTGTCTACACTTATAAGAGCCTGCCTTCTCATCGTATATGGAGCAGACGAGTGACATGGGTCCAAAACACACTGCAGAAATAATCCAGTTCGATTGATGACGACCTTCTCACCTAGACTATGGAACTCTCTTTTAGGGTGATTCTTTTGGACTCTTCTCTTTGCTGAAAGTGGGCAAAGTACAAGTGTGCAAATATTGTGGGGAGGGCAACTCCCATCAGCCCTAATCAGCATAGCTAATGGTGAGGAATGCTGGAATATCTGGAGGGCTGCATGTTCACTTTGTGATCCCTATATTTATCATTCAATAAGTATTTAGCCTGCCAGTTTGAACATTGTTACTGATCTTCGCCTTAAAGCTGTTGTTTTTTTTTTTTAATGTAGCAAACTTTATCCTCGTTTGTCTGTTCTTTTTTCATTCTATGATGTGTTTGTTCTTAGCTGTTTTGAGCACTGTTTAAAATGAAGGATCAGGCTATCCTTGTGTTAAATAAAATACACTGTATTTCACTTTTTAAATATCAGTTACTTCAGTGGTACTTCACAAAAGTCATTTCCCATGTTGGTAGAAATTGATAATACCTAAATTCTGGCATGCCATTTGGTAGATAAAACATGACCCCATAAGGATATTACCATACTCAATATCAGTTTTCCTTTCTTACAGGTTTGTGCCATTGTGTTTACTTTTAATTTTTGTATTACTAACAATACAGGCTGTTTTATAACAACATTCTTTTCTGTTTTGGTGAGATATAATAATGATATCCTGATTGTAGATATTTTAAATTCAAGGTGGTGTGACTGCTTTGAAGAATAAATAATTTTTGAATGCTAAAGCAGTCTTTTTTACTTTTAAGCAGGCAACTAGACTCATTATTTGGGGGAGGATTAAATTATTGGCCTTTCTGCTAATGAACCTACACAATTATAAATGAATGATTTTTCAGTTTATTTATATTGTTCTTTGTGTTTCTTTTTCCTTGTGCTTTAAAGGCAGTGTATATTGCTCCTCTAAAAGCTCTGGTGCGAGAGAGAATTGAAGACTGGAAAATCAGAATTGAGGAAAAGCTTGGTAAAAAGTAAGGTT
This sequence comes from Phrynosoma blainvillii, assembly GCA_026167975.1. Lineage (NCBI taxonomy): Eukaryota > Metazoa > Chordata > Lepidosauria > Squamata > Phrynosomatidae > Phrynosoma > Phrynosoma blainvillii. Next base: position 133,867,264 of record JANUYF010000001.1, read on the forward strand.
TTCATTTTTAAAAAAAATCCTTGGATGGTAAAAAAAATTAACTGCTTTTTAAAGCCCCTGTAATAGTCAATATACTGTGTGTTTCCTTTATTTCTATTTGTTGCCACATCTAGAGTGCAATAAAATTGGTGTTCTTGATAATTTCCTTATTTCTAGTAATAATACTTTAAACTCTATTTTTAGATAGAATTTCTGAAATTTGTTCTCTTTTTCGAAGAGCATGCATATATAAGATGAAAACTTCTGAAACTCAAGACCCTGCTAACTTCATATGTATATACAGGTCCTAGTTCAAAAAAAAGGTTGTTTGCATGTTGATCTAAATTTATTTAAGAATCTTTGTGTTGAAACAAGTTGTCTAAATACATCGCAATTTAAATTCACTTTATATTAGTAAAATTATTTTAATTAGATCATGGATTAAAAATCATCTGAGCTTTTCTTTGTTAAATTCTTACCTCTGTATGGAGGACCTTTCTGTTTACTAGGATCTCTGTGCTGCTGCCCTCTCTATCAGCTTTAAACAGTAATAATAATAATAATAATAATAATAATAATAATAATATTTTTATTTTTATCCCGCCCCTCTGCTCTGCAATTGGGGAGGGTTACAACATTTTAAAACATACAAAGTTAAAACAAGCCTTATCCCCATAACCCCCCTCCCACCCCCTAAAACAAGATTAAACTTTAAGAGATTAAAACATAATACAGTCTAAAACCAAACAAAAAATACATTACAATAAAACAATAAACTAAAAAAAAAAATGAAGTGAGCTACAGACAAGGGACAATTGAAACCATCTCCCCTCAGGTCGGAAGATTATTCTGGGAAGGCCTGCCGGAAGAGGTCCATCTTTACTGCTTTTTTAAAGGCAGCAAGAGTGGTAACCAGTGGTCTTTCTTGTGAGAAGAACTACTATAATTAAGATCGAGAGTCACTGCTTTCTTTTTCATTGGGGGACATGAACAGGAAGTGATCCTATTGTCTGGGATACTTGTAGATTCACTGTTGCATTCAGACAATATAGTGTTATTTTTCATGTTTATATGAAAAATTAATGTACTTTCTACTTCCCAAATAGATAAGAATATCTATTTACCACTTCACAAATGACCATTTGACTCCCTTTACAGGGTTGTGGAGTTGACAGGGGATGTGACTCCTGATATGAGGTCAATTGCCCAAGCTGATCTTATTGTTACTACTCCAGAGAAATGGGATGGGGTCAGCAGAAGCTGGCAGAACAGAAGCTATGTTCAAAAAGTTTCCATTCTCATCATAGATGAGATCCATCTGCTAGGTGAGCATCGTTTTTATCATTATTATTGCTGGAATTGAAGTGTGCTCTAGCATTGCTAGAAGAACTTTAAAAATATTGATTTGGATTCTTCTTTTTCTCCTTCTTTTCTAGGGGATGAGAGAGGACCTGTACTAGAAGTTATTGTGTCTCGTACTAACTTCATCTCATCCCACACAGAAAAACCTGTCAGAGTTGTTGGTCTGTCAACCGCATTAGCTAATGCCAGAGATCTTGCTGACTGGCTAAATATCAAACAGGTATGCAGAAGACAGTAAAGTCACCAGAACCAGACGTACCGTTAGGCAGAGTGAGGCAGCTGTTGTGAAAGTCAGTTACATTTGGCCCTTGATAACTGCTGGGGTTTGGTTCCAGGACACACATACACACAAAATCTGTGGATGCTCAAGTCCCATTAAGCACAAAGGCATAATAAAATGGCAAAAATCAAGGTTTGCTTTTTTGAAAGTACCTTATATTTTTTTTGAATATTTTCAGGCCATAGATGGTTGAATCCATGGATACAGAATCCATAGATACTGATGACTGACTGTATTTAATTTGTTATTAGTGTGCTTTTACTGCAACACAAGGCACCATCCACAACACATGGCAAAAGTTCCTAGACTTAAACATGTTGGGCATGTTCCACCAGATCAGTGGCAACAACAACAACAGCTTATAGAGTAGTAACTTCAGTTGAGGACATTTGTAAGTCTGTTGGATGCAAAGAGCCATTGACTTTTATGAGACACTATAAAGTTGACAAATTTTAGAGCTAGTCAAGCAGGCTTTGGTGGAACAGTTCGGCAGGCTGCTGTGAATGATCATACTGAATGGGCCCTCCCTGATGATGATGACTTGGGTATATATTGTGGATTCTTCAGTCTCACTGAGAATGAGTGGTTGATACTTACAGTGAATGGTAATTCTGGGGAGGCTGAAGAAACCATCCTCCTGCACCGTGTGTGTGTGTGTGTGTGTCAGTAAATAAATAAACAAATCACAGTACTTCCAGATATTGTTGGAATGGTTAACAAGGGTAGAAAACAAAACTTAAGAGAAAGGGGTTAGAAGCAACAGTTATAATGTTTTAGAATTTTGAGGATCCATTTGGGGGGGGGAGCGGGAGGGGAGTTGAGAGTAGCAGCCTAGCATTATTTTTATGAATAAAACCAAATTTAAGCATGAACAAAGAACAATTTTCTCTTATTTTTTTAGATGGGGTTGTTCAATTTCAGGCCCTCAGTGCGTCCAGTTCCATTGGAAGTACATATTCAGGGCTTCCCAGGTCAGCACTATTGTCCCCGTATGGCAAGCATGAACAAGCCAGCATTTCAGGGTATGTAGGTACACTTATAATTTTCTTTAAAAATCCGCAATAGACAAATTTATATTATGGGTTGGTGCATATCTTCTACTTTGCTTCTCAAGAAGAATGTGTTTTTAACAGTATGATCTGGGTTCAGACCTCATACATTAAAACGCTTAACATAACCCATGTCAATGGAATTTGAATATATTTCAGACAGAATAATTGAAATTACTGTTCTAATTTGACACAATGGAAACACTTTAGTATTAATATTTTAAAATTTATTCATTTCTCGGGATAAATTCAGTAACAGATTTGATTCTCATGGAAGCTTTAAAAACTGTAAACAGAAGTTGCATGTCAAGCTGAGCTTCCATAATTCTGGTTTCAGCGCAATAACCATAAACTTCAGAATTTTCAGTGAAACTAAATATGTCTCTCTTTTCAATTTTTTATTCTTAAACTGGCAAGTGGGATAGATTTAAGAACCACCTTCATATTTTATTGAAACATGTTCTCTGAGGGTTTTACAAGGAATATTTATTGTATCAATTAAAAAGAAGTTCCCAAATAAATTTTGTGATGTGAACTGCTGTTGATTGTAAGACGACAGTTGTGAGGTGACTTTTTAGCTGATCTCATTAGCCTTATGACAGTGGCGAAGTATTGATTGGGGACTGGAGACCAATCTTGGCAGTCTAGATTATTTACACCTCAAGAAGGAGCATTGTAGAAAAACACTAATGAACAATAAATCTGCCCAGAGCTGTTCAGCCACACCTGTTCCTGAAGCAACGAAAATTCATTGGTTATCAAGCTTTCCTTAGGAAATATGTTGATTTCTATAGGAAGAAGGTGCAATAACATAGTATTCTTTGTGGTCCTAATTATACATACATGTATCGGTTCCCATTTACAAAAAGGGATTGTCATGATTTATACTAAAATTGTATCTTCAATTAAATATAAGTTCATAAGCCAACATAAAGAAAAAAATTCTTTCATTTAGCAAGTTGTTTAAAATTTAATAATATGTTGCAGATGTTAAGGACAGTACCTGGAACAATAACTTTATACTGTTAACACTTCTGCTGTTTGATCAGATTGCTCTAAAACAGGGGTAGGCAACCTTTCCCCTTTAAGGGCCAAGGGACTTCAGCTCCCAGAATACCAGGAGCTGTTGGCCAACATGGGACTATTGGCCAACATGGCTGAGGCTTCTGGGAGCTGAAGTCTCTCGGCCCTTAAAGGGGAAAGGTTGCCTACCCCTGCTCTACAATGTGATAGACAGAGAGCTTTCCTTTCCACTATTTGATACAAATGTGTCAATATTTTCCCATTATAAACTCTTATTTTCCAGCCTATTAAATTTTGCTGTGAAGTGCAATGTTTCATATTCATCAATTAAATCCTTTAAAAATCAAGCTGCTTTGGCTTGCATATTTTACTTTTATAAATAAAAAATGCTGTTGAAACAAACAAAACGTTAAAACATCCCCAGTTTCTTCTACAATTGTTCAAACCTTTGAGATTTTCCTTTAAACTTAAGTAAATGTGTCATTTTAATGTGTCAGCATTTTTCATGCAAAGGAGTACATGTCTGATACAAGAAAGCTCCACAGGAAAATGCTGTTTTAAGGAATTGGATTTCATTGTTCTGAATTGTTTTATATATTTTTTAAAAAACAGCTATTAGGAGCCATTCCCCAGCTAAGCCTGTTCTAATATTTGTATCATCTCGACGTCAAACTAGACTTACTGCTTTGGAACTAATTGCTTTTTTGGCAACTGAAGATGACCCAAAACAGTGGCTGAATATGGATGAAAGAGAGGTAAATGTGTGCATTTTGTGTTAACTGACTTAGCTGAGTGTGATTTTTGTTTCAGGCATATAGCATTAACAGTGAGTTTCACTAGAAAATTCTCATATGTTTTGGCTATCTCCTTTCCACTTTATTAATATTTAAACTTTGATTTGACATATACAACATTCCTGTCTGTCTAATGTTGATTAAGCAGTTATGAATGGCCCCAGTTTTTTCCTTCCTTAAAAGAAGGACCCCCTGGACAGAAACAACTACAGACCAGTCTCCTTGCTTCCTTTTTTAAGCAAGGTGATTGAGAGGGCAGTTGCTTCCCAACTCCAGGCAGTCTTGGATGAAACCGATTATCTTGATCCATTTCAAACTGGCTTCAGGACAGGATATGGAGTGGAGACTGCCATGGTTGCTCTGACCGATGACCTCTGCCTGGGCATTGACAGGGGTAGTGTGACCCTGCTGGTGCTCTTGGATCTCTCAGCGGCTTTTGACACTATAGATCACTCCATCCTCTTGGATCGGCTGAGAGAGTTAGGAATCGGGGGCACTGCTTTGCAGTGGTTCTGTTCCTTCCTCTCGGGTAGATCCCAGAGGGTGAGGCTCGGGGACAGTTGCTCATCTAAAATTGAGCTCAATTGTGGCGTCCCTCAGGGCTCCATCCTGTCCCCGATGTTATTCAACATCTACGTGAAGCCGCTGGGTGAGATCATTCGGAGGCATGGAGTGCAGTGTCTTCAGTAGGCTGATGACACCCAGATATATCTCTCCATGACTAGATCATCGTCTCAGATTTCAGATGGCGTCTCTCCTCTTAATGACTGTCTCAGAGCGGTAATGGATTGGATGAGGAAAAACAGATTGAAGTTGAATCCAGACAAAACGGAGGTACTCACAGTTACAGGCCCGAAACCAGAGCTGGGAATACAGTCTCCAGTCCTGGATGGAGTCACACTCTCCTCTAAGGACTGTGTTCGCAGCTTGAGGGTACTCCTAGATTTGTTGCTTCACATGATTAGTTAGGTGAATGCGGCGGTCAGGAGTGCCTGTTATCAGCTTCGGCTGATACGCCAACTGCGCCCTTATCTGGATGTGAGGGATCTGGAAACTGTGGTACATGCCCTGGTAACCTCACGTCTGGATTACTGCAATGCACGCTACATGGGGCTACCCTTGTTCCTAACCCGGAAACTGCAACTGGTGCAATACATGGAAGCCAGGTTAATTACCGGAACATCTAGGAGGGAGCACATAACACCGGTGCTTAAATCCCTCCACTGGCTGCCGATTAGTTTCCGGGCACAGTACAAGGTGTTGGTTTTAACCTTTAAAGCCCTACATGACTTGGGTCCATCTTATCTCAGGGACCGCCTCTTCCCGTACGATCCCCCCCGCGCCCTTCGGTCCTCTGGGAGGAATCTGCTACAGCCAATAAAAACCAGGCTGTCTCAGACCTCCCAGAGGGCCTTTTCTGCAACCGCTCCCAGACTTTGGAATGGCCTGCCGGACGAGATCCGTCTCATTACTACTATTGCTGCTTTTTAAAAGGCAGTGAAGACGGATCTTTTCCGGCAGGCCTTCCCAGAATAATAGCTGTCCTTAGGGAGATGAGTTTTCATCTTGTTTTTATATCACTGATTCCTGTCTTACTGTTTTATCATTTATTGTTTTGTGGTATTTTAATTTTTCTTAGTTTAATTCTGTTTTAAGGGGATGGGAGGGTTGGACTGTGGGATGAGGGAATGTTTTAACTTTGTCTGTTTTAAATGTTGTAACCCACCCCGATTGCCACGCAGAGGGGCCGGCTATAAATAAAAAATTATTATTATTATTTATAAGAAATTCCCTCACCCATTTTAGCAGGCCTTAATAGGAGCTAAGTACTATATCAACAACAGTATTAACCAGAGTTAAATCTAACAGGGTGTCACCCTTGGGAAGGCATTCAAACCAGAGTTTCACAGTTGAGGGTGACAGGGAAAGAATAGGAGGAATTGGCATTCTAGGAGAGAGGGGCTGGGCAGGGAAGGAGTATGCTATAAAACATAAAAGGGGCATATCTAGGTCAGCATTCTTTTCACACAGTGATCAACCAGATGTTTATAAAAAGCCCACAAAAGCAACACATGATTGTAATAGGGCTCCTTCTGATCATGGAAGTAATATATAGCCAATATGACTCACACTGTTGCTCCTGATTCCTTAACCATGACCCACAGTGTTGCACACAGTTCCGCACGTGCACAGCTATGGGTTCTGTTGGTAGTGATGTGGGTTTGGGATGGGGCAGGGAATGGAACATTTTGCAGAAAATTTTTGAGTGCTATCAATAGTGTTACCTGATTAGGACCTTGGGTTTAAATATTATGTCCAAATACATTCAAAGTTTTTTGTGGAAATAATTTTATTGGAGGATGTGTAATGTAATGAAAACCACATGTATGTCCTTCCCTATATGAGCCTGCCTGAATTTTGAGATCATCAGGGAAAACTTATTTTTGGTCCTACTACTATAACAGACATGTTTGGTGAATACTCAAGAGACAGCCTTTTCAGTGGCTGCTCCCAGATTGTGGAACTCCATTCCACATGAAGTTTGGGTGGCCCCCTCTCTCCTTTCCTTTCACTGGCAGGCTAAGATCTTTTCATTCAGGCAGGCCTTTGGTGAAAATGTATGTAGCAGGGTGAGGTTTTACAGTTTGTTTGTTTGTTTTTTTAAAAAAAAATCATAATCATTGTTTTATATTGTTTTTAATTGTACTGTTACTTAATTCTTTTTACATTTTGTATAAATTATGTTTTAACTTTTTTAAAAAAAAATTCTCTAAGCCACCTTGTGTCCTGCATAAGAAGGAAGTCAACATATACATCAAATAATAAACTAAATAAACCAAATGACTGTACCTGAAAGAACACTTATTTTTTAAAAGTCACAAATCTAAAGAGAGCTGTACCTTATAAATCTTATATCAGCAATTTAACCTACTTTTCCAGAGATATAACTATAGTAACATTCACTATCTGTACTCTTTCCCTTTCAAATTGAGAAAAAACTCATTCAGTGTAAGTAGGTGGACATTTTATTTCACTGAAGGACACATGTGAGTTTCCTGGCATAGGCAACCAATCAGATTTTGTCTTGACTAGTTGTACTTGCAACTGACTGAGAAGCAAGAGATTTTATCGAATAGAAGCAAATTTAGCAGTGTCTTCATTTGTTAGTCTATACCTCAGAGTACTAGGGATGACAAACGCTTCTGTCATTAAAAGGATAACTAGAATTTTGGGCCTGTACAGACTGCCAGAAATGATCCAGTTTGAGACCACTTTAACTGCCCTGGCTCAGTGCTGAGGAATCATGGGAATTGTAATTTATTGTGACACCAGAGCTTTCTGACAGAGAAGACTCAGTGTCTCAGAAAAACTACAGTTATCATGATTCCCTAGCACTGTGCCAGGACAGTTAAAAATGCTCTCAAGCTGGATTGTTTCTGGCAGTCTGTACAGTCCCTTTGTGTCCTATATTTAGGCCACTTTGGCTGATGATTGCCATACAGTAACCCAGACAACTATGATAAACATTTATATGGGGGAAAATATAGCATCATAACATGTTTGGGAAAATTCCACCCACATCTGTGTATCCTCTATACATGCTTTACAAGATTGCAGGTCAGCACAATAATCCTAACCTGTCTACTTCTTTATTTGTCAGAGCACCAGACCCAAACATGAGCATTTTAATGCTATATGGCAGGGGAAGGAGATCCTGAAAAATGAGGACGGGTAACGGTATCCTTCCCCTCCCTTCCTTCTGAAACATACTGATGTGACACAGGAAGGGGAATCTTTCAACCTCATTGCGTGAATTGCTCCAAATCTAACCTTCCCTCTAGTTATCTGTCTCCTTCTGTCCTTTCTTTCCGTTCATTCTTCAACTTTTCTGAACCACTGACTTCATTGTCAGACTAATATAGTAAGCCTGACTTATTTAAGTAGTTTTCAGAGCAGTAGCTTCATCATTTTCTTGCAGCATAAAAAGGAGGAAGGGAGGGGAAGAGAAAAGGAACATGGCAGCACCTTTAAGGCTAAGTGGTTTTTATTTTAACATGTGGTTTCATGAGTATAAAGCCACTTCTTCTGATGGACTTTTGGTAAGCAGATTTATTGCTTTCGCACATCCTAACTGACCACTGAAACCTGATCACCACCCAGCTCTTTGAAAATGTATGAGTGACATGGTTTGAACCTTTCTGGACCTATTGCATTCTATCCCACTCCCATAACTGTATAAATATGCTTTATAATCTGAGGCCTTAATATCACTCAGTACTGCATCTGAAGAAGTGTGTTTATATCCACAAAAGAACTTACTAAAATAAAATGAACAGTTAGTCTTAAAGGTGCTGCCACATTACTCCCCCCCCTCACTTCCTCCCTTTTATCCTGACTTAATTAAACAGGGTAGGAAAAAATCAACCCTCCAGATAGTGCCAAAATTTAGCTTCTAGCATTACGTACCATTAGCTACACTGGCTAGAGCTGATGGGAGATCCAAAAACATCTGGAGGACCCTTTTTGCTCACCCTACTGTAGACTCCATTCAACCCCTCCTCCAATTCCTTGAGGTAAAGTGAGGCACTGGTAGAATATGGTTCCAACACAGAATAGAATGGCTATTCTATTTGGCAGTTGTGTGTTTGCGAACAGATAAGAATTAATATCTTTGGCAGACAGTCTGAACTTGGATGTTTTTATTCCGAACAGCTGTATGAGTTCTAGAACTGATCATCTCTGTATGTTCAAATGCTATTGTCATTCCATGAGCCTTGAAACCTTTCATGTCTTTGTAGTATTGTTATTGAATTCCCCTCCCCTTTTAATTTTCAGACTTAGGGCGAGAGCAGACGGGCAGGAACAAGTGGCTCAATCCTGGATTTTCTGAAAGCAGGTTGAACCCCACTGTCTGCATGGCCCACTCCCAAGGCAGGCTGAACACTCACAGGCTGTCTTCACCATGCAGCAGCAAGCCATGCTGTGCAGTTATTTATTTATTTATTTTTTGCCTCCCACCATGCATGTGCATCTTGGCACAAACACACCACCTGTGATTCAGTTATCTCCCTCTTCCCGCCCAGATGACATTCCATTGGACGCTCACCTGTATGATCAGTCACACAGTCACAGGTGCGATGCCCTGCCTGTACAGTGTGTTGGTGCATCGTTGTGCCCAGTGATAAAATTGCAAAGCACAATCATAGAGGCCCCCATACATTCCCCCTTCAACCTATGCCCCTTTGTTGGACTGTCTGGTTTGCGTATTTTGTAATTACATCCATTGCATTATTGGTGATCACATTTTTGCTTTGCTACAGTCCCATACTGGTGTCAGGCTTTTTATATGCCGGTGCAATGATGTGCATTTTCTGTCTTGAGTCGATGTATCCCAACTTCTTTTTGCTCTGGTTTTTAGCCCGAAGAGAGGTTTCATTTCGTTTCGTTTCATTTTGCTTCTCACCTGCTTTCACCTCATGCATCGTTTAAACACCCACCTTTAAAGCAGTTAGAATCCACTTTACATGGCCAGTACAGAGTAGCTCATAGTTACCTAAGGAGTTTCTTGAGAAAGTTAAAATCACTTCCTTATAGTTTGGGCAATCCTGTTGCTTTCATACTGTAGACTTCGATAGTTATGTATTCCAGTTCTAAACATTTGTGGTTGAATGCTTTTTTTCTCCAGTCCTTACTCTTGTCTCTGCCCTGTGTTGGGTTTGCTGATGCAGCAAGGAATAGACTTGATAGATGGGCAGATCTTTTTTTCTTTGGAAGATTGCAGCGTGCTATATTTCAGACTATTCAAATACTATTTTAGTCTCAAATAAGAATAAATTGTCTATATCAAACATCAAGTATAATGTTCAGTGTGATAAAATACTTGAATTGAGAGTGAATTGAAACTCCCTCTTCTTTCCTTAAGCAAATGTGTCTAAGCCATCTGGTCACATACGAGATATTTCCTTAGCCATTCTAAGAATCCCAGAGAGGTGTTTAGATGATAATGTGCCCAAACATTATAACTTGGACACACAAGAAGCTGAACAATTTGTATAACCAAAGAAGGTATGCATATTGTATAATTTATTGTCACCATCATAGACTATTGCATTTCTTATGGTTGAAACTTGGATTTTTTTAAAGCATAGAACAGGGGCAGGCAACCTGTCCCCTTTAAGGGCCGAGGGACCTCAGCACCCAGAAGCCTCAGCCATGTTGGCCAATAGTCCCATGTTGACCAATAGCTCCTGGGATTCTGGGAGCTGAAGTCCCTCGGCCCTTAAAGGGGAAAGGTTGCCTACCCCTGGCATAGAATCTGGATGTCCATGACTGATGATATTCCTTATTAAATTTACATGCCCCTTTCCACTACAAAAAGCAGTATCTTACACACAGACATGTACAAATATCCAAAGGTAATAGAAAAAACAAAATCAGTGTAAGCCATAATCAAATTAATAACTGAAGGCACACTATAAAATCAAGATCTAAAGAGAGTAAAATGCTAATTGTGTTCATTCTTAATCTAAATGCAGCTGCCCCTCATTTCCCATCAAAACAGATTCTAGAACAAACAATACAAAAATAGCCCCAAACACCCTGGGTGTAATGAATGTCCAAATACTTGAATATATAGTAGTTTGAATGTTGGACTAGGACACTGGAGAACCAGGGTTCGAATCCCAGCTTGGCCACGAAACCCACTGGGTGGCCTTGGGCAAGTAACACTCTCTCTGCCTCAGAGGAGGGCAATGGCAAACTTCCTCTGACCAAATCTTGCCAAGAAAACCCCATGGTAGGCTCAGCTTAGAGTCGCCATAAATTGAAAAAGACTTGAAGGCACACAACAACATTTTAAGAAAAAATGCTGGCAGCAATCAAAAGTTTCTTGAAGTAAAGTTTCCATAAACATGAGGCTGCCACAGAAGAGGCCTGTTTCCAAATTGCCATCCAATTTTAGAGAAGCAACACTTTTGCCAACTTCAGATACCAAATAATTTAAAATGTGAATTGGTAGCCCATTAGATAACAGGATCCCAAGTCTTGTAGGGCTTTAGACTACACTTCAATATTTACATTTCCGTCAAGAGTCTAGCCACCAAATTCTTCACTAACTGAAGTTTCTAAATTCTCTTCTAAGGGAGCCCAAATTCCAATACATTGCAGTAATCTAACCTAAAAAGGATGACAGCACAGACCACTGATATCATACTGACCCTTCTAAATAGAGCTGAAGCCATCAAGGTTTCCTGAGCCTTCAGTGAAAATGATGGATCCAGGAATATCCTAAACTTTTCTTACAAGGGGAAGTCCCTATATAGGTCTGATCATAGTATCCCTACATTATACAAAGGAGCAAAGCCTCAGTTTGTTGGTTTTTATCTTTTCAATTAATGATTCAGCACATGTAGTACCACTCTTATTGCATGTTATCCCAGCATGCAGCGTACCACAAATCTCTCAATGCCCACACATAGCAGTTTCCTGTAGATGTTAAATAAGGATGGAAGAAAGAATCAACTCCTGCAGAACCCCACATTTGAGATTCCACAAGGTAAAACAGTGCCTCCTGGACACCATCTTCTAGAAGTCACCAACCACATAGGGGTAGAGACACTGCAAAGCAGTGCTCCCAACTAATGCTGCCACCCTAGAAAGGTACCATGACTGATAATTTTGAACACTGCTGGGTGGTGAAGTTGTATTAATATGAACACACTCTCCCAGTCTGCCTCCCAAGGGAGAGATCTCCCAACCAAGAGATCCTGTAGCACAAGCAAGAGATCTGTGGCACCAAAACAAAACCCTGACTAAAAAGGATCCAGAAAATCCAGTTCATTCAAGTGTGCTCAGGTTTGATCACTAGCCACCCACTAGGTCCAAGAAAGGTGTCTACTAAAGTGGTCAAAATTATTTGGATGTTCCAGGTTGAAGAAATACTTCTTAAAAATTCTTACCATCAGCTTTTTCAGGCAGCTCAAGACCACTTCCTATTGTAGTGAGACATTTATCACTTCCCTGGCCCAATAGGTTGTCCCTACTTTTTTAGGTTTCTTCAGTTACCAGTGGCAAGGTTCAAACACAGATGTGTCAGACAAGTACATCTAGGCATCTTGTCCACATCATCAAGTTGTTTTAAATGAAAATCATCCAAATCAATACTTCAAACACCTCATGAAACTGATTTCAGCAGAGTCAAAGTTTACTCAGTACAAGACTGTTGTTTTTTTAATTTCATCACAGTTTTCCTGTAAGAGTAGTGTTAATATTCTCTGATTGAATAAGGCTTAAATCTCTACTTATGTATTACCTTTCATTGCAATTCACAAGGCAGAAAAGAAAGCAGACAAACTGTCTCAGCACCACTTCCAACTCTTCAGTTTAAAAAATCAAATGAAATGACTGAAGCCTCATATGAGAATAGGAGAATCTAATAAGAGAAGATCCTTTTTGTGATTCAGTATGATTATTATGCTTCGTCTCTTGAATAATGTATCTGTTACTAGAGTTGCAAGTGATATAGGCACTTAAAGACTGAGCCCATTCTTATGAGAGAACATGCTTGGTAGTGTGCTCTGTACATTGAGTATGTTCCATTGCACCTGAGCATTGTTAATACAACATACGGTCATCTAATACAGGGGTAGGCAACCTAAGGCCCGGGGGCCTGCCGCCGCCGCCGCCTGCCATAATGATACTGATTATTGTTGTTATTACTTGTTCTTGGGGTTTTCTTGGCAAAATCTCCACAGGGGTTTTGCCATGGCTTTTCTGGGGCTGAGAGAGTGAGTGTGCATGCATATATATTTTTTAATTTTTATTTTTTTAAAAAAAAATATTTTTATTTTTATTTTTATTTTTTTATTTTTGGTGCTTCAGCCCCCCAATTGTCTGAGGGACAGCAACCCAGCCCCCGGCTCAAAAAGGTTGCCTACCCCTGATCTAATATGTAGCATGGTATAAGCAAAGAGCAGAAGGATTCACTTTAAGAGATTTTCCTGGTTAGAAAGAGCCTTGTGAACAAAGAGTTCTTCATATTCTCCACAACTGAGTTGTAATCAATAATTTCTCCATGTCCATGTGCCTAAACAGAAAACATCTAGAGCCATTAATTTTCTAAATGTAATTTGGGAAGTACTGGCTTGTAATTAATTCTTTTGAACCATAACAGTTACAACTGCATGAGAGATTACTTTATTAGCTATGTCACACTAACTTATTCCATCTCATCTGACTTTTATAATTAGAAATTTGCACCTATTTGCACATATTTTGTACCACAGTGCAGCCACTTGCAGCATTCTGATATTTTTTAAGTAACCAAAAATATCAGTTTTAGTTATTTTTGAATATTATAAAGTAGAAAAATAAAGTTTAAATTCAGAACTATACCTGATGGTCTTGGAATTATAACTAATTACTCATAAAGTAACTGTCCAAGCTTTTGGGAAGTTACTGACAGCTCCAGGAGCGATGCTGGCTTTTGAAAGCAGCATGAGAATTATGGGTAGAATGAGATACACAGTCTCTAGTGTCACACCTACAAAAATATTTGTCATTGTAGGAATTGGGAGCATGTAATCCTTGGTCTTCAATTCTCATTAATCCTGACCAGCATGATGAATGGTCAGAGCAGATGAGGGTTACAGTCTTCCAACATCTGGAGAGGCAGATTTGTTTGCTATACAATAGGCCAGGGGTAGGCAACCTTTCCCCTTTAAGGGCCGAGGGACTTCAGCTCCCAGAAGCCTCAGCCATGTTGGCCAATAGTCCCATGTTGGCCAATTGTTCCTGGGTTTCTGGGAGCTGAAGTCCCTCGGCCCTTAAAGGAGAAAGGTTGCCTACCCCTGCAATAGGCATTTAACTCTTTAATTTGTTTGGGTGATTAGAAATCTAATCTGCTTTATTATTCTTCATTGATATTATTTTATGTATTAATTAAAATAAATTAATATAATTTTATATTAATCTTGAACTGAAATTTTAAAACGATGTGGTTTTGACTAGGAGGGTGAAAGGTAAGGGACTAAATCTATAGGCCATGTGGTGTAGATTCAAGCTACTATGGCCTGTTGAACCTCCAAGGCTTTTCTTCTAGGAAAATGTTCCACCCTCCCCTTTTCCTAGAACAGAAAATCACTACACAACAGCCGTGTGGTGCTCTAAAAGCCAGGATGAAAGCCTTAGCAAACCAGATGTGATCTGTGAGTTATACAACTGCTGTTGTAATGTCTCTTCTTCCTTCCTTCCTTCCTTCATTTAGGAGGACTGATGTAAAATGTTCTGTGAGAACAAAACACTTTGTATCACATGCAAAGGAAAATGGCTTCATGGATATAGACTATTTTTCAGGGGAAGACACCATTTGGCATGATTACTGAAGAATGATAGACATAAAGTTGCAAAATCTCTGCTTTCTTGGTCGAATATGTAGCATGTATTTTCTTTGAAAGAATGGCTTCTGCATTTTCTTTAGAATGTTGTGCCTACCTTGGAGGAGCTAATCTCTTGAGGATTAAACTTTCTTTTGGTATTATTTCAGAAGAAGTAATCAGAATTGAAACAGGACAAGGGAATTGTATGTGGAATTGCAAATAGACATAATAATGGAAGCCAGATCAGTGGTTCACAGCAATTGATAGTTCAGAGCACTGACTATTGATGGGCAGATTTTCTTTCCCAGTCCTGTTATTTGAGACTTTTCAGTTGGTACATTTGTGATTGGATGTAGCTCCTCCCTCTCTGTCCTTGCCCAGTGAGGAGGCTTGCAGTGATGGGGTGAAAAGATGAAAGAATGGACAGCTGGACAACTTGAAAGGGAGATTAGATAAAAATTGACCTGTCAGTGACTCCTACGTGTGATGGTTATATGCCATTTCCCAGTTCAGAAACAGTATGCCTCTGAGTACAAATCACTGGAGAGCAAGAAAGAGAAAGATAATCATTGCAGTTTTGTAAATCAGTTAATTTGGGTCAGTTTACTTCCTTTTTCTTTTTCAAAAATTATTTTCAGATAAATTTTAATCTGCACAAGGTCTGCTTACTCCATGTAATACCTGAAAAAAGTTATATGCCATTGTCTTCTCTTCTGAGAATATTTCCATGGCATGCTAGAACATAAGAGTAATAATAATAATTGTTGGGCATGTCCCCAGATTGAGCACTGCAGCCTACGTTGACAATTCTACATTGTTCTAGTGGAAATTAGAAGAACATGTTAACCAGAGAGAAATATGCATAAATTACTTACATCCTCCACTCTTTCACTAATTTTGGTGGCTCCCATCTTCTGTCAAAGGAGACATTTCTATTTCATTTTTCTGGTTGAGAATGTTGAAGTTCTCAATGGTCTCTGTGACTCACACAATTCATGTTACCCTGTACCTGCACAGTACATCTTAGAACCGTGATGGCAAATTTATGACACACATGCCAGAGATAGCATGTGAAGCCATTTCCCCCAGCATGCAGAGGGCGGGAAGGAGGAAGAGCCGTGCGCCTGTTCCTCCTCCTTCCCAGCTGTCCCAGGCCTCTAGCTACCTCTCTGGTGGCAGCTGAAGGATGGGAATGGTGCAGGGAGAGAAGGAAGAGGTGCACACCTGTTGCTCCTCTTTCCAGACCCTCCCCAGCCTTCTCCATAGGCAGCTGAAGGCTGGGGACAGTGCGGGGAGGGGGAGGAGGAACAGGTTCATGCCTGTTCCTCTTCTTCCCCCTTTGCACCCCTGGGCCTTCAGGTGTCTCTGGAGAGGCAGCTGAAGGCCCAGGAGGGCAGGGGGAGGATGTCCCATCTTGGAAGGCCCACCCCCAGAGAGCAGAAATCCCACCCTTAGCACCAGATAACACTAGGTGCCGGAAGGCCTTTTAGTTTGAGCACTCAGCCCCTAATAGATTCACCATCACTGTCTTAGAACATGGGATTGGTAGTGCTGGGATTGGCAGTGTAGGGAGAGGCATTTAGAAATCTCAACCAGGGAGCAATAGTGTCTCACTAGACTACAAACCCCAGGAAACCATCGGATGCAGCCATGCCAGTTAAACTAAAATTATAGCTGTATAATTGTGTAGTATGAATGGCCCCCAATAATGAGATGTGCTTGTAGTATATTTGATCACAAGGTTTAATTCTCTCCAATAGATCCATCCAAGTGTAATACAGTCCTCCCTCCGTTCTCATGGAGGATCTGTTCCAGAACACACACACACCGGCATGAAAATGGAAAATTGTGTCTATTCAAGCCCTATTGGCTTGAATGGAGGTGCGCTCCAGCAGGGGTGTGCGGGTGCGCAGCATGGGTGCGCACCCCATTTTGTCCCCTTCCGTTCACCTCCTACAGATAAGCAAGGGACATGGATCCCGTCCACAAGAACAGAGGGAGGACTATACATTAAAGCATTTATATAGAGCAGGGTTGGGAGTTTGTTTTACCATGTGTTGTTGGATTGCTACTTCCATCATTCTTTGTTATTCACGATGTATCTAGATCTGGCAGATGTTGCAGTGCAACAACATTTGGAAAAGCTGATGTAGGTGCAGCTCTTAAATTGTATTTAATAAGCCCCAGGTTCAGCCATAGCTTCAGTGGTAGTAATACCACACAAATGTTACAGCATTTACTCAGGGGAGAAAATCCTGTTGAAAACAGAAACTAGTTACTGTACTAAAACTGAAAATTGCATAATCTCAAATTAATATGTGCTTGCTTGTTCTTTGCTCCAATCTGAAGTTTCTACTGCTTTTACAGTCAGTGTAGATATTTGTTTGTTGTTTTCAATAACAATAGCTTTCCCACAGCATCTTTAGCTTTTTAAACATCTTTAGCTTGTTAAGGTTGTACGCTAATTCCATAAAAATAATGTTGCTTCTTAAAATTTTGATATTTAGTAACACTTAAGAAATACCTCATCCAGTTCCTGCTGTGACTATGGGGAAGAAAAACTACCACACATGTTAGATGGAGGCCTTTGTGACTTTAACAGGAAACCACATGTAAAACTGAGAATGT
Organism: Phrynosoma blainvillii; assembly: GCA_026167975.1. Lineage (NCBI taxonomy): Eukaryota > Metazoa > Chordata > Lepidosauria > Squamata > Phrynosomatidae > Phrynosoma > Phrynosoma blainvillii. The sequence continues at coordinate 133,884,755 of JANUYF010000001.1, forward strand.
GTGAAGTAAAATGTGTGTGCACATATACAGAGGAATATGCTTTCTATATGGCTCTAAAAACAGAAGTACTGTATATAACACTCCATCTTGAATTTCTGTTCTGTTTCATATCTTAAAGACTGTAGAGCATATTCTTCTATTTTTTTGTGAGTAATGTAATATTTTCAGTGTGACACATAATGAAGCAAAAATAGTGTAATTTTGAATACTTTGTGACAGGTTGTCATGTTTTTCGGGTGAAATCTGTACTTGATATTTTTCTTTAATCTTCTTTGCTTTGGTGGTTTAATACTGGGAAACTAATGTCACTGATATTAATCACTGGAGATATAAAGTATGTTCATATCATCATCTCCTATTTGGAAACCAATAAAAGTTTCACCAGGATTTGACCACATTTATATATTTGCTGTATCTTAAGTTGGATTTTTTCCTGACCTTTATTTGGATTTGTTTTTATTTTATTCCTGTATAGTTAGCTATTTTTGAAATACATATAGAGCATGTTTATTTGTTAGGATTTTTTTCCTATTTATCTTGTCTTTCCTCCAGATTGGTATGGACATAATTTATAGTTTCCCTCCCACATTTTATCCTCACAACAATCCTGTGAGGGAGAATGAGAGATAGTGACAGGCCAAAAATCGCCAAGTAAACTTCATAGCTGAATGATTTAAATGCATGCCTCCAAAGTATAGGTCTATCACTGTGTCCACTATATTGTACTGGATCCTGGTGTTTAGAAGATACGGGATGAGGCATAGTGGGAACCTGTCCGTAATGTAGGGACTCTGTTGGTCAGGTTGGAAGTGAGAGAAGAAAGTCTCAGGATTTCCACTGCAGTGCTGTATGTTGTTGTAATAAACAAAAATGTCATTTCACCTTAACTCAGGAGTACTTTATAACTTCACTTAACATCTGTGCCAGATGTAAAATGTATAATTATATTTTGTTTTTAAGACTTCATAACTTTCCTGATTCTTTTGTTCAGCCCATCTTTCTTTACCGATAAGTGTTATGCAGTGGCATATGGTCTGAGTCTGATATGCTTTGAAAAGGGTACAGAGTGCTAATAATGAGGATTCTGCAAAAATGGGAAAACCAGGACAGCAGATATGCTTTGAGAAAGTATGAGGTTTTAGCATCTTGAAACAATATATCACACTCAAAGGGACAGAATTGGACTGCACAATCTGTTAGCTCATTCTTGTCCAATCTGGTCTCCTCCTTTCTTTTGGAGCCAGCGTTGTCATCAACTTGCTGAATTATACCCTGACTGGAATGAATTTCAGACACAGGGTAATGTATCTACTTAAATGGAATTCTGTCTTTCTTTCTTTTTATAAAAGCTTTTTAGATATAATAATTTTTAATAAAATACTTAAAAAAAACCACACTGTTTACATTAAGTTATTAAAATTTTGCATTTGTGAAAGATCAGAGGGGATGTGAAGATCTAATTATTCATTTTATAATAATCTTCCCATTCCTTAAGTTTTATTTCTGCCCCTAACACATTTTAAGTGGAAAGTATATCTTACATTGCAAAAGGAATCTTAGCTTTCAAAGATAACTATGAAATGACATGTATATTATTAAACTATTTAACACAAAGACAATGCCTTTCCAACAGTTTAAATATCAGTGTGTTATCAGTTTATTCAGGAGAGCCAAAATTGCTTTAAAACTTGATATGAACCCACTGGATGACCTTAAGCAAGTTACATGCTCTCAGCCTCAGAGGATGGCAATGGCAAACCCCCTCTGAAGAGACTTGCCAATTAATATTAAAATGAACCCACTTCTGTCATGGTAACATTTGTTTATATTTAAAAATACACTCTCTCTCTCTCTCTCTCTATATATATATATATATATATATATACACACACACACACACACACACACACACGGGGCAAATTGTTAACTGGGTAATATCATGCATATTTACTGAAAAGTAAGTCCCATTGAATTCAGTGGAGCTCAGGATTACAACCTGAATTTGTTTCATACTTTTGGTGAGCAGAACACATCTTACAAAAATAGGCACCTCTTGCAGTTATCCCAGCTTTTTTGGCTTGGAAACTGCTCTTCCAGTATAGTTTTGGAAGGTGAGCTTAATAATAAAGGTTGAGTATTCCTTATCTGCAATTCCAAAACCCAAAATACTCCAAAAAAAAAAAAAACAACCTACAACCTTTTATCATGGGTTGCTGAGGTAATGACACCTTTGCTTTCTGATGGTTCAATGTACACAAACTTTATTTTATTTAAATATTGTATAAAATTATCTTCATACCATGTGTATAAGGTGCATATGAAACATAAATTAATTTTGTGTTTTGACTTGGGTCCAATGTCCAAGATATAACATTATGTATGTCCAATGTCCAAGATATATCATTATGTATGTATATATAAATACAAGTATTCCAAAATCCAAAAGAAAAAATAATCTGAAATCCAAAACACTTCTAATCCTGAGCATTTTGGATAAGAGAGATTCAATTTGTAATTCAAAAACTGGTTCAAGAAAGGAATCTTCTACGGAACAAGTTTTGTTCAAAATTTTGGATCCCAGGAATCTGTGGGCAAAATAGAGTTTTGTTGTCATTTTATTGCACTGATTTATGTCAAAGTGAGGTGGGCTTACTAGAAATGACTTAAGATTCCCTGCTGCTAGAATGACAGGCTAGCCGTGGCTATGCCAGCACTCCTGCTAAGACTCCTTTAGTTTTACTGTGTTAAATTACATATCTTTGTAGGTATTACTGACAGCACTACAGGGCACTGCTTATTTAGGAGGAGTAGCTTTATGGGTAAAAATTGGTAACATAAAGAATGGTTAATATTATTGAACAATTTCACAGTTTTCATGATTAGAATTTCTCCAAGGCTAAACTTTGAAATATCACTATAGCTGAACTGCCACAGGTCTTGAAATGTGAGCTGATGATAAAAAGGAACTTTTTTGTAGCTAAATTGTACAACTTTTTGTAGTTATATTAAAGTGAACCTTTTAATAATTGATAGCACTTACAGTTTGTTCTAATGAGCAACTTTGTGCTTTAATCAAAGAACAAAACTTGTGGATTCTTATACTCGTTTAATGTTTCTGTTCACGATTATTTGGTTTTGGCTCAAAAGATTGAAAAGCCTGTTATTAAACCGTCCTATTGTTAGATTAACTCTTACAAAACTCCCATTACTTCTCAGATAATAGACCTGTAGTCAGACATTTCAAAGGATCTGCATTCTCCCTCCCCTCTCCCATGTTTTAGCTGTTTATGGTTCTCCATGGAAAATTGCAAAGGTTTATTTTATAAATTCATTGTAAAATAATATATCTTTTCAATCCTGTGGGGGGGGGGGGGACACTTTTGTGCTTTTCTCTAATTTTTAGTCTTTCTGGCTGCATTTCATTTTTTACTGTTCTTATTTGAACTATTCACTTGGACTCTATAAATATACATTTCCTTATGTTTCCAATGTTATACTCGGATGTGTAGTGCAAACTTTGATTTTCAAACTTAATTTATGGTATCTGTCAGAAGCATTTGGGTAACACCATCCATCTCTGTCCTGAGTGAAGATTCATCCAGGAACCTCCCATAGATTGTGTAAATTAGCAGGCAAGAAAACCAAACCATTATCTGGACAAACTGGGTTCCTTATTGTGTGTTATTACAAGGTAATGGTTGTGGCATTTTCATTACATGGGATTCATCTGCTTTTCAAATTAATTTGAATTTAAATACGTTAGTCTTCCATACATTTTTGGGGGAGTTTTGTGTTTACGAAACCATTTTTCCACATTGGTACATATGCAGCTCTCTTATTGTAACAGCTCCACAGCCTGCGGATCCTTATCTGTGCACAGTTCAAAGTGCTGATGTTTAAAGCCCTATATGATTCATATCATGACTACCTGAAGGATTGTATCTTCCTATATGAGTCTTTTTAGGTTTAAAGATCTTCAGGGGGATCCTTTCTCTTAGTTCTACCAGCTTCTCAGGCCCGCTTAATGGGAACAAGGGAGAGGGCTGCCTGGTGGTTGCTCCAAGGCTTTGAAACTCTCTCACTAGGGCCCTGAGCAAGATGGGCCAGGAAAGCATGGGCTAAACCAGGGGTAGTCAACCTTTCCCCTTTAAGGGCCGAGGGACTTCAGCTCCCAGAATCCCAGGAGCTATTGGCCAACATGGGACTATTGGCCAACATGGCTGAGGCTTCTGGGAGCTAAAGTCCCTTGGCCCTTAAAGGGGAAAGGTTGCCTACCCCTGGGCTAAGCTCATCCAGGTTGGTCCCCAGGCAAACACAGGGATTGGGGGGGTGTTTACACACCCATCTCTGCATCAACCTGGGGACTCACTATCAGCATCCACTCCATTCCTTTCACCACTATCACTCCTGCTAAGGAGCACCCATCACTGCATCTGATGCAGAAACGGACAGGTGCTCCATTTCCACATCAGACACAGTAATGGGGGGGGGGGCTTCCCAGTAGAAGCAAAGGCACTGAAAGGTAAGGAGCATGCAGAGATTGTTTAAACAGCAAGGGTTTGCAGCAGAGTTTCCATGGCAAACGGGGTAGGGGGGGTCAAAAGCAGGATCTATCCTATTCCACTGGATCCATGTATGGTTGGCCAGATCTAGGATTTTGGCCTGTGTCATCCAAATAGGACGACGCAAGGCCAGGGGGAACATGGGCCTTTTGGTCCATGCGGACAGCCTCTAGGAAGTATAGGATGGTACTCTCCTTGATGTCATTTCAACAGTCAATGAAAACTTTTTTTATTTTTACAGGCTTTTTATTACAGGCTGCAATGGGCTTTTATTTGTGTCCTATCTTATTGGTTTTTAAGTTCTTTTTCTAGTAGATTATAAACCATTTTGAATGTGTAAATTGTTAAATTATATTTTAAAATATATTTTATGTATTTTACTGTTATCTTTGTATGTTTACTGTTTTAAATCTTGTATGCCAACTTGATTCCCAGTAACAGAGGAAAAGCAGGATATGAATGAATAAAAATAATAAGAATATCAGAAATCAATATGACAGACTGTCTATTTACTACATTTTACTAACATTTTCTTTTGAAAAGCAGATATATGCTTTAAATTCCAAAGGAGTGCATACAGTTGTATTTGCTTTTGTGTGAACCTTTTGAAAGGCCGTAAGAGCCACTTCCAGCACATCCTTGCTTTTTCTTGACAGCTGTTCCTTATGTTACATCAGACAGTGTTTCTGAAGCTTTTCCACATTTCAGAAGCAGATTGTTAAGTAACATGGGGTGTATTTTCAGAAAGTGGAAATTCATTTTGCCTGAAAATGCATTAACATTTTAAGTTGGAATATTAAGGGATGAATTGTAGCCACATGTCTCATACTTACAAAAATCTTCTCTTCGTTAGTTCACCTTATTCTGTTTTACTGGCATATGTAATACATTATGACGCTGACCAATGAGAGTTGTAGCTAATTTAAATCCCATTTATTGTGATGGGTCTGCACTCCAAGCAGGACTAAGTGTTGATGCAGACCAACAAGTTTATATAGAATTCTTTTGTGTTCTCTTCCCTGTGCTTATTAATTTGCTTGCATTCTTCATGAATTTCTTTGTTAGTGAACAGAGTGGTTTTCCCCTAAGTTTACAAAGTCATACCTAACACTTTGATTAGGGCTTTTTCAAATAGTTCCCTTTTACTGCTGAAAGTCTTTTAAATGATTCTTAAATTAATTTTTATAAATACTTTCCCTTTTTTATTCATTACAGATGAGTGTCATCATAGGAACAATCAGAGATTCTAACCTCAAGCTTACTCTTGCATTTGGAATAGGCATTCACCATGCTGGCCTGCATGAACGAGATAGAAAAACTGTGGAAGAGTTATTCGTGAATTGCAAAATCCAAGTATATACTTTTTGTCTGTAATATAATGTTGAGAGGTTTTCTAATTGGTTTTTCAAAGTTGTGCTCATCTTCATTCCAACTTCCTCTCTCTTGTTTAGGTTCTTATTGCCACTAGCACATTAGCCTGGGGTGTCAATTTTCCAGCACATTTAGTAATTGTTAAAGGGACGGAATTTTATGATGGAAAAACAAGGCGTTACGTTGATTATCCAATTACAGGTATTGTCAAAAATCATAGCCCTGTTACAACAATACATATTATCCCTGTATAACAACTTCCTTGAAAGTTACAGATTGTCTTCTTAAACATTAAATGGAAACAAACTGATTTATCTCATCTTTTGGTTAGACTTTTTAGTAAAAGCAAATAGTTTTTAAAAATTATTGCTGTATTTTGAGAATGCTGAACCCAATGAGTGGGTATTTTCCAAAATAAATCTGAAAACAACAGTGGGTAAGAATTACCCATAAAAAAGAAAGTACAGTTTGAGTCACCCTTATCTGGAATTCTGAAATCGAAAATATTCCAAAATCCAAAATTGTCCAGATGAGTGGCTGAGATAATGATACCTTTGCTTTCTGATAGTTCCGTGCAAACAAACTTGGTTTCATACTTAAAATTGTTTTTAAAATAACTAGGCTATGTTATAAAGTGTATATGAAATATACATGAATTTCATGTTTAGACCTGGGTCACATCTCCAAGATATCTCATTATATATATATATGTGTGCAAATATTCCAAAATTTAAAAAAAACACTGAAACTCCTAAATCCCAAATATTTCTGGTCCCAAGGATGTAACTGTGTAGCACATGTCCTTCTCTTGCATAATTATTTCATCTCAAATCATTTACAAATTGTCAAGATTTGTGCTATTGATCATCTGTTTCTTGTCTTTATCATTGCAGGTGAGGTGGATAATGCTTTTTAAAAGTTGTTATTGATTTATTTTCAACCTTACTTACAGATCTGTTGAATCTGTACGCAAATGGTAATATAGATGCATTTCTGAAAAAGAAAGTACAGTACATGTACCCATTGGGCATCACTGGAATAAATGAGAGGAACTATATGGCTTTTTTTTTTTTTTGCATATTTATTTTATTTATTTCAAAGATTTATATCCCACCTTTCTCACAGCATGGGACTCAAGGCAGCTTTCAGAAATGTTAAACTAAGAAAAAGATAAAGGCTAATAGTACAAAAGGTTGAAACACAATTTGACAAGTTATCATTTTGCAATGCCATTAAGTGCAATATCATTTTAAAAGATAACAGTAAAAGCCTTTACAGACTGCCAGAAATAATGCAACTTGAAGCCACTTTAACTGTCCTGGCTCAGGGCTAAGGAGTCATGGGAACTGTATTTTATTGTGGCACCAGAGCTCTCTGACAGAGAAGGCTCAGTGTCCCAGAAAAAAAATACAATTCCCATGATTCTCTAGCACTGAGCCAGGACAATTAAAGTGGCCTCAAGCTGCATTATTTCTGCAGTCTGTAAAGGCTCTAAATCACCATGCTCCTGTTGTGTAGTGACCATGGCTTTGATGGAAGAGTGCATTCTTTTAGACATAACTTATTTTCATATATTTGTATGATTACCCAGTCCCTATCTACTATATAGAATGAACAGGGTCACATGGAGTAAAGGACCTTGCTTAATATTTAGTAGTATCAGATATTCTCAGCCATTATATTATTGAGACTTGTTTAGCCAAATTTCACTCTTCTGATGTGTAGTTAAATCTTGCACAAAACAAAAGCAAAAGACACCACTGCTTTTAACTCGGACAGATTTGTTCAGTTGACTGGATGGCACTTCTTTCAGTTCACTATTAACCAGTGTTTTACAGGAAAGGTGGAAAGCACAACTCCATGACATTTGCTATAATGTAAGAGCAGTGAAGTTGTGTTACATTTACTATTGTCCTTAATTGACTTTTGTAGATGTTCTGCAGATGATGGGACGTGCTGGTAGACCTCAGTTTGATGATCAAGGCAAAGCTGTGATTCTAGTTCATGACATCAAGAAAGACTTCTACAAAAAATTCCTTTACGAACCTTTCCCTGTAGAATCAAGGTAGATGAAAAGACATATTTTATGGAGAAACATGATTCATTAATGCACTCTCTTCCCTGGATCTCAACATTGTACAGTCTTCCAAAAATCCAAATTCCAGCTTCCCAATAGACTTCTTTGGTTACATAACTGTGGTATATGACTGAATATCATACCATATATACTCGTGTATACGTTGAGGGGAGGTTTGAGGGCCAAAATCATGGATTTTGATATGACCCGTGGATATATACGGAGGTACTGACAATTACAGGCCCGAAACCAGGTCTGGGTTTACAGCCTCCAGTCCCGGATGGAGTCACACTCTCCTCCAAGGACTGTGTTCGCAGTTTGGGGGTACTCCTTGATTCGTCGCTTCACATGACTAGTCAGGTGAATGCAGCATTCAGGAGTGCCTGTTATCAGCTTCAGCTGATACGCCAACTGCGCCCTTATCTGGATATGAGGGACTTGGAAACTGTGGTACGTGCTCTGGTAACCTCACATCTGGATTACTGCAACGCACTCTACATGGGGCTACCCTTGTGCCTAACCCAGAACCTTCAATTGGTGCAAAATATGGCAGCCAGGTTAATTACCGGAACATCTAGGAGGGAGCACATAACACCTGTGCTTAAATTCCTCCACTGGCTGCCAATTAGTTTCCGGGCGCAGTACAAGGTGTTGGTTTTGACCTTTAAAGGCCTACATGGCTTGGGTCCATCTTATCTTAGGGAACGCCTCTCCCCATATGATCCCCCCCGCACCCTTCGGTCCTCTGAGAGGAATCTGCTACAGCCAATAAAAACTAGGCTGTCTCAGACCTCCCAGAGGACCTTTTCTGCCGCTGCTCCCAGGCTGTGGAATGGCCTGCCGGACGAGATCCATCTCATTACCACACTTACTTCTCTTCTGGCAGGCCTTCCCAGAATAATATCTGCCCAGGGAGATGAGTTTTTCAGTTTATTATTTGTCCCCACTGCGTGTGATTTCTTTGGTTTGGTTTTTATTGCTTATGGCATTTTAATCCTTTTCTAGTTTAATCTTGTTTTAAGGGGCTGGGAGGGCGGGATTGGGGGCATGAGTCTGTTTTTAATGTTGTAACCCGCCCCGATTGTTGTGCAGAGAGGCGGGCTATAAATACAAATTATTATTATTATTATTATTATTATTATTATGTTGAGGGTTAAACTTAGGGGCATGTAACAAAGGATTTTTGCAAAGGTCACAGCCTCAGCAAGCAAAGTGGGGAAACAAAATTCCAATTCCCCCATCTCTCTTTTTTTCTCTCTCTCTCTCTCTCCCCCCGCACTTCTTCACCAATTTTTGCAAGGATCACAGCCTGGGCAAGCAGAGTGAGAAAGCAAAGCTCCAATTCTCCCCTCATATCTCTCTTTCTCCCTTCTTCACCAACTTTTGCAAGAATCGCAGCCTGGGCAAGCAGAGTGGGGAAACAAAGCTCCAATTTCCCCCCCCCCCCCATCTCTTCCCCCCCCCACACACACTTTTTCACCTGCATTTGCAAGGATCACAGCCTGGGCAAGGAGATTACCATATTGACCTGTATATAAGTCGACCTAGGATTTTGGAGTCCATTTTGGGGCTCAAATTTTTCGACTTATAGACAAGTATATATGGTAAGTCCTTTTTAAGATGTTGGTTATTTGCATTGTAGCTGTGGTGACACCCAGCCTTATTTCTCCATCCTCTATATGTGTGCTTAAATTCATGCACAGAAAGTTCTCAGGCTCTGAATGTGGGAGAGGCTGAGAGGGCAGTTAGGTGAGAGAATAGTTGGAGCAATAGGAGCAAAACTTCATTGTTTACAACCAACATTCTCCTGCAGAGGTAGCAGAATTCCTGGTGACTCCTTGTCTTTTATTAGTGAGTTCACTCTTAGGTAGCCCATAGGTAAAGAAACAATAATGGTGCCATCTTTTTACCAAGGCATATCTTATCTTTGAATATAATAGGAAGTTCTTCTTAAATAGCATTTTCATCATTTTAGATATACTAAATGGGATCAATCTTAATAGCTGCAGTCTGATTTTACAGACTAAACAGCTGAAGCTAGATGTTAAGATTGCTTGTCTCCTACATTTGATTTGAGTGTTTTGAGTGCATAATAGCAAAAGCAATAGTACATTTCTATACCGCTTACCAGTGCACTTAAGCACTCCCTAAGCGGTTTACAATGTAAATTGATATGAATTCTTTGGTGCACTTTTTATTATTGACATATTTATTTTTCTTTAGTTTGCTGGAAGTTTTGTCTGATCACTTAAATGCTGAAATTGCAGCTGGAACTATAACTTCAAAGCAGGATGCAATGGATTATATCACCTGGACCTACTTCTTCCGTCGCCTTATCATGAATCCTAGGTGAGTTATTAAGAAGTTGAAAGCACATGGGACTGAGTATGTACCCTAGAATCATAGAATCATAGAGTTGGAAGAGACCACAAGGGCCATCCAGTCCAACCCCCTGCTATGCAGGGACTCCCAATCAAAGCATCCCCGACAGATGGCCATCCAGCCTCTGCTTAAAGACCTCCAAGGAAGGAGACTCCACTACTCTCCGAGGGAGTGTGTTCCACTGTCGAACCGCCCTCACTGTCAGGAAGTTCCTCCTAATGTTGAGGTGGAATCTCTTTTCTTGCAGCTTGCATCCATTGTTTTGGGTCCTAGCCTCTGGAGCAGCAGCAAACAAGCTTGTTCCCTCCTCGATATGACATCCCTTCAAATATTTAAACACGGCTATCATATCACCTCTCAGCCTTCTCTTCTCCAGGCCAAACATCCCCAGCTCCCTAAGTCGTTCCTCATAGGGCTTGGTTTCCAGACCCTTCACCATTTTAGTTGCCCTCCTTTGGACACGCTCCAGTTTCTCCACATCTTTTTTGAATTGTGCTGCCCAGAACTGGACACAGTATTCCAGGTGAGGCCTGACCAAAGCAGAATAGAGTGACACTATTACTTCTCTTGATCTAGACGCTATACTTCTACTGATGCAGCCTAAAATTGCATTGGCCTTTTTAGCTGCTGCATCGCACTGTTGACTCATGTTCAACTTGTGGTCCACCTGGATTCCTAGATCCCTTTCACACGTAGTCTCATTCAGCCAGGTGTCCCCCATCGTATATCTGTACTTTTCGTTTTTCCGCCCTAAGTGCAGTACCTTACATTTCTCCGTGTTGAATTTCATTTTGTTAGCTTTGGCCCAACTTTCTAGTCTATTGAAGGTTTTGGATCAAAACTTACTCATTTGTAAACATCTTGGCCTTATAGCTATCTTTTTAAGTCTTTCTTCTGTAAAATTAGAATAATGTGGACTTTCTCTGTCGGACTGGTAATATAAAGAAATCATAGTAGTGTATTTTCTTCCTGCCATTTTGTTTGTTTGTTTGTTTTGCTATATCCAGTCCTTGAGAAAGAAGAGGGAGAATAAACAGGAGGCCTTACTTTTAGGCTTTCCTGTACTTTATCCTTTCTACTTTTTCTTGTCCAGTCCTTCTAAGGAGGGCTACATGTGGAATCAGCCTTACATTTGAATGAAAATTCTGCCTTTCTACATTGTATGAATTTCATTAAGATGTACCCATTTGTTTGTATATTCCATTGTAAGCAATACCATAGGGATATATAGATATAGATATAGATATGGGAGACTTAATGAGACTTCCAGTTTCCAGCTTGGTAATTCCATTTTTCAGAAAACATATTCAGGAATAGCTGTGCTGGCCACGCAGCAAAATGCAACAAAATTCACAAAAGAGCAATACATTTATTGGCCAACCAAAATATAGAAAATACATAGCACAAACTTTCAGAGCTTCACTGGCTTTTTCATCATTGAAGGAAGGTGACGATGGTAGAATCACAGTTATCTACATATTTTGTCTCAGATGTTACTCTGTTGTGAATGTTGGCTGCATCTGCACTGCAGAAATAATCCAGGTTAACACCAGTTTAACTGCCATGGCCCAATGCTATGGAATTCTGAGAACTGTAGTTTTGTGAGACATTTAGCCTTCTCTGCAACAAACTACAGTTCTCAGAATGATACCAGATCCATAGAACTGCTTAGTTTCACACAAGAGACTTTAACTCAAATGTTGACTTTTTTTAACATGGCTCTTCATAAGCTGCTCTTGAAGCACCCATCAGTTTCAAAAGAATTATTCAGTGTGATATGAAAATGCAGTAGTTTGAAGGGGGGAAAGCCTCATTGGGCTCATTGAACTACTTTCGTGATACATTGGATTCTGGCCTTTTTACATTCATCTGAAATAATGATCTGAATTTATTAAAAAGGACTGTATCATAAAATTGAGGCGGGGGAATACTTGCATGTTAAGATTTAAATAACATGTTTGTCATGGTTATACAGGTAGCAAGTATGGCAAGTTTTAAAACACAATTCCTCTGGAAATCCCTCTAAAACCAGCAGTTTAAATAGCTTGTTATTAAATAGGTTATGGATTACAGCTTTGGAAAGTGAATTAAATATTCAGCCACAATATCAGAAGACTATGTTAATCAGTCTTGAACACCAGCTGAGCACTAATGAAATAGTATCCATCTGCAGAACAAATGTTCTTGACGTTATTGATTGTTATCTGTAAAGATATGGATTATAATTATGATGTTACAAAAATTGGATAACTCTCCAAACTAAACTCCATTTTGAGCAATAGGAACAAGCAATATAGCTTTATGCATGCAGAGAAACATGTCCTCTCTGCCAGTAAATTTAAATACAATTGTTTAAGGGGGGAAAGACTCATTGGGCTCATTGAACTATTTTTGTGATCCTTTGAATTCTGGCCTTATGGCTTTATGCATGTAGAGAAACATGTCCTCTCTGCTGGTAAATTTAAATTTAAAAACTTAAAAACATTTTAAATTAAATTAAAATTATTTGAGATCTGCCACATAATGCATTACTCACTTTAGTACGGTTTTAAATTCTGTTTATTTTGTATTGATGCATTCATTCATTATTCCCCCCCCCCCCAAAAAAAAAATCAGTGTTAGCAAACATATTAAAATTGCTGGTAGGTGCTGGCATTGTTAAAAGAATTGTTGAATAACTAGTTGCTTGAACAAAGATTATAAACAAACCTTGAAAGACAAATTAAATAGTGTTGATGAAGGATCTACATGTCTTGCAATGTGCTGTGACTGTTATTTTTTCCATTCAAGCACATTGGTATTTCAAAATACCTTTGGTTCTTTTGTTGTTTTCTAAGAAACCCAGGATGCAGTGTGATTTATTGCATTCATTCCCAAAGTCCTGCTTAGTGGTTTTGTAGTCTGCTTCCATAGAAGATACTTATCACCAGTCTTGCACCAGTGGTTTTTGTTGTTGTTTTGTGTCTTCAAATCATTTCTGACTTATAGCAATCCTAAGGCAAACCCATCCTGGGGTTTTCTTGGCAAGATTTGTTCAGAGGATGTTTGCCATTGCCTTTCCCTGAGGCTGAGAGCATGTGACTTGCCGAAGGTCACTAAGTGGGTTTCATGGATGAGCTGGAATTCAAACCCTGGTCGTAGTCCAACATTCACCAATGTTACTGGCTTCCAGTTTCCTTCCAAGCTTAATTCAAAGCACTGCGCTTGACCCCAAGCCCTGAACAGTGTGGCCCAGTGTAACCCCAAGTCCTAAATAGTGGGCCCACAATTTGAGATCCTCACCAGGTACCTTTTGCACTATTGTGGGAAGCTAAAAAGATTATCGCACACAAAATCCACGCCGGGTTACACGTGGATGGTATCTATCAGCAACAGATCTTATTGCATTGCTCCATGCTCAGGCAGTAGGCAGCCCATATCCAGGCTTCTTCAGAAGCTTTTCATTAATGGGATGTTCCCATTCTTGAAAAGGTGCTGGAGAAGCCTGGGATGGATGCGGACTGCCTACTGCCTGGGCACAGAGTAATGCAATAAGATCCGTTACTGACTGTTAAAACCTACGTATAACCTGGCACGGATTTTGTGTGTGATATTCTCCATAGTTCGTAGGTACACATGACCAGTCTTTCTGTCTAGAGCTTCCTCCCAAGTAAAGTTAGGGTGGCATAATTCATCTTGAGCATCTGTCAGGAAACAGAGGCTGTATTATTTCATATGGTCTTCTGTCCTTAAAACTAGGAGTGTTCTCTGGCTGCCTTAACTTTGCAGCAATATGTATATGCATGTCTGGTTTTAAATAATGTTTTTATCTGTTTATATTTAATTATTTAAATTATGGTGTTTGTTTAATGTTGCCCATTGCCTCAATGATGTTAGTGGGCTCATTTATAATAAACAAATACTTTAAAAATTAAATACAACATTTAAGCAACAGAAGCATTGGACATACTTCAGTAAATAAAGGAGAGGAAAACAGAAGTAGAGAGGAGAAGGAGGAAGAGGAAATTATGTTGGTTTATATGTTCAATCTGAGCATTATATTTTATTTACATACACATTGTCCAACATAAAAATGAAAGGGTGGCAATTCATATATAATTCTATAAATCTAAACCTTATTGAACATAACAAAACTTCTTTCTTAATAAAGGTACATAAAGCTGTGCTGCAGATGCATCATGGAGTCCTGCTGACTCATCAAGGTGCAAGTCTGTGGCTTTGAAGCATCATTGTCATGTTGCACTAGTTGTAAAAGCAATTTGAAGACACAATCTATAGCCTGTCAAAAATTTACTGCACATTTTATATCAATTATGATCAGTCTAAAGCCCTACGTAGGTATTATCCACCTTACTTCCTTTCATATAGGAGCCAGGGTAACACTGAGCTGCACCTCCTCTGTCATCACTTTCCTGGAAGACAGCTCAGCTGTAGAAGGAGGTTTCTGTTTGTGTGAAGGATCTCTGTGTGTACAGCAACACTAGGAGATGATCAATCGTGCTCATGTAGAAATTCCATGTGAATACAAACATCCCCTCTTTAAATGTGCCACTTTCAACATGATGAAAGTAAAGACAGTATGGTGTGAGGCTGCTTCTTTGGTCCTGTGTTGAACAGAACATGATGAGAAACACTTGAATGGAGCTGAATCAATTTAGTACCAGGCTGGTTATGTCTAGTGTATTAAATCATTCCGCTGGTCAGTCCTTACCTTGGATTCTTTCAGTTCTCCACTATTCTTTAATTTTCATGAATAAGGGTCAGTATACATTTCATCTTTTCCTATTTTCTATTTCTTTTTCTCTATATTTAGTCTTTCTTCATTTTACTTCTAGTTTCCTTCCAGTCATATCTTGACCTAATCCAGTTGAGGAGAAGCAAATTGGTTGGCTTTCTTCCAGGACTGAACTGAAGAGCATGGGTTCCTACCTGTCCAGTCCCCTGTTCTCTTTCAGCTAGATGTCCTTGCAGATGTCAGTTTTCCCTTCTCCTCTCTCATATTTTCCATTGTAGGTAGTTGAACTAGAGCAACACATCCCATTACTATTCAGTCTTGATTCAAGGCACTAGTGTTGACCCCTCCCCCCATCCTAAACAGTGTGGGCCTCCCATATGAGCCTACCCAAAATCCCCATTGACAATGCAAATGGGTTAGGACAGGGAATCACATTGTTATTGCCAATCTAGATTCTGCACTATATTCCCCCACCTGTAGCTTGCCTTCCTATTTTTTTCCTCTGTGGCAGTAAGTGCGCCATCCTGTATGTCACAGCACAGTCACAAACCATTCTTCTTTCAAAACGAAAGACAATTTGGTAGCCTGCATCTCCAAAAACTGCTTTGTTCTTCTTTTCCCACAAAGCTGCATTTGAAAGAGACAACAGGGCAGAGAATAGCATCTGTTTAATGACTGTGTCAAGCAGGTATCCCCAAAGTGAATGATCAAAGTGTGACTATCCCAGAGCAATCACCCAACACTGATTTTGTGTCCCAGGTATCCTGGGGGTGGGATGCAATTTTAAAGCTTACCTGGAAACATTGCCACCTTTTCAAGTAGTTAATTCTATGGGTGTGAGAATGCTTTGTGCTTGATAAGGGCATATGTTATAAAATCATTTTCTTTGTATCTGGTGGAGTATTGGCAGACATACTGTTCCCAGTCTATTAACAAATGTTTGGTCAGAACCAGACCTTAGCCTGTATAGCTGTCATAACAACAACAAAGCAAACAGTGCAACTGTCATAACTCACCACTGTGAGAAACTATACATGTGCTATTTATTTTTTTGAACTATGCATCCATATTTAGATGTTGCACTTATGTTTTCTAATATGTATATTCCTTGATCTCCAAATGTTTAAGGTTATTGAAAAGTGTATTTTGATAGAAAAAAACAGTGAAATGTTTTCAATTACTCTAGGCAAGGGATCACTCAGGGAATCCTTTTATAAGAGCTTAATAAAATGTGGTAGAAAGGAAGCAAGCAGATGAATAAATATGACCACTATATTTGCAGATGAAAATGCAATAAGACTGTAGTGTGTGGTTCCTGAATTGTTTGTTTTTCCTCAGCTATAATGCATACATTTTCCTCAGCTGTAATGTAAGCCTTCCAAATTGTAATCACTGTTACTAAATACACTGAGCTGTGTTCAGTCATGTCATTGTGTTAATGCGAGTCTTGTTGTGCTAGCAGTTCTGCATTTTCAGAATTAGCGCAGGAATAGTGTCTAGTCAACTTTGTTATGCAGGACTTTGTACAGCCAGTTGCAAAATCAGTTGTACAATAGCCACTTGGAGAATAATCCAGCAGAATTTGCCTAGTGGAGATTTTCTCTCCACTAAAGTCAAGTTGGAGTCAAGCCATTGTATTTAGTGTATAGTTCCATTCTTGCCAGAAAGACAGCATATAAATCTAATAACTATACAAACGTACTTTTTGAGATCCAGAACATGTTCCCAGTATATGGATCTTTCGTACTTGTAGCACAGAAGCCAGTTCTGCTGGGAACAAGAGTGGAACTGGGGGAGCAATGATGTTGTACTCGGTGCTGCTATCCAGGGGACTGTTTAGGGATTGTTCAAACTCAAACTTTTAACAGTGTTGCTTTGACAGCAATTTGTAGTTACCCTGTCACACTGAGCAGATCATTGGATACATCTTGGGACTTCTCATATCACCCTTTTAAGGGCAAAAGAGATGTGCAAAGGTATATGTGCAGAAGCCCATTCACATGTAGAATTAATATACTAGCAAGCACTAGCTTAGGCTTAGGTGACCAATCACTTAAGTGTTAACACAATACAAATGTACTGATGTGTGGAAAGTGCATTTGTCTATGATGGGGTGTGCATTCAGCATTTGCACAGGTAAGTGCTTTACCCCTGACCCATTCACATATGCATCAACACTGTCAAAAGGAGAGGGTTAGAAGAAAGAAGATAGCCTGGAATAAGACTAAAAATCCTTCCTGCAATCTCTTCCTGCTTAATGGTTGCTCTACAACATCTGTCCTCCAGATGCAAACTTTTGTGTGAGGTGGTAAATGCAACACTGTACATTCAGGCTTCTGATGTTCTTAGTTCTCTGAACTGGAACAGTGACACTACATCATAAGTGCCATTAATTTAAGTGGAACATACCATAGTTCCAGTATGAATTTGCTGTTTTGGGGGGGAAACTGAGATGTTTCTGCTGGTCTGTTGTTTTATTCTTGCTGGTCTGTTGTTTTGGAAAAGTTGGTGTCCTTATATCAATATGAAGGGAATATTAGATTAATCTGACCCTCCTTGACCTAGTGTATTCATTTGGACAGCATCAAATAAGGGCAGATAGTTTACCTTTACTTGTATCATTATGTATGGAGGACAGGGAGACTTGGCAGAACAGCAAAATATTTTACTGTTTCCCATTATCTAAAACAAAAATTCTTATTTATTCAAGAACCGTGCACTGTATGATACTGTGCTGTTTGCTACACAGCTGCATTTTACAACAATAATACATTGCACAGAAATGATGGGAGTTGCAACCAGTGGAGTGAAGGTTTGAATGTAGGAGCTGCCTTCCCTACTCTAGTAAAGCAAAAGACAAGCAGAAAGAAAGCACAACACCTTGGGGTGTTGTAAGTGGTTTTACAGAATTATCTTAGGCTGATTTTAGTCCTGCTTCTCTGGATGGAAAGATATCTTGCTCTTTCTGTCATTTTGTTTTTGTTCTGTTTATTTTCCTTATCCCCTGTGTATTGGATCAAATGGAAGGACTCCTTCTTTTCACAGAAAAGACCAAGATCCAGCAAGGGCTTCAATCAAGAGGAAGAGGAAGAGGCATTTTTCACCAATTCCCTTCCCCAGTGTTGATTTAGAGCCAGTTTTGGGTAGGGCATTGTGACCTCCAGTAGGAACAAGAACTGGTAAAAATCACTTCCCCTTCTCCTCCATCAGAGCCATGAAGTGGAGAGAGTTCCATTCATTAGTAATCTAGATAAGTGCTGCTAAATCTATCTAATGTGGTGGATGGGCATTTTTCTTCTAATGTACCATATCTGTGTGCATTAGTACATTTTTTTTTCTTTCCTGGAAACTTCCCAGATTGATTGTGATTGCTCATGGACCAGCACTGGTCCAGGGACCACCACCTTGAGTAGCTTTTATCTAGATCTCACTCTACTTCTATTTGTTGTAAGTTAGAGTTTTCCCAGGCTTTCAAAGTTAAATACATCTGAGGAAGTAGACTTAAGTCTACAAAAGCTCATGCAACCAACTTCTTTCAGTTAGTCTCAAAGGTGCTACAATATATCTCTACATACTGATTCTACAGACTTAACATGGCTATATCTTTTCTTTTAAAAAATTTATTGTTTACAAAAGGTAAAACACAATTAAATACTATTAAATACTTTAAAAATACAAGCTAAAATACAAATTTACAAAACTGAGGTCTCAGTCAGAACTCCAGACCAAAGTCTCCTATGATGCTGTGGTGGGACATGAGCATGAGAATTGGAGTTTATATATTCTATAAGAGGCAGCCACTTTTCCTTGAGCTGGTTACAGTCCCTTGCCTCAGAGGTTCTCCTGGCATCATCTGTAAGCTTCTCCATTAACCATCCTTACCAACCGATGTCATCTGGGGGAGAGACACTAGGCCCAGCACCATCAGGCCTAAAATAATAAGAAGAGCCCTCCCTCCATTCCATCCGATGTCATCTGGGGGAGAGACACTAGGCCCAGCACCATCGGGCCGAAAATAAGAAGAAGATCCCTCCCTCCATTACCAACCAATGTTATCTGGGGGAGAGACACTAGGCCCAGCACCACCCAGCCTAGAATAAGAAGAAGAGCCCTCCCTCCATTACCAACCAATGTCATCTGGGGGAGAGACACTAGGCCCAGCACCACCCGGCCTAGAATAATAAGAAGAGCCCTCCCTCCATTACCATCCGATGTCATCTGGGGGAGAGACACTAGGCCCAGCACCATTGGGCCTAAAATAAGAAGAAGAGCCCTCCCTCCATTACCAACCAATGTCATCTGGGGGAGAGACACTAGGCCCAGCACCATTGGGCCTAGAATAAGAAGAACCCTTACTTCTTAAAGGATGGGTGGGATTCAGTATTTTATGTTCTGTTTAATATATCTGTATGGAAATTGTAATGTTGTAAGCCGCCCCGATTGCTCTGCAGAGGGGCGGGATATAAATTATTATTATTATTATTATTATTATTATTATGACCTAGTTTCCTGTTTCTAACAATTATTAGTCTAGCTGTAGCAACAAAAATGCTATGATTTCTTTGTGATGGAAAGATTTATTATTAGATTTGAATATTGACAAGAGGAGCAACTCGGGGGTGGGTTGGACCTTTCGTTTGGTAATGTATGAAATCAATTGAACAATCTGTATCCAAAATCATTAAATATGTGGGTACTCCAACCACATGTGTAGATATATACCTCGTGTTCTACGACCCCTCCAGCACAAAGGAGATGTCTTCCTTGTCATTCATGCTAGCTGAACAGGAGTCAGGGACCATCTGTATACCATGGCTATATGTTTGAAAGTTAAAACTGTTAAAAATAAGTTTTTGGGGTTTTTTTTAGCAGAGTAAAATGAGTGTGTCTCAATCTGACATTACTTCCTTTGAACTTAAAGTGACTCAAAATAAGGCAGGCAGTTTCAGGTTACAAGCTTAGAAAAAGATTACTAATAGCTTTTACATTTACATGTGTATGTGGGGAGCCTACATCTATACTAGCTAATGGAGAGATTAGGTAAAAGAAAGCTTCAGTCTTTAACTCACCATCTTGTTGATGGAGGTGAGGAAGAAATTGGGAGAAAAGGAGAATAATCAAGAAGGAGTGAAACTTGAAAATTAGGAAGTTTTTATGTGATCAATGACCCTAGAAAATTTCCCAGGTCTCGTTACTTGGATACCCCAAAGGTATTTATGACCATGCTTTTCAAAGGATAGGAAGAGCAAATGGAGAGGAGAAAAAAACCAGAAGGATTCTATATGTAGTAAATTCTATCCTATCTAAAAACCTATTGCTCTAACAGCAGGAAAGAGGGTGAGAGAGAATGCTGGAATTTCCCAACACTCTTCACAGACTTGTTTCTTTTAATTGTATGCTGCAGGCTGCCAACAAATACTAGGTGCTGTATAGGCTATATTTCAGAAGAAGGAGCTGGCAAGACCACTTCTGAGTATTCCTTGCCCAAAAACCCCTATGAAATTCATAGGTTTGCCATAGGTCGAAATGCATCTTGAAGGCACGTATACACACAGTTCATCACTACCCTTGCTTGGGCTTCCAGTAGTTCATATCTGCTTTCAACTTTGATACCTGTGGAGACATCCTCATGAAAGAAAAGTAGTCAGTGTTTCTCTAATGGAGGTGGTGCCAGTGGGGGTGACTGCAGTAATATCAGGATAGATTCTAAAAGGTTAGGCATTTGCGGAACTATTGACTGGAAAACAACCACAAGTAGATCCCCTTGGAATCATTTTGTCATTAAGCAACAAAATGGTCTGAGATTAATTGACAAGACAACTGTGTTGACATTTCAGATTGTCAGTGTAAAATACAGTACTTTCTAATGTTGGTGACAGGCCATTTTAGTAATGAATTTGATTCACTTTGATTACTAGTTGCAAATGATAATGTTAGTCATTCAGAGTATAACTCAGTGACAAATGCCTCCTTCTCTTGCAAATGAGCTGGTTCTCCAGAGAGCACCTGATTTCTTTCCCACTGAGGCATGTTGATCCACAGCTATTGGATTAGATCCAGGGAAGACATTGATTGGATCATTTCTCCAGTTTTCCATCTATTAGGGATACGCTTAGAATAATGGATTTCACCTAAGCCTCATATGCATGTTTTGGGTTTAGAAAAAGTCAAGAAAAGGGAAATTGCAGAATGTCTCAGAGTGGATAAAACAGAACCTCTTTTGAGAGAATAATTATTAATGTCTGCCTTGTGTTCTGAAAGATTTTTTTCCCCTCAAAAATGATTTGTGTCAAAAATAATCACGAGCCCTGGGCTCTTGTAGATTTTTTCCTAGAAGAAGTGCTCTGAATGCAAGCAAAGGTTTTTCTTGTTAGCCTTTTTCAGATGTCCCTGAACTGAGTTTTCATTATCTGTGTCATTACTACTACCGTATAATCTGAACATAAAAAAACATTGTGTTTATAACAAATGACTTCAGAGGAGTGACAGTTATAGCAGCAACATTTCAAGGCTGATGAAAAATTTCCCAGGGAGATCTTGGGTCAGGTTTACATAAACTAAACAGGAAGCAATTGCCACCACAGTCCACATTAAACCCAAAATGTTCTGTGTAACTTCATCTACATTTTATGTCTCTGCACGTCTCGCTCTTTCTCAGCTAGTGAAATTCCACACTAGCTTAGATTAGAAAAATAAGTTCATGTTTCTTGTTGTGAGGTTGTTTCACAGCTACTCTTGGGGATTGGGTTGTTTGTGTTTGTTACAAATTACTTAAAACATTAAAAAGTTTGTTCCTTCTGAGTTCTGATTGTTTAAATCTTATGTACTTTGTAAATTTTTATGGTGCCTAGGGATTTGTTACTGCTTTTTTCCCAATGGGCTACTAATGGAAGTTAGCCTGTCTACCCCATGTGCTAGATGCTGTTAGTATAAAACTGCCTTTGACTTTCACACCTCTCAGGGGACGAGTAATTGTTGTGTTCAAACAGCCTGTAATTGTGATCCCGCTGGCTTTCTCAGTACGCTTCTGGCTATTAGAATCATTAAACAACTCAGCACCTGTTAACAGCATTGTAAATATTCAACCTTGCTTGTGGGCAGGTTGAACTGAATATAGGAGAAGGCTTACAGAGCCCAGCCTCATAAATTAGAGCTTCTGACAAGTCAATTATTGTGAAACTGGGTTTCACTGTGAAATAAATGAAATGGTGTGCTGACAAAAAGGTGGGTTGTCTGTTTGCAGCAGAGGGGAAATAATGGCTAGATGATTCAATGCAGTGGCCATGAAACTGCACTGTTGTTATTCTTTATCTGCAGTTAAAAAGATAATATAGTTAGCCACAAAAGGGGAGGGAGCAGTTTTGTTCAGTTTGATCATACACACATCTATATCCTTTGGATCATGCATGTTTAAGCTGCAGTTATGAGCAGTCTGAATATGATCATTTAAACTTGCATCTCTGATTATGTACTGTTATCTGTTTTATTAACATGTCAGATTATCAAAGTGTTCCATAATCAGTTGGATTCTAGCTCACAAGATGGAAATATTTCAATCAATATCACATGTATACAATTTTGAAATCCTATATATAATGCTTAAATCTGTACATAGTTACTTAAAAATAAGTATTCTGTTCAGTGTGGCTTATTCATAGGTATCGTTAGATTTACAGCCAAAACTTCTTAGACTAGTTTGATTATCCTTGCTATTATTTTTGAATGTTTGGTGGGGGGGTGCCCTTTTTGAGGTGAGGAGTTAGTCGTTTAATCAAGAATGTTTTGTACAATTGTGTTGTGCCCTCCCTGAAATCTTATTGGTGTCTGTTTCACAATTTTGCAGCTGTGCTGTACATATGGAGCCAACATTGAAGGTTTATAATTTTTACTGAACTGACCACATTGCATTTGAATACTGTAGTTTTAAAATATGCCTATTGTTGGAAACAAAAACTTAAAATTCCCAGAACAAAACAATTCCCTAATTTATTTATTTATTTACAAGAAACAGATTTCCAGAATTTACATATTGGTAGAAATCTATACAAAATTTCATAAATTATACTTATAATTCTAACATTGGAACCCTTTTCATGTCTACTCAGAATTAAGTCCTGTAGAGTTCTAGGGGACTTACACTTGGGAATGTGTATACGATGGCAGCCTTTATATACTGCTTCCAAGAAAACATGTACAGATTGCATACAAAGAACAAATGCAATTAATTTTTGTATTCAGTGACATGTGGGTTTGTATTCCTTAAAAGGCTAACCATGATGCTACACAGCAAACATATTTTGTATTGTGGGAAATTTATAAAACAGTTTAAGATATGACCTATGGGATCTGCTACTGAAGTGTGGGGGGGATCCTTTTGGTGCCCAAGATTGCACCTAAAACAGGCTTTACATCCTAGTTTGTAGGAGCCACCTACATGTTGGCCGTACTCCCAAATCCAGTTACCTAGGAGTAAGCCCCATTTAATTGTGCTTGTGAATTGTTACTTCTTAACTTGCAATTAATTCTCAGTAACAGAAACTTAACAGAGAAACTGTTAAGAGAAATCTTGATTTCTCAATTGAGAGTTAGGATCTTTAAATTCTCAGTTGCAATTAATGTCTTTAAAAGTAGATCAGGCTGGACTGTACCCTCCTGTAATGCTAAGATGAAACTATATACAGTATAGGGTATTCTGCCCTATATATAGCACAGGTTTTTCATCAAAAATGTTACACCAAAAGTTAGTTAAAAGAAACTTTTGGTGTAACATTTTTAATGAAAACCTGTGCTAACTAGTAACAACTGTCTTTAATCTAATTTTATCCTTGCATAATTTATTAAGTCCATGCTAATTTACTGTTCATGTGACACACCATCCACCTATTTGGTACATAAAATAACAACTTTATATTTTTGACTCAAATACATATTGCATAATTTGTTACACTTTAAAGCTCCTGTTCTAAGATGCATGTCAAAAAACATATATCTTTCCAACCAAAAAATCTTGTGGTATCCCTGTTCTTGACTGTTGTCCCAGCCTTCTCTCTTTTATTACCAGAAGGTTTGTGTTTGCTTTTAAAATGTATGCTAAATTTGAACCATTAACCCCTTGAAGTGTCCTTTACAATTGTTATAGTGGAAGTTGTTATTTCATGATCTCAGAATCAGACTATTTTATGATCCCACCTCAGTCTCATCAGGTCCCCTTTTGGCATGCATAAC
Source organism: Phrynosoma blainvillii (assembly GCA_026167975.1). Lineage (NCBI taxonomy): Eukaryota > Metazoa > Chordata > Lepidosauria > Squamata > Phrynosomatidae > Phrynosoma > Phrynosoma blainvillii. Next base: position 133,909,107 of record JANUYF010000001.1, read on the forward strand.
GTTTATTGGGTAAAGTAGCACTGTGATCCAAATTATGTGCTGCTTAAGAAAATTAATGAGCTCATTGTTCACAGAAGAGTGGCGGGTTACACAAAGATTAGGAGCACAAAACTAAAAAAAATGAAAGTGCTGGTTTAGGTGTGTGATACATATATAAAAATGAGAATTGTAACATAGTAGCTGTAGGGAGTCATGCAATCTATCTTAGGATATTTTATGTCCACATTCCTTTATTCATATCCATGCTACTGTATGAGAGGCGCAAACCATACTGTCTGTTTAAATGGCATATTCATACTGTACATTCTTTTAAATTTTACATCCTAAAGTTTCTAATAAATAGATAATTTAACTAACTCCCTGTACAGTTCCTTTACTGATGTTTCAATATTTCTTCAATTATATTAAAGCACATGCATTTTGTTCTGTGGCTCGGAAACCAGGTCTTACATTTTTGCAAAAAGCCAAGACAAACTAACCAATATGAACTTTTTATTTTAGAATTTTTGTTACATTTTTAGCTGCATAATAAAGTACTGTAATGGGGTGCACACATTAAGAAATGTCAAGGAAAAAAATCAGAATGATTAGGAATAGTAAATGATGTGACCCAGCCATACTTGATGTTTGTGGACAACTGTTAAGTAACAAATATATACCCTTTAGTTAATAAAGCACTATTGAAAAGAAGACACCTGGCATGCAGTGACTTCTAGGATTACATTATAGTATTACAATTTTTTTCCTAACCGTAAAAAAATCCACATATAGAAGTGGTTAGAAAATACACATGTATCTTTGCATGGTAGGACAGGTTAAAACTGAAAACAGTAACATCTCTGGGGGGGGCACACACCCGGTCGGTCCCTGCCCCTCCTTGGGGCCCGCCAGCTTTTCCCCAGTCCTACTCAGGGCCTGACAGCTGCTCCCTGGGCCCACACAGGGGCATCTCTGGGTGTGCTCATGCGTGTGTGCTCCCACTCCCCCCAAATGTGCACCGGAAGTCCTGCCCCAGAAGTCCCCCCTCCCATGTGTGACTGCACTGGGTGACACCAACCATAGGGACGCTACTGACTGAAAATGGAAATGTTTGCCTTGAATATTTGTAGATTAGTCAGAGGTGGGATCAGGGTGATCAGATATCATAGTTTCAAAGAGCAAGGCACCATAAAATGTAGGGCGTTCAAGAAAAATGTAGGACAATGCAAAATAAAAGCTAGAAATAGCAATATAAATTTATGCTTCTTAGTCATGCTCAAAATAGAGGCTATATTGGAATTTCTCCTAGACAGAAGGCTGAAATGTAGGACATATCCTGGAAAAGGAGGACATTGGTCACCCTAGGTGGGAGACTTCTCATTCTCTTATCTGACCATATCCCTAGAAGTGCTAGAAACTTCAGTCTAATAAAAAAGTAACATTTGGTGTGGCCGTTGATTTCTACCTCCAAAGTGTGTGCCCATTTTTCCTGTAGTGATGTGCTATGCTACAAACTGTTTTTATACATGTGTTGGCAACATTTTTATAAAAAAGAACACTCTTAATAATCTTTTCTTCTTACACAGTTACTATAACCTAGATGACGTGAGCCATGACAATATGAACAAGTTCCTTTCAAATCTTGTTGAGAAATCACTTGTTGATCTGGAATACTCTTATTGCATTAAAATAGGGGAGGTAAGACTAATCTATACTTTATTCAAAGTTTGAAAAGAAGAACTGGGTAGCTGTAATCTTTATTAGGGATTATCCTGATATTTGTTGAATTATGAAATATACATAGGCTACTCTGGTACCTCCTGTTGCAGCTACTGGAATTTTTCCATTCTTTTGTTGTTTAAAACAGTAACATGCTGTTTAAATGTCTTTGTGACTGTGTTCTTGTTATCATCCAGTTTTAAAATATAACACCTCCATTGGAATACAGCATAAAATGTATTGTGCTTAAGGAGAGTGCTTTTCACTGTGCATTGCATTTTTATAATATGTCCATATATCTTTCTCCATGGGTAGGATGACCGCAGCATCGAACCACTCACTCATGGCCGCATTGCTTCATATTACTATTTGAAGCATCCAACTGTCAGGATGTTCAAAGATCGTTTAAAACCAGAATGTAGTGTTGAAGAACTGCTTTCAATTCTGGCTGTAAGTTGCTTTTGCTTTATTAATTAGAACAAATCATTCTTAAGTCAGATGAAATATGCCTTTGCAATATTTTGATTAAATGGAACATATATTTAAAGATACAGATATTAACTCCTTTCAGGGTCTTGACTTAGCTAATGTAATCACTGTTGGGCTTTCAAAAAATCCAGAAACAGTACATTTGATGGGACAGCTTCATCTTCCAGTTTCTCCATTTCATCTTTAACTAAAAAAAGCACAAAACAGAATTTCCATGTTTATTTCATTCTGGTGCAGCAATTCAATTGTGCAGCAAAAGGCTTTCTCTTGGTCCCACCAAGATCACAGGCTTGCCTGGTGAGTACACAAGAGAGAGCCTTCTCGGTGGCTGCTCCCACCTTATAGAACTCCCTTCTCCCTGCCGGTCTTTTGCCGGCAGGTAAAAACATTTTCATTCAGGTGGGCTTTTTAAAATCATGGTAGGATGGTTTTTATATGGGTAGCTGTATTAGATTATGTGTTTTAACTTTTGTATATTTTTAATTTTTAAAAAATGTTTTAACGTCTTTTATCTTGTGATCTGCGTTGGGTCCCTTTTGGGAGAAAGGCGACATAAAAATTAAATAAATAAATAAACAAATAAATAAACAAATAAATAATTCTAATGTGGCAGAACCCCCTCCCCCCCAGCAGCTGACAGCACAGTGTACAAATGGATTCCAAAGGGTTTGCCAGCTCTCCAGGGTAGCTTTTGCAGTGCATGGTGGGCTGAATTAAAGAGGAAAGATCAACCCCTCCCCTTCCACTGATGGAAACAATACCATTTGCACTATACTCCATTAGACTGAGTACATAGTAAATGCAAGAACTTACTTAAGAGCACTGATGTTTATCCTCTGTCTCCTAGCAGACAAGACAGTATGTAGATTGCAGATAAATAGGAATGAAAACTTCTGTCCCACTTTAATATGAGAAATCTCTTAGTGAACCCTTCACTCTTTTTAAGTCATGACTTCTTACAACTAGGATGCACAGATGTTGAAAATGAAATATTGCTTCTTTCAAATAATAGCCTTAAAGATCCTTTTGTCCCAAATTCACATGACTGAATATTGTTAGAAATTGTGCTGTCATGTTGGAAAGTTCTTCTGTGGTTTAAATTTTAAACTTTGTTCATGCCAGCTTAATGTATTGTCTGGCAGTCTTAGACAACTGTTAGAAGAGATGGAGCACATGCTATACCAAAAAAAAAAAAAAAAAAAACCACTGAAACACATTGGCCAGAATCCAGAGAGCTACTTTGGGCACACCCAGTGGAATTTTTGACTTTTCTCTTTTAAGCAATAGAATCCCTATTCCGTTATCATAAGGCCCCTCAATTTGAAAAGACATTTGGCATGTGACACAGGGGGTCTAAGCTGAGGGACAGAAATCTAAAACTCTTTTGGACAATCAGAATTAGTGGTTTGATCCTTTGGATCCAGGCCATCAATGAGACAATTGCTGTGTATCCAAAACAATTTCTCAGCATTCCCTGTCATGTCCCTTTTTTTCTGTTGTAGTGTGAAGGCATTATCTCTTTAGCTTTCTGATGTATTCTGACTCTTTGCTTACTGTGCACCTGGGCTGTGTGGTTTACTTTTTGACAATCAGACAGATGGAGGACCCTGTCTTTGAAGAAGAGTTGAAGGATTAAACTAAATGAACTTTAGATCATTATAACTATGTTAGCCTGTTTCCTCTTGCAAGTTCTAAGATTCTGCAATTGCCCTCAGTTCAAAAAGCCTACTATTCTTTAAAGTATCATGTACATTATGTACATTATATATTAGTTGTACATGACAATCTATAATAAACTGAAGCAGTATTAATTGTCTGATAACCTTCTTATCTTGTGTCAGCAAAATGAGGGGGGTATATTCACAGTTCCACTTAAGTAACTTAATTCCAGAATAACACAAACCAGCTGCCATTGTGGACTTGCCCTTCCTACCTTTCTCCTGCAACCTCTGTATATGCCCATGGGGCATGAGGGGAAAGGAGGATCAAGAATGAACAGGGAGCAATTGATGTCCTAGTCCCATGTGTTGGAATATTAGCATGAATGCTTGTGTGTAGTTCTATGTTTTCCTTGAAAAGGGGGTGCTCTACACAGGACCTCTGTACCAAAGTATAGTTTTCTCTACTGAGTAGTTTATTTTGTAGAACCTAGATATAACACCGTGATGGCGAACCTATGGCATGTGTGCCAGAGATGGCACATGCAGCCATTTTCCCCAGCACATGGAGGGTGGGGGGGAGCAGGAGGAAGCCTGTTCCTTCTCCTTCCCGGCTGTCTCAGGTCTTCAGCTGCCTCTCCGGAGTCACCTGAAGTCCGGGGACAGTGGGAGGAGGAGGAGGAGGAACAGGTGCGTACAAGTTCCTCTTCTTCCCCCCCCCCCTTGCCCCCAACCCCGGGCCTTCAGCTGTCTCCGTACCGCCCCAGAAGTCCCACCCCCAGCACCAGGTAACACCGAGTGCCAGAAGACCTTTTAGTTTGGGCACTCAGCCCCTAAAAGGTTTGGCATCACTGTCCTAGTCTATCCATCGTCTGATGACTGGTGCGATTTTTCAATAAAAGCGTTCTTTGGTTATGTGCCATAACTGTAGACAGCAAAGCTAAACAAAACTAGAAGCTATAAAAATTAAAATACATGTTTAAAGTATTCTAAATTTGATCCAATTTGTTCTTCCATGTATCATAGGGCTCCTAGCATCTAGATCCTGTTGGTAATCCTTCAGGAGCAAGACAGGGAAAGCTATTTTTGCCATTGCACCACCTCCTTTTCTATTTAGAAATAGTCCAGCCCTCTAAAGACCTCTAGGCAGTTTGAAATCTAGATAATAATTACAGAGATGCTTTTATCAACCAAGGATTGTGATATAACCACTTTGCCCTTTCAGTTAAGAAGAAAATCATATATCTGGAAAATGGATCTATCAGGTGTTTTAGTTAAATTTCTACCCTCTGAATAAATAAATGGCTTCAGTATTGCTTCCAAATCAGAGACTTAAAGATTTAGGTTTTTGGTCTATAGCTCCCAAGGTCATCCTCCCAAAGCTGTAGTTCAAACTTTTCTAAGCTTTGATCTATATATGGTTTAAAAGTAATCTGTTTGGGTGCGGACCTAAATCCTAGTGGAGAGACACACACACACTCACATTTGTATTGAAAATTAAGCTAATTGGTAACTTGTGTTTGTTATGTTTCATATATCAGACCTGTCCAAGGAATTTATTTTTCTTGTTAAATATCCATTTACTTAAATAAGACCAGATTTTAAATATAGTTATTAAAAATGTAGGCCCAAACAAGTATAATGGAATTGTGTGAAGTCTGTTTGTGTTAACAATCCATATTTCAGTCAGTTAATTTTGTATTTATTTTATCCTGGTTATCATAAATATTAGTTAAAAACTATCCAATCTTTTCTTATTAAGCTGCAAATTGCACATTTTACCCCAGTTGTATGTTATGCTGAAGGTATTAAGCATTTTAACATTTGCCAAGTTACCTCCCCACAACACTATGTGCTAATGAGCTTTATAATTAAGGGAGTCACTTCACACCTCTATTGTTAACCAGTGGCATTGCATCTGTCTTGCTCTATCCATGCCCTTCTCACTTACTTATTGAAGCATTTAACAGTTTTGGCAACAGGGAATTACATGGCATGGGATAAGTAGTCTAATTAGATGCAAGTGAAAGTCCTTGGGGAAGTGAATATTTAAAAAGTAATTTGAAGAATCTCTTAATGATCCAGTGAGTGAAAACTATAGGCCACAGTGAAAAAGGCATAATATTGCAAAACATGACTGCAGGGGTAGTCATGTTTTTAAGTTGGAAGTAAGGATTTATTTATTTAATGAAAATATAAAGGAAACATTTTAATAATTTTTATATGGTATAATAAATGTCTTCTCGAGGATTATTTATTTCTTAATAACAACATAGACCTTGCATAGCTAACTTTTCATGTTAGCCCACTCACCAAACAAGATGAAATTTTATGAGAGACAAGGTGGATTTGCCCCCAAATAAGAGATACAACTGAATCCACTCACCTTTATTTACTCTTCTTTATTTCTCAGTGTGGAGAAATATAAAATATCTCCTCAATGTACAGATTTTCTATTTAGCAATTACAAAAGAGTACAAACCATAATTAACTTGTACTTGTTTTCTTTGTTCTGCCCCCAACAACTCCTCACTCAAGTTTGTTCTTCAAAGGTGTCAAGACAGCTGGAATCCCCACTCCTCAATCATTTGGTATGCTAGATGTTTTGGACTATAACCCATAATCAATTACTGTGGGTTGTGTGGAGCTTCTAAGAGTTAAAGTTAAAAATATTTGGAGATCCATATTTGAAATTAGAAATATTTGGGGCACCTTGTCTAAAACAAGAGGTCCATCAAAGCAGGTTCCCTCCACCCAAACATTTCTCTGTGGTTCCACAAATTGTGTATCTGGACCTCCAGGGGCAGGCAGTCCAGACCTGTCTGTGGATACATGTATCATGCTGGTCTGTTCCTATCACCCCAGGTTGCTGACTGGGCCTCTTGCTTCCTAAACCATGAGAGCATTAAAATAGAATGTATCAAATTCTATTGTTGTTGTTTTAAAAAAAACAGTTTAGAGACTAGAAAACTTGCCTATGGTAGGTCAGCTCCTGTGGTTAGCAGGACAGCTTGAATAGCTACTTTGCTAATTCTGTCTTTGAGAGAAAAGTATATTTGCAGTAGTGTCTGCTCTAAAACCTTACTTCCCTGGAATATCCTCCACATTTTAGGGTTGGCCCCATAGTATGAGAATATGGTAGTCTTGCTTTAGTACACCCTCCCTTCTAGCTCACAAGGTCCTCCCTGCCTTGTTGCAACCATTGCTTTAAAGTTTTGAAAGGAGGGATTTTTAATCATGTATTTTTTTCTTTCCTTTTTTGAAAAATCGATAAAATATTTAAAATGGCAACATCACAAAAGAAAACTACAACACAAGCTCACATAAATGTACAACAAAGAAGGGCCTCAATAGAGCAAGTATCAATGTTAGAAGAAATAAAGAAAATAAATACAGAGATGCAATGAATGCAAACAACCTTTTGTCATCAAATGAAAGAATTGACGACAGATTTGAAACAAGATTTTAAATCAGAATTTAAAGTTATGTCTCAATCTTTAGAAGAAGTCAAAAAAGACATTAAACAAGCAAACGTAAAGATAAAGAAGCTAGAAGTAAAAACAACTGAAATGGAAGAAGTGATCTCAAAAATAGAAATAAATTACAACAAAGAATTAGATCAAAGAGCTTTAGAAGAACTAAAACAAAGAGAATTGTCTGAAAATAAGAGGTTTAAAAGAACCAAAAAATGAGGACTTAAATGACTATATAACAATACTTGCAGAATACTTGGAGATACCAAAAATGGAGTTTGCGTACGAAATTAATAAAACATTTAGAGTAAACTCCTTGGTGGCAAGAGAAAGAAATACACCACGTAATGTAGTAGTGTATTTTGTGAAGAAAAAAAATAAGAGATGAGATTTTATATATAAGCTACCAAAAAGACTTAGTAATAGAAGGAAATTTAATTAGGATTTATAAGGACATTCCAAAAAGAATATTTTAAAAAAGGGAAGAATATAAATTTCTGACCCTAAATTGAGCAAAAAAAAGATCATGTATAAATGGGAAAAAATTAGAGGGAATATCGGTTAACTACAAACAGAAATGGTACAAGTTAAATACAATTCAAAAAGCTAAAGACTTCTGGAAAAAAACATAACCAAGAAATTCAAAACACTTGTAAGAAGAGAGAAACGGCAAGAGGATTCACAAAGAAAAAATACAAATCATACAACAATGAAAACAAGAAGCCATATGGATAATGAAGCAAATCAAGAAGGAAAAGGAAAAGGAAAAGGAAAAGAAGATGACGAGAAGGAATCACAAGGAACATAAGAAGTAAAGGAAGTCGAAGAAGAAGAAGAGTCCAAAAAAGAAGGAAATAGATCTGAAATAGAAGAAGAAGACCAGGATATATAATTGAGACAAATAGAAGAAACTACAGGGTAACGAGGAAAGGGGGAAAATACGATGTATAATTCCAAATTAAACATACTATCATGGAATGTCAGAGGCATGAATAACCCAATTAAAAGAAAAAAAATCTTTCATTACTTAAATAAAATAAAAGTAGACATACTCTGTTTACAGGAAATGCATATAAAAGAAAAGGAAATTAGATTGTTAAAAAATAAGAAATTGGGAATAGAATATGTCTCAGCAGCTAAAAAGGAAAAAAAGATGGGTATAGTTATGTATATTAATAATATGATAAAGAGTAAAGTGAACTTTAATGATGAAAACAGACAATATATTGGGGTTGAAATAGAAAGTCAGAGTAAAAAAATATTAGTGGTGGGAATATATGCACCACAGAGTAACAAAGGGACATATTACCAAAAACTGTCAAGAGAAATACAAGAATATGATTATAATGAGATTATATTAATAGGAGACTTTAATAGAGTAATAAATCCCAAGTTAGACAAAGTGTCAATTAGTTGCATTAAAGATACACAAGGGAAATTACCTAAGTCTTTTTTCTTGATGTTAGAAAATCTCGCTCTATTAGATGTATGGAGATTTAAATATGGAGACGCAAAAGATTATGCTTTTTTTTTTTCAAATCGTCATCAATCTTATTCTAGAATAGATATGTGCCTTACATCTAAGATTCTATGTAAAGATATAATAAAAATGGAGATTCTAGCTAATCTATTGTCGGATCACAATCCAATTAGATTGTCTATAAAAAAACCAATAAAAGAGTTTACATGGAGACTTCAAGACCATTTGCTCCAAAATAAAAAAATATCTGAAGAAGCAAAAATAAAGTTAAAATTGTACTTTAAAGAAAATTCAACACAAAATGTAAAGAAAACAACAATTTGGGCAACCTCCAAAGCTACAATGAGAGGCTTCTTTATTCAAATGAACAGTAGATTGAAAATCATGTACTTTCTAGAGCAGGGGTCGGCAAGTTTTTATTACCTGGGGCCGGTGCGCTGGCCTCCAGGTCTTCCCCAGGCCGAAGGCACGTGCGCGGCCCCTGCCGGCCGCCAACCCATGCCGCTGCGCACGCCGCTGCCATTTTGTTTTCCAAAATGGTGGCCACGACTCATTTGCGCATGCGCAGGAGTACTGTACATGCACAAACGAGTCACAACCGCCATTTTGGAAAACAAAATGGCGGCCACGTGCGGGGGTTGACAGGGGCCAGTCCAAAGGCCTCGGGGGGGGCGGACCCAGGCCGCAGGTTGCCGACCCCTGTTCTAGAGCAATGGTAAGGAACACTCTCCAGATGTTACTGGACTGTAAATCTCAGAAGCCCTTGTCTGCACAGTCCATAGTGAGGTGTGATGGAAGTGGCAATCCAATATCTGGAGGGCCACATGTTCATCTTTCCTGTTCTAGAGGCTTCTGACTTAGGAAGCAATTATTAAAATCCCACTATGCTGAATAGAATATCGGGGGTGTTTCCTTTATTTAAGCATCATACCCAACTGTTAAAACTTTGCTTGCTATCTTGAACTAATACAGCATGATTGGGAGACTGGACATGTCCAGTGCACTTACATGCTTCACACTATTCCCTTTCTTTTTCAGGAATAACCAAGGTGGAGCCTTTGGCCATTTTAGTACTAACCACGATTAGTTCAACCCTAAGATTTGAAGCCCCTCTCTAATCATAGTCTCAGGTCTGCTGGGAAGCTAATTGTGGTTAGAGTTAATATCAGTACAAATATAGTACTTTCTCATGGCCAGCTCTGTAATTAGATGAGAAGGGGCAATTCACACAGGAAGAGGGGAAAGGAGAGGCAAAGGAACCTGTAGAGCATGTTAGATTAGCGTTCTAATTAATTGACTTATATGAAGGTAATTTGTCTTCTTTATTTTCGTAGTGATATCATTTGTTAGCAAGAGCAAGAGGTGAGCACTGCTTTGAGTCCAATCTGGAAGTATAGCAAATCTGTACTCTGGTGGAGGAGGGGGCAAATCTAAAGAGATGTATCTCTAAAAATGATAACTTTGAAAAAATTAATTACACAATAAAAATGAACTAATTTTTATTCCAGTTAGTATGTATGAAAGATTACATTACCTCTTTTTGTTTGTTTTAACAAAGTGGATGCTTTAAAAATATTGATCAGTATTTGATCATTCAGAGAACCAAATCCTTTTTGACCTTTTGAATTGTCATCCCTAAAGGCATCAACACTCTCCTAATCCATAGTTAGAGCCAGGAAAGAGCATTTCTACCATTAATTCCTGTTTAGTGCCTGGAGAATATTTTGAGTCACTTATCATTTGGGATTACCCTTGCCTATCCTCCTTTGGTCAACAAAAAAGGTCCAAAATCTTTCCAGTTCTCTTCCAAGGGGAAATATATCTTTGTTCTTTTAAAGTTCATCTTTTATCTGTGTGGATACCAAATTTAGTTCTGCCATATTCCATATCCAGAGATGACTCACTACAAGAAAAGAAAGTTTTATTGCTGGAGAATATTGCTAGAATATTATGTGAACATTGCTAGAGAAGCCTCAAAATCCTTGCATAGGTCAGCCTCTGTACAATGGTGCACAACCTTTTGTCTAATATAGTGTGTTTTGTCTGTGTAAAACTTTATGCTTGACATATCCTGAGAAAGGAATTGTAGTTCTATCTACATCTCTATTTGTCCTCTCAAACAACCACCTAACTCTCTTAAGATGGTAGTAGTTATTCTGTGGACTTGAACATATGATTAGTCTAGAATGAAGAATGTTGTTAAATCTTAAATACTGAAACTTAACTGGCTTCCACCTTAGATGTGTTTCTCTGTAACCTGAGTAGCTAGAGCAGTTTTATGAGCTAAAGAATCATTTTTCTAGAATATGATTACATTGTGTATTTTTCAGTGCATACATTCCTTGATCCTGTGACCTTAATTCCGAGTGTCTCCCTAGACACAAGTAATTCCATCACTGGTTTTTCCCCCTTTTAGTTCTAAAGCTAACTTTAAACCGAAAACACCTGGTGCTCTCTATCGTTCCAGCAAAGCACAATCAGTAGGTAAATCATGATGACAATGCCCACCACTCATTGCTGACTAAATGTGGCATATCATATTTTTCATGTGGTACATCGCTGAGGAGGAAAGGCAGAGAAAGGAGTTCAAAGCACCAAACTGTGGTCTAGGAAAAACTAATTTCTATGTATTTTTCCCCATTTAGAATAAACAAATGTTTACTTTTTTATTTTTCTGTTGCCAAAGTTTTTCAGCAAGCTACTTTCAGCAAGCTACAAACAAGCAAGAATGAGTACTGATGTAAAGCAAGAAGTAAATGTTTTAAATTGAAAACTTTAGACCGTCTGTTTCAGAGTTTCTAGTGACTGAGGTCTTGAAAAGGCAATAGCATCAGTATCTAATTTCTCTTTAAGTCCATGCCTATCATTACTATTTTCCTGATTAGTTGTAACCTTTTGTACCATAAACTAAAACCAAACCAAATATAAAACTCTGTGGGGGGGGGGGACAAATTAATCAGAAAAAAGATTATTTTATTAATTGTATAGTGGTTGGTTGGTTGGTTGGTTGGTTGGTTGGTTTTTACTGGTATTATTGTGCAGCTTTTCAGGACAAAACCTCCCAAGCTACAAAGCTAAAAGTTTAAATCTGCAAGTTTGTGAAGGCCATTTTTCATTTCATCTCCTCTGAGATGCATGGTTTATAAACTCTACAGATCCAAGTTCCTAAGTTTTAAAATAATAGGAGTTATATACAGGCCATTATTCCACTCAGCATGACTTCTTTTCCCCATTCCAGTATTGAGGAACTAGTAGCCCTAAACATTTTCTTGGTAGCTTGTAGGTAGTTAGGTCTCTCCTGCCATGGCTGGACTTTTATCTCTCCCCTTACCAGAGAAAACAACCTATGTTCCTCAGGACATGTTTTCAGGGGTCATGGGATTGTACTTTTAAAAAAAAATGGAGTGAGGACCAAGTGTATGGTCCACTTCCTTGGATCTGGTTGAGCACTAATTTAAATATCTGAAGCATGCTAAATATTGATAAACCAGCATTGTCTTTGCTATTCCCTCCCTGCCTCCCACATTTTTGGTCTGTTATTTGATTGGCCTGTCTGTGTATGTGTGCTGAACTGTTTGTTCTAAAATTGATTGCAATTAGGGGTTTGTATGTTAGAATGAATGTATGCAGGGTTTCCAGAGAAAGTAGGGAGAGCATTACTGGGTAGATGGATCAAGTTCAAAGATTAACACATTTATGGTTTAATAAAAATCTTTTGAAATAATATTTTGTATCTCAGGGTTTCCCTGGCAGCCCCCAATGAACAGCAAAGCACCAACATATCTTCCTGCCTTCTTTGGAGAAAAAAGGCTAAAGTATACCACCACTTAATATATATACCTCTTACTTTATTTGCTTCTCTAGTTGCATACATGAGAAGAGCACAAATATGTCTTCAAAGTTTCCTCAGTTTTAGAAACCATTCTACAAATACCATGGCTTAAACTTTTTTGTCAAATTAGTAGCTAAATATTTCTTGATAATATAACCTATAAGTCAGCCTTTCCAAATCATTTATGTTTTGTGGCAGATCAAAGGATTGAAGTAATATCAGTAAATCTACAAAAAAATGCTTACCAAAAAAGTAGTACCAGATGTCTAAATAAGCTTTCCTGCTCATTGTTTGTGATCTCCTGAGCAGCTGTATAGTTAAGAACTGGATCTGTTCCTTTCTTGCGTTAGAAGATGGACACCTCAATCAGAATCCCAAGAGCTGAGCCATATTCCCCTGCAATCTCCTTCTCCCAGCAGAAACAGATGGGAGCCTTCCCCCTGCTTTCCACTGCAGCCTCCTGTGGAGCCCTGAAACTAGTTCTGGAAGGGTCTTCCCCACAGGACAGTTTGGGGTGATACAGAGAAAAAAAGGAAGAAAATTTCAGTGTTGATTCAAGGCCCTAGTTATTACAAAATGTATTTATATAACAGAGAATTTGCTTATTTTTCTGTCCCATCTGTTCTTTCTTTACTGTTGTGCCTTTCAGATTGTAAGGTACAAATCCATTAAATCTATTTTTTGTGCCTTATTAAAGGATGTTTTAAATATTTCATCAGTGGCAATAATTCCAGTTTCACACTGAAAGAGTACTTAACATGCTTGTACATATTTGTATGTACAAGCAAAGTATGGTCCAGTACGAAAATATGAAGGGTAAAAATTCAAATATGGATGTTTTCAGGGAATAAATCTTGCTGAAATGTTAGTGTCTTGATTCCTCTTATTAGAAAGTAGTGCAGCACTGAACACACTTATGCAGAAGTTGCTCTTCATGATTTTTGGTGAGATTTTATTGCAAAATAAGTGGCTTAGCATTTTGTCAAACCGAAAAAAATGTATATAGCTATTAGATGTTGTCAAGTTAATTGCAGCTGCACTGGTCTATTTGCTTCTGGTACAGTGCCCAAAATGCAAGCACTCTATCAGATGTCCAGTCCATGAGTTGGAAGATGGCTCATAGTCTTTGTCTGCAAGAGTGTGCCATAGTCGTGCTGTTGTAAATACTATACTGGTATGGAAAATTAATTAGGGCTGCACTGCTATATAGATTCTCTACCCTCATTGAAGCCAGTGGGGTTTGCTTTTGAGTAAACAGGATTGCTGGTTAAGTTTCTTGATTCTTTGTTAAAATGTTACCTGTATTATTTTACACAAATGAGCTCTAAAAAATTTCAGCAGCAAATACTGTGTGAGCTATCAGAATGCCTGCTCTCTTTCTCTTGCTTCGAACAGAGCAGATGGATGCTTGACTGCCTGCTAATCCACAGCTGGAATGGTTTCAGCATTTTCCACGTTGCTGGGTTAGAGTGGCTTTTCTAGTGGACTGAGAGGGCAGCAAGAGAGGGATATCATTATTCATCAGTATCCCAGTGGGATCACTGCCAGCAGAGATTAATTTTTTCTCTTATGCTTGTAAAACAAGCTCAGGTGGAGTCTCTAATCCTCAGGGCACGGGTGGCAGATCAAGGAAGATGCTACAAAGCTAGTTAATTTTCAGATTCTAGGGGAAACAGAAGCTCTGTTAGATGTATAAATACATGATTGCAAATTTAAGTAGCTCGAATCCAAATGGGATCTTCCCAGACATCTGGTACTGAAAATCTCTTATTTTTCTTTGTTGTTTTTAATAGAAGTTCTTGCAAGTTTGCGTCACAGCAAAAGTAGTTCTCTTCAGATATCTTCCTCCTCATTCTTGCACATCATGTCTTCATAGTTTGGTGTTTCTGCAGTTGACAAATGGAAGCCTAAGATGAGTAGAAGATATAGACCTTACAGATGTTTCTAAATGTCTGTGAGGCTTGTTGCAAAATTGCCAAGATCAATTTCTGATTTCCACTCCAAGTGAAAGTATCCCACTCACCTAGCCATATCTAACACCATTTGTAGTAGACATGTACTGAATTCCTGGCAGCTGATACAAGCATTTATGTCAGGTTAACAAAATATTTAGAAATTTCTTCTCTCTTTAGGACAATTTTTCCCTTTAAAGTGTCTGACAAACAGCCAAATGCTAATATTGTCCATTTAAAATACAGCCTTTACACTCACAAAGACAAAGAACAAAAATATTTCAGGTGGTTTGTGAAATGATTTTTTAATTTAATTTAATTTTATTTTTTTGGTAACTGTTACTAGCAAATAAAAATCAGTTTTTAACAGCCTCAGTCCAAATGGGAGCCAGAATTGTGGCAAGAGGGAGGAGGAGCAACCTGCTAGATCTGAATGACAAGCCAGGGACTTGCTGAACTAAGATCTTAGCCTCCATGCTAAGCCAGAGAACCCTGAGCTCATTGAGACATTGGCCTTAATTTTGTTGGTAGTCCTAACTAAAGTGGACTTGTTGGATTTGTGAGATTTACATAAATGTTGGCTCACCTTTCAAGTGTTGATTCAATGTCCCCTCTTCTCAAGACCAACATGATTCAGGCCAGTACTTTCTCGGCCAGACTTTCCTGAGTAGCCAATCCTCTCTTTGCAACATGGGGTTAATGTTCTCCTGGACCTGCATTGCTGCTATAAATGCTCATGGTGGGAACTGGCTGAATGTCCAAAGCTTATTGGGATGGAGAATCTCTCTTTGCCCAAGAGCTAAATTCAGTTTCAGAGAAGCGTCAAGCAGCTGCATCCTAATGGTGAGTAGAGTCAGAGGTAAAAGGGTGGGACCAAATATTTTAATCTCATAGCCCCTACTGCTAGTAGCTAAGCCTTTGGAAAGACTTTTCAACCATTTAAAGTAAGTAGAAAAAATATGCCATGGGAAACCACCAAATGTTGAAAGGAGCTGAGGCCTTCTAAGGGATCCATTGATTTTAGTCCAAGGCCTGAAGTTCTCCACACTTTCTGTAGACCATTGTCCACTATCAGTCTTGAGCAAAGAAGGAATAATGTCATCCAAAAGAATAAAAAGCCTCAAATGAGTGCTAGACCTTGTTGGAGCACACTTGCTGCTTGGAGGTGTGTAATGTCCTACAATTCCAGCCTGCTCTGTCTGCTACACAATGGACTGACTAAACCACTATCAGACATCCACAGTAGCCTACAAGGCTCAGTTCAAGGTCAGGATAGGTTAGTCTGCTAAAATCTGTTTGAAAGGAATTATCTTGAATTGAGATCAGTATGAATGGAATTGTCACAATATCAGCAAAGTTTTACACCCTTTGCAGAGCCATTCCACAGGGTGAATTTCACCATAATGCGTGAACTTGGTGGGAAATGGATGGAGGCCTCTTGCTTCAGTAATTTCAATTTAGGATGACTGCAACCAATTTCTACCAGTTTCTTCCTTGTGTGCCTTGCCAGATGGTCTCTAGCTTCTGAGAGTGCACGAGAGCTACAGTGCAAAGTGGAGGCTGTTCTTTGAGCAGAGCTTTGGTTATGCTAGTTTGAATCCAGGGCATTCATTTCTCCACTGGACTTAACTTGAACTTTTGTAGGTGATATTGAAAAATAACGGACTCAAATTTTTAATGAAGATTTCAAGAATATAGTTTCAAGAGGCTTCATACTTAGCTCAGATAACAGGCCCATCGCATTCCACATGGCAAACTGCTTTTGAAATTAAGGAGTTTTCCGGAAGTCTTGCATGTAGGTGTGACATGTAGTCAGTTGTTTAAAGAAATCCCACTAGACTCAACACAGATGTCTTGAGTAAGCCTGATCAGCTCTTTGAATCCTTTCTTTCATTAGTATTTCTGACTTATTAACTAGACATTTGGAAATGAAGGACTCTAGATTTCCCCTAAACCTGACGTTTCTCTCTTTTTGTTTGTGTGCACTTGTTTGCAAGTTATCTGTTATCTGGTTATCTGTGCCTGTGAATAATAGCCCCTGTTTGTGATTGTTTTTGTATTTCCAAATTTATTGTCTCAAATCATTTTTTTCCTTGTTGAAACAATGGAATGAACATCTCCCTCCTCAACTCCCTCCCCTACATATATGAGCTTCAACACTACAGAAGATCTTTCTGATGCTAAAAGCTTGAGAATAGTCACAGCCTGTTGTCTGAAACAAAGTACAGCTACTGAAATTATGAAATGTTTAGCATCCTGATGATAGTGAGAAATAAAAATGTATTGTGTATAATGCCAATTTGCAGTATTGGAAAGAAATGCTTTTGTCCTGCGTTTGACTAAATGCTTTGAAATGTAGAGTTGAAATATCAGATATTTGGGGTTCAGTCCTATTCCTCTCATTTGGGAGTATATTTTTTTAATTCACTGAAGCTAACATTTGAGTAGACATGCATAGGATTGCACTGTGTTCACTCGAGGCCTAAAAGAATGGGTTGCCCAATTATTTCCTTCTGGGCAGCTGCTAAACCAATCTGCTGGTACTGGTTTATTAGTGCTTTATTACTGTCATCAGCTCATAGAAACCATGCCAAAACAGTCTATTAATCTTGAAAGCATGGGCAGGTGAACCTGCACTCAGTTAAACTACTTTTTCTCATAACAACTAAAGTTAAATGGTAAAGCTCAAAGATTCTTTTAAGTGCATCATAACACTTTGTCAATGTATTGATATTGTTCAGAATAAAATATGGGCAAAGGTTCTCACAATCTTTTCAAATCTTTTCAATACCATGGTCTTCCTCCCACAGTTCATATGTTGCATCAGTGAAGAATGTAGTTTTTCCTCATGTGCAAAGGGGTGACAGAGATTCCATGACAATGAGATTTTGGTATTATACTTTCCCCCATGCTGAGAATCTTTAGGAAGGGTTTTGATGCCTTGTTTTAGTCCTTAGCATCTGTTACTCAGAAGTTTATTGTTTACAAGCATAATAATTCAGTGTAGGTATCATGAATAAAAGAGCATCAGTTGTCTTGTCAGCATGAGTATCTTTCATTGATATTTTCCCCTGATTGTTTACAATCCTTTCAGTTCATGATGTAAAAAAAACCCTTGAAAGTTGTGAACCTTCAAGTCGTTTGTGACTTATGGCGACCCTATTATGGGGTTTTCTTGTCAAGTTTCATTAGAGTAGGTTTGCCATTGCCATCCTTTGTGGCTGAGAGTGTGTGACTTGGCCAAGGTCATCCATTGGGTTTACATGGCTGAGCTGGGGTTCAAACCCTGGTCTCCAGAGTCATAGTCCAACATTCAAACCACTATACCATGCTGGCTTCAGATAAACATTACTGTAGTACTATAACAAGACTGCATCCTAGGCTTGAGACTTTAATTCCAGACTCATTCCAAGATATCAGTCAGGCCCTTAGGACTTGCCTGTTTACCTCAGTCTATAATTGAGTTGCACTTCTACTGTGACAGCATTTTTAGGTTAGTCTAAATTGTTTTGAATTTATCATTAATATTACTGATTTATATCTACTGATGGGCAGGTGGAAAAAATTACAAAGTTTGGTTTCCTTAGCTAGCAGTTTCACACTTGCTAGTAAACAAAAAGCATAACTTCCAACATCTCACTCAATTAAGTTGTAATAATTTGTGCAATTGCAGAGCAGGTTGTACAGTGCTTAGCACAAAGCTTCCTGGCATAAATGTAAAATTCAATACCTTGATTTTGCTTGTGGACCACCTTGCAGAAGCAGAAGCAAAATATTGGAAGCAAGGATGAAGACAGAGTTTCTACAAATGATGCATTGTACTCCATTTTGGGGAATATTTACCACAAACATTTACTTTGCTAATACCACTGTAAAACATTGTTTAATTCAAAGCACTAGTAAATGCAGCAGAGGTTTGTAGAGCAATTGAATGAATCTGAAAGGAGTTTTAACCAAGAGGTTAGCAGTACAGGAGGAATGAATACTGTTGTAAGGTTTGTACTGTTACAGGATTCACATTTTCTGAAGAGTTGCCAGAAAATTTTGAAAGAAACTGAAGTGAATTTGTCTGGATCTTTCCTTCCATGTGCCCTGTCAAAGGATTTATTCATGACGTATTCTAAAACACTTCTATATGTAGAGACTTTTATTTAGCATGCTTTATTATAGCAGTGAAACTAATTTCTGTGACATGTTTATGAAAAGGGGCATTCTAATTGCCATCCATTCTTCTCCCCCCTGGCTACCCTCATCAAAGTTGCTTTTTGCTCAGGGTTAGTCCTATATGCTGTTTTGCTATGGTAGAATGTTTGTTACGCTATGGCAATTTAAGCTCACACCCCAGAAGAACTCTGAACTTTTGATCAGTCTGCCGTAGAGTTTGACCTGCAGTGCTCTTTCACACTGGGAAAGGTCATTTAGATGCCTGATCCCTTGATAATTACAAATGGCATCTGTAGTTATGCAGTGAGTGCAGTTGTGAAAACTAAAGCTTTCTGGGAATCAGAAATAAAACAGATTTTTAAATAACTATGGAGTCTAATTATGTACAAGTGCAGATTAAGTACAAGAGGGTTTTTCTTGGTTTTTTTTAATGTTAATCAAGTCATGATGATGTCAAAAGGTGTAGTTCAAAGCTAAAAGAGTCTTCTTCAACCTGGTGCTCTCTACATCCTAAATCCAATTGTTAGTGCCAATGACAGCAGACCTGTTGAATCATACCTAAGTGTTGATTGATCATGTTCCTATTAATTCATGAATCTACTCTGACTAAGGGCCTCTGCAGACTGGCCCAAAGGGCTGGCCTGGAGTCAGAGTTGGGGCGGGGCAGCCACACGCCGGCCGCCCCAACCCCACGCTGACACCATCTTGACACTGCACGCCGTTACACATGGTGTGTGGCATCAGGACACCCTTCTGGCACAGCGTTCAAACACGTTGCGCTGAAAAGGGCGCTGAAGAGCCGCACGCCGGCTCTTAGGGCAACCTTTTGCCACCCCTAAAAGGAGCATCATTTTGCCGTTCTTTTTGGGGCGGCAAAAGAGAGAATTGGGGCCACGGCATGGGGTTGCTGCAGCCCTGATTCACTGCTTCCCGGGGCGGCCCAGAGCCGCCCGTCTGCAGTCCCCCTAAGACTTCCAACTAAATTTAGGCCCAGATATCTTAGACTATGGCTCCTATTACCCATTGATAGTACTGTGTCAGTTGGAAGTTGTGGTGAAGGACTGCAGGCTAGGAAAGGCAGATATAAAGTATGTGACATTTTTGTATGCATGATTCAAATACTAAGCAGACAAATATCTCAAAGGATTTGCTTCCTAAAAAGCAACCTGCAGTTTTATATGTGCATGCTGTAGTACCACTGTACATGTTATTAGACATTCTGTGTGCAGCACATGAAAATGTCACATGCAACTAACATTTTATACAGTTGTAGACAATCAGTAGTGATAATTCAATTTGTGTAACAGTTCCTTGCTTGAAATAAAAATGAAACACATCATTTGAGCACTTATCTTTCAAAAGAATGAATTGGAAGCTCTTGATTTCAGTAAGTCATGCTACTGCTAAGCTATTGAAGGTTAAAAACCACAAACAAAATTGTGCTGAAGAAATCTGCTTTCTCCATTGTGAGCCCTGCATCTTGACTGAAAGTTTACATTTTGAGTGTTATACAGTGGGATCAGATTTGGAAAGACAGGTCTTCTGTTGAAGCAATGTCCTCCATTGATGAGAATGAGAGAAGCTTGAGGGAGGCGAAAACAGGTACACTCCATTCTTTCTCCATTTCTTCCCATCAATCTAACTTGATAGGCCTTTGGCTGCTGCATAATAAATTATTCATTAATAATACAGTCACCTCCACTCTCCCGCCTCATTTTTTGTCTTGGTATTCCACCATTTCTCATTATAGTTTTCACCTTGTGCAGCTTCAGTCTTACTTATGTTCAGTCTCCTAAGCAGATGCCATCACTTGCCCTAACATAACTGATGGTTATGCTATCTTTCTAGTTGTTATATTATGGTTATATTATCTTTCTATCTGGACATTAAATGACTGTGCCCCAGTAAATATACTATCTGATCTGATTTTCTGTGTGCCTTTAGGACAGGTATCATAGTGTTTCTGCCCAGTGTGGACTGCTTGATAAAGGAAAATGTTTTAGTCTATCCCATGCCATTTCGTTTTCACACCCTCAAAAGACAGGGAAAGTCATGCAAGCAAAGGCAACAGGAGATGTGGACATATAATTGGGTGAATTGCCACCACTGACGTCTGATATATGGGGAGGAATAGAGAGTTCCCAACTTTACTGCCTTCCTTTTCTTTTACTTCTGTCACAATTTGACTGTCAGATTTGGGTGTATGTGTGCCACAGCCATATTATCTAAAAACATCATCCCATGTGCCATTTGATATGGGATGTGAGTAAAGTGGCAAACAAGACTACCTCTGTACATCAGTGCCAGTCATTGTTTAAATTTGGGGGAGGGGGGTTATTTTTAGGATTTTGTAAACTTTGTATTTTGATTGATCTACACTGAAACATAAATCTGATTTTTTAAAATAATATAAATAAGAGAAAAATCACTACACACCAAATGCAGCAGGGCTTTTTCATCCCCTCCCACCAAAGATTTTGCCATAAAGTATGCTTATTGAGTGGAGTATCATTCTAGCACCACTGAAGTGAAGGTTTTTAGGTTTAAAAGCAGCTAACTTGAAATGACTCTCCAGCTATCCTGCACCTCTCCTTCTCACAGGAAAACATTAACAAATTAATTGCACTGTTTTTTATTTGAACATGCTACCTTCCTGGTGATTTGATATGACACTGGAAACAGTGATGATTAAAAATAAGCACAAGGCAAATACTGCTCTGTAGTAATGTACTACTGTCTCCCTGCCATGCCTGGAGGGAAAATTGGGTTGAGAGATTCTCCTTGAACATAATGACTAGACAGGCACTCATATGAGTTGGTATAAGCTTTGACTGGTCAGGCAAAAACAAAAACAAAAAAACTTAAGTCACCCTGAAGGTACAGACAGCACATTGCCTTATATATTCAAAGCAGTAGAAAGCACATGACATTCACATTTGCCTCTTGAAATCCTTATAGATACATATGGCACGCTTTAGTCTGCCCTCAAATGTGCTTGAATATCTGCCAGAACAAACAAAAATTCTTTTATACATTTCTGAAAATTTAAAAACCATATATCCTATAAAGCTGGGACTGGAAAGCCATCTTTTTTAAGAGCTAGAAATAAACTCATATAAATAGAAAGTTGTCCAGAACAACAATTAATCCAGAACTAATTTTAACTGATAGGCACCACTGCAGTGAGAGACATTTCCTTATCCCTGATTTGTTTGTTGTTTATAAATCTGTGTTTGAATTGATGCTATCCACTTACTAGTATACATATGTATAGGCTTGTAAGTCAGACTTGCACTTAATATACTGTCCAGAAGTTGACTTATGTAGTACTTAGAGACATAGCCATGTTAGTCTGGAATATCAGTATGCAAAGAGATCTTGCAGCACCTTTGAGATTAACTGCGAAAGAAGTAGCATAAGATTTCATAGACCTGTATCTGAGGAAGTAAACAAATCTACAAAAGCTTATGTAGTACTTAGAGACAGCCATGTTAGTCTGGAATATCAGTATACAAAGAGATCTTGCAGCACCTTTGAGATTAACTGTGTGAAAGTAGCAGCATAAGATTTCATAGACCTGTATCTGAGGTGCTCAAAAGGTGCTGCAAGATCTCTTTGCCTACTGATATTCCAAACTAATAAGAATGCGGAGGGCAACTATGAAAGAATTTGAAAAGATCCTAAAATGTAAAGATACACAACTGAGCACGAAAATTAGAATTGTAGAAGCTATTGTATTCTCTATTTCCATGTAGCGATGGGAGAACTGGACAGTTTAAAAAGCATATAGGAAGAAAATCAATTCATTTGAGATGGGGTGCTGGAGAGGAGTGCTGAGGCTACCATGAACAACCAAAAAGACAAATAAATGGGTCCTACAGCAGATCAGGCCAGAAATCTCCCTGGAAGCCAAGATGACTAGACTGACACCATCATACTTTGGTCACAACATGAGAAGGCACAACTCATTGGAAAAAAACAGTAATCCTAGGAAAGGTGGGCAGAAGTAGAAAGAGAGTAAGGCTGCATGCTAGATGGATGGACTTTATTAACGAGGTCATGGATATGAATTTACAGGAACTAAGCAGAGCTGGGGAGGAAAGGGAGTCTTGAAGATGTCTCATCCATGGGGTCACCATGTATCGAGATCAGTTCAAGGGCAGTTAACAACAACAACAAAAGATAAATAATGTCAGGGGAAATGGGGAAAATGACTGAAACATTGGTGTTGTGAAATAAAATCTATTTTCATACCATTTTGTTAGTCTCAAACCATAGGAAAATTGATGTTCTGTGGTAACATCCTACGTTTGTACTTTGGGGTAGATTTTGGTGTTTTGTATATTTTAATTCTAAGATGCCTTTAATGTTTCCTTGAAAAAGGTGTGGAGAGACACTTGCAGATTTGAATGTTTAGAGCCGCCAATCATGGACAGGCTGGCAAAAAGTTGGGGGCCTGCCTAATGAACAGCTATAAAAAGGAGGAGGCGCTGTTAAGAAAGAGGACTATGTCAAAAACTGCTAGGAGAGCAGTTAGAACTGCCAGGAGTGCAGTTGGAAATAAGAGTTCAGCCTTAATGGGATTCAGAGTCCCATATAAGGAGAAAGGATTGTAAAAGGACAAAAGAAGTCCTGTGAAATCAGTTTAAAGTTACATTTTGAGAAGTGGAGAACCAGTAAAGGGAAGATTCATATCCACCTTCTTCTATGTAATCTTGGAATAAAGCTATAGGATTTATACTCCTAATGAATGAGCTTTAGTGGAAGGTGTGTATAAAGAACTAAAACACAGTTGAAGTGTAACTGCTCACTTAGTGAACTGGAACAAAGTCAATTTGTAACAAGTGAAGTGATGTACACACAACCACAAGCTTTGAGAACCAACTGCCAAAAGAGATACCATCATAAGTTCTTTCTGTAAATAAAAGGTATTTTCTTCTTGTTCACAAAGGAGTGGCTGGAAGTAATTTATAAGTAACAATATCAGAAACATGCTACCAGGTATATTAAAAACACATAATAGTAAAGAAACTGAAGAAAGTGGGAGGACAAAGGTTTAGAGCAGGGGTAGGCAACTTAAGGCCCGGGGGCTGGATGCGCCCCCCCCCCGAGGCCTTTGGACTGGCCCCAGGCCGGTCCTGCCACCACCGCTGCCCCCCACCACCCGCCATGGTGATATTGATTATTGTTGTTATTACTTGTTCTTGGGGTTTTCTTGGAAAAATCTCCACAGGGGTTTTGCCATGGCTTTTCTGGGGCTGAGAGAGCGTGCATGCATTTTTTTTTATTTTTAATTATTTTTATTTTTATTTTTTTATGGTGCTTCCCCCCCCCCCCCAATTGTCTGAGGGACAGCAACCCGGCCCCCAGCTCAAAAAGGTTGCCTACCCAGGTTTAGAGAAATAGTTCTGAGGGAAGAAGAGCCTCAAACTATTTAGGATAAGACAGGAGAAGAATCCTGTAAAACCCAGTGGTCACAAAAGGCTTCCGGGGTTGTTATAAGTAGGTACTGATAGTGGTTGTGATGATAATGATAATGTTATTGATAAACTCAATAGTAGCTGTAGGCAATATACAGAGGAAATGAAAATAATATTGCAGACTTTCTTTGTTATCACAAAGCTTTAAAATTGCTACATAAAGAACTCTTGGTTAGCTGATTTAGGACTAGAAAGGAAATCAGACTTTGAATCTAGACTAATAATAATAATAATAATAATAATAATTTTATTTATAAGCCACCCCTCTGCACGGCAATCAGTATCTATGAGTGTCTATTTGGGTCAAGTCATGGGCACCATTAGCTTTGAAATTGGCCCTCAGGGTTTTGGCAGAGGACCATTGGCCAAGCTAGCAGTATGTTTTTCTTCTAGGATATCACAGCAAAATTAGCAAATCTTAGTACAGTTGGCCCTTCATATCCATGGATTTACCCATCCATGGCTTGAAAGTATTCCAATATTTATATATAATTCAAAAGGCAAACCTCAATTTTGCCATTTATATAAAAGGCACCATTTGATAGGCCACTATCTGTAATGGGAATTGAGCATCCCCTAATTTTGTATGCAAAGGGAATCCTGGAACCAAACCCCATTGGATACCAAGGACCCACTGAATTATGAAGTCTTGTCATCCTGTACCTATTTTTCTGTACAAACCTTATCCTAAATATGCAGACATGCTGCTATCCTTCCAGTGTACCCATTGCAAACACACATTAATTATTACATTTTTCACAAATTTAATTTTTTTTCAAAATTGTTAATTTTTTTCATGACACAAGAGAATATTTTCTGAATATTCTAGAAACATCAGTTCTGGATTCCTTCTAAATTGTTTCCTTTTTCCTCGGTACAAGGTCCTCCCACCCAAAGTCCTCATTTTTCATAACTGCAGAGAGGTTAGTATGAATGTGAGATATCACAACCAGATTTTGAAGTTCTTCTGTGTACATATCTACCACTGATTTCCTAGTGCAGCTACCTTAGCCTTTAAAAAACAATTTTGTTCCCTATGAACTTCAATGTATTTGAAACTCAGTGGAAAACATTAGTACTATGATATTCTACTGGTAGTCTTAAGTTATGTGCCTTTGTGTGTTTCTGTTTAAGCAAAGTCATATGCAAGAGTAGGTGAGGTTTGTTTTAATATTGTTACAGGTATTTAGATCCTTGCACTCCTTGTTGTTAAACTCACCCAGGTGCTTGCTTGATGGTGCTGGTGGTGGTAGTAAACTGCTGTCAAGTCAACTTTGACTTAGGGCAACCCTTTGATCTCCAGGACACCCTATCCTCAACAGTCCTGCTCAGTCTTGCAGATTCAGAGCCATGGCTTTCTTGATTGATTCTGTTATCTGGAATCCAATCTTCCTCTTTTCCTATTGCCTTACCAAGCACTATTGTCTTTTCTAGTGAGTCATGTCTTCTCACAATATGGCCAAAATACAACAGCCTCAGTTTAGTTATCTAGGTTTCTAAGAAGAGTTCAGGCTTCATTTGCTCTAGGACTCATTTGTCTTTTCACCAGTCCATGGCATCCATAGAACTCTTCTCCAGCACCACATTTCAAATGAGTTGATTTTCTTCCTACCAGCTTTCTTTACTGTCCAGCTTTCACAACCATACATAAAATTGGGAAATACTATGGGATCCTAAGTTTAGTATTCAATAATATATCTTTATGCTTATTTTAACTGGCTTTTTGGTCTTTGTTTAATGCTTAATCACAAGTAGTCCACTGCTCTTACGTAGTAGTGGTCCATTTTACATTCTAAATATATAGCTTTTCCCAGTTATTTTTATAGCTAATTACAGTGAGAGGCCATCCTTTCATAAAGAGTTATGCACTGCCAAGACCAACACAGTTCAACCAGATGTCTTACCTGCTGTGAACTATAGTAGGCTGTACCAAAGGTGAGTATCTAATATGAGGAAGCTGTGAAGCTGTAGTAGAAATTTACTTCCTCTGAAGTTCACTCAGTATGCTTTGCCCTTGGTGAATTCTGTTTATATATAGTTACCTTATCATTAAGCACCCTTATCATGGGTGCTTAGCTTTTCTAGTTTTTTCTCAGTATTTTGAATCTTGTTTAACGATGCATCACAAGTTGTCAAATAAAAAAAATCCTAAAAGAATAAATTGTCCTGTAGTGCAATAACAGAAGTCTCCCAAAACAGTAGAATGTTGTAGCAGAGTTGACTTGTCACATTCCTGAACAAGGGGGATGGAGCGGGGAAAGCAAGCATCTATCAGATAGATTTGGAACCATAAACATCCCTGAACACAGCATACTGCCTTTGTGAATAACAGTACACTTTTTTATATATATTCATTGGCTTCTTTTCTCAACTAGCAACATTTTAAAGTTATGTACTTTAAAATTATGTACATCTTCCAGTTGAAACATCTCTAAGTGAAAGCTAAAGTTTGCCAGTGCAATACTCTTGATAAAGAGAATACTTGCACCTTTAGAGAGTAAAAATAAGCTCTAGGAATGTGAAAAACTAATTTGGTTTGCTTTAAGACCTTTCACGTTACAAATTAATCAGCTTGGTCCAAGAAGTCTAGAACTCATTAACTTTAAAGGCTTTGCTGGTTTTCATCGCTGAACTTAAGTTTTAACATAAATATGGCCTTTTTTTGGTCACCTGCTCCATCATGTTATCTCACCTGCCTTATTCTCAGCTCGGTCTAATGCATATTTATTTAGAAGTACTAATGAACAGAATGGCACTTACTCCATAGTTATTCTGTGTAGGATTGCACACTTACAGTATAAAGTAATATATGTTTACTTGGGAAGTAGCTTTCCTTCCATTCTTTGAAGCTTACACCCAGTCAGATCCACCCAGAGCCACAACCTTAGTCTGATATTAAATGTTGTCTTACCTAAATACTACTAGCATCTACATATTTAGAACCTAGTATGCAATGTAAATCTGAAATGGGCACTCCAAATTATTATTTTTTAAAAAATTTATACCAGAAAAAAAATCCCATGCCTAAAATCTTGGTGAAATAATTAAAAACTTAACACAAAATACTTGTTACCCAGGTTCTTAATTAGAATGTTACTTGTTCTCAGTCCTTTGGATACTATGCATACTGATTAAATCTACTTTCTCCCATGTAATTGTGCATGGTCATAAATCAATCAGTGGCTTTCAGGGTTCCTAATTGTATTACTGACCACATCCAGTACACCTTTTGATTAGCCTTTCAACAGTTGTACAACAATCTTGTGCACAAAGTAAATCTGTTTCTCCCATCAACTTTACTCGTATATGGACAAGGGAATGGTGGCTCTGTAAAGCTAGTGGGTGTGAACAGCTGGGTACAATAAGAGAAAACTGGGAAGAGGGAGTAATGTTTTCTGGAACATTGGTGAAAGTTTTAAGAGGTAGAAGAAAAGTTCAATTTATGCTGAGAAAAATTATTGAAAATGAGAAGATTGGGCAGCCTAGAATGATTTAAAATAAAGTAGAAATAAAAATTATTTTATTTTATCCTGGGTCCTTTCCATCCACAGAGTTTTGGTTCTGCCCCTCCCTCATGAATGTGGGGAAACCATAGAAGTTCAATTCCCATATTATGCAATGGATGGCAACATATATGTGCCTACTTCAGCGGGTCCATGTGCACACACCGCTATTAGATAATATGAGTTGTGGTGATTCACAGTCACTCAGATCCATGGATGGGAATCCCGCCAATACTGAAGGCCCACTGTACTTTATTTTATTTTATCAAAGACCAAGATTTCATCTTCAGTGTTATGTGAACCATATTGTGACTCTGTACTGATTCAGGTGGGCTAATTTAGTGACTAACTACATGGATGGGTAGAAAAGGGATTTTATGGCTGCCTAGAAATCAACAGGTAGCACTCCATTGCTTTGGGATGAACCTGAAAAATCGTTTGTACAAATATATTTTATAGCTACTAATAACTGCAAAATACTTCCTCTTTCTCATCACCTGCTAACAAACCATTCATGTCCACAATTGATGGTGGCAGCAAAAGTGTTGGGTGAGAAATGTGTTCAGTTTACACTTCTCAAACCTTAAGAGGAAATTGAAAGCAGACAGACATGAAAATCTGGGTTTTTCTGAACTTTGCACTACAACTAAGGATAAAAATGTGTATATTTGTGGCCCCAAAAAATGTGTATATCTAAAACAATGCATTAAACACACTATGTTTGGGAGGGGGGAGAATGTGCAAAAACACTTCGGGCAATGAAAAAATGATTCACAAAAATGTGTACATGTGAAAAAGTGAGCACAGACAGTCATACTTTTGGAAAATGCATGCAAAAAGGTATGTTTTACAAAAAAAAGTATGAAAATGTCAGTATGGACAAAATTGAGCCTAATAGAACTTTCCATTCCCGTGGAAGTAGAAATGAGTAACTGTTAGCATATGTCACCAACTTAAATTTGAAGAGTGGTAACTGAAATGAACAAAAGACACTGATGCATTCTTTATGGATGTGTTATGATTCCAAATATTATCTCAGTGCAGCAGTTATTTAGAAACCTGTGAAAAAGAGTGATATATTGTGTGGCCTAAGTAATAGAGGCAGTTGTCTTTTTGTACAGTGATAAAGGGCTACACAGTATGTTTTATGGGTTACTGTATGATTAATAGTCTTAAGCTAGGATTTCATTGAACTTGTGAGAGGTAGAATGAGAGACATTGGTAGAAATTCAGAAGGAGCATTAACACAGGACGCTTGGGGCTGGTGCAGACATTAAAATCTATTTAACTTTCTTCAGTCCCTTAGCTCTTCTTCCACAGTGTTTCCTCTTGACCAAAAGAGGGTACTATCAGGGAATTGTGTGACAAATCTTCCAATTTAGTTAGCTATTTTATATATCAGATTTTGCAACAATTCTTCTGAAATTCATTATTTTCACTTTTATTGTATTTGAATGAAGGAGCTACATACTAGGCACAAAGCAGCATCAGAGAAAACAAGGACAAACACATTTACCAATAGTTGCCCAAAATTGTAGGATCTGATGCTACTGTTTTTGAAAGTAATGCTGCAATGGTATGATATATCTTCTTTGGGGGGAATAAATACAAGAGAGGAAAAACACAACAGAAAATAGATTGGCATTATGGAGTCCACGACATTTGCCAAACAGGGTGAGGTTTGTACTGAAAAGGGAAACAAAAATGGAAAATATCGAGTGAACAGCAGGGCCTATTTTATTTGATTATGAAGGATGTTTCTTTATTCTGTCTGTCTTTGTGAATCTGAAAACAGTAGCAGGGGGTTACAAGCAGAGTTCATCATAGGATTGTCAATCACTGTCATTGAACATTTGCAATGGAAGATGTCTTTATTCAAGGACAGCTGGGCAAATCAGAAGCACAGATTTGCAGTTAGTGGTCTGTCCTGCCTACACTAAACAAACAGGGACAGGGCAGACAGACCGGCCTCTCACATAAAACTATAATGGACTTTGCTGACCTTGGTGCCCTCCATTCAGCTTCATTCCCAGATGCATAAAAGCTCCAGTGCCCATTCTCAATTTCCTTTAATTACTTACATGATGCAGATAAGAAAATGAACTTCACTTACAATCATCCATCACACACAGGAAATGAAGTAGGCAAGTTGTTTGAAACAGGAGGAGGGTTTTGGAAGTAAATAAAGCAGGTTGTTGGGGGGGGCAGAGTGGAGGGGAGAGAGAAATTATGGGTGTTTTCTTTTTCCAGAAATACCAGTTAAGCTGCAGCTACTCAGTTGACCTGACCCCTTCTCTTGCCCCAGTCCCCCAGTCTGTCTGCTGGTTGTAGCTGCTAGGCCATATTGAGTAGGAGAAGAAGGAAAAAAATCTCCTTGGTAAATATTCCTTAAAATATCTTTAAAAGGATGCGAGTTAAATAGGAGTGAGGCAAACATGCAGAATTGTATAGGGCTTAAAATGGTGATGACCTTTAGGTTCAGAAAATAAATTACCAGTTTTCACAAGAGATCTGGCAGAGGCATCAAGGATTAGCTAGCAGTTGTCTTCAGTCAGTCTTATTTGGGGGCTGGGGAGGCCTTTTCAAAGAGCCTGAAACTTTTTTACAATACTTAGGTTTTGTCTTTAGATTTTCCTGAAGTGTTGTTTTACTGCTTAACATTTGGGGAGAGGGTGGAAGACCTCATCTGTGTGAACAATTGTACTATATCCAGTGTTTATTCCAACTAGGGTAAATCTGTTGAAATGAATTAGACTTTTTAGTTAGCAATTAGAAATGTATGATTGATTCCAGTGCGTCTCTACTCTGCTTGAAACATATATTGGATTTTTGCCCATAAAAGATTACAGATTTGTAGGCAGTGCAGCATAATCTACAGTTCAAAAAATAATACAAAACCTGACTATAGGGGGATGGAGACCAGGGCGTCGGGGACGCCCTGGTCCAGAACGCCGCGGGACCGCGGCAGCCGGACCGCGGCGCTCCTGCGGCGCCCCTAAAAGGAGCTGCAAATTGCCGCTCCTTTTAGAAGACAGGGAAAGTGCGCCCTAAACGCGTAGGGCGCACTTTCCCTGTCTTTTCCGCCGCAGCGTGTGAGGACGCTGCGGCGGGAGGTTGCCCCGGAAGCGCCGGCCGTGTGGAGGGCCGGCAGCTCCCAGGGCGACCTCAGGAAGAGGAAGGAGCGCCGCTCGTGCAGTGGCTCCTCCTCTTCCGGGTCTCGCAGACGACTCTTTTAGTCGTCTGCCGAGGCAGTCTATGAACTTTAATTTGCCCAGATTCACATCTGAGAGAGCATTTCACTGTGAAAGTCCTAGAAAGTATCACTTGACCATGCCTGTGGAAAGAAGCTACTAGTGTCAAATACAAAAATATGAAAAAAGGCACTATTGAGGCATTCAGCTGAGGCACTTGTGCAAACACAAGGTTACAGAAGCACATTACTCCCATTTTACAACAATTTCACCAGCTGCAAGTCTTTTTCTAAGCTCAATTCAGAGTACCAGTTATGACCTCTCTGAGCTATGTCCAGACTATCTCAAGGAACCTATCTTCCCATGGCCATTTGAGCTCTAAGATACTCAGAGAAGAGACTTATGTCATTCTCATCACTCTCACAGGCATGTCTGTTGGGACTACAGGAGGGCCTTGTCAGTAGTTGCTCCCAGTATCTGAAACTCCCTTCCTATGCAGGCTGGACTGTTTCCTTCTTGTCATTTTATCACCAGGTGAAGATCTTTTAGTCCATCAGGTTTTTGGAAAGTGACTGTTTTACAAGACTTTTTCTTAGTGTCCTATACTACTTTTATCCTTTGCATTTACATGGATGTTTTTCATGGTTTTAATTCTGTTGGGGATTCAGGTTTCCTAAGGCTTCAGCCTTTGTTAAGGAAATAAAAATATCAAAGCCAAACCTGTTAGGGTCTAGCTTTAAATCAGCAGAGTAGCAGAAATGTGTCCTTTTCTAACAATGCTCCTCTAAGAACCAAGGCTGAGTCAAAGACAACACAAATAGGTTGTAGTTTAAAAACAAAAACTTTACTAATGACTTGACTCTAGATATGCATAGTGGCTACATCCTAACCTAGCTAATGAATAGTTCAGGTAAAAGAAGAAATCTTTATCTCACCATCTTTCCAAAGAAAGTTGAGAGAGCAGAGGGAGATGGGAGACTGGATTGTAGCAGGAGAATTTCTTTGCGTGTGAGAAAACTTCCTAAGGAAGTGAGCTGAATCACATGTTTTGTTTACCAATTTACAAAGTTATTTATTGCTCCTGTGATTCAGCAAGAACCAAATGGGATGTTTAGAAGAGGGGATAGAGTGGGGTTTGCATGCATGGAAGATCCTATCTTTCTTAGGAGAGGGAAAGAGAATGCAAAAATTTTCCAATAAATTCTATAGATAGTATAATACAATTTTAAATAGAATTTTTGTGTATGTTTTTAGGTACATGTCTTTTTACTTGTATTTATTTTTATTTTTGTAAACTGCCTTATGTCCCAGCTTTGGGAAGAAGGCAGAATATAAATAAAGTGATACAGTATGATAATCCAATACTATAATCCAATATGATAGTCCAGTAGGGTAAAGTAGGGATGAGTTGTATATGAGCACACTGTTCCATTCCCCAGCACTCCCAAGACCCTGACTACATCACAGAACTTTCAGTGAAAAAGTCCAAATAAGAACTTGTTAATCATGTTCAACTGAAGATCTTCACCTTCAGTACATATAAATCTATAACACAGCTGTGTGTGAAAGGACACAGGTGAGGGAGCATTTGTGTTTGTATATATCCGTGCCAACTTTTGCTGTACTCAAGATGTAGGCAGCCCTGATGCTTAGAAAAGTTACATTTTAAAGACTACAGGTTCCTGAAATTCACAGTCAACATGGCCAACATGGACCCTGGAAGACATCGTCCAACATTTCTAAGCTGTGAGTGACCCTGCACTGATTTTTATCAGCATTGCTGTGCTTGTGAAGATCATCCCTGAGCCCTCATTTGATTTGCTCTTTTATGATTAGTCACCTGGTTTGGTATTAATAACTACTATAGTCTATATATCTTATGCATCCTCTAGGGCTACAAATATGACTTTGTTTTCCAGTTCCATACTTTTCCTAAACATTATGTGTCAGGCTGGAGGATCTTCCAACCCCAATGAGTAGTGTATTGAACAGATTCAGGAGCTGTGAAAAGAAAAAGAAAGAAAATCTACATAATTAAACTTAGTTCTGTCTATCCCAATGCTTGTGGTTTTTTGCACTAAATCTCTCTCTCTCTCTCTCTCTCTCTCTCTCTCTCCCTCTCTCTCCCTCTCTCTCTCTTTTCCCTCTCCTTTAAGGATGCTGAAGAATATGCAGACCTCCCAGTGCGACACAATGAAGACCAAATGAACAGTGAATTGGCCAAACGTGTCCCCATTGAAGTCAATCCACATTCTTTTGACAGTTCACATACAAAAACCCATCTTTTGATACAAGCCCATTTTGAACACGCTGTGCTGCCATGCCCAGATTATGTCACTGATACCAAGACAGTGTTGGACCAATCAGTTAGAATATGTCAGGTATGATTATACTCTTTTATGATCAGTCACCTGGTTTGGTATTGATAATTATTATAGTCTGTACATCCTGGAACATACCTTAATTGTTAATGGAAATTGTTTGTTTGTTTATTTAAATATTTCTACAGTATCATGGGATTTCAGGGCAGCATACAATTATATAAATATCTCTGTCAATTCCAAAGAAAGAATAAAATAATTTAAACAGAATAAAATCATATTTAAATACAACATAGGATTAAAGCATAAAAGAAAGTCCACAAGGCAATGTAGTTTGAGTATTGGACTAGGACTCTGGCAAATCAGGGTTCCAATCCCCGCTCAGTCATGGAAACTCACTGACCTTGGGTAAGTCACACTCTCTATCTCAGCTTCAGAAGAAGGCAATGGCAAAACCCTTCAGAACAAATCTTGCCAAGAAAGCCCCATGATAGGTTCATATTAGAGTCTCCATAAGTCAGAAATGACTTGAAGGCACACAATAACAACGAGCAACAACAACAAAAACAAGCATGTCAAACATTAAAACTGCAGAAAATGCTAAAGCAGTTAAAATAATGTACATGTATACCTAAAAATACTAATAAGATATAATCTAATGTTAGACTACATCATTAGCATTCTAGCACATTTTTTTTAAATGCAAAGTCCTTGCACTCTTTATCTCTTACATTTGTATGCCAGCTCTGTGAAGTAGGTAGACTTTAACAATCCCATTTTACATGCTGTATAAGCAGAGGAATCATCAGATACATGGCTAAGACAGGAATTTAAATCAAAGCCATTTTGATTTAGGCAGTTATCTTAAAATTATCATGACAGCTAAACAGTGATGTTTAAAAAAAACTTTAAGATGACCAGGTTCTGTGGTTGGTAATGCTTTCAAAACAATGTTCTCAAAGCTGTGTAATATGATGCATCTGATAAAGTGAACTTAGGCTGCATCCACACTGCAGAAATAATCCAGGTTGACACCGCTTTACATGGCTCAGTGCTATGGAATTCTGGGAATGGTAGTTTTGTGAGATATTTAGTCTTCTCTGTCAGGGAGCTTTGGTGCCACAACAAACTACAATTCCTAGAATTCCATAGCATTG
Organism: Phrynosoma blainvillii; assembly: GCA_026167975.1. Classification (NCBI taxonomy): domain Eukaryota; kingdom Metazoa; phylum Chordata; class Lepidosauria; order Squamata; family Phrynosomatidae; genus Phrynosoma; species Phrynosoma blainvillii. The sequence continues at coordinate 133,943,505 of JANUYF010000001.1, forward strand.
AGCTATGCCAGTTAAAGTGATGTCAACCTGGAATATTTCTGCAGTGCAGATGCAGCCTTAGTCTACAAAAGCTTATGCTACCAACTTCTTTCATTTAATCTCTAAAAAATGTGCTAAAAATCCCATTTTATAATGGACTGTACCACTTCAGATTCCTGATTGGGGAAATGAATTTTGAAGGGTTCCCTTCATATTCCACACACACAGAAACACACACACCAAATAATCTTCCTTGCAATAATGGAGAGCAAGTAGGGCTAAAATATTTTCCACTGGTTTGGTAATATTAAAAATGTATTTATAGATTACTTTTTTGGACCATGCCCATCCAAGGTGAGGAACAATAGTAAAATTACAGTGGTCAAAATGCAATTGTTAATCCCAATTTAAGTAGACACATTGAATTAATGGAATTTACATAAGTGTTAACAACATCCTATTGATTTGGTGGATCTGTTCTAGTTGGGACTAGCAATTGCATTTAACCCAATAGCATTGCATATATTGTAACATAATGTGATATAACATCAGAATAAGACTTCTAGAATTTTTTTTTAAAAAACTTCAACAATATATTAAAATGTAATTTCAACAGCTGGTTTCTGGAATTTTTTTAGCAGGCAGAGGAGTTTTCAAAGTGGCACACAGTACACACACACACCCTTCGTCTGATGTTACAGTCTGTCATTTTGTCCTCCTGTATATATAAAAAAGACCCCCAACCAGAGATGCTGAAGAAGTGAATTCTATTTATTGCTTTTTAACAGATTTCCTATGAGGCCTAAAGCTTATATTTCTGCACATTTAAGCTTCTGATGAAAAAAGGACATTTTCATTATACTTTAGTTCAGGTTTTTAGAGTGTGCATTTAAAGATCACAATGGGGGTTACTATTTAAGGCCTTTGATACAAAAACTGTCCTTTTTAAAAGTGTATCTGTGCTGGAAGTAGCACTGTGTTGCTGTGGATAGGAACAGCATCTAATTCAATAAATATTTTAAATGCTTAAGTGTTAGCTTCAATTATTTCAGGGTAGCATATTTTTGCTGTACAGGTAGCATGTCATATTTTCCTAGTTTTTAATTTAAGAATATGTGAAATTAGTTGCTCTTGTTTCCCTTTTTATGCTTCCTTATTTGGAGTTCTATGATTAGTTCTCACTCTGCTGTTTGAAAGTGCCTACTGAATTTGTATTAATTGAAATAGGTAATTGAAGCAGTAATACCTTCTGTCTCCCATTCAGAGGGCAATCACTTCTTTGGAGGAATAATCTGACAGTGGCCTGCTTTACATTTCGATTGGCCATCAGCCTCCACTGGATAAGATATTTTAGCATTGCCAAGTAGTAAGACTGCCATGGTGCTCAGCCTTAACCTTCTGAGGAGTGTTTACCTATGGATGTGTTAAGCACATCACAGTAGGGTACCTGTGCATTGAGAGCGGAGTCTGGCTTTGGATGTTACACACACATTCCTTAGTGCTTACAGTGAAAGATTTACCATACAATCTGCACTGCTATATAACCCACTGGTTATTACAGCTGTAATGTCCCTCATCTTTTCACATCTGAAAACATGTTTTGATCTTTTAAATGCTTTCTAGAAAAATCAAAGTAAGCTATTTTGGGTTTTGTGCATTTCAGTACCTAATAAAAAGCATATTTTCATTGTCCTTGATTCAGCTCCCTAGAACTTGTATTTTAAATCAAACAAATCTTCATTAATATGGTGTCAATCATAGCATAAAACAAATAAGACAAAGAGATTCTCGGTTAATGTCTTGAAGATAAAGACACAAAAACATGCAGATGAGCTTTCACTTGAAGAGAAAGCCCTCTTAGTGATGAAGGGCACTTGTGAGTAGAAACGGTTGTGTTGCTCCTTACAAATAGAAGCAGGAGTCATTTCTTTCCCTGTTGCCATTTGCATGTATTTTCAAGAGTAGTCCAGCTGTTCATGCCTGCACTTAGGTTTGGGGTACATGTGTGTATTCTGCGTTAATATCTGCCCTTCATTAATATATATATATATATATATATATACAATGAGAAGATTATATCCAAGTAGTATCTTCAACACACACTGGCCTAAATCTATTTATTTGTCCAAACTACAGAAGGCCCATTGATCATGTTGATTTGCATTCACCAGTTGATTCAGTGGGTCTCTCTGTTTGGGTGTGTTCTAGTCTACTGGTAGTTAGATTTAGACCATTATATAGAACAATAAGCGTGGGAAATACTGTTTTTATAAAGGTTTATAGCAGGGGTAGGCAACCTAAGGATCCGGCCTCCCGAGACTTTTGGACCGGCCCCAGGCCAGTCCTGCCACCGCTGCCCCCCACCATGATGATATTGATTATTGTTGTTATTACTTGTTCTTGGGGTTTTCTTGGCAAAATCTTCACAGGGGTTTTGCCATGGCTTTTCTGGGGCTGAGAGTGTGCATGCATATATAGTTTTAATTTATTATTATTATTATTATTATTTATTTATTTATTTATTTATGGTGCTTCGCGCCCCCCCCCCAATTATCTGAGGGACAGCAACCCGTCCCCCAGCTCAAAAAGGTTGCCTACCCCTGGTCTATAGAATAACCTGATAGAGTTCAAAGATACAACCATGTTAATCTGTAGAATCAGTATGTAGAGAGATCTTGTAGCACCTTTGAGACTTAACTAAAAGAAAGAAGTTGGCAGCATGACTTCCTCTGAGGACGTAGTCTACAAAAGCTCATGCTGCCAACTTCTTTCTTGCAGTTAGTCTCAAAGGTTGTACAAGATCACAGAATAACTTGATGTTTTTCTTAACAGAACTTTGTTTAGCTTATTCAGATTAGACTTATTAATTGAATGGCCAGTTGCTTCTCAGAACACAGATTGCTGATTTCTGTGTAGTTGGAATACGATTCTTTGAATCCCTGCTCACCATGGAAACCCACTCAATGACTTTGAGCAAGTCACATTCTCTCAGCCTCCAAAGGAGGCAAAGGCAAACCCCCCTCCGAACAAATCTTGCCAAGAGAACCACATTATTCAATCACCTTAGGGTTGCCATGTCAGAAATGACTTGAAGGCACACAACAACAACTGATTGGCTCCCTCTTGTTGGTGTCTATGACCAGTGTTCAAATTAGAAGAGCCAAGAGCTTTCAACCCCTGTAGCTACTGTTTCTAGCAAGTGAGTTGGGAAGGGTTGGTTGGTTAAAATTATGGGAACTGAGGTATGGAGATTATAGATTTCATTCACATGTACAATTTGTTGTGTGCCTTCAAGTCACTAAGGCACTTTCTTGGCAAGATTTTTTGATAGGATTTTAGCATTTACATTCCTTTGAGGCTGAGTGAGTGTGACTTCCCCAAGGCACTCAGGGGATTTCCATGATGGAGTGGGGATTCAAGACCTGGTCTTCAAAGTCATCTAAATCTAACCATGCTGGCTCCTGCAACATAAGTCTGTATAACCTTATAATCAGTCTGTTGGGTAACTTACCATTTCAAGTAATGTTTTAAATACTCCACTATCCTCCTCAATATTAAAAAAAAGATGTGACCATCTCTCCTAAAACACAGATTTTCCTTGATGAAAATGTTCTTGATCATTCTTGATCATTCTTTAACTCAGGGGTTGGCAACCTACGCCCCATGGGCCGCACCCTGCCCGCCAACCCCCACCGCTGCGCGTGTTGCAGCCGCCATTTTGTTTGCCAAAATGGCGGCCGTGACTCATTTGTGCATGCGCAGTACTCCTGCGCATGTGCGAACGAGCCGCAGCCGCCATCCCGGAAGACCTGGGGACCAGCGACTGGCCCCAGGTAAGTGAACCTTGCCAACTCCTGCTTTAACTGATGAAATGCAGCAAAGGAAACTCTTTTTTTTTTCCAAATCAGGAATATTATTTATAATTATATCTCAAACTATATAAGCTTTATAAGCTAACCAATTAAATGTTAGTAAGACAAGGATGACAGAGGAACTGTGGTCTGAAGCCAGTGACATAATAAAAGAACAATACAGACAGACACTTTCAGTAAACAGAAAGAAAGAGAAAAAACCATGGATGAGAGAAAAAACACTACAAACAAATTAAATGTTTTGTTAGTAAGACAAGTAAGACTATGGTCTGGAGTCAGGGAAATAATAAAAGAAGAATACAGACAGACACTTTCAATAAACAAAAGAAAGAGAAAAAACATGGATGACAAAAAAAACACTACAAACAATGAAGAGAAGAGACAAAAAAACAAAAGGAAGATAGGAACAAACTAAGAATCATGAATGCAATAGTACAACAGTGACGAATGCAGAGAAATAGAAGACAACAACTAAAAGAAAAGAACAAGAGATCTATTTCACAAGATCCGGGAAATCAAAGGAAAATTCAGACCAAGGATTGGGACAATCTATGACAATAAAAATAACATAATTCAAGACCAGGAAGGAATAAAAAGACATTGGATGCAATATACAGAGGAATTCCACAAAAGAGATGGCAAAATGAAGGACACATGGAATGAAGAGCCATATGAAGATGAAACCCAAATCTACCTAGAAAATTAGGTGGAAACTGCAATAAGAGAAATAGCGAAAAACAAATGCAGATGAGGACTCCCAGCCCAGCCGGCCCTCACTAACACCGGGCCTGAGAGACACCTGCGGGCCCAGAGAGGCACCTGCGGCGAGTGGGGAGGGCTCCAGCGGTATTAAAAGCCCGCCCGGACCATCTTGCGGCTTCTTGAACTTCTTGCAGCGAGGTGTGGTGGTTATGAGACAACGGATTTACCATCTCAGCTTTAAGAGTTCCGCCCGGACCATCTCCTCCGCAATGGCGGTAGCGGCGGTGCCTTGTGCCGATTGTGACTCCCCAGCCAGCCTGCCCTCGCTAGGTAACACCTATGGCGAGCGGGAGGGCTCCAGCTCCAGCGGCATAAAAGAGCTCCGCCCGGACCATCTCCCCCGCAATGGCGGTAGTGGTGGTGCCTGAGCCGGTTTAATGATAAGAGAGATTATGGGACACTTTTGGGGGTGGGGGTAGGTAGAAGAGATGGGATTTTAACGGTGTAATGTATTATTGTACTACTGTTGTTTACTTTACTGTAATGTATTGAGGTATTATTGTTGTTATTGTTATTATTTTTGCAATGTATTATTGTATTATTGTTGTACTGTACTGAAGTATTACTGTTGTACACCGCCTCGATTGGTTATCCAGAGGGGCGGTATACAAATAAATCATATTATTATTATTATTATTATATTCCAACTGAACTGCTGCAATCCACATTGACAGAGTCAATTCTAGTGCTAACCAACATATGTCAACAGATATGGAAAACAGATTGGAAATGATCAATATACATCCCCATCCACAAAAAGGGAGACACAAGAGACTCCAGTTACTATAGGGCCGTAGCACTGATCCCCTATGCAAGCAAAATCGTGCTCAAAATTCCACAACATAGACTCAAACCATACATGGAGAGAGAAATCCCAGAGGTCCAAGCAGGGTTCAGGAAAGGAAGAGGCACAAGGGACCACATTGCAAACAGATGATGGGTAATGGAGCACACCAGGGAATTCCAAAAGAAAATCGGCATGTGCTTTATAGACTATGATAAATAAATAATAATAAATTTTATTTATAACCCGTCCCTCTGCTCGGCAATCGGGGCGGCGTACAACAGATTAAAAATACAACAAATAAAAACAATTCCTACCTCCCACCTCATTACCCACCCACCCCTTAAAACAGAATTAAACCATCAAGAAGTTAAAAACAAGCTGAGATAAAATACAATACAGCAGGTCACCTTCACAATATCAAAATTTCAATATTACAATATTTCAATATTTCAAGCCGGGCGATTATTCCGGGAAGGCCTGCCAGAAGAGATCCGTCTTTACTGCCTTTTTAAAGGCAGTAAGAGTGGTAATAAGACGGATCTCGTCCCGTAGGCCATTCCACAGCCTGGGAGCGGTCGCAGAAAAGGCCCTCTGGGAGGTCTGCGAAAACCTGGTCTTTATTGGTTGCAGCAGAATCCTCCCAGAGGACCGAAGTGCGTGGGGGGGATCATATAGGGAGAGGCAGTCCCTAAGATAAGATGGACCCAAGCCATGTAGGGCTTTAAAGGTTAAAACCAACACCTTGTACTGTGCCCCGAAACTAATCGGCAGCCAGTGGAGGGACTTTAGCACTGGTGTTATGTGCTCCCTCCTCGATGTTCCAGTAATTAACCTGGCTGCCATATTTTGTACTAATTGCAGTTTCCGAGTTAAGCACAAAGGTAGCCCCATGTAGAGTGCGTTGCAGAAATCCAGACATGAGGTTACCAGAGCATGTACCACAGTTTCCAAATCCCTCATGTCCACATAAGGGCGCAGTTGACGTATCAGCCGAAGCTGATAACAGGGGCTCCTGACCACCACATTCACCTGACTAGTCATGTGAAGCGATGAATCTAGGAGAACCCCCAAGCTGCGAACACAGTCCTTAGAGGAGAGTGTGACTCCATCCAGGACTGGAGACTGTATTCCCAAATCTGGTTTCAGGACTGTGACTGTCAGTACCTCCGTTTTGTCTGGATTCAGAATCAATCTGTTTTTCCTCATCCAATCCATTACCGCTCTGAGACAGTCATTAAGAGGAGAGATGCCATCTGAAGTCTGAGCTGATGATCTGGTCATAGAGAAGTATATCTGGGTGTCGTCAGCATACTGCTGGCACCAAGCTCCATGCCTCCGGATGATTTCACCCAGCGGCTTCATATAAATGTTAAATAGCATCGGGGACAGGATGGCGCCCTGAGGAACGACACAATTAAGCTCAATTTTATAAGAGCAGCTGTCCCCGAGCCTCACCCTCTGGGATCTACCCGAGAGGAAGGAACGGAACCACTGCAAAGCAGTGCCCCCGATTCCTAACTCTCTCAGCCGATCCAAGAGGATGGAGTGATCTATAGTGTCAAAGGCCACTGAGAGGTCCAAGAGCATCAGCAGGGTCACACTACCCCTGTCGATGCCCAAGCGGAGGTCATCAGTCAGAGCAACCATGGCAGTCTCCACTCCATAACCTGTCCCGAAGCCGGTTTGAAATGGATCAAGATAATCGGTTTCATCCAAAACTGCTTGGAGTTGGGAAGCAACTGCCCTCTCGATCACCTTGCTCAAAAAAGGGAGCAAGGAGACTGGTCTATAAGTATTTCTATCCAGGGGGTCCAGGGAAGGTTTTTTCAGGAGTGGCCTAATGGCCGCCTGCTTCAAACATGATGGTACTATACCCTCCCTGAAAGACGCGTTGATTGTATCCCGTAGGAAAACTCTCAACACGTCCCCCCCCCCGGACGACCAGCCAAGATGGACATGGATCAAGAGGGCAAGTAGTCTTCCTTATTTTTCCAAGAAACTTGTCCACGTCATCGGTACTCACAGATTGAAACTGATCCAGTAAATTGCCATCAACGGAGTTGCTGGACACCTCGTCTACGGATTCTGATGAAACAATGGCGTCCAAATCGGCTCTTATCTGAGAGATTTTACCTGTAAAGTAGGTATTAAACGCGTCACAGCAGGCTGTTGTTGGGTTAAGTAGGAGGCTTGGCTCCGGAGAAACCTTTGTCAATTCCCCCACCACCCTAAACAGCTCTGCTGGATGGGACTCTGCAGACGCAATGTGTGCAGCACAGAAAGATCTCTGCGCTGCACGCAGAGCCTCCCGATAGGAATCAAGATGCTTCCTATGGCGAGTTCTGTCGGATGAGAGCCGAGTCTTCTGCCATTCGCACTCTAGTCGTCCCACTCGCTTCATCCTCCTAAGTTCCTCTGTGAACCAGGGCTTACAGTTTGAAGTGGGCTGGAAAGGACGCTTGGGAGCGATTGTGTCGATAGCCCTGGTAAGATCGATGTTGTTGTGTTGTTGTTGTTGTTGTTGTTGTTAATATCCCGCCCCTCTGCAGAGCAATCGGGGTGGCTTACAACATTAAAATTTACATAAAGATATGTTAATACAATATAAACAGAACCTAAAAATCCTGAAACCCACCCGCCCCTTAAAAGGTAAGGGCTCTTCTTCTTAGTCTAGGCCCAATGGTGCTGGGCCTGGTGTCTCTCTCCCAGATGACATCGGATGGAATGGAGGGAGTGTGTTCCAAGTATTCACCAAGGCTTTGACAGATTCACCGGTGTTACCAACCATTAAACCCTCCAAGGCCTTCTGGAAACCAATAGGTTCCATGTGCCTTCAAGGGCGGACCATTCTCAAAGTTCCGCCACCCCCGAGGGGGCCAATAGTGGCCTTTAGCTCAGTCTTGACCTTTAGCTCAATCTATAGCAAAATCTTTGACTGCATAGATCATGAAAGGCTATGGAATGCCCTTAAAGACATGGGAGTGCCAACACATCTGATAGTCCTGATGAAGAATCTGTACTCAGGAAAAGAGGCTACTGTCAGAACAGAAAATGGAGAAACAGAATCATTCCCAATTGGCAAAGGGGTCAGACAAGGCTGCATCTTTTCACCCTATCTGTTCAACTTTTATGCAGAACATATTATAAGACAAAGAGGCTTGGACACAGAAGAAGGTGGAGTGAAAATAGGAGGAAGGAATATCAACAATCTAAGATATGCAGATGACACCATAATACTAGCAGAAAACCTCACAGACCTGGAACACCTACTAAGGAAGATCAAAGAAGAAAGTGCAAAGGCAGGCTTAATGCTGAACATGAAGAAAACAAAAATAATGACCACCAAGGGCCTTCACGTGTTCAACCTAGACAAGAAATTGAAATAGTAAAAGAATACCTGTTGAAACATTGATAGAAATGGAGACTGCAGTCAGGTAATCAGAAGAAGACTAATGGGGAGGGTGGCTGTGAAAGGACTAGAAAAGATTCTAAAATGCAAGGATATACAACTCAGAACAAAAGTTATCATCATACAAACCATTGTATTCCCTATTACCATGTATGGATGTGAGAGCTGGACCATTAAGAAAGATGATAGGAAGAAAATCAACTCCTTTGAGATGCGGTGCTGGAGAGGAGTGCTGAGGATCCTATGGACAGCCAAAAGGACAAACAAGTGGGTCCTAGAGCAGATCAAACCGGAAACCTCCCTGGAAGCCAAGATGACCAAACTGAGGCTGTCGTTATTTGGACATATCATGAGAAGAGGGGACTCTTTGGGGAAAAAAATGCTGGGAAAGATGGAGAGAAGTAAGAAGAGAGGAAGGCCACATGTTAGATAGATGAACTCTATTAAGGAGGTCATGTGTATTAAGGGGTTGCAGGAATTAAGCAGAGCAGTGGAGGACAGAGGGTCTTGGAGATGTCTCATCCATAGGGCTGCCTCAAGGGCAGTTAACAACAACAAAGACAAAGATGATAAAAGCCAGATATATTTTAATGTTCATGAGAGCATTTTGATTTATCACCTGCAATCTTAACTGTCTCTGTGTATGCAGTCATATTTCCTGTCAGCTAGAAAATGCTGAAGCAACTTGGGACATGAAAACTTGTTGTCAAAACTCACATCTGGTGCTGTTTGTTTCCATCATGGTGATAAAATATGAAAACTTAGGACCACTTTGGGAACAATGTAGTATGCCTAACTCCAGCTGTAAATTTATACGCCACTAATAAGAATACGGTAAAATTTCTAGTCATTGCTGGTGGACATATTGCATATCATGTGTTAAAACAGTTACAGCTAACTGTTTGCTGTAAAAGAGAAATATTTATCATTTACTGTAATTCCTCAAAATTTTACTGTAACTTAGAAATCTTGAAAATAAATTGTCCCATCACATTGAGCAAGGAAAAAACACTTTCATGCAGTCAAGGTACAGTCCTAATTTCACTATCCACCACCCCAGTAGCCTCTTATGACCCCCCCCCCCAGCTGTTCCTAGGAATTACATAGAGGAAGGATGTAGGGCAGGGAATTGCAGGTGAGAACAGCTAGCAGAAATAAGGAATGACCATTCATACTACTGCTGGTTTTTCTGGCTGGCCCAGTCTGCAGTGTCTCCCATGCTGCGCTCAGCGAAGGACAGGAGAGACCCTCTCACAGCCGCAGGAGTTTACCGCATACCATGCAGCTGCGGACAAGTCTACATAGCAACCACCAAACGCAGTGTCTAAACACGAATCAAGGAACATGAGAAACACTGCAGACTGGGCCATCCAGAAAAATCAGCAATTAGCAGAACATATTATAAACCTACCCAGGGTTTCACAGTATATATATACCCACTCTCTTCCATTCCAGCATTCTCTGAAGATGCCAGCCACAGATGCTGGTGAAATGTCAGAAAGAAACTCTTCTAGAACATAGCCACACAGCCCGAAAAACCCATAAAAAACTATGGATGCCAGCCATGAAAGCCTACGACTTCACAAATGCAAGGACCTTTGGTCCACATAGGACCCCCTATCAACCATTAGTCAATGTTGGCATAATATTCTAAACAATTCTTGGTGTACATGTTAAGTAAAGTTCCCAGAGGCCATAGCCTCCTCCCCCCCCCCCCCCCCCGGCTTTCTATAAGGTACAAATGTGAGAGTCTGAGCATTTTTGTTTTGTCTTGGAGTGTTGGGGTTTTCTGGATTTTTTATTGTATTTCTGATGCATTGCTAATAGATACAAATCAGCATGCACTTCTTATTGTTTTTTTATTATTACATAGATTCTAATTGCCCATACAGACGTACTTTCCATCTCTCTTCAGAGACAATTTATTTTGAAAGCTTGTGATTTTTGTATGTTTCTTTTTAACACCCCAGGTAGCCATAAAAACTGTTGCATGGTAGCATATTTGGTGACAGTTGGATGATATGGTTCTCCTTATGTACAGTTTGCTCCTCTTCCCCATCCCAACTCATGACAACCCTTTTCCCAGTTGGTGCTGGAGGAAATGACTAATGCTTAACCCATTTGTGTGATCAATTCACTTAAGCAGCTACTGTGAAATGTTAATCACAACTTTAATTTGTACTGCATTAGCATTTTGATTAACTTGTAGGCTTGCTAGCACACTTGAAGCACTTTTACTCATAGTTACTGCTCGGAAATGACTTTTTGATTAATTAAGTTTGTTAGATAGCAGCTGAGCTTCCTGAATGCTAACCTTATGGGGCTAAAAGTTCAGGAGAAAGTTATTGTGAACAACTGTTGCTATTGAAAAGAATTCTTGAAAATGTGTTTTAAATATTAAATTATTTATAAAATATTGAACACTACTACAAATTGACCTTAGCCTCCTCACACAGACACACACACACAAAGAAGGCACATTTAGTTGGAGCAAATGTTTGTAAGTTTTCCTTGTGTTGAAAAAATTGTTCTAGCTTTGAAATGGGTAGTGTGTTGTTAAATTTGTAAAGAACATATTATTGTTGTTGTTGTTGTTATTATTATTATTATTCACTTAGTTGACCATTAAAGGATTTGCTTTATCTATGAACAGGCAGACCCCTTTGTGTTTCAGAACATTATTTCATAAAATTAATGTTGATTTTGAAATGTAGGACATGATTTATCTTTGGGCACCGCCCACAAGGAAAGGCCTACATAACATTGAGTAAGTTCTGTTCTTCTGCTTCTCTCTCAGTGGCCTGGGATGGATTTCTAAAAGGCAACATGATGGGCAATTTGAAAATCAGCTATGTATTACAAAGTGGTTCCCAATAGGCAAAGGGGTCAGGCATGTTCAGTTTTGGTGGAGTAGTGTACTTGTAAATCCAGCAGAACCAGGGAGCAAAAAAAATCCAAGCTTCTAAAAGTTGAGTTTTATTGTTATTGTTGAAAGAATAATAACAACATGCAAAGTAAAATACAGTCCATTATAGGATCACATCTTGCAGATGTGGCTAAACAAGAACAAAACTACAGATCCATGTTTCCAGATCTTAAGGCTACATTGTGAAGCAGTATAAACATATTATAGATCCATTGAGAAGTAAAGAGAAGAAAAAATGCAATCCAGAGCAAGCAAATAATAATAATATCAATGCCAAACACAAAGTTTCTCAGTCCAGCCCCTCTCCACCTTTTTGGGTGTTAACCTTCAGGTTGATTGGATGATCTGTATGTGATGTATGCTAACCCAGCCTCTTGTTGTTCATCTTCCACCATGTGATCTACTTTCCCATAACAACCTTTTATTATTGTTTCCTTATGTAAACAAGGATGATTTCCCACCTAGTGGTTTCTCTATTGTTTTGTCTCTCTAGCCATCAGGACTGAGTTGTTTGTGCTCTGCCTAGAAGCTGTTCTCAAGTGGAAAAATACAGACACACACATCTTTACATTTCACCTTTGACTGCATAGCCCATCTATACTCTGACAAGGCAAGGCTGCATTCTATCACCTTATTTGTTCAACTTATATGCCAAAAACATCATAAGAAAAGCAGACCTAGAATCAGAAGAAGGAGGAGTAAAGGTAGGAGGAAGGAACATCACAACCTAAGGTACACAGATGATACCATAATAATGGCAGAAAACATCACAGATTTGGAACGGTTACTAAGAAAAGTCAAAGATGAAAGTGCAAAGGCAGGATTAATGCTGAACATAAACGAAACAAAAATTATGACCACAGAAGAGATTCATAAATTCAATCTAGACAATAAGAAAATCAAAATAGTTAAAGAATTCCTGTACTTAGCATCAAATATTGACCAGAATGGTGACTGCAATCAAGAAATAAGTTTGGGGATGGGAAGGGCAGCCATGGAAGAACTAGAAGGGTTCCTGAGGAGTGAAGATATACAATTAAGCACAAAAGTTAGATTCGTCTAAACCATTGTATTCCCCATCATCATGTATGGATAGGAAGGCTGGACAGTAAAGGAAGCAAACAGAAGGAAAATCAACTCATTTGAGAAGTGGTGCTGAAGAAGGGTGCTTAGGATACCATGGACAGTCAAAAATACAGATGGGTCGTGGAACAGATCAAGTCAGAGATCTCCCTAGAAGTCAAGATAATTAAACTGAGACTGATGTACTTTGGCCCTATAATGAGAAGGCATGGATCAATGGAAAAGACAGTGATGCTAGGAAAAGTGGAGGGTAGAAGAAGCAGAGGAAGACCACATGCCAGATGGATGGACTCAATCAGGAGGGACACAGGCATGGGCTTACAGGAACTATGTAGAGAAGTGGAAGATAGGGATTCTTGGAGATACCTTATCCACAGGGTCGCCATGAGTCAAGATTGACTCGAAGGCAGATAACAACAACAAATTACAATAGGTTATTGGTATCCTCTGGGGTTTGATTCCAGAACCCCTGTGGATACCAAAATCTTTGGGTGCTCAAGTCCCATTGTATACAGTGGCATAATAAATACTGTCCCTTATATAAAATAGCAAAATCAAAGTTTTATTTTTGGAATTTATATTTTTTTGAAATATTTTCAAGCTGTGGATAGTTGAATCCCTGTATATTGAGGGCCAACTATATTGTAGTTTGTATGCTTAATCCAGAATTTTGCACTTTCTTTATTTGTTTAACTGGAAATGTCAGCTCTTTGTGCTGGCATAATTTTTTCTTGTGTTAAAAAGTAATTGATGGGCCAGTGTTACCAGTTTATTATGTGGGACAGCAAATCCTAGAATTAGACATTTAGATAATTTCTTACTGAATCTAACTATAATTAGCATGTAATTCAGTTACTACAGTATTACTGTTTGCTTAATAAATTGCACAGCAATACATCTAAAACATATTGTGACAAAAGAAACATATTTTCAAAATATGTCATTTTATCTAATACATTTTAATTGTGGTTTTTCTTTATTAAATTTTGCTTGCCATCTTAATGCAACTGTGTTAGGTCCTGTGAATGGTAATTAATTACCTTGGGAAAGCACTATTTAATTCACTCTTATCCAAATTAATTAGTATTTAATAAGTACTAGGGTACACTGCTTAAGCCATAGTATGTGAGCAGATCTAGGATATCCTAGATATGATAAATATCACTGATATGTAAACTTGTACATTACATTATTTCAGAGTGATTCTGTTGATCACTTTTAAAGCCACTTTAAAAAGCATCTTGTATTATACAATAAAATACATGTACAAAGACAAATTCAGATTTTAAAAAAATTAAGTTTGTATTTCACCTTTCTCACAAAAAAAATTCAAGCCTTTCTTTAAAAGTAAAAAAAAAAAAAATCTGGATTAAAATTCAGCATTTAAATTGCTTCTAACATTATTTACCTTTGTTGTTAACTGCTGTCAAGTCAGTTTCGACCCATAACGACCCCTTTGAATGAAAGACCTCCAAGTCACCCTAGCATTAACTGTCTTGCTCAGGTCTTGCAGACTCATGGTTGTAGCTTCCTTGATTGAGTGTGTCCATCTGAAATGCCATCTTCCTCTTTTCCTGCTGCCCTCCACCTTTCCACACGTTAATGTCTTTTCTAATGAGTCCTGGCCAAAGTACAACAGTTTCAGTTTAGTCATCTTGGCTTCTGGGGATAGTTCAGGCCTTATTTTTTCCAGAACCCATTCACTTGTCTTGTTAGTAGTCCATGGTATCTGTGGAACCCTTTGCCAGTTCCACATTAAAAATGAGTTGATTTCCTTCCTATCAATTTTCTTCACTGTCCAGTTTTCACAACCATACATAAAAATGGAAAATACTATAGCTTGGACAATCCTGACTTTAGTATTGAATAGAATATCTTTATATTTCATGATCTTATCTAATTCCTTTACTATTCCCCTTCCAAGTTCTAGCCTTCTTATTTCTCGACTGTGGTATCTATTCTGATTAATGAGTGAGGAAAATATGGGAAATCTGGAACAATGTCAGTCATCATGTACTTTAAAGTTATGCAATTAATCTGTGGTCTTTCTTTTGTGTGTGTTGTGTTTTGTTTTCTTAATCTTCAACCGTAAACCTGTTTTTGCACTTTCTTCTTTGAGTTTCTTCAATAACCATTCCAAGTCTTTCCTATTTTCTCTTAGTAGGATTGTATCGGTGTTCCTTCCTCCATGTCTAATTCTACTTTACATATGATTTTCAGCATGAAGTTAAATAGAGTGACAAAATGCAGCCTTGCCTGGCTTCCTTGCTAATTGGAAACCATTCCATTTCTTTGTATTCTGTCCTAACTTGTCCTGAGTACGGGTCATGCTTCAAGAAAATCAAATGCTGTGGCATGCCCATTTTATGACCTGAAGCATAAGCTAATTTTCTTTTAAAATTCTTTTTTGTGCTCCATTATGCAATGTATGGTTCTTATATAATCCCTGGTGACTCTTCTTTTCCTGACCCCAGCTTGTACGTTTGGCATTTCCCACTCCATAAAAGTCTTTGTTGCAGAATGTTAAGCATCACTTTGCTCACATGGGAAAATTAGTGCAATGGTCCTGTTGTTACTGCAATCCTTAGTATCCCCCTTCTTGGAGATTGGCGTGTATATTGAGCATTTCCAATCCATGGCCCATTGTTTTGTTTTCCATATTTGTTGACAGATTGTTGTTAGGAGTAGAGTGGATTCTTTCTCTGTGGACTGAAGCAGTTCTAGTGGTATGACATTTGTTCCTGGTAGTTTATTTCTCCCAAGTGCTCTGAGTGTAGCTTCTACTTCACTTTTTAAAATTGGAGGTTCATATTCATATGTTTCTTCTTTAAATGTCTTTATCATTCTTTCATCTCTTTTATATAGTTGTTCTGTGTAATGTTTCCATTGTCTTTTTACTTCTCTGTGGCCATGCAATGTGTTCCTCTATTGGTTGTAAATCATCCCCTTCTTGGTTTAAATTTCCCTTTGAGTTCTTGGATCTTGTGTAAGAGATTTCTTGTTCTTCATTTTTTGTTTTCTGCTTCTGTTTCTCTAATGGTTATAGCAGTTCTACCTGCCCCTGTGCACAAGTCATTGAACAGTTGCATTCAGGGTTCTGTCGCCTTTAACTTTTGCGTTTCTTCCATTCTTGACTGTTTGAAGAGTTTCATCTGTCAAATATTGAGGCCTCTCTTTCTTTTTGGTTACAGATAGTGTCTTTCTGCATTCTTCCCTCACAGTGTCTCTGGCCACAGTCCAAAGTTCCTCTGGTTCTTGATCAGTCAGGCTTAGTAGTGCAGATTGGTTTTTCACTTTGTCTTTAAATCCCATGATGTTGTTCTCCAAGTTGGTTTAGAGTTCTTCTTAGTTTTACTCTCAATTTTGCTATTAGTAGTTCATATCTGTGCCATAATCTGCTCCTGCTGTTGTTTTTGCAGAAAGGATAGAGATTCTCCATCTTTTGCTTCCAATTATGTAGAAACTTAGTCTACTATGAGCATATTAAAAAAGAAAACACAGTGTCAAACCACAGCCTACTCTCTGCTAGAGCAAAAATTCTGCCAGCTTACTTGATTACTTGTATTATGCTTGTCCTAGAAGCGGTAGTACTACTATAAAGCAAAAGAAGATAACTGCCTCCAATATCAAGTTTGGTACACCATGAAAGTATCAAATGGGGGTCTTTTAATGTTCTCTCTAGGCTGCCTGAAAGTCTTAGTTTAGCTGTGCTTCTTTCTCACCAGATTTTGTGCTTGTATCTATCTCTGTCACATGTTGCAAATGAGTAGCACTCTTACATAAAAACATTGCTGAGATCTTTTCAATATCAGTGATTGGTTTGACTGCCTAGAAAGCTTTATGAGGGTTCTACAATATTCCTAATCCTTGTGGATGAAGAATGGCATATGTGTTCTAAATATAATTTCTATCCTAAGAGCCTTTGGAAGTTATTGTAATACAAATTCTTTAATAATCAACTATTGTAAAACTAAAATTATGGTTTTCTCTAAAAACAAGAGACGATTTCAGTGGACCCTTAATGGACATACCATCAAGCAAGTTAACTCCTTTAAGTATCTAGGGATAACTTTCCAATCTTCTCGTAGCTGGAAATCTCAAAGGTTAATTGCTGCCCAGTCAGCAAATAATAATGTCAGGACACTGATTCGTTTTTTCTTCACCAAAGGAGGGCAATTCCTACCAGCAGCATTGAAGGTGTTTCAGGTCAAGATCATACCACAATTGTTATATGGTATCCCCATTTGGATCCAAGGCTTTTCTGTAGAATTAGAACGGGTTCTTTCTGTCTATCTTCGAAAACTATTTGGAGTACCTAATTGTGTTCCATCAGCTGTTTTACGCCTCGAGGCGGGTTGCCATTCAGTTGAATGTATTGCCTGGAAATGGACCCTAATGTACTGGCTAAAAAATTTTTATGCTGGCACTGATTCGGGTTTTTTGCATTTAATTAAGGAAGATAGCTATACAACCCTCTGGTCTAAATGTATCCAGGAGAAATTGTTGAAATTAGGCCTCTCCATCAACTTTCTTATTACACAAGACTTGTCGAAAGCCCAGCACATTTTATCACGCCGCATTAAAGATATTGATAATCAATATTCTTTGTCCTCTGCTCATACCTCCTGTTCTCCTATTACTTTAGGGCTAAAATTTAATCTTGAAAGGGAAGCACTTTATCTGCAAAACTTGACTATTCCAAAGTATCGGTCTGTGTTCTCTAAAGCCAGATTCAGTGTAATTCCTTCAGCGGTTTTAGAGGGTCATTATAAGGGAATCCCCTACCACGACCGGGTTTGTCCCTGTGGCGATGGTTCTGTTGAGTCCTTAGAACATGTTTTGTTTTCTTGTAATTTTTATAAAGATGAGAGGCTAAACTTAATCTCTCCTCTCCTGCTTAAGTTCCCGGGCAGATCAAACAGCTGGTATGTGGAGTACCTGTTAAATGATTCTACAAAAAACAAAACAGAAATAGTCGCTAAGTTTCTCTTTTCTGCGGTTAAAACACGTAAGGTTATGGTTCAGCCTAACTGAATAGCCTCGTTTTCTCTTCTCACATATATATTTTGCAATTTCTTATTCTGTTCTTTTATTTAAAGGGTTATATGTAATGAATGTCTACTTTGTAAATTTATGTATTTAATGTTTTTAAGGTTTTATATGTTTTATATGTGTTCTTTTGCCTAATGGCCTGTTGGCTGGAATAAAGGCTGATTGATTGATTGATTGATATAATTTCAAAAAACCCTCTCTGCCATGGAGTTCCACAGTTTCAGTGGACTGGCTGGATCCGAAAAATAAAATTATGCATTATGAGAAGGGGTGGAATAAAAGTAAGTTGAAAGTTGCTTTCTTAATGGTAGGAGAGGAAAATCAGCCTTACTCAAGATAAAGGTAATGTTGTTGGGTTAAATGCCTGTATTACAGCCACTCACTCACAAACCACAAGGTTGTGAGTTCAATACCAGCCAGGGGCTCCTGGTCAACTCAGCCTTGCATCCTTCTAAGGTCACTAAAATAAGTACCCAGCTTGTTGGAGGCAATTAGCTTACACATTGTAAACTACTTAGGGATTGCTTAAATGCACTGATAAGCACTATAGAAATATACTTGCTCTTGCTCTTGCTATTGCTATTGAATATTTCAAAGGTAATAACCTTTTGACCCTATTATGTCAGTGATTGGATGCACAGAATTAGTACTTTCAGAACAGAACATGCCTGTTCAATATGTTCTTCCTCTAGTTGCTGCTGTATACCTGTGGTTGGCTTGAAGAGTGCTAGCAAAATGACTCAATTCGGTATATTGAGTATTTGTAGGAATTTCAATTTCCATTGATGTGTCAAGCATTTGTACCTTTTGCACTTAGTTAATGAATGAAAATGTGAGTAGGTTTCCAAGCAGCAAATGGAAGAAGCCAATCTTGACATGGTTCTGATTTTTTCACAATGTCCCTTTTCCCTGGATTTCACACCAGGATAGAGATGCAATGAATAAATATTATGGCTGAGAGAGCACAAAATAAGAGGGGTGGCGGGAGAGGATTTGCCTTGTGGGCCTTTAGGCACCTTGTGGAACATATGCTCAAGCTTTTGTTATTACATATTGGTTATGAATAAACCACTGTCACTTTCTGCAAAATTCTGTGTGTGGCAGAAGATTCTATGACAGCCTTCAGTAGCTGGCAGATTTCGGATTTGCTGACTGAGGTTCCTGCTCTTTGTCACTAAACCTTTCCCGTGACTGCAAAAACAGGTACTGTGATAGTGGCAATAGAATAGGCTGTCCAGCTCTCCTCTCTGCACAGACTACGTTTCCATCCCTATGCATAAAATAAAATAGTATAGGGAGTAAATATGGTTGTTAATCATTTTAAAAAATGTCAAGAAGTATTGAAGGGAACAAGAAAAGGAAGAGTTTAAGAAAAACAAAGAAAAAAAGAGAAATGTATTGAACACATTGAAATATGGCTCACATGACAAAATATTTTATAAATGTCATTTCAAAGGATCTTATTGTGACCCTTTGACAATTTATATGAGGATGATTCAATTTTAGCTGCCTTGTCAACTTCCTGTGGAATTGTAGGATTTACACCTTAGGGAGGGGCAGGTAGCATTCTTAGCCAGAGATCTCTAGTGCCTCACCAAATTGCATGTCCCAGGATTCATAGGATGCAACTACAGCAGTTGAAATGAAATCATAGTGCTGCAGTCGCGTGGTGTGAAAGAATCCTAGAAGCACAATAATACTTTAAGCAAAGCATATATTTACACAGCAGTTGATTGCATTTCAAAATTGATGTCATAAGAACATAATAGGGACTGTTCCTAGGAAAAGACATTTTCTTTTTTTGCTTTCCATCTGGCTGAAACTGAACTGCTGGCTAGGCACAATGCACATCCAACATTTGCCTTGCAGTGGTTGCCTTGTAGTGGTTACTAAAAAGAGAGACATGTGCCTGTACATAGAAACTGACAAAACAGGGTACTTAATATGAGGTATAGGAAGGGAAGTAATCTCTAAACCAGGGGTAGGCAACCTAAGGCCCAGGGGCCGGATGCGGCCCCCCCGAGGCCTTTGGACCGGCCCCAGGCCGATCCTGCCGCCGCCGCCACCGCCGCCCGCCATGATGACATTGATTATTGTTGTTATTATTTGTTCTTGGGGTTTTCTTGGCAAAATCTCCACAGGGATTTTGCCATGGCTTTTCTGGGGCTGAGAGAGTGTGCATGCATATATTTTTAATTTTTTAATTTAAAAAATATTTATTTATTTATTTATTTTTGGTGCTTCGGCCCCTCAATTGTCTGAGGGACAGCAACCCGGCCCCCAGTTCAAAAAGGTTGCCTACCCCTGCTCTAAACAATCTTTCCCTCCAAATGTGTTTGACAACAACTCCAGTCATCCACTGATAGCAAGATCAGTGGGGATGATATAGGCCAACACAAGTGGAGGGCAGTGGCTTGAGGAAGGCTCTATTAACTTGTTTTAGTTTAAAGATGTGTCCCAAATAGGCTCTAGGGAATCAATAGAGCAATTTTGGAGGATGGGTGTGATATGCTTCCTGAAGCCTTTTCATTCTTTTGAAGATAAATACTTAACCACTTGTTTTTATCCTGGAGAAAAGGAGAAGCCAGAGGGGCTGAAACTGGTGTACATATGGAGTAGGGCAGAAACTGGATATCACTCTTACTCCAAAACATCTGAAATGAGCTTCCCATGCACCTTCTCCTTAGCTCAGTTTTTTAAAAAACATACCGTAATTGTTGTGGTTGCTTTGCCAATGTTTTGAGAGAAGCTTCTGTCCCACCCCCATGAGATTTGGGACACTTTCAGCCTTAGAGAACATTTTGAAATAGTTTTCAGCAACATTTTGGATTTTTGTGGGGTTTTTTACCTTGGTCAGAAATAAAGCCTGTTGAAATGAAAGCATAGGCTACCTTTTTTAAGCTGTCTACCCACACACACACACACACAGCTTTTGTGTACCTTTTTAAACTCAACATTTTTCCCAGATCAGTGTAATTTAATTGAAATGGTGCTGCATGTGTAAACAACTCCTTTGTTTAAGAAAGATTCCACTGTTTAGTTTGCCTTAAGTAAATGCTGCCTTTTGTTTGTCTGTAAAACATTTGATTAAATGTGCGGGCTAATATAGACAGCTTAGCATTCCTCTAGTGGGCTGTAAAAGAAGTCTGAAGTATACATTCTAGCATCAAAATGCAGACTAGATACTCCAAGGAAAAGGAGGCGGGTGGAGAAAAGAAAAACCAAAACACTAGAGATTTTTGCTATTGGAAAAGGAAAACTTCTGTCAGTGCTCTCAAGGTTTGAATAGCTTCCCAAGTATTTTAATGTCAACATCCTTACTGTTATAGCTTCAATATAGCCTATTTGTGGGGAGGGGGCTGGTGTACAGATGAGAGAATTCTTAGTTTGATAACAACTTACAAATTTGGAGAGAGAAAAATCAGAAATGAAATGGAAATAATTTTTTAACAAATAACGTGTGAGAAAGCAAAAGTGAGAAATGTGTATATCCCCATTGCTAATGTCAACCAAGGGGCCCAAGAGCTCTGTGCCTGAGAACTCTAAATGCCCCTCATTGAACTGCAAATCTCAGGATTCCCTACAATGTTGCCATGGCAGTTAGGGTGGTATGTACCGCTGTAACAGTGGAGTGTGATAGGGTGCAGACTCAGCAGGATGCCAGCAAGGGGAAGGGCATATATCAATTCGATAACATAGGTAAGTGTTTCTGCCTTTCTCTAATGCCAAAACCCATGTATGTCCATTTCCTTTATTCAGGGATTTGCAACACTGATATGCTGCAGCCCCAAGGCTGTGAGTTCTCCCATGCTATCCCATAGCTAAAAAAAAATAACATAAAAATAAAATAATAATAATAATAATAATAATAATAATAATAATAATAATAATATAGAATTCAAAGATATAGCCATGTTAGTCTGGAAAATCAGTATGCAAAAGGATCTTGTAGCACCTGTGAGATTAACTGAAAGAAGTTGGTAGCATGAACTTTCCATAGACTTGAGCCTACTTCCTCAGATGCATGTTTCCAAAACATGCACCTGAGGAAGTAGTCTCAAATCTACAAAAGCTCATGCTACCAATGTCTTTCTTTCAATTAATCTCAACGGTGCTACAAGATCCTTTTGCATATTCATTTTTCCAGTCCATGAACAGTGATTTTGTGCAGAGTTTTGCTTGAAAAGGTAACGTGCAAAACATTTCCCAGGGCAAGACATTTCAGAGCCTGGGAATGACAACAGGGAACACCCAGTTGCATGTTCTCATACGTTGGGACTCAAGGATATGCAAAAGAGCTGTTCCAGATGACCCCACAAAGAGGTTCCTATCCCCCTGTTATTTTTCAACATAAAAACTACCACTTCGAATTACATTTTTGTTCTTTTAAGCCTGTATTTGATACCCCAGTTACCTGTCTTTAACAATCTCAAAGCTGTGTTCATTTGACTTCTGCTTATTTCATGGGATAATGATTCTTGGGTGTAAGTCAAACATGTAAAACAGGGGTAGGCAACCTTTTTGAGCCAGGGGCCGGGTTGCTGTCCCTCAAACAATTGGGGGGGCGAAGCACCATAAATAAATAAATAAATAAATAAATAAATAAATAAATAAATAAATAAATTTAGAAAATAAATTAAAAAAATAAAAAGAATTTAATTTTTTAAAAAATATATATATGCATGCACACTCTCTCAGCCCCAGAAAAGTCATGGCAAAACCCCTGTGGAGATTTTGCCAAGAAAATCCCAAGAACAAGTAATAACAACAATAATATCATTATGGTGGGGGGTGGCGGCAGGGGGGGCAGCGGCAGCAGGACCGGGCTGGGGCCGGTCCAAAGGCCTCGGGGGGCCGCATCCGGCCCCCGGGCCTTGGGTTGCCTACCCCTGATGTAAAACTTATCTCCACATATTATACAATTAATTTAAATGCTTCTCCCCACCCCCATAGTCAAGACATATGAGAACACTGTCTCCTTTTCATTTAAAAAGAAATGTAAATAGAGACTGCACTGAAAAATTCTGTAAAAGCCTTGGACTGATTCAAACATTTTTCAACAGCAGTGTGAACACTCTCACACTATTACATTTCAAAAAAACATATCATATGGATGAGACTAGCAATATATCCACTGTGCCAACATTGTTCTGTCCTATAGTTTGGTGACATTTATATGGAAAATAACCAGGTTGACACTCATATCTGTATTGTATAAAGGTGTGAGTGAGAAATTCAAATTCAGTAGTGTAGTTTATGTGTGGAGATGGAATGTGGGAGTTACCAGTATTGGTATAACACTTGTTATAATTGTTGTTTTAAAAACCAGTATCCAACAGCTAAACCAAAAGATAAGCTAGTATTACCTGGGTAGTGATCAACATCCTCTGTAGCCTGTTTCAGACAGTCAGCAATAATTTTAGATTATTAGAATTAGGCACAGCATGTTTGGCCTCCTGCACCTATCTTCCCCTTTTCTGTTCTGCATAGTTTTGTGTGTGTGTGTGTGTGTGTGCCTTCAAATTACCTGTCGACTTATGGCAACCCTATGAATTTTATATGGTTTTCTTAGGCAAGGAATACTCAGAGGTGTCTTTTTTTCCCCATTTCCTTCCTCTAAAATAGTGCCTACAGTACCTGATATTGTTGGTGGCCTCCCATCCAAGTACTGACCAGGCCTGACCCTGGTTAGCTTCCAAGATCAGATGGGATTTGGTGCCATTAGGGTATTTAGGCCCTTCTGCATAGTTACCCTTTTTATAAAAAATTAAAAATTATATTTTAGAGGAGAAAAAAATAGATCAGATTTCCATTTATGTATAAACCTGGGGAAAATAGTTTATTCAAATGTGAACTTGTTAAATCAAACTTGCAACAGTGACAGTTTGTGATCTAGACCAAGCAAGACATTGGTCAGGGCAAATGGACCCTATTTGTATTACTAGAAAATTTCATCTAAAATAGTAGAGGACATGAACAAAAAATTAGTTTAGTTTGGGAAATTTAAACTGTTCTTTTCTTGATTTAGGCAATGTTGGATGTTGCAGCAAACCAGGGCTGGTTGGTGACTGCCCTAAATATAAGCAGCTTGATACAGATGCTGATTCAGGGGCGATGGATCCATGACTCCTCTTTGCTTACATTACCTAACGTGGAATACCACCATCTTCACCTTTTCAGGTAAACATCTCTTTTTGTGTTTGGAACGCTGATACTCAGTGCAAGTTGCACAGCACTTAAGGAGAAGGGATGGGAACTGGAAGAAGATTGCTGGCCAGATCTATTACCCCACATGCTGAATCCACGTATCGGGGGTTCTTCCATGAATCAAGGGTTCATTCCAATGATGCCTGGAAAAAGCCTAGAAAGGAATATATCCAAACATTGTTGCGGTTCTGATACTGAACTCCATGGGTGCTTAAGTCCTGTTAAATAGAATGGAGTAGTAAAATTGTGTCCCTTATAAAAAATGGCAAAATCAAGGTGTGCTTTTTGGAATTTATATTAATATTTTCAAGCTGTGGATGTTTGAATCTGTGGATATGAAAGGCTGACTGTACCTTTATACATATCTGCAATGCAATTACACTTGGAATATTGTGTAGAGTTCACCTCAAAAACCATATTGTAAATGCGGAAAAGAGCAACTAATGTGACAAGGAAGAGGGAGAAACTTCCCTATGAGGATGTCTTGTAACTTTTAGAGCTTTTTAGCTTGGAGAAGAATTGATTTAACTGTTAGACTCTATAAAATTGTTGTGCATGGCCTGGAAAAAAATGGTCAGAGGGAGGTTTCTCTTTCTCTTATATAAATCCTAATGATCACTTTAACTGAATGATAGAATACACAACAGGAAGAACTACTTATTTATAAAAAAATAGTAAAATGCAGTATCATTCACTATCACAAAGTGTACTTGCTATAAGATTTTGTAGTGGCTGCTAACTTGAATGGCTTTCCTGTGAGACTGGACAAATAATGAAGGTATAATTAGCTACTAGTCACAATACTACCTCAAAATTCAAGTCACTATCTTGCTCAGGAGTAGTTGGAAGGTGCTGTTTTGCTCATGTGCCATAGATGTCTGAAGGATATCACTGGACCAGATGGGACTTTGAGCTCCAGCAGGGTTTTTCCTGTGTTCTTATTTTTAAATAATTTGCTGATTATATACCTATAAGTGGTCTTCAGAATGCTAATTAAAGAGATAGTCGTCTTAGTTTTGAATACATAAGGATGTATGAGGAAGATTGTCATCATGTTAATTTTTAAATTGGAAACTTAAATCAATAACATTAATCTACATGGTAAAGATCTTTTTCCTCCTTATTAGACCAGTTTAAAGCAAGAGGGTAACTGCTTAATGATCTTTGACCCTGTCACAGTTCCCCAGTGTGTGGTGTTTTGCAGGGAGGGGGTTTTAAGCTATGAAGCTTGCAGTATGGTGAATTTAATAGTAATCTTCCATTTTAGTTTTGTTAAACAAAAAAGCTGTTGATGTAAACTACCAAGACTGTTAAAGATCCACTTAAACTTTCCATTTTTCTTTTCCCTTTTACCTATTTTTCTTTTCCTTTTTACCTATTCATTCTATTCTTCCTGCTTTCCTTAACTTCACATCTCAACTGGGTATGTGTTTACTGTTTTGCCAGGAAATGGAACCAAGGAAAGAGAAAAGGCAGCTACCAGGGACCTATAGAATGTCTTCCTGAACTGATAGCTGCTTGTGATGGAAAAGAAAATATATTTGCCTCCATTGTAGAGCATGATTTGCAAAACACACATATTGCACAGGTAATATTTTCCTGTCATTTGGCCATTGTAATGATGAACAAATTCAATTTATATTCCTTTATATTGCAACATTCAGGATTTGGGAGTAGAAAAAGTAATGATGATGATGGCGGTGATGATAGAAGAGGAATAAACAATAAATATAAATAATATGTAGACTACCCTTACAAATATTTTAGGAACTGGTAGGAGGAAAACCAGTAGTTCGGTTCAATAAATTCTTCCCGTCACCCCACATAATTTTACCCAGAAAGTTAGTATTAGAGCCAAAATGTATTTCCCAAAGCTTTACATAATTGGCTTGGATAACAAGTTCACAACATACTCCTTTGGGAGGGTTGGCTTGTCATGACACAGTATTAATTATTTGTGTGCACCACAGTTTCCAATTGATGTAACCTCTAAAAGGTTGCATTTGGAACCTCCCTGCGGTTTCATGTTTTAGCCACACCAGGTACACAACTATGCAACATGTACCAGGTGTGAGAATTCCTTAGAATGTGGTTCAAGGCAGCTTGTGATTAAAAAGCACAAATACAGTGAAAACATTAAAGGAACAAAACATTTAAAACACAACTCTAAATTATGCCCAGTAAAAAAATACAGCACCTATCTGCCAAAAAGCCCCTGCCACAGGGAGTAAGTCAGGTGCCAAACACCCAGCATAAAAAAAAAATCTCTTTGCTTCCTAGTGGAAAGATAACAAAGAGTGCCCAGCCTAGCCTTCCATGCAAAGGAGTTCCAGAGTCTGTGAGTCACTGCTAAGAAAGCCCTGCTTTCTCTTTTTCTTGACTGTAGGAAATGGTGCAGATTCAAAATCAAGAGGTATATCTTGTCTTTCACATTATCTTTGGGGGGAAAGTGGGATACTAATAATAATAAAAACAACAACACATGAAGATCCATTAGTCACCATAGGATCTCTGCTCATAACAGACTTAATGTTTCTGTATCTTTTTAGAACCAACCCAGAGTGGAAGATTCACTGTGGTTCAGTTTGATCCTTGTTAATCATTATACAGGAATAGTTACTTACATAAGTAAATTTAAACTAGATACTCAGGGACGTGTGCATAATTTTGTAAGATAGACTTTGACATATTCCTCTCCACATATTGAGCTACAGCTCTCATCAGCTCCTAGCCAACATAGCAAGTAGTGAGGAATGATGGGAGAGCCAGTCTGGAGACCAGACAGGTGCCATTTCTGCGTGAAAATGATACCTCCCTGGTTGGTGCATGTGATATAAAATGTATGCAGTGCAAATGAAAATATTCAAATTAGTATGGAGTGATCTCACTACTCAAGTCCATAAATTGCTTAAATCTATAAACACACACCCTGGAGTTTGTTTGAATTAAACCTGAAATGGGAAAATTCTGCCATTTCTGCTTTTTATGGCAGGCTTGGGTGGAAATATATTAAAACACTATATCCTATTATAGCTGTCATATGTTGAATCATTTTCTGTATTCAAGAATGAGAAATTAAATGGCATGTTGCAAAAAAACCATCCATAGTTATTTTCAAGTTCTCAAACTCTTGGTGACTTACCTAAAGATAATGTATCCTTTGCATTAACTTACAGTGATCTAAAATTTGGCTTCCAAGCAGAAAGTAACTGTTTAAATATCTATAACTGACATCCATACATATAAGCTATTATCAATATTGTGAATAAAGATGCATTTAGAATGAAACAACCCCTTTTTAACAGCAGGTTTCAAACATTGTACATATGGACTTCAGTCCAAGTTGTGGATATGTTGAAAAATTAGAACATTGTTATAATTAGTTCAGGGAAAACTCAGAAGTAAACTAACTTAATTTATTTGCATAAATTGCTGCTCTGTTATCTTTAAAAGCAAATGCAAATTGGCTCCGTCTGATACGATGATGGTTATTTGGCTCAAAAGTGCTTCAATTTGCGTAGCAATCTGGTGTCGTCTCTGCAGTGAGACAATCTCAGGTAACATACAAATCCTGAATTATTCTAGAAATTAGTATGTTTAAAGCATCAATTTAAGTGCTAATTGCAGTAGTAATGAGAAAAAGCAGTACTACTGTGAGATTTGCATCTACTTCCCCATCAGTATGCCTGGAACAGCGGCTGACTGGCAGAGGATTTGGCTGCTAATTAAATAATTGTATGCATGGTAGTGTTCATGTCTGATTCAATAGATGAAGATTAATCCTCAGATAAATATGTTTGGCTGGTATTGAAATGTCTTAGCAGTTTCTTCAAAAATAGCTTTTGTGTGTGTTGTGAGTCCCTACTTTTCATGTGTCTGTTTTAATACATCAATAACATAAACTGTGCCTGCATGACACATCAAGATGTATGTGAGTGTAAATAAATACATTATGCTACAACATAGAAAAAAAACCTCTTAAAGTGCTTGAGATGGACATACTACTTCTGAAAAGGAAATCTATAAATGTATGCTGCTCCTGTTTTGGTTTTTTGGGTTTTTTGTCCCGTTGCCACATATATATGACTGCCACATATTGTTTTAAAATAAACCATCACAGAAATATTTTATGGGAATTAATTTTACATCCATCTCTTACTAAACCTATCATTAAACCAATTAGGTAAAAATCCACCATAAGCACAGTATCCACAACCAAAAGATTTCAGTAGGCTTTATTGCCTCCTAAGTTCTTCTCCTTGCCCTTGCCAAGCCAGGATACATAGCAAGTGTGTTGGAGGGACCCATTCTCTGTAATGCACACAGCCTGGGAAGTAATTCAGCCTGGGAAGTAATTCAGACTACAGAATTATAGCACTATTATTCCACTTTAACTGCCACAGTTCCTTTTTTATGGAATCCTGGGGTTAGCAGTATAGGAGGGGAATTTACAATTCTCAGACAGAAACCCTGGGTTCCATATGATGTTGCCATGGCAGATGAAGTGGAATAAGAGCACTATAATTGGGGGGAGGGGAGGAATATAATCCTGTTGGAATCTTGTATGCTGAGGTCCTGAACACACTTTGCAAGTGGATGCTGGCCATTGTTCTTTGTACCCTTTTTTTTTTAAAGGCAGTGCATTTTTTTATCACAAAAGTTTGAAGGACATCCATTTTACAGTGCCTCTAACCTCTGTGAGTTGTCATTTAACTGATTAAAATCTATGACAAGCCTGGCATCAAATATCAGACAGCCTGGGGTTTAGATAACCTTCATAAAGGAAGGATTTTCCCCCACCGTTAGGTAAAGAAAAGATTTAATTTGTATAGGTTGATTTGAGTTTTGATTTAGATTTTGGAGAAGAACCAATTACTGATGTTTGTTGCAGATTAGAAAAAAGTTTGACATAGGAAGATGGATGGCCAAGAGCTAATTGAAAATGTTTGTCAAAAGTGCACTGGACAGAGTTCCAGATAGATAGATAGATAGATAGATAGATAGATAGACAGACAATACATATGTCTTAGTATGGTAAGCAACCAAGTCCTATTAAAATTTAATTAAAACAGTGCCTGAAAATCAGAGTTTTCATATTATCACTAAACAGGAGTTTGTTTGTTTTTAAGGATGCCAAAGAAACATACAATTGAGAAACAGACAAGGGTCATATCTTCCACGTAATATTTTCTATAGATATTTATGCAGCCTTTCCTTATTACACATGTGATCTATCATTAGGCCCTAGGTCTTGAACTGTAGATTTCTAGGTAGCAAACCAAAATATATTTTCTGTGCCTCAGTGGCGGTTTGCCAGCATCAGCCATTGGGGAGAGGATTCAGCACCTTTTAACATTAGATGTCTTTCAAGTCTGGAATAAGCCCCACATAAGAGGCATTAGAGTTCTGCCATGGAAGCCACCAGCCACACTGAAAAGAGCATACAGGCAGCACTGCTTCTTCAGATATCTCCAGGCCACACAGGGATTTAAAAGGTCAAAACAGAATTTCAAAATGGACATGGAATGTAGCCAATAATAAGTAGAGCTCCTTGAAGATCAATACATCTCTAGATGCTGCCAACCACATGCCAGCTGCTACATTCTGGACTATATGCAGGAAGAAAACACCCATATCATTGTTGCTAGTATATTGTTGCCCTTTTGGAGCAAAGTCCTTTGCACTTCAATAAGCCTCAATAAGGCTTTTTAGCCCTTCTCTGCCTGCAGTGAAAACTACAATGGAGGCTCTGTCAGAATTCTGCCCTCACATCCCTTAGATACTCAACTACCTGGTCTTCACATCACAGAAAAATAGGAATGAGCAGATATGGGACAAAAGTGGGAATCTTTTGCTGTTCTTGAAGAAGCACTCCAAAGTTGCTAAGTTTTAGCCATGTTCAATTCAAAATATAGGTCTAAAACACTGCAGAAATAGTCCAGTTTGAGACTGCTTTAACTGCTCTGGCTTAATGGTAGGGAATTCTGGGAACTATAGTTTTGGGAAACATTTAGCCTTCTCTGTCAGAGAGCTCTGGTGATGCAAGAAACTACAATTCCCAGGATTCCCTAGCACTGAGTCAGGACAGTTAAAGTGGTCTCAAACTGGATTATTTCTGGAGTGTGTTTTGGACTGTAATTTCAATTGATGAAGAATGTTTTTAAAATCTGTTGAGAAATCTCAATCAGAATCTCAAGGAACTCTTGAAAATTGCCAAGTAGAATAGAAGAAGGGAGAATTATTATTTTAAGGACATTCAAGATTTGTCTCACTTTGTTTCAGTAAGAAACTTCAGAGTGTATATAACTTTACATCAGAATTTGAACTTTGGGGTAATTATCTGAACTGATTTTCTGAACTCTCTGCGGTTGGCCTTATCACTAATTAGCACTTCAGTGACTCACTCATTATGGATTATGTTGGGAAGATTTAATTCAGAATGTAATTATAAGTAGTTTTCAGTGGCTTATAGAAGAATACTTTAATCAGTAGAGGTAAGGCTTTTTTTCTAGTTTGGACATAAATTAATCTTTGTAAAGCATGTGTTATACTCTTGAGGAGTTTCATATTTGTTTTATTTGTGCAGAAGTAGTCAAATAAGCTAAGAAATGAAATATTTATGGTAACAATTCTGGCTATTATATTAAAACAAACAGATACATTGAATCTTATGGAAATGTGGTGAAATCTCCTCTCTGCATTGAGAGCCACATTGGAGAAAGAAACTGAGAATTCACTGGAGGTAGAATTCAAAAATTATACATTCTTGAGCATAAGCAACAAAACATCCTCTGACACCTTAAAAATGAACAAATTCACTGTAGCACAAGCTTACATGGACTGTACACCATTTCAACAGATGCAAGAAGTCTTTTCCAGAATTTTAAGTGTATGTACAGTACACACAATTGAGACAGGACTGTAGATAGTGAGGCTGGAAGGAAATTGAATGCAAAAAGTTTTGATGGTTATTAACACTGCCTGTTCACAGACTCGATGCATACAACACAAACATCCAGGTAAACAATTAAAACATGTGAGATAAGCCATTATCCCAGTTCAAACCTTTTTGTGATAAATTGTAACTTGAAGGCAGAGGACAGAGCAGGTATCCTGAAATCGGACTCTGGACAGTTAGGTAAGCTAAGAAAAATCAAGAGGCAGTAAAATCACCCACGTATCTTTGGTGATGGAATGCAGCGCAGAGAATGCGTTACTCATAAATGGGTGATCTTCCCATATAACTGGGTCACTGAAATATTTAGGGGCTACCAGAATCTAAATGAACAGGCCCTGAATCAGTGGATGATAAAAATGTACCATCATCAATTTTCAAAACTTGCAATTCCTCATTTAAAAGAAGTTTGTCCCCTCTGAAGGGTAGTAGACCATACCTGTACGCATAGCTTGACCCACTTGCTCCTCCTCTAGTCCTACCACTTTGTTGTTCTCAGCTTCCATTGCTATACTCAAAGTCAATTAATAAGCCTTTAATTGCTCATTTGGTTGGATTAATCAAATACTGTTTTAATAAACTCAGAAGGATTCCCCTAAAAAGTTGAGCCGTGTATTTTAACAGTGGCCAGTTATTCTTAATGCTAGTATTTCTTAAAAATGCAAAAAGATAGTAGAGATATTTCTTAGAAGAGATATTTCTTCTTCAGTAGATTTTTAGACAGTAGTGACTTTGTGGAACGTATTTCCACTCACACATATCAGGGCACCTCATTTTCTCAACTTTATAAACACTAGTTATTTCAGCCTATAACCCTGCATTGAACTATTAACCAAAGCTGTCAGAGTCCCACTACTCTGTTTCTGTAGGTGATGGCAGCTAAACTATCTTTTGCAAACTAGCCCATAAAGGTAGGATGCGTAGATGGACAGGTTACTCACCTGTAACGGTATTTCTTCGAGTGGTCATCTGCGAATTCACACAAATGGGTTTTAGCTGCGCATGCACAGATAAAACCCATTTGTGTGATTCGCAGATACCACGATGAAGAATCCCAGTTCACATCAATTTCCCTTTCACCCTCAAAAGATGCCAGAATGCAGAGAAGGGTGAGGACCCTCTGTGGGACCTAAAGGTACATCACACAATTTATGCTTTTTGTTCATAATTGTTTACTCATATCCAAATTGTACTTTTGATTCAAGCTCTATTAATTTATCAATGAAAAATTGGATAGCATTTATTTGATAATTTACTAGAATAGTGCTGTTAATCAACATAAGATCCTACAATACCAGTTGTATGTGTGGTTTCCTTAGGGACAGACCATCCTGCTTTAAGTTAATGCTGGGTAGAATAGAAGACTTTCATACATCTGATGTAATATGAGTAGTCCAATTTAACCTTTTCAACAGAATTGAAAAGGTGGGATTTCCTAATCATTTTTGTTCATAATTCTGCTGTGGTTGTGCCCATGGTTTCCACATTCTACAGGGAAATGAACTACTGAAAAGTGGAATATACTGGACATTATTCATGAAGCAGGAATTCTATTTCTGGTCCTCACATTTTCCAGAAAACCTCTTAAAATATTTTATGACAAACATTAGAGCAATGTGATTGAGGTGGATGCAAAATACAACATATAGATATTTAAAGGCTATGATTTTAAAAAAAATCAAACATCTCTCAAATTTCAGAATGAATGGGATAACTACAAAATGTGGGGGAAATTCCTCCCACTTGTACAGAATAAAATTTTGGTTAAAGCTGCAAGTTATTTCAAAGTGCATCTTTATTTTGATTTTATTTTTTATTTGATTTTATTTTTGCAGGCTTGGCATTTCTTGTCCCACTTGCCAGTAATAGAAGTCAGTATGGTTATTAAAGGTTGTTGGGATGGTGCAGTTCAGAAACAGAAGGAGTTGCCTGTACCAATGTTGACAGTGAGCATGCAGGATGACAAAAAGTGGATGAAGTTGCATGCAGATCAAGAATATATGCTCCAGATAAACCTGCAGAGATTGCATTTTGGTTATGTTAAGGTAGAGTATTCACTATTGTAATTGTTTAGTTCCTTGCATTGGTGCCAAATGCCCATTGCTGATGTTACTCTTAGGTATGTTATTCATCATGGCATGACTCCATCAGTTTTGATAAACCTGAAAAGTCACACAGTGATTGATAGTAATTGGTATGTTCAAACTCTTACTGTATAAATTCAGGATTGTGCCAACTGGTCCCATTCCATCATTGCACCCAGCAAAGAATGTGAAAAGACCATACAGTGAATCAATACATTTTTATAAATATGTTTACATTTTTTGCATTTAAATATGACGAACCAATTTTTGTACAGGTCATACTATGCTGGATCAAATGGTGGATCATTTCACTGTCATTGCAACCACTTCCATCAGCAGAAGCCTGCAAAACAAATTTGAGGCTGTGCAGAGAGCTGCAGAGGGGGAAGAGAAAAGGAGTGAGATGCATTGCACTAGCAGACTTCCACTATTGGAGTTAACCTGGTCTTTCCTTCCTTCCAGGGCAAGCAAGACAGCAAAGCAGTTGCACCTCGGTTCCCTAAGACCAAAGATGAAGGGTGGTTCTTGATCCTAGGAGAAGTTGACAAGAAAGAACTTATTGCTCTGAAACGAGTTGGATATGTCAGAAGTCACAGTGCAATCTCAGTTGGTTTTTATACCCCAGAAACCCCTGGAAAGTAAGATGATGCAGAATAGAGATCACATCTTGAATTTTTGAACTTTGGCTTCTTCCAAGAAAGAAACTGATACACCTTCTTTTTTTATATATCTTGCAGGTATATCTACACATTGTATCTTATGAGTGACAGCTATCTCGGAATGGACCAACAGTATGACATTTATCTGAATATCCTACCAGCTAGTACTTCTACACAGGTCAATACAGATATCTCTGATGCCTTAAATGACCTGGGTCTGAAACAATAAGGCCTATGTACTCTCTCTCCTGCTAGCATGTTCATTCTGGGAAAGGTAAACAGTGTTTGCCGTACCACAATCAGCATTGAACTTTGACATCCAGGAAATTGAACATGACTGCTGTATGGATTCTGATGACACAGAATTAGCCACAGTGGCCTTTTACCTGATAAAAGGATTGCATTTTTTAAAAACAGAAAATTTGTGTAATCCATCTCAGTAATCCATTTCAGTACCTGAAAGGAATAAATATTTTAATTTGCAAGCTCTACCTTTTCCACTAGAATACATGGAATTGCTATTGTCATCACTTGCTGTGATCTGGAAACATCATTTACAAATGAGCATGCGCAGTGGGAGAATTCACTACAGTAGCCTGAATTCTTGAAGAGCCAGCTGTGGTCCAGAAGAACTCTTTGAGAGTATGGATGTACACAGAGGATGCCTTTCAGACATAGCCACTCTGTGTCCATGCATCTTATCCTCTTTTTAATTTATGAGAAATAGGAAAAAGAAATATTGCTGAGGTGCATTGCAAACATTTGTACAGAAGACAAAATGCTTGTAACAAATATGTCATCTTGGAATTTTCTATGTAAAATATATAGGACAGTAGTAATAAATTTCAGCACTTGAGCACATCATATGTTTGAAAAGTCATTGTACCCATGAGCCTTTTTCAGAAAGTCAGCATGCACTGTTCTTTTGATGGATTCTGCCTCTCAAGTTATATAGAGAGGATCTAATAAGTTGATAGCTGAGTTTGACTTTATTATTACTAATTTATTAAAAGCGCTTCCAACATGACTTTCAGGACACATTGCTCTCACAAGTAAGTTCACAAAAAGATTTGGAACACAAAAAACATTAAAAGTAAACAAGAAATACCCTTTCGAAGCCATTACCTTCAGTGGGTACATTTCATCTATAAGATGAATCAATGTATATTTTATGCTCCAGATATATTAGTATGAGGGGGTATTGTAGTAAAGTTTTAATTATCACCTTTAAAACTTTTGACAGAAATTTTGTTTTGATTTGTAGTTAACTTATCTCTATGTAGTTACCATCCAGATTTACAAAATTTTCCCAGTGTTTCTTGACCCTCCAAACACCATTATTGTAGAAGTCTACAGATTGCGCCTTAAACCACTCTTCCACTTCATGAATGACATCATCTGTGATGTCAAATCAGTGACCCAGCAATGGATTTTTCACTTTTGGAAAAGAAAAAGTCACTTGGTGATGATGACACAAAATTTCATCAATATACCATAATAACTTCCAGGTAATAATTATTACTTTACGATACCCCCTCGTACTTCTCCATCTTACTTTATAGTCACTTCTGGTACAACTTGTAACAAAAATAAAGGACACAATGAGCTGATTTTCTCAACATGCACTTAGGGACCAGCAATGACACTGACAAAATTTCATCAATATACCATAATAACATTCGGGTGATAATTATTACTTTACGATACCCCCTCATATGTTTAGCTTTTCCTTTGCTTTGTTTCTATTCCTTTTCCTTATTTCTTTCTTTCATTTCTGAGAACAATAAAATGAAGAGTGCTTTGCTCATTAGTACATTATTGCTGTGTCTGACAAACATAATATTAAGAAGCACTGAAAAGCCATTGTGTTTTGTTGGGCACTGATAACTCAAGCTATTACTTTATTTCTTCCTCGTGGTCTCTGCGAATCACACAAATGCCTGCGCAACTAGCTCAGAAAGTTCTGGTATCACTGGGCAAAACTTCAGTTGAAACCTTTTGGCGGTAGCCCCGCCCACCCCTATAAATCCCCTGGCATTCCCACTCTTTCTCCAGTTCCTTTCGTCCGCCACATTTCCAGCTAGCAGAGAACTTAGGGCCTTTGCAGACTGCTAGAAATAGTGCAAATTGAGTCCACTTTAACTGCCCTGGTTCAGTGCTAGGGAATCATGGGAATTGTATTTTTTTTTCTGAGACATTGAGCCTTCTCTGTCAGAGAGCTCTGGTGCCACAATAAACTACAGTTCCCATGATTCCCTAGCACTGAGTCAGGGCAGTTAAAGTGGATTCAATTTGCACTATTTCTGGCAGTCTGCAAAGGCTCTCAATTCGCTAGAGTCACTCTCTAACTTTCGATTTTGACCTACAGCTTCTTGATTCTTGTTCTGGTTTTTTACTTCTTCAGATTTCAGCTTTGTGATTGTTTGCAGATCGGTTGACTTAAGGACTGTTTTCTGGACTTCGATTTTGCCTCACGGATGTCTAATTATGTTGCAAGATGACTTCCTTCAAGCGTTGCCTGAACTGCAACACCAAGATCCCAACTACTGATTGGCACGATCAGTTCATGTTGTGCCTGGGTGAGTCCTAAAAAAACAGGGACTTGAAACTTAAGGCAGCCCTTTGGGAGCAGGCCCTTAGACCAGCCTCAGCACCAGCTCAGGCCTCACAGGAGCCCCTGCCATCTACCTCCAGGGAAACTGAGAGTGAGAGGGGCAGATCTAAGGAAAAAGCCTCAAAAAAGGCTTCTAGGTCTGATAAGGACCAGGGCAATGGAGTGGGGGAAAAGACTTCAAAAAAGAAGCACATTGAACCCAGCGATGAAGATTCTTCTGAGCACCCCCACTCCAAGAGAGCCCACTCCAACTCTCCACGCAAATCTCATTCTAAAAGGGCCAGGTCCTTCTCTCCTAAGAGGTTCCGTCATGTTCTGGCTTCTGAGGCTTCAAAAACGCCTCCTGCCTCTCTTGGGTCCGAGTTGGCCCATCCGACTCCTGTTGCTAGAACACTCTCCCCCCCCCCCCAATTCGTGTCAAGTCTGAACTCCATGAAGAGCCACCAGAGCTGACACCGCAGATAGCAGACAGGCGATCCCTAGCACCTCTCGGGTTCGAGAGCATTCAGGTGATAGGTACCAATCTTGAGATCAAGCCTCCCTCGGGTTTGAGGCCAATCAAGCTTTAGCAGAGAGAGCTTCTGCACAGGACCCTCTTCTGTTGCAGTACCTCCGATTCAATCCACCATTGGGCCGATATTATCTACCTGTCGACCCTGAATCCTTGTGTCAGGACTGGCAACGTACCATGCTGACCACTCCATCTCAAGTGTTGCCTCTCACTCCACCAGCGCCGCCAGCTCCACCTCGGCATGCTTCTCTGTTCTCTCACAGGCCTCTCCCTCGCTCTCCAGAAGACTCTCCGGTTTCAGTCCATTCAGCGCTGAGGTCCGGATCTCCAACTCCCGAATCGGATGGAGACAGATCATCACCTCCTCCTGCTTTGGTCAACCTCGCATCCTCCTCCCCAACTGAGATGTCAGGTCCTTCATAGACCAAATCATCAGGATGGCAAACGCACTCAAAATCGAGGTGACCCACATGGATGATGAAGCTGTTGACCCAGTGGAGAAGAGGGTGCATGGTAAGGTGCCTACACCACCTGCTATTGCATACCTCCCATCTCTGGAGAAAATAGCAAAGAGGTCGTGGGTGACGCCAGCTACCGTGTCATCAGCATCCCATAAGATTGAGAACCTCTACCGCATCTCGTCTTCGGGACCGAGCTAGTTCTTTGAACACCCGCGGCCTAAGTCAGCCATTGTGGAAGGCTCACAGACCGCCTTCACCCCTCGCACCTCGACTTTGCCAACTGACTGGGAGAGCAAAAAGACAAGGTGGTTCTCCGTACCAACATCACATTCTTACCTAAAGTGGTGTCGGCCTTCCACATTAACCAAGACATTGTGCTGCCCACCCTGGCCCCGAACCCAACCACCGACACCGAATGGAGACTGCACACTTTGGACGTTCGTAGGGCATTGGCCTTTTATATTGACAGAACCTCAGGGTCGAGATGCTCAGAGAGACTCTTTGTGTGCTACTCTGAAGCCAAGAAAGGACCGTCGGTCTCGGCACAAAGATTTTCCAAGTGGGTGACTTCTGCCATCCATCTTTGTTACGAAGTGGCAGGCAAGACCCCACCGGGTCGGGTGTGGGGGCACTCAACTAGGATGGTAGCTGCATCCTCCGCTTTTTTGTCTGGGGTGCTGCTAGAGGATGTCTGTAAAGCTGCTGTCTGGTCCCAACCATTGACTTTTATAAAACATTACAGGCTGGACACAAGGGCCAGACAAAAAGCCTCTTTTGGGCGGACGATGTTACTGTCTGCTTTTCATTGAAAGATTATTTAAGGTGTTGATGTTGACTAAATTGCACTTTTCATTGCATACTTGAATATAATATGGATGACACTAGAATGCATTGGTGGTTACAGTTTACAGTTTATTATTGTTAATAAATTTCTTCTTGTTTGAACTCACAAGATTGTTGTGAGAGGACATTCCCTCCTCCACTGACCAATTGCTTGTCAGTCTGAATAATCCGTTGGTGTGATTTGCAGAAACCACAAAGAAGAAGGACAGATTGATCACCTGTAACTGTATTTCTTCGAGTGGTCATCTGCGAATTCACACAAATCCTGCCCATCCTCCCCACAGTCGTGTCCTGCTCATTGCTAAATTCATGCTGTCGCTGCCTGGCAGCATACATTCCGGAACTGGAGAAAGAGAGGGAGCGCCAGGGGATTTATAGGGGTGGGCGAAACTACCACCAAAAAGATCCAATTGAAGTTTTGGCCAGTGATACCAGAACTTTCTGGGCTAGCTGCACAGGCACAGAGATAACCCATTTGTGTGAATTCGCAGGTGACTACTTGAAGAAATACAGTTACAGGTGAGCAGCCTGTCCATCTTTTACCCATTGAATGAGCCAGCAATAGATGGCGGCTAAAAACTGTTCACAAAAATATGCAGTACCCAGTATTTAGGTTTGCCACTGTAACCAGAAGTTGCACATTGTTTCCAATCTTGTTTAATATGTTTTGTCATTGGCCTAGAACCTGGCACTCAATGCCTGCTTCAATGGAACTTTTTTCACCCTGCCTCCTTAAAACTGGCTCCAGATGGTTTCCCATCTCTTGACATCCAGTCATGGGAGTGCAGTGGAAAGGAAAACAGTTCCAGTTCCATTCATGAAAAGAGTTTGGTCAGTGGAACTATAATCTACTTTACAGCAGACATTTAGTAAATCTAACAAATAACAGAATGATGTGCCAGTACTAGTCTTGTGTCCTGTTATATTTGAATTGCAGCAAACTAATTTTGCTTAGGCCCCTTGGCTGAATATGTCAGATATTCCATCTTTAAACTTTTACACTATTTCAATACAAATATTACTATTTTAATTATTTTAAAAATATTAATGTTATAGTCATCATGCAATATTGGCTCAAATATAACTGTTTTCTTACTATATTTGAAAGCATGTGTTCAAATGCATAGGATTGAGATTCAGGCTCCTGTTGTCAGATTTGCAATATACTTATTGCAAAGTAAATATATCACATTGGAAAGAGTTTAATTTTTGATCCTCAAATTGTTGGCCCAAGGGACTGAAGAACGACATTTCTGAACATCTTCCATAAGGTGACTGTACCTGAGTTTTTCATTATTCCAACAGAAAGAATGGATTGGATAGTTATGAAGAGGCAGCCTTAAGTAGCAAGTACAGTGCACCTGTGCCAAGCGCAGGCTTGCCATCCACGGTTTGAGCAGACGGCAAGTCCCATCTTTTTCAATGGGTGTGTGTGCATGCAGCGGAA
The DNA here is from genome assembly GCA_026167975.1 of Phrynosoma blainvillii. Classification (NCBI taxonomy): domain Eukaryota; kingdom Metazoa; phylum Chordata; class Lepidosauria; order Squamata; family Phrynosomatidae; genus Phrynosoma; species Phrynosoma blainvillii. The sequence continues at coordinate 133,983,156 of JANUYF010000001.1, forward strand.
TGGGATTTAAGGTCCTGCTTTTTTTTTTTATCCCTGGGGGGATGTCCGGAATGGATCCCCTGTGGATAGCAAGGACATATTGTATCCCTATTTAACTTCTACTCTGGCCTCAGAGTAGCACACATATAATGATTGGATTCCCAAAGGTCGGTATAGAAATAAATTTTATTATTATTTTATTATTTTTAATCCATTGGGATTACTTACATTCTGAGAATTTTGGAATGCCCCAAATTCTGATAATGTTCAGAAAGTGTATCCAATCATTTTTTAAAATTTTATTTTTAAAAGCTTTTGGCCTTCATTAAAAACATATATACATACACATACATTACATATACATTTTGAAAACATACACAAACTAGACAACACAATTACAACTATCCATAGAACAAACAACAAATAAAATGACTTCCCTCCCTCTACATCATGAATATATTTGTTCTTTTTGTTTGTTTGTTTTTTCCCATTCAGTATATAAATTCATTATTTTTAGTATTTTCTATTCCTCCATCTCCCCATTCATTATTTAATATTTCCCATTCATATGAGTTCTACATATATTATAAGACATATCAGTTTTCAAATCTTCTATTCCAAATGCACTTTCCTCTCCCCATATTTGTGTACAATATACCCATAGGCTTGACCAATTCTCATTTTACTTATCCATTGATTGATTTCTGATTAAGCAAGTTGAATTAACTATTTCCATAAAATCACATAACTTAAGCAAGCACTCAGTAGTAGCCAATACTTCCTTTGCTTTCCATTTATTTAATAGAAAATAACAGCTTGCCATATTTTCTTTGTTTTCTCCTCAATTATTCTGAAAAGGTACATTTTAGGGTCCATCTTTATATTTTTGTTTTGTATTTACTTATGTTCCTAATTAGTGAATGTATTTGTTTCCAAGTTTTGTTTTATTTTCTGCAATCCCACCATATATGATAGAACCTTTTTTTCTTAGCACTTCCAACATTCATTTTTGTATATTTTTGCTATTTTTTTCGTGGTCAAATGCCACCTAAACTGCATTTTCCTTTTCTTCATAACTTAGTGTATGTCTTAATTTTACTTTCTCCCATTCTTCAAACTGTGTTGGTCATCCTAAGTCTTGGATCCATTTAATCATATCATTCTTAACACCTTTGTCCTCCATTTCTAAATTCCATTAAAGCGTGTCTAATTTTGATATTAAATGTTGGTTTTCATTCAGTATCAGCTTCCTCAAGTCCAAATCTTCTTTTACTATTCCATTAGGTTTCTCATCCATTTTTTAACCTTTCTGTTAGTTGTCTATATAGAAACTGATTGCAACATAGTCCTTCCTGATTTTATTCATCCACTGTCTTTCTTTATTTTCATGTATCCAGTATTAGAAGTTCTGCATATGTTAGCCATATCCACTTCCTAATTCCTCTCTTTTATAGAAGACTTCATTTATGTATGTCCATCTCAGTATTTTATAACTGAGTCCATAGCCATAGTAGAGATTTCCTTATGTAGTGATCGTTGAAGTCATTATTTACTTTTATTTTACTATACTGTAGATAAGTATGCCATCTGTATCTTATTTCCAGTCCTAGTTGTAAGAGTCTTCTATTCTCCAATCTTATACAATCTTTGAGCCATTCAAGACAACACACATGATAAGAAAATTGTATCCAATCATTTTGAGGGATCTCAGAAATCTAGTTTCTCTTATGCTGCTATGTCTAAAGATGAATAAAATAACATGACATATTTAAAACCACAGTGCAACAACATAATTCTAGGAACAGTGGTAATACAACAGAAATTTTAGTAGAATTTAATTTTGCTCACCTTTACAAGTCTTCTGATATTCCAAGATGTTGTGTTCAAGTGGCACAAGCAATTAATTATAGTCCAGGGGTTTTGTTTTGTTCTTTTCTATGCTTGAATCTCAAACAGTGGTTGTGGTGGTGTTTACCTAGCTCTAAACACAATGGCTATCAATATAGACCTGTCCAAAAGAACCAAAATCCTGAAGAGCTACCTGCTAGAGAAAGAGGAGAACTGGATTTCCCCTCTTGACCCTGGAGCCAACTGTGCCACACCTTACAAAGTCCTGGGGCTGCATGAGAAAGATGCAAATGGCAGAAAGCACTTTTCTCCTTCTGCAGGAGGAACATTCTTTGTGCAGAGTTTCACATATTCTGGATTCCAGAGTGACTAAGGGCCTAAGCAGACTGCCAGAAATAGTGCACATTAAATTGAGGCACTGCCCTGGCTCAGTGCTAGGGAATCATGGGAACTATAATTTATTGTGGCACCAGAGCTCTCTGACAGAGAAGGCTCAATGTCCCAGAAAAAAATACAGTTCCCATGATTCCCTAGCACTGAGCCAGGGCCTCAATTTAATGTGCACTATTTCTGGCAGTCTGCTTAGGCCTTAAATCAGGATCAATCTTGTTAAATCAAGGACATTGCTGAGCTGTTCCGGGGTGCTAAATCAGGGAATAGAATCATGTATCCTTCCAGATCATGTTACAAATGCAAATTCCAACATCCCTTGGAAACATAACTGAAGGGAATGCTTGGAACTGCAGACTGAGAACATCTGTAGTGACACATGAGCAATGAAATCTGACATTGTCCTTGTGCAGAATTATTACCATTACCATTTTGGCTGAGATCCTGCATCACATTGTACTGCAATGTGTAACTTTACAACAACAGAGCTATGTCAGTGATACAGTATGCAACCATATTGTATCAGCAATGGGAGTCCCCACTGCACGACAATGCACTATGAAACGAGGGGGCATTTTTCTGCAAGGCATCCATGACTTTCCACTGCCTGCCATTCTGAATTAACCCCATGGCTCTGTGGGGAGGCACTGCCCCCGCCCCCACTCCTTACACAGTCATTGCACAAGGGCAGCCTGGCCTGCAAAATGCCATACTACTTTGCATCAAAATCGTACAGTGGCCACGCTGCTGATTCCGCTTGTGCAATGGTCCCAGTGTTTCCTAGGAACACAACTCTTGCACAGTGCCACAGTTATAAACTGCATTATTTAGAATAGTTGGTTTACCAGATTGTAAATTCCCAATCCTGGAATAATTATAGAGGATGCCGGACTATATAAATATGTAGCACTTCTTAGTTATGCCTGTTCTCTGGGTACGAAGTATTCTTTTACCCAAGTGGAGCTCATCATGCCAAATCTCTGTGCCATCAGTATTTCAGAGCTTAGTTTCATCATTTAGGGCCTTTGCAGACTGCCAGAAATAATGCAAATTGAGTCCACTTTAAGGGATAGGGTTAGTGCTACGGAATCATGTGAATTGTTTTGTTTTTTCTGAGACATTGAGCCTTCTCTGTCAGAGCTCTGGTGCCACAATAAAATACAGTTCCCATGATTCCCTAATCCTAACCCTAACCCTTAAAGTGGCCTCAATTTGCACTATTTCTAGCAGTCTGCAAAGGCCCTTAGTTATGTTTGCCTGTTATACTTATTATTAGTATTGCACTGATTTTCAGAGTTAAATAATGGATTTCTATTATAAATGCAGAGTCTACATCATGGAAAATTAAGTAAGGCAATTTGATTGGAATCAGCTTTTATATAAAATGTTCATTTAGAGCTAAAGCCAAGACCCAGCTAGACTAAACCCACTAAGATCAATGGAAGTTTTGTGGACTAATAACTTCTCATTTTGATGGATCTATGCTTCTTGGGACTAACATTGCATTTACATATTTGATTAACACTTTGCCCACAATAAATTTCACTCAATTTTTGTTCACAAAAACAATTATAATTGTTGTTGTGTGCATTCAAGTTGTTTCCAACCTATGGCAACCCTAAGGTGAACCTATCACTGGGTTTTCTTGACAAGATTTGTTCAGAGGGGGGTTGCCTTTCTCTTCCTCTGAGGCTGAAAGAGTGTGGTTTCCCCAAAGTCACCCAGTGGATTTCCATGGCTGAATGGGGATTTGAACCCTGATCTCCAGAGTCATAGGCCAGTGCTCAAACCACTACTACACACTGACTCGATTGCATTATCATAACATTATTGATAGTGTTCATTTAAAATATTTCAGAGGTTTAAGTACTAACTACACCAATAAGTCAGTTAACTACACCAAAAGCTAACTACGCCGACAGGTAAGTTAACAAATCAACAATAATATTGACATTATATACATAAATCAGGCTTAATCTGGTTAAACCAACTGCAGAATATGGTTTATACAGACTTGATATTAAGAGATCAAGCCAAAAAAAAAAAATACTTCAAATATTTCCTAAGCAAAACCTTTACATATTCTAAACAGCTGACTGCAATTTACCTTGTTACCAGAAGCCATATTTTTAACAAGATGACAAAAGAAGTATCCCAAACACTTGTATTTCAAAAGAATGGTTTTATATGCTATATGTTTGTTACAGCATATAGAGTTGCCTGTTAAACTATGTGTTATAGAGTCAAAAGGAAATAGCAGTTATGTATTATGTAACAAGCACTTTTTTTGCTAAATGATGAAAGTATCTAAGGCCATAGGATAAGGAATTAGAGAGTGATCATATAACTCATGATGATAATAAAAGCAATGGTAAGAGTTCTTGGAAAATTACATCTTACTGAATTTACCAACCAAAACTCCAGACACCATTTGGACCGAAGATGTAGAGACAGAAACTAAAGAAGAATGAAAAACTATCACACAACCCAAAGGTGATTTTTTGTGTACTGGAAAACGTCACTGAAGTGTTATCATTTTCATTCATTTCCAAGAGTGTCTCTAGGGCTGCATGATTCCCACCCCAGAGAACAAAGAGTAGCAGCAATTGGAATTATAAATGCCACATGATTTTTTTAAATAAACAAGGTGGTGGGTTACAAGAGTATTCTGATTATATCACCAATTGCTTTGGTTAAGTTAAATATTCAGAAACCACTGAGCCAAAGACAGCCTCTGGATTTTCTTGATGAAATTCACACAAGGTTGAATTTTTTGCATGGCACCATCACTATGTAAAATTGAAAGAGAAGGTATCAAAGAGATGAGTGTGCAACACAGTAAAGTTGCTTTGCAAAGGTACTGAAATTGCAGACTGCTGCAGCAAATTGAGCAAATCAGTGCCTATCTCATAATATTTAGTTTGACTTAACTACTTGTTGGTCCATTGTGGGTTTTTTGTCTGTCGCTGTGCCTAATAAAGTAGCATGTTTGTTTTAGCATGGCAGAGCTTTTAAAGTCTGCCGCACTTTACCCATGTTTACTGAAGAAAAGCTAAACAGATCATCCACACTTTTCCTGAGGAGGTTTGGATTCTGCAAACCCAACAGAGAGACTAGCAGCAGTATGAGGTTAAACAACTGTGCCTTTAAGTGAGCGAGTATAATTTCTGTGCCAGGAAATCTTTTAAGAAGGATCTCTAGCACATCTACTACTTAGATCTTTCTGTCAGTTACTTTATAGAGAATTGCTTACTTGAGAGGAAATAATTCTTATTCAGGAAAGATTCTTCACAGTGATTAAGAGTCTTGGTTTGTATCTCCTAATGAAGCTTCAGACCTCCTTGTAACTTGACTCCTGCATTCTGCAAGTCAATGAGCCCTCCTAATGAACAATTTATCTGATTCTGTATACCTGGAAAATTACAATCTTCTCTGCTCTTGGCAACTGCAGAAAGCTCACACCTCTTCCTTACGGTTCGCATTGCCTAATGATTTTCATTTAGTATAGCCTTTGTAAAATACATGTGCTCTTACTAAACCACATCTTGTCTAAGCCCCACATAATTTTTAAAAGTCTAATTTTAATTTATTGTATTCTATTTGTAATTAAGACCAAGTATACTTTCCATGTAAATTTTAAAGATGCCGAAGGGTATAAAATTCTATGACCAATACAATTGTCCCTCCATTTTCGCAGAATTGAAGTCTGTGACCCTGGCTTATCTGCAAGGGATGAACAAAGGGGCACAAAATATGGCACATGCCCATGGTGTGCGCCTGCTTGCCCCCACAGACACGCACCTCCATTCAAGCCAATAGGGATTGAATATTTGCATTTTTCCTTTTTCACAGAAGGGGGCCGGAACAGATCCCCTGCAAAAAGGGAGGAGCGACTGAAGGAATTAACACAACTGCCTCCCACCCTGAACCCACTATTGGAACCAACTAAAGCCTGCTGTGACGCTTTTAATGACTTTTTCATAGATAAAATCTCTCAGATAAGGGTCGATCTGGATGCAGGCATTGTAACAGAGCCAATAAGAAAGACGTCCAGGGACTCTGTGAACTGTATTAACCTGGATCGATTTGAGTTTGTAAATACCGATGAAGTGGACAAACTTCTTGGATGTGTTAGGAGGACGACTTGCCCTCTCGATCCATGCCCTTCATGGTTAACCGTCCAGGGAGGCAACATAGTAAAATCGTTGCTACAGCAGATAATCAATACATCTTTCAGGGAGGGCAAATTTCCATCGAATTTGAAATGAGCAGTGGTAAAGCCCCTCTTGAAAAAGCCCTCCCTGGATCCCCTGGTAAAAAACAATTATAGACCAGTTTCGTTACTGCCCTTTTTGGGCAAGGTGATCGAGAGGGCAGTTGCCTTCCAACTCCAGGCAGTTTTGGATGAAGCCGATTATCTGGACCCATTTCAAACCTGCTTCAGGGCCATGGTCGCCTTAGTCGATGACCTTCGTCTGGGCATAGACACGGGAAGTGTGACCCTGTTGGTGCTCTTGGACATCTCAGTGGCATTCGATACCATAGACCAGGGGTAGGCAACGTTTCCCCTTTAAGGGCCGAGGGACTTCAGCTATTGGCCAACATGGGACTATTGGCCAACATGGCTGAGGCTTCTGGGAGTTGAAGTCCCTCGGCCCTTAAAGGGGAAAAGTTGCCTACCCCTGCCATAGACCATGGTATCCTTCTGGGACGCCTGAGGGAGTTAGGTATTGAGGGCACTGTGCTTCAGTGGCTCCGTTCCTACCTCTCGGGCAGATCCCAGATGGTGAGGCTGGGGGACAGTTGCTCCTCTGAAAGGGAGCTGACATCTGGCATCTGGTATCCAGTCCTGGATGGGGTCACACTTCTCCTAAAGGACAAAGTACGCAGTTTGGGAGTACTCCTGGATTCATCGCTACAGTTGACATCTCAAGTAGATGTGATGGCCAGGAGTGCTTGGAATCAGCTTTGGCTGATTCGCCAACTGTGTCCCTATCTGGACCAGGAAGACCTTGAAGCAGTAGTACTTGCCCTGGTAATTTCTCCTTTGGACTACTGTAACACGCTCTACATGGGGCTACCTTTGTACCAAGTTCGGAAGCTTCAATTAGTTCAAAATGCAGCAGCCAGGCTGGTCACTGGAACATCTAGGGCAGACCACATTACACCTGTGCTGAAAGCCCTTCATTGGCTGCCAATTAGCTTCCGGGTGCAATACAAAGTGTTGGTTATTACCTATAAAGCCCTATATGGCTCAGGTCCGTGTTATTTAAAGGAACGCCTCTCCCCACACAATCCACCCTGCACTCTCAGAACTTCTGGGAAAAACCTATTGAAATATCATAATGTTAGGTTGGTTTCCACCTCCCAGAAATCATTTATAGCTGGGGTCCCTAAACTATGGAATAGCCTGCCGGAAGAGGTTTGCACCATCTCTACGTTGGAGGCCTTTAAAAAGGCACTTAAAACAGAACTCTTCCGGTGGGCTTACCCACCCGACCTAAGATAACACTAGACAATGATCCCCCGGGAAGGAAGACCTCCGTTATCGCCTGGATTTGCTTTAGTAAATTTAATTGTCAATTTTATTGTTAATGTTAATGTTAATGTTAATTTTATTGTCTTGCATTTGTAATTTTAATGTTTGTTTTAAGAATTTTTATTGTAATTTTGTCATGTTTTTATTGCCATGTTTTAAACCTTGTTGTTTTATCTCTATTGCTGTACTCCTGCCTCAATCCATTGGGAGAGGCGGGACATAATAATAATAATAATAATAATAATAATAATAATAATAATAATAATAATAATAATTGTTGCTATTATTATTATTATTATTATTATTATTATTATTATTATTATTATTATTATTATTATTATTATTTATCTTAAAGCCCATTTTCATTTGCTCGCTATCACAAAACACAGTTATAACTCATAGGATTCTACTTCAGTTGCCATGACTATGCCCTATGGAATCCTGGGGTTTGTAGTTTAGGGAAGGGTATTTGGAGTTCTCAGATAGAAAGCTCCCCTACAGACCCCAGAAGTCCACAGGATGCAGCCATGGAAGTTAAAGTGGAATCATAGTGCTATAATTGTGTAGTGTGGAAGGGCCCTTGCTCAGTCTTCTCCCATATTACAATTAAAATGTATATGTCCAAATGATAAAAGAATTTTTTTTGTCTGTTTCCTTGCTTCCTTGTTTTTGATGGCCATGTCTTTGCATGTTTGAATAAGTCATAAGAGTGAGACAGTGGTTTTTTTTTTTTTTTTTTAGAAAACTCAGATTTCATGTTTTCCAAATGTCTGATGAATCCCAACATGGTATATAGTGGTTTGAGGGTTGGTCTATGACTCTGGAGACCCAGAGTCCCAGCTCAGCCATGAATTCCATTGGGTGACCTTAGGGATGTCACGTGCTCTCAGCCTCAGGGGAAGGCAAAGGCAAACCTCCTCAACAAATCTCAGCAATAAAACCCCATGATGGGTTCACCTTAGGGTCACTATAAGTCAGAAAAGACTTGAAGGCACACAACAAACTTACATTTAGTACAATGGTCAAATGCATCAGTACCCTCCTAGCTATGACATCTGTCTTGGAACCCCATGTTCAGGAGCATATGCCTCTGAGGGCACCTTCTGAGGCACAGCACAGGGCACAGCAGCTGCCTTGATTCTTTGTTATGGTCTTCCTAGAAGCATCTGGTAGAAACAGGAAGCTGGTCTAGACCACTGCTCCTTGTAGTGGTGGTCCAAGGATTGGTGCTGTTCTGGAAGCCATCATCTGCTGGTTTGCAGGTTTCTAGGAAAGAACAAAACTGTTGCAGTCAATGGGCAGAAATATGATACTGGTCCTGGGCACATTAGAAAAAAATAGCCAGTCCCCCACATCAGCCTGAGAAATATGGGGCTAGACTGAATTTTGGTCTGGCCCAATAAAGCTTTTCCTATCTTCATTTGCCCAAACTTTTGGGTGACAATTTTCTTCAGCCACCAGACAGATTATACTCCATTCCTCCTCTCTCGTTCCACACCTGCTGCTATCTTCCTTCAAGTCATTTCCAATTTATAGCAACCCTAAGGCAAACCTATCACAGGGTGGTTTGTTTTTTTTGTTTGTTTGTTTTTTTGCAAGATATGTTCAGAGGGGAATTGCCTTTGCTTTCCTCTGAGTCTGAGAGAGTGTAACTTGCTGAAGGTCACTCAGTGGGTTTCAATGGCCGAACAGGGATTCAAACCCTGGTCTCCAGAGTCACAGTCCAATGCTCAAACCTCTAAACCACCCTGGCTCTCAGTACTGGACACATTATCAGGATATTGACTACTTAGATGGATATTTATCTTGTTTTAAAATACTTCCACATGTATAAGTGCAAAATACATCACTAAGGGGTTTATTTTCCCAAATACGTGATATTATGGAGTCCTACTCCTTCCCTCTTCTGCCTTTTTCTCTTTTTCCCATTCAGTAGTGGTTTGATACATTCTCTCACATTCATGTATTAGGGATCCCCAGAGACTGTTTCTAATTTCAAGTTAAATGAGACATTTTCTCATTTAGAATGGCTATATGACTCTTTTTTTCTGTCTCTAAAGAGGTGTGACATTTTTAGTACCAAATCAGAAGGCAAGCACTGAAAACTCAGGATTGAAATTCATGTATGAAAGTCAAAGCTGTTACTGCCATTTATATGCATTCTACATGGTGTACCGTTGTTCACTACACACCCTTGGAAATGAAGTATGAAGCACTGTTTTTCCTTCACTCTTTATTAATATTTGAGAAGTCATTATTGTACTTTCATATATCCCTGAAGCATTCCCATCATGAAGCAGAAATTGTAACTAATTAATTGTCACATAGCTTTTATCTAAGGGATATGCTTTCACACAGTGCTTATAGTGAAATTTCCTCTCATGAATTGGTGTTAAACTCTTTCATTTCAGACATGTTTCTGATGCCAATATCAGTTTAAAGAAACTTGGTATTGTGGTTTTGGTTTTGAGGTTGTTTTTTTTAACATACCTTCATTTATCTGACAGTAACTGTTTCATTTGGGACTAATTATTCCATACAATATTGCTGCCAATGTCAATGTCTGACAAATGTTCATCTGTCTCTCTTTTTCAGAGGTGCTTAAGTTAACTTGTGATGAAATTCTAGCGTAAGAACGAAAGTGTAGATGCTATGTTGTTCAAGAGGATGTTTGCATAGATCAAAGATTGTCCTACAGGGAAAAAATTGCTCTCAAAATAGTGCCAACAAATTTGAGTCTTTCCAACTAGAGTGTTTCCAAAACACATAAGAACAAATTACACTTTTTAAGACTTTGGAATGCTACCACCAGTTAGAGTGGACAAGAGAAAGGCCTAAAACAATCAATCGATCATTGCTGAAGGTAAAGTGCAGGTCCCCATGTCTAACCTAACACTGTTAACAAGGTAGTCCAAAGAACTTAGACAAACAGTGGGGATCAAAGATTAAATTCAAAGTCTAATTGAAAATTTTAAAAAATGAATGTATTACCAGGTTCAGATACTATCTATATTTCAAAGAACACAACTTGTTCATCATCTATCAGAAATATCAAACCTATCCCTAACATTGGTCTTTGGGACAGGGAGAGTCAAATAAATTATCATTTGTCCAGCTTGTAACATCTAATGTGAGTAAATTTATGATGTTACCTTATGCTTTTCACCAGTTATATACCATCAGGGGAAACATAAGTAAATTTTCACTATTTAGAGTCTTATGAGTGAAATTAAGTATGTAGATGGGCAATCTGAATTGGACTGAATCTTGTTGGAAGCCCAACTAGAGTAGACCAACTGGAGCAATTGCTGAATAGTGAGTGAAGACTTTGGTGAATTGTTTTGATGTGATAGGTCCACCAACAGGATTCAAGCCATATGCTGGATTTTTTTTAATTATTATATTATTACCAATGTTTTTCGTCAATGTCTCCTATGTTACCAAATGTTCCTGAGTAAACATGGGATAAAGGAGTGGGTCCTCTTTTATGACAATAATTGTTTAAAGAACAGGCTCTTCTTTGTGGTGTCAGGACGGCATTGGTGTGGGGTTGGGGCGGCAATCGTGCAGCTGCCGCACCCCATCTCTGCCTCCAGGCCGGCCCTTTGGACCAATCTGCAGAGGCCCTATGTCAGTTAAAACTTCCATAGAAGAAAGGTCTGTCTGAGACCATGGAAAACCCTCTCCCAGTAAGAGCCACACCTGGTTAGATGAGCCAGATGTTTGCTTTGGAGCAAGATACTTTTGTCAGCATCACATCAACACACACAACACAAGACATTTTCAAGAAAACAGAGATATTGATAAGTGGCTTGTACAATAATGCAAATAAATTCAAAAGAAAAGACGGCAGTAAAGATAAGATAACGTCTTTTGACACTCTATAGATGTTGCATGTAAAAGATCCAGCTTATTCAAGTGAGTCTGTATCCCCAGGCAGAAAAGATGTATTATGAAATGTATATGGAAATGCTAGTTACTATGCTTTATTTTTTAACCCCCAATAGGCTTTGAAACATACAGAACTATGTGGTTTTGGTGGGAAGCAACTTGACAGAGTAGTGAGTTTCAAAGAGTGTTGTTAGGTTGTGTGTGAATGTTATTGTGCAAAAAAACAGGGTGAATGGTATCCGAATGTCAGGCATGACTTTTGGTAGACTCAGGTTTGCCTCACTTCTGGTTTCTTTATAAGCCAGTTTCTTTCCTTCCTTCTTCCTTTCTCAGTTCAATTGCATTGACATTATGTACCCTCATAAGGTTCCCCTCAGGAAGTTTACTTTTTTAAAACTACAAGTTTACGTTATTACTTTTAATTTTTTCCTTTTAATAAACAAACATACCTACTTCCGCTTAGCTAGGATAAACCACAAGTATGTAAAAGGGCTATTTCTTCTTTTTGGGTGTTTGAGCAGGCTGTTGTTTGGGTAGGCCTCTAACTATTAATTATTACAAATCCACCTCTTTTTTCCTCATACCCACAACTGGGATTTCAGGGAAGCAGTGGCAATGCAAGCATCTGTACTAGATGTAGCCACACATATCCAGTCCTCAAGAGTTTTGGCATTGGTAAAACTATGGAGAAGATACTGGAACCCTATAAAATGAAAACTAGAGCTCAGCCAATATTTCTCAGAAGTCATTCTCCTGAGAAAATGTCTAATATTTTTATTTTTATTTTTATTATCGTCTTTAGACATAGAAGACCACTTTGCAGAATTTTCTCTGAGTTTACTCCACCAATTTTTTAAAATGGTGCCTGCCATTCCAACCATTATCCCAGACATCCATTGGGCCTTTGTGGAGGATGTAAAATGGTGGCCAAAATAAAACTTGGCAGTAATGAATCCCACTTCCGGGAAACTCTGAGAGACTTTCTCCTCCTCCTGGAGAAATTTGGTCAAATACGGTAGTCCACCCCTCCCAACTTCTCATCCCACAAAAAGGGCAAATAATTTTGAGAGATCATTTGTGCACACCTATAATTACAAGGAATAAGGTCCATTTCTCTGTTTTTATGTTTCAAAGACAGGTCAGCTGAACTTTCCTGAACTATGTATAGTTAGCTGTACAAGCTGTACAACTAGGTACAGCTTTCCTGAACTATGAACGGCTCACCAAAGCCAAAGTAAATACAATCCAACATTCATGGTTGATAGTTTCCCACCCCCATTCTTTTGTTCTCTGCTGCTACAAAACTGCATATATTTTTAGCAGTTAAATTTAGTGCCTTTGTCAACTTGCATATTTAAAAAAAAACCCCAGAGGTTAAATAAATAAGATCACATCTGAAGGATGGTAGCCTCTGTGTATCTTTTGAAGAGAATGCACACTTTCTTGTGTGTTTATTCATGCAGAGAACGTGAAATTTTTAGTATCCCTGATTTGAAACAAGGAAACCCACCAAATAAAGACCTGCACTTGGGAGGAAGATAATGCAGGCAATTTCCAGCACACAGGCTTGTTATTTGGTGTCATGCAGAGTCAGGAGTTGCCATGGAATCCATTTGCTTCTAAACCAGCTCCTCCTGCTGGAATACTTCCTCATTATCATTTCTGCCATGAGCACTAAAAGGAGCTGAGGGGAAGAAATGCTACCATAGGGCAAAGTCAGTTGTACATCTGGAATAAGTCTAGAAATCTAAAATCTGCATGCAAAACTAGCTTTCAGCTCCAGGTCAGAGAGATGCAAATTGTAGATGTTCCTTTGAAGTCCCCCTCCCTCCCAGGTTTAAATTCCAAACTTCTAATAATGCAGAGCATAAACAATAGATTATGCTGGTTGTCACATTCAGTTCCTCAAAAGATCCTGGCTATTGTTTCTCTTTTAGAGCTGGGGAAATGACCAAGGCTGGAAAATAACAAGGTGCAGAAACGGAAGACAGTAAGAGCAGTGAGAACCCAAGTCTCTGCTATTTGTTGTTTAATGTATACTCTGCTTCAAAGGGATTATTTTTAATTATAGATAATATTTACATCTATGTGATCTCAGGAAAGCAGAGTATCTACATGGGAACTCTACAAGGTAGCATGCATAAGTTATGAATGGCCAACATTCATCAATGAATTCCACAGAGGAGTAGCACTTCTGTCTCAGTCCTACTCTTTCTCTCTATTATATCACACTTCCTCATCTTAGGAGCCCACATGATTCTTTCTTTGTTATTTATAAAGAAAAGTGTATGCATAATTTTTTCAGGGCCTCTGGGGAGGTTCCATGTGTAGAAACCCTTACTACCTGGGATGGGGGAAGAACTAAATGTGTTAGTGTTTTGTTCTAGAAACAAAAACTAATAAGGGAAAGATTAACCTGTAAAGTAGGGAAGGTATCATATCTTTCACTTTTTTCTTGACTCAGGTGTTAAATATCAAGGTTTTTGGGGAGAGGTGTTCTGTTGTTGTAAGAAAAAAATCAGGGTAACAGTTGCAGAGACATTTTGTAGGAAAAGATTTAGCAAGAAAGAAGTTCCTTTTATTCACGTGGGTAGAAACAGATGGTCTGTTATGACTCATCATTCCGGTATGGTTCTGGTCGCGGCAGATGTAATTCCTCAAATGAAGAGGAATTGCAAAGAACGGGGATGATGCTGCAATGCGCCGGGGATGGCACTGGATGGGGCGGGGTTTGCTGCGAAATCGTTTGAACAAAGGGGCAAAGGATCCGGAATGGGACGGGGATGCGCCGGGGATGGGACTGCTTTAGACCCCGTGTGATAACGTCCATGGTTTCACAAACCTTGGGAAATTACTTTTTTTTTTTTTTTTTGCACTACAGTTCTTAGAATTCCAAAACCAGCATGGAAAATGGCCATGCTATTTTGGTTCTTCACAGAACTTGGCACATTATTTGGCCTACAACCCCCAGAAAGTGAGTCTGGGAATTATAATAAACTCTCTTTCTTTCTTTCTCTTTTCTTCAGGTTCTGCTTCTTCATTTGGAAATAGAAAACAGAAAGAGGGGAGTATATAAGAATATTTTAAGGGGATGAGTGTGTGTGTAAAGAGAAAAAAAAGCAAGAGCCCTCAGGAAAAAATATCCCCCTCCCAACATTTAACATATCAAAATTGGGACATGTATGGCCAAGCAACAGCAAAGTATGCTCAACATGACAAAAGTTAAGAAAGAGGAAGAACACTCAAGCTAGGAGAGGCTGCACTTTTAGCTACAAGAGCAAGATCCACCCCTCCTCTCCTTTCTCTCCTGCTGAATTAACTGAGTGCAAACTACTTTTGCATTTTAAACTCCACTTGCAGTTTGCACCAATGAAAGTAAGCTAAGGAGAAAGGGGCAAAATGCAAGGAGGAGAAAGAAAATGGGACATCTTACAAGCAGCTCAAAAAGGGAGGTTGAAGGTGATTAATTGAGATTGTCTATTTCAGATTGAAAGGTATGGAGAAGAAGCTAGAGAAGAGAATCAGAAGAAGTTCAGGAAATAGCTCACAAAGAAGTGTGAGGAAAGGCTGTAGAACTTCCCAGCATGGTACTACCTTTCCACCCTGGAGGGATTGCATGTCTGATATTAGCACTGCTGCTGGCAGGGTCACATCAGGCAACTTTTGCTGAGGAGCCAGGTTAAATATGCTAACCTGCTACTGGGCATCAGCAGGCAATATTTACAGAGGATTTCTTAGAGAGGCAACAGTACTAGCAGCTTAGCTAACTTGTTAGTGCTGAAACAAGAGACATTGCTGGAAGATGAGACTCCCAGATCAGAAGACACTCAATGAGCAGCTTGGGAAGAGCAAAGGACAACTACAAGTAACACTCTGTCTAATAGTGTAACTGGACTCATCTGAAAGGTCAGCTGCTGATATGCTCAGATGTAAAAGGAAAGTCCAAAGCTGCACAACATATATATCAGAAACATGGAATGTGAAATGCATGAATTGGGGGAAGCTTAATATTGTAAAACAAGAATCAGAGCATATAAACATTGCAATACATGGGGTGAGCAAGCTAAAGTGGACACAAAGGGGTCATTTCTAATCAGATAATTACACAGGGTTTTACTCAGGAAATGAAAATCTAAAAAGAAATGGAGTGGCATTAATAGTGAGGAGAAAGGCAGCAAAAGCAATCAAGGGATATAATACAAAGTCTTATTGAATAAAAACAATTACGTTTCAAAGAAAACCTATTGATATGCCCATAATAAGCCATGTTTATACTCCTATTCAGGATCTTGAAAGCAACTGTTCAGCAACTTGTGCATAGGGATAAAGAAATATTATAATAATGCAAAAAAAAAAATGAAGACAACAACAAAAAGGTAGTGCAAGAAACTTCTTCCACAAGATCGAAGCAATCAAAGGGAAATTCAAACCAGGAGTGGGAATGCTATATTACCAATGGCAGAACATACTGTATTTCAAGAATAAAATATATTTTCAAGGGGGGAAAAATGGATTGGATGAGGAAAAACAGATTGAAGTTGAATCCAGACAAAACGGAGGTACTCGCAGTGACAGGCCCGAAACCAGATTTGGGAATACAGCCTCCAGTCCTGGATGGAATCACTCTCTCCTCCAAGGACTGTGTTTGCAGTTTGGGGGTACTCCTGGACTCATCGCTTCACATGACTAGTCAGGTGAGTGTGGTGGTCAGGAGTGCCTGTTATCAGCTTCGGCTGATACGCCAACTGCGCCCATATCTGGATATGAGGGATCTGGAAACTGTGGTACATGCTCTGGTAACCTCAAGGCTGGATTATTGCAATGCACTCTACATGGGGCTACCCTTGTGCCTAACCCAGAAACTTCTATTAGTCCAAAATATGGCAGCCAGATTAATTATGGGAACATCGAAGAGGGAGCACATAACACCAGTGCTAAATCCCTCCACTGGCTGCCAATTAGTTTCCGGGCACAGTACAAGGTGTTGGTTTTGACCTTTAAAGCCCTACATGGCTTGGGTCCATCTTACCTTAGGGACCGCCTCCTTCCATATGATCCCCCCAGCTCCCTTAGGTCATCTGGGAAAAACCTGCTTCAGCCGATAAAGACTAGGCTCTCTTATACTTCCCAGAGGGCCTTCTCTGCTACTGCACCTAGACTCTGGAATGGCCTGCCGGACGAGATCCGTCTTATTTCAACTCTTGCTGCCTTTAAGAAAGCAGTAAAGACGGATCTCTTCCGACAGGCCTTCCCGGAATAACATCTTCAGATGGGCGAGCCTTAATTGACCCATCCTATTCTGTCCCCTAATCCACTCGCCGACCTCATATTATACTGTGCTGTTATTTTTAATTTTTATTGTATTGATTTAATTTTAATTTAATTCTGCAAGTTTAATCCTGTTTTAAGGGGGGGAGGGTTGTTATGAGAGGGATTGTTTTTAACCTCTGTTGTTTTTAACATGTTGTAACCCATCCCGATTGCTGTGCAGAGGGGCGGGCTATAAATAAATTATTATTATTATTATTATTATTATTATTATTATTATAAAAAGATGATGGAAGAAAGACTCTGAAGAACTATATAAAAGAGATGAAAGGATGACATATTCATTAATTCACCAGGGATTATATTGCCACTATATGTTGACTCATGGAATGCACTAAAAGACTTTCAGAATATCAAAAGAAAACTAGCCTGTGCTTTATAGATTATAGGCTTTATGGTTATCATGAAATATTGTGGATCACTCTAAAAGAAATGGGTGTGTCACAATATTTTATTGTTCTGATATGTAACCTATAGTCTGGACAAACCCCTATTGTAAGGACAAAATATGGAGAAACAAAATGGTTTCCAATGGGCAAAGAGGTGCATTTTATCATCCTATCTGTTTAATTTATATGCAAAACATATCATATGTAAAACAGGATTAGATTCCAAGGAAGGAGGCATGAAAATTGGAGAAAGGAGCATCAACAATTTAAGATGTGCAGATGTTACCATACTACCATCAGAAAATAGTAAAGACTTGGACTAATGAAAGATAAGAAAAATAATGAATGAGCAAGATTACAGTTGAACTTTAAGAAATGGGGGGGGGGGGGGATGACCACAAATGATTTACTTAACTGTAAACTGAATGATGAAGACACCAAGATGGTCAAAGACATTCTAGGACTTGGAAGAGCAGCTGTGAAGAAACTAGATAAGACCCTCAAATTTAGAGATATAGTACTGAATACCAATTCAGGATTGTCAATACTATTGTCTTAGGGCTTTATCACAGGAAATCCTGTGTAGAAACAGGGTTTTAAAGCTGGGGGAAATCTGCAAAAGTGGGTTGATTTTCACACACATCGTTGTTAAAGTGTTGTTAACCTGAATGGAAAGTAGACAAAAGTCGTTCCTTTTTATTTTCAGGATTTTCTGAAAGTAAAAAAAGGAGCGGCTTCTGACTACTTTCTGTTCAGGTTAACAACACTTTAACAATGACGTCGTGTAAAAATCAACCCACTTTTGTGGGTTTTTTTCTGATTTGAAACCCCGTTTCTGCACGGGATTTCCCCTGTGTGATAAAGTCCATAGTATTTCCAGTTTCTATGTGTGGTTGTGAGAGCTGCACAGTAAACAAAGCTGACAGGAAGAAAATCAGTTAATTTAAAATGTGGCACTGGAAGAATTCTCTGGATCCGATGAAATGTCAAAGTGACCAATAAATGCTTATTACAGCAAATCAAGCCTGAGCTCTCACTGGTAATCAGAAATGATTAAACCGAAGCTATTGTACTTTGGCCATATCATGAGAAGACATAAATCACTAGAAAAGACAATAATGCTTGATAAAGTGGGAGGCAGTAGGAAGACAGGAGGACCACATTAAAAGTAGAGAGAGTCAATTAAGGTAACCAAAGTCCTGAGTTTGCAGATGATGGCAGAATGTCTTAGGGGGGTTGCAGACTGCCAGAAATAGTGTGAATTCAGTCCACTTTTAGGGTTAGGGTTAGTGCTAGGGAATCATGGGAACTGTTATTTTTCTGAGACATTGAGCCTTCTCTGTCAGACAACTCTGATGCCACAATAAAATACAGTTCCCATGGTTCCCTAACTCTAACCCTAACCCTAAAAGTGGACTGAATTCACACTATTTCTGGCAGTCTGCAACCCCCCTTAGTGATCTCTCATTTAGACAGTCACCATAAGTCAAAGCCAGACTGATAGTGTTGAAGAGTAGAAATAAGGGAAGACTTCCATAGGGAGTACCCATTCACAAGGCTTCTGGCAGAGGCTGAATTGTTTCAAACTCAGTGTCTGAGAAACTCTGCAAGCACTGAGAGGGAAACTCCTGGCGCAGCTTACGAAAAAAGAGTGGCAACAAAATGTCAGTCATTTTGTTCTTGCTGTGTGTCTCCAAGTCATTTTTTTTAACTCATTTTTGATTTAAGGCAAACCTATCATAGGGTTTTCTTCACATGTTTCTTCAGTGTAAGTTTGCCATTGCCATTGCAATTGCCATCCTCTGAGGCTGAGACCTTTTGACTTACATCATTCAATAGGTTTTTATGCTAGAACAGGGATTTGATGTTGGTTAAACCAAAGAAAATACCATTTATTGTCCAGAGTGAAAACTGAAGAAGACATCTTGAATAATGCATTCAGGAATACAGAGTTCACACCAGATAGTTATCTAAGTTCTTAAAACTTTGTGACTCAGGTGTGGTGGAATATTATTAATATTATTTATTTATATACAGTCACCCCTCCATTTTTGTGGGACACACACACACCCTCACAAAAATGGAAAATTGCAAATATTCAAGTCCCATTGGCTTGAATGGTGGTGCGTGCCCCATTTTGTCCACCTCCATTTGCCGCCCATGAATGAGCGAGGGATGTCGACACCAAGTCCACAAAAATGAAGAGGCGACTGTATAATTAAAATATGTAAGATAAAATAATATTGAATAAGATAATAATATACAAGGCGAACAAGATAATAATATACAAGATAATAAAATAATATTAAACACAAATTCAAAAGCTTTGGAAAACAAAGTTTTCAATTTCTTTTAGGGTAATACATCTGTTTTTAACTTGTTTTATGTTTTAAGTATATAATCTCTTTTTAGCCTTTTAAAACATTTTTAGTATTCTCACTAAAGTGAGTGAATTTGTTAGATTTGTTTTATTGTATGCTACCCTGAGATCTCTAGATAGAAGGTGGGAAATACATATTTTAATAAATAAAAATAAAAATAAATAAGGAAATGGATCCAGTAATTTTTTTAATGTAACCTCTCTAATGTAAACTTGCAAAAAAGAAACACTGATCTATAGAAAATAATAGTGTGTTAAGCTTATTGAGCAGCTTATATTTCATAGAATACATTTTCTGCCAGTTACATAATTTGTCGGAAAATATTATTCAACCAAGCATTCACTCTACACTCCCTTTTTCCATTTCCAATTAGAGCAATGGGGGCAGATTTCTCTACAACTTTCTCCATTTGCTCTATCACCAATTGTAATGCATGGTTATCAATGGAGATTTTTCAGACCTAGAAAAAAAACAGGAGTAAAAGGCATATTCTTGGCAAAGCCATCTGTGTGCTGAAGATTTTCAGACACATCATGCTTATCCAGGACTTCTCTCATGAAGACCCAGGAAATCTTCAGCAACAAACCATTCATGGGGAAGTCCCAGGAATGGTTTGTGGCTGGAGAATTCCTTGTTCTTCCCAGGATAAGTCCTGGATAAGGATAATATCATATGAAAATCTTAAGCACGATCATGCAATTATCCCGGGAGTATGCCTTTTTCTTCCCCGATTTTCCCCCATCTGATAATCTCCAATGTGTCCATGATAGCAATCAGACCATCTGACTTTAGAAGCATCCAAGTTATGTGGTGACTGTTGCCACATAAAGCCTTCCTCTTCCTCCCTCAAAAGTGTCAGTGCCAGCTCTTCTGAGCATCTCTATTGCTTGAAGCCTTCCTTTAGTTAGCCAGGTTTAGGCAATCAGTGTGTATAAATATTCTGAATGTGGATCTCTATTAATGTATCTAGTTACGAAATTTGCCTTATATTGCTGAAGCTATGCTCAGAGAGACCCAAGAGATTCAACACTTTCACTTGCAATGTCCCCTGAAGAAGACTGGTTTTTTGATTGAACCAGTCTTCATTTTTTCCAGAAAAGGGGCTAACATCCTAGGAATCCACCCCTAATCAAGCAAATTTTATAGTTTTAAGTAAATTTACCATGTCTTTGTAACCTCTGGACAATTTTGTTCTTATCTGCGCCTAAACCCAGCTAATTGATGGAAAGAAAGGGTAAGCAAGAAAGCAAATAATTCACATTTTATAGTGGCACCTATACAGGCCAGAACTGGATTAAAGACTAATTAGAAAATGAATCATAAATAAAACCAACAATATCATACTTTCCTCATAAAACTCTATGGTTCAACCAACATTTGAATACTGGGCATAATTCTGTTCACCATACCTTCTTGCAGAGCTAGAAAAGATTAAAAAAAGGAAACCAAAATTATGTAATGAATAAAGATACACCCCTCTGAGGAATGTTGGCAATGGCTGCATCCACACTACAGAAATTATCCAGATTGACACCACTACTATGGTGAAGTACTACAAAATTCTGGGATTTGTAGCTTTGTGAGATATTTAGCCATCTCTGTCAGAGAGCTTTAGAGACACAACAAATTACAATCCCAGAATCTTGTAACATTCAGCCATGGCAATTATAATTGTCTAAAAACTGGATTATTTCTGCAGTATGGATGCAGCCTTAGGCTTCTTCTGATTTCTTAATTGCAGTCTCCACTCTGAATAATGAGACTATTTAAAGGGGAGTAATAAAGATGTCGATATTGATCATTGTGAGGACAATGTGCAGGTCCACACCTTCACAATATTAAAACATAGAATTGTCCAGTAAAACTGAATGGGTAGAGATTCAAATAAGCAAATTAAATAAATAAAATGGAATACTGTGAAACTATGGAAATAAAACAGAACACAGTTGAACCGTGGAATTTGCTACCACAAGATGTAGTGACAACCACCAACTTGGATGTCTCTTAAAAAGGGATTTTGCAAAGTCATGGAGGATTGAGCTACTAGTCAGAATGGATACACATTTCTTCCAGTAATACAGGCAGTATAATAGGAAACACAAGTGTAAAATGCTGTTGTATTCCTATTGCCATAAGAAACTAGTTGGGCATTTTCAACATCTTCCTACCCAGACTGGCCTCTGTAACGTTAGCATTGCAATTTCATTACACCGCACCATTTTTTAAAAAATCTTACAGACATTATACACTAGGTGCAATGGCACACTGATGATTCAGATAATTCCTGCATAATGAAACTACACATGCTGATTCATACCAATTTGTTCCAGATCCAGAATGCACTAGATTAGTCCAATTTGGCTCCAGACAATAGTGCTTTGGATTCATCAAAACAAGTAGACATTAAAAATAAGTGAGAAAAGAGTAAAAGAGTAAACAAAATGTTTCCAACATGACCATATAAGGAAGATGTCAAGATGCTGTGATGCAGGAGAGGAATGGGCTGAACTCACTGACTGCTCTATTGTAAAATCTAGAGAAGCACTCTAGTAATGGGAATAGACTATGTAAGGCTGTTGTAGTTATATACAGTAGTCAATCTCCTTCAGTGATGATGATAATAATAATAATAATAATAATAATAATAATAATAATAATAATAATAATAATAATAATATATTTATATCCCGCCTTTAGCCAAGGCTATCAAGGCAGCTTACAATTAAAAGAATGTTTCTCCATTCTGTGTTAGCAACAGATTATGAAAGAGCTGTGGTGAAGGCAGGTGGTGGTTAGTCTTTCTGAGTCTTTCATTATTTTTCCTTTGTCTTATGAATAATAGCCTAGCTTAATTTTCTGGTTGTCCTTCTTCTCAATTTGTTTGTTTAATGGGTCTCTCTGTATGATAGCAAAATGTATTTGCCTCTTCTCTGCCCTAAATGTACATTGTGGTTGTGACTTAATTGTTAGATGGAAGGCAACCAATCTGAGTTACTACAGAAAAGGCAGGACATTGGGACCATTTTAAGGTGGAGGATCCCAAGTTTGCTACTACCCTTCACTGTATGCAGCAAATGAGCAGGGCTGACTGGCTGAGGCATTGCACCACCAACAGCCTGTGTAAGCCCCAAAATAGCAGCAGGTGGCCTTAGCTGGGACAGATGCAGGAACAAAGTCAAAGTAGGCAGACAGCCGGAACAAGAACTGTTAGTCAGAAGGAAAGGGTGATGGGTTAGCAGCTATCAGATCCCCCCTCACAGACACACACATGCAGCAAGAGGTTTAGGCAGGCAACTCTCGAAGAAATGGGGCAAGGAGCCTATGTGAGAGAGACGTTCCTAGTGGCTTCTCAGATCACTAAATGCTAATAACATTATTATTATTATTATTATTATCCCCCAAATTTGGGATTGAAACTGGTTTACAATCTAAAAACACAGTACAATTAAAAACCTACAAATGTGATAGTATACATTTTTATTTCTCATCTTCCTCTCCCCAAGGCTGAAGGCAGGGTACAACATAGGAGATTTTCACATGGGCAAAAGTAACATAGAATCCTGTCACTCTTGCACGATTGTGTGAAAATTATCAGATGACATTGCATGACATCATGATAATCCTGTCCTTATCCTGTGAATAAAGAATTCTCCTATCACTTTTTATCCACGAGAAAGCCCCATGCATAAAAAGTGATACTAGAATTCCTCTTTATTCATGGGATAATGATGAAATTATCGCAACCTCGTCTGATAATCTTCACACAATTGTGCTATAGTGACGGGAGCATCCCACTATGTGAAAATCTCCATAGATTAAAACGCAATATATAACCAACCACTTCAAACCATTTAAACACCTAGGTCAAAGCACGTAAACATAGGATTAAGATGACCATTATACATTAAAATCATCCAGACATAAAATTAAAAACATAATAATTTAAAATTCATAGTTTAGAATCGACTGGGTAGGCTGGAAGACATTGATCTTTAATACTGTTTTAAATTTAGACAGCCTATTTAGCTGTCAAATGCCTTAAAGGGGGAACAGGGGCCCTGTCAGGAGAATCTTAGCATTTCAATTGCTAGGCATAAAAAATAAAGCATGATCTCATCAACTCTCTTCCACTGAATTAGGCTTCAGACTGAATTGGGGCCCTACATACAGGTGTACTCCACACAGAAGCAGGCAGAACTATTGACACATTAATGAGGGACATCCTTTTAGTGCAGGAGTGGGAATCATGCAGTCCTCCAAGTGTTGTTGAATTGCAACTCCCAGTATTCTTCACCAATGGCTGTGGCCCTCAAATTTCAGGGAGTTGCAGTTCAGCAACATCTTTGGGGCCCACAGGATTCCTATTCCCGTTCTAGCCAAATAGAAGTCCCAAGGCTCATGGAGAATGTTAACCTTATGCCTCGAGGTTTGTTTGTTTTTTAAAACTGATCCATTTAATAGATTAAATCATTGCAATCCTATGCACAATTACATGAAAGTAAACCCCACTAGAATTAGAGGGGCTTTAGTTCTTAGCAGAGGATCAAGAAAACAGCAGGATGCTAGCAGCATCCAAGAAGAATTGCTGGTACCTTGATTTTAAAACTCCCTGAGGAATTGACAGTGTATAAGCCAGGGATGGGGACCATGTAGACCAGAGCTGGCCAACTGCCAGTGGTTGGGGGCGGCATTGTCATCTCTCCACCACAACCAGGACTTTGGAGAACTATACACACAGTCTGCCATTGCCCCAATTTCTAAAATCTTTTAGAGGGATTGCTTTGGTTGTATTGGTCTACTTCCTGGTTAGGAAAATGACTTTCCTGGGCCTAATATTCCTTCTTCCTCCAAAGAAGCATGGCTACTAGAGAGCATGGGAGGGGAGATTTTGAGCCAAAAAAAATATTTTTTAAAAAAAAACCTGGGGGTGTCCTCAAAAACAGATTAGAAAATGACTGCCTCAGAAAAGCTCTCTGTCAGGGTTTCCCTTCTTGATGATAGTTATACTTCTACATTGTTTGGATAGTGGCATGAGGGTGTCGTATGATTTATTTTGCTTGCAAATGTTTTTGTCATCACCTTGGGTTTGGCAGCTATTTCAGAGAGAGCTTCTGTATCTTTATTCTTTAAGTGTCTGCTGGGAGGGTGCAGCTCATAAACTGCATGTGCTCAGGGCCATTTTACGGTCCCCAAGGACCCCTATAAGAGTACTTTTTCAAAGGTCCCACAAGCTTGTTGTGATTATAAGTCTGCACCGGGCTTCTGACCCAACAGGACAACTCTCTTGAACCGCAAATAGGGCTGCCGAATGAAATACAGGATGGGACTCCTGTGTATGTTTAAGAGTTGTATAGATGCAGAAGCCATTAAAGGTGCAGAAGCTCTGCTGTGTGCAGTCAGCTCTCCGTATCCACAGATTCTGCATGCACAGATTCAGGCATCCAAGGCTTGAAAATATTCCTCCCTCAAAAAATTCCAAAATGCAAACCTTGATTTTGTCATTTTATATAAGGGACATCATCTTACTGCACCATTATATAAATGGAACTGGAGCATCCACAGAATTTGGTATCCACGGGAATTCTGGAACCAAACCCCAACAGATGCCAAGGGCCCACTGTATTTCATGGAGCAAAACTAGTTGTAGGACATTTAGAAAATTAAGCAATTGAGCTTCTTACATCCCCTGCATTGATATGCTGCAAAAAAGAAAGAAAACAAAAACAAAAGAAAACAAAACCACTCAGCATTCTTTGTATTTCTGCTTATCCCGAAACACTCTCAGAAGAATGTAACTATGATGTGCACAAACATGAATGAATATACAGTTATCATGTAACAGTCCCTGCTGCACATCATCTCAACTGGGCAGCTTAAATCCATGTGTATTCATAAAGCCAATACTATCACCAGCATCAGAGGTGAGCACAGTATTGCACATATTCAATTCCTCTCTCCAGCTGTATTGATTTTGCAACCTGTCTGAGAAAAAAAGAGAAGGACTAATGCCTTCCAATTCTCACACCAGCATCCATTCTAGGAAAAAATAGTTTTTTCTGACTCAGAATTAAACCAGGAATGGGAAAGGTAGCCATCTGGGTGTTGTAAGGATGCAACACACATCACTGCTGGCAATGTTGGCTGGAAGGGGGTAGAAGGGTAGGGGTATTATCCAACAATACCTAGACTGTAAAACATTCCTTATCCCCAGATTGATGAAGCAGAGTCAGGGGTAGGCAACCTTTCCCCTTTAAGGACCGAGGGACTTCAGCTCCCAGAATCCCAGGAGCTATTGGCCAACATGGGACTATTGGCCAACATGGCTGAGGCTTCTGGGAGCTGAAATCCCTCGGCCCTTAAAGGGGAAAGGTTGCCTACCCCTGAAGCAGACTATAGGCTGACTACTAGAGACTGACCATTATCTCTATAGGAAATCTAGTATATCAGTTTACATAGCATATGGATTGGGGCAGAGAGGATTGGTGGGCAGATGCAGGAGGATAGCAAAAGGTCCTGGTGTGTTCATAGTGTCTAATTATAAGACAGAGATGGAAGCCAGGGATGAGGCAAGGGATGTTGTAGTAAAAGATAAGGAATATTGTAGTAGCCTGCTAACTGTGCAATCCTATGGACCACTACTCAAAGCAAGCCCAACTGAGTTCACTGGGACTTACTAACAAATTAGTGTTTGTGTTAGGAGTGGGAATCATGCAGCCCTTCCAGTGTTGTTGGATTGCAACTCCTAGCAACACTAGTCAGCTTAATAAAGGTGAGGAATGCTGGGAGTTACAGACCACCTTCTGGAGGGCCATATGATTCTTCCCAAGTGTACAGCAACCTTCTTCAACTTGATGCCTTCCAAATGTTTTAGATTTCCTTTTCCATCAACCTAAGCGAGCATGGCTAAAGGAGGGATGTTGGGAGCTGTAGTCCAAAACATCTGAAGGGCACCAGGGTGGGGAAGGCTGGTGCATAGGATAGCAGCCCTGTGTCCTGCCTTTCCACACTCTCACACTTCCGCCAGGGAAAGATGTACATGGAACCAAATGCTGACAATGTAAAGCAGACTACTCATAGCAATAGCAGCTTCACTTATATACTGCTTCATACTGCACTGAGCAGTCTCTTCTAAGCGGTTTACAACTGTAAGATAATTGCCTCCAACAAACTGGGTACTCCAGGCTCTGTCTGGATACTTCCAGCCTAGGGTCCCTACCTGTTTGGAAAAGATGCTAGCATCGGGGAGGTTTAGTATATGCTGTGCAGGGGAGATGTTTGGTCCTGGCCTTATAAATGGTGCTTCCCTACACCCAGCAGCCTCCTTTCCCAATCCTCCCTGCAGGTCCCTTCAGGTCAGTAGGGCTTCCTTTCACCTGATTCCTTGAAAAGGCCAGGGGGCAACAACATGGACTGCTGCCACATTGCAGAATTAATGCAATTTGACACCACTTTAACTATCCCGGCTCCATCCAGTGGAGTCATGGGATATGTAGTTTGTTGTGGCACCAGAACAATCTGACAAAGAAGGTTAAACATCTCACACAATGAGAAACCCCACAGTTCCATTTATTTATTTGTTTATTTATGGGATTTACATTCCCTCTTTCTCCCAAAATGAGGTTCAAAGGCAGCTTACAGTCGGGGGTGGGGGGTGGGGGGTGGGGGGGAAGAACTAAAACATTGATTACCAAAGTTAAAAATATTAATAATTAAATACTACTGATATTAAAACAGCATAGCACAACCACCAGTAAACCCCCCGAAAGCATATGATAGCGTTGAGCCATGGCAGTTAATGGGGTGTCAAACTGCATTAATTCTGCAGTGTGGGCAGCAGCCTTGGAGCCGGTTTGGACCCGTGCCGCCTGAACCTATGGAACCGGGAGGCGGTCAGTGGGCCTTACACCCAAGGAAGCGGCCGAAGGGTGTCAGCCTGGGCAGGTCTACTCGGGAGTAGGCCCCGGGGAGCTCACAGGGGAGCAGAAGCCCCGAAGAAGCCCTCCAGGAGCAGGATCCGCTCTTGCTTGCCGACCCAGCATTGGCGCTCCTAGAAGCTTCTCTCGGTCCCGATCCTGGCCAACGTTAGTCGAAAAGGGGACGTACTAAAACAAATGACAGTACTTGCCCATAGGGAAACATTGGGGAATACTTGCCCATAGGGAAACATTGGGGAATACTTATCATAGAATCATAGAGTTGGAAGAGGCCACAAGGGCCATCCAGACCAACCCCCCTGCCATGCAGGAACTCAAAATCAATACTTGCCCATAGGGAAACCATACTTGCCCATAGGGAAACATTGGGAGAATACTTGCCCCTAGGGAAATACTGGGAATTACTTGCCCATAGGGAAACATAAGAAACAATGTTTCCCTATGGGCAAGTTTTCTCCAATGATTCTCTATCTGCAAGTATGCTTTCCTTATGGGCAAGTACTGTCATTTGTTTTAGTACGACCCGTCGGAAAAAGTTCTGGGACGAAGTTGACCGGGGCCTCCCTTTCTCCATGTTTCTCTAGCAGCTTCATTTCTCTAGTAGTGCTTCATACTGCACTGGACAAGAAGAGGGATGGGCCACTCGGACTAATCCCTTGAGAGGGGTTTCTGGTTTGCTGTGGTTTCTCTTCCAGTGTTGCTAGACCCATCAGCCGCTTTCGGGGGAAGGAGGGGGGATTTGGACCCGGTTACCCAAAAAGGCCTGTCCCCTGCATTTCTGAATGGGACCCGGTTTATTTCTTTGGAGAAAACCCGGCTTGAAATGTGACTATGCTACGGGTTGAATTGCCGGGTGAAGCAGCCTGACAAAAGGCATGCAGAACTGTAGTGGCATCTCAAAGGCAAGCGTTATGGTCAATGGAAAAGGGTGATGGTCTCGAATCCATTAAAACCCAGCCCTTAGTCGAGTGTTTCAGTGGGCGATCTTAGAGAAGGCAGTGTGCTCCAGTGGTTATAGAGCCGAACTGAGGTTGGAAGGAGAAGCCGACTTGCATCAATCGCTGTCTCTAGTAGGGAAGTCGTTTTTGAATGGGGAGGAAATAAGGGCATTGCTTTCCCTAACAAGATATCTCTAATGTTTCCCCCCCCCTTCTCCTAAAATGATGGTTTTGGGTAATTTGTGGTTAAATCAGATTAGCAGCAGCAGCAGCAGCAACAAGCGTGTCCTCCACAACAACTAGATCTGAGCTTCTGCTAAATAAACAGGATACATTGGTAGGTAGAAAGAAACTTACTTTATTGTTACATCTAGGTTCTACAAAATAACTAATCAGTAGAGAAAACTATACTTTGGTACAGAGGTCCCTAGATAGCTGACTTCCATGTGTGCAAGTAGGAAGAAAAACATCTTTAGCAGCAAAGCCTGGTTTCTGCATCCAGGTTTGGTAAGAGCAGAGAGGAAAGTGTGCTACCAAGCAAAGAATCGTAAAATTTTATTACCCCAAAGAGAAACCCTCAGGAAGAGGAGGGCTGTGGGAAGTGACCTCTTCACAAGCAATAGTGACCAAATGACCATAGGGATATACATCAGTGTTCCTGTGTAGAGCACCCCCTTCTCAAGGAAAACAGAGAACTACACACAAGCATTGATGCTAATATTTCAACACCTTCAATCCCCATATTTCTGGCTTCGAAGAAAGTTGTTGTTGTTGTTGTTAGCTGCCTTCAAGTCGACCTCACTGAATTCTGTACCAAGGGTAACCTGAGCACAGTTATACACATCAAGATAATAAAATATTGTGATACTCCCATTTCTTTAAGAACGATCCATAGTTTTTCATGATGTATATAACCAAAGACTTTGCTATATAAAGTACAGGCTTATTTTCTTTTGAAATTCTTTAGTACTCTTCATTATCCAGCCATTAGTTGTAATATGATCCTTAGTGCCTCTTCCTTTCTTGACTCCAGCTTGGACATCTGGCATCTGTCACTCCAAATATGATAAAAGTCTTTGTTGAAGAATTTTGAGCATCACTTTGCTTGCATAGAAAATTAATTCAATGGTCCTCTGGTTACTACAATCCTTGGTCTCCTCTTCTTGGGGACTGGAATGCATATTGAATGTTTCCAGTCTGTGGACCATTGTTTTATTTTCCATATTTGTTGATATATTTTAGCTTAAAAGAGAGTATATTCTGCCTCTGCAGATTGGAAACAACTCCATTGGCATGCCAATGCCATCTATTCCTGGTGATTTATTACTCCCAAGTGCTCTGAGTACAGCTTCCACTTCACTTTGTGAGACGCTAAAAATTGTTCACACCTGGAACTCATATATTTGCTGTGTTCACATTCCCTCGATAAACTTTAGCAGCCCCTTTTCGTTATATACAAAACTCTACAGGTACACCTCAGTTAAAGAAATAGATGCATTCTTCTGTAACAGAAAATTTGGCACCAGAAGCCGCAAGAGCATGGAAAGAGTAGGAACAGATTCCAGCACCACAAAGCAAGAGAAGTATGTTTCAGAAACTATTTATACAAAACTAACAATATGCACATGTGAAATGAAACAAACAGGCGAGCTAAGCCTTGAATAAATAAAAGCATTTTGAATTTTCTGAAGACCTCT
Source organism: Phrynosoma blainvillii (assembly GCA_026167975.1). Lineage (NCBI taxonomy): Eukaryota > Metazoa > Chordata > Lepidosauria > Squamata > Phrynosomatidae > Phrynosoma > Phrynosoma blainvillii. The sequence continues at coordinate 134,013,470 of JANUYF010000001.1, forward strand.
TGAAGGCATCTTCCAAACTATGACTTTTTTCTTTCACCTTCTTTTTCTTACGATTTACATTTTGGTGGCCAAACTTACAAATATATGCCTTTTTAACATGCTGGAGTGGGAGCTGGTGAGGCAAGCTTATCTGTTCTCCATTTCTCTCTCTATTTTGCTATTAATGCATGCTCAGTAAGGGATTCTGGAGGCTGTTGCTATTTAGCTTTCCTGTTCTAGGCAGGCACAAAATGGCTCCAGTAAAATCCTGTTTTTTCCCCAGCTCAAACTTTGTTTACTGCCTGTTGTGCTGCAGACACTGCTCCAACCTCACACCAGAAATCTGTATTTCTTCAGCTCTCCAGGACCCTCCCAATGTCTATGCTGCTAAAAAGCAAACCTTTCCAGACAGCCAGGTGATGAAGAGGGTAAAGGCCGCTGGATGGGCATAAAAAGCCTTCATGAAGAAAAGCTTTGCTGTCGTTTTTTGTTATCTGGGCTATGCCTGTATTTCTAAATGTTTAACTGCATTTTAAAGTTACTGCACTGGTAGAAATTTGGAAACTAAAGTTACTGCAATAAAATTGAAGGCTGCATCTGCACTGCAGAAATACTCCAGGTTGATACCTCTTGAACTGCCATAGCTCAATGCTATGGAGTTCTGGGATTTGTAGTTCGTTGTGGCACCAGAGTTAGTATTCCATTGTATTTATTTTATTTGCTTATTTGAATATCTACCCATTCAGTTTTACTGGACAATCCTATGTTTTAATACTGTGCAGGTGTAGACCTGCACATTAACCTCACAATGATCAATATAGATTACTCCCCTTTAAATAGTCTCATTATTCAGAGTGGAGACTGCCGTCAGGAAATCAGAAGAAGCCTAAGGCTGCATCCACACTGCCGAAATAATCCAGTTTTTGGACCATTATAATTGCCATGGCTCAGGGCTATGGAATTCTGGGATTTGTAGTTCGTTGTGGCACCAGCGCCCTTTGATAGAGAAGGCTAAATGTCTCGCAAAACTACAGAATTCCATAATATTGAGCCAGGGCAGTTAAAGAGGTCTCAAAGTAAATTATTTCTGCAGTGTGTTGAATTATTTCTGCAGTGCGGATGCACCTTTAATTACTGCAATTAATAGTAGTTGTTATTATTATTATTATTATTATTATTGATTAATTAGAGAGGGCAGTGCCCTCCTATTGTCTATTATTATTATTATTATTATTATTATTATTATTATTTAATTAATTAGAGAGAGCAATGCCCTCCTTTCCTTCCTCTGCCCCCATCCCCACCTGCCTTCCCTCCTGATACAACCAGGGATTGTGGTTGTGAGGATAAAAGTAGGCAAGAGGAGGAGAGGCGACCGTCCTTTGCTGCAGGAAAGGCTGGATACTTTTTCAGAAAATGCTTTTAACTTGCAACCAATACACAAAAGGCACGATCAAGGCCTCTCACGGGATGCATCTCCCTGGAGTGCGCTTTGAGCTGCACCTGGAGGTCGCACCTTACTCTGCATCTATCTGCTGGAGCCACGGAGGCTCCCTCAATCCCAGGCCACTACGATAGAGGGACATCCATTTATTTTCTATAGGGTTTTTCCTGGGGATCTTGCCTGCACTTCTTCCCTGTCCAGGGCCCAGGGTCTGGAGGGATGGAAAAGGAACTCAGTGCCCGCAGGAATATTATTATTATTATTATTATTATTATTATTCGCTTTCAGATGCCACTCCATCCATGCCTCCAGTGCGTTGGAAAGGTATAAGGTGAAAGGATCTACTTGGAGGAACCCCTCTGGCCTGGGATCCTTGGTGCTTTCTCCAGGGATCTTTGGAAAGGGAGGGACCCTCCTCTCACCTCAAAGCCACATTTTTCAGATTTCCTGAGAAGCAAAGCACCAGTTAAATAAAGAGCGAGAAGAGGGAGGGGAGCTCCAGAGCCCAGAGTCCTATTATCTTGTTCAGTCTTTTACCACCAACTAGGCTTTTTATAATTTAAATTGATTTTAAGTAGCATGTTTTAATCCCATTATTGTTTAATTCTGTTTTAAAGGGGTGGGAGGGTTGATGGGTTTGGGATTGTATTTTATGCTGTGCTGACTTTTAATGATGTAAGCCGCCTCGATTGTCTGACAGAGGGGCGGGATATAAATAAATTTTATTATTATTATTATTATTATTATTATTATTATTATTATTATTATTAAAAACAACAACCTGGGTTGCTTGCGCACTGTAGAAATAATCCGATTTGACCCCACTTTAACCGCCATGGAATTCTGGGAATTGTGGTGAGCATAGCATTGAGCCATGGCAGTTAAAGTGGTGCCAAAGCGGATTATTTCTCCAGTGCGCATGCAGCCTTGGGAGCAAAAAGCCACAGTTCTTTTCCTCGCCTTCTTTCGCCTCCCACAGTTATAGTCCTACGATCCCGCTTTAACAGTCCTGGCTGCCTCTTATGGAAGGAATCCTGGGATTTGCTGTTGGGGGAGGGATGCCAGCTCCCTGGTTGAAAACCCTAAGCCCCCCTCTTCCTCCTCTCTCAGCTCCCAATCCCCAGATTCGCAACATTTTGCATTACACATTGTGTAATGTGACACCAAGAATATTAAACACTTGCACATTTGATTTTTTAAAAAGGGCTTCTTTGGGGGGTTGCAGACTGCCAGAAATAGTGCAAATTGAGTCCACTTTTAGGGTTAGGGTTAGGGTTAGGGGATCATGGGAACTGTATTTTATTGTGGCACCAGAGCTCTCTGACAGAGAAGGCTCAATGTCTCAGAAAAAAAAAAAAAAAACAATTCCCATGATTCCCTAGCACTAACCCTAACCCTTAAAGTGGACTCAATTTGCACTATTTCTGGCAGTCTGCAACCCCCCTATGTCTTTATTGGTGGTTGGTTGTTGTGTGCCTCCAAGTCGTTTCCGATTTAGGGCGACCCTAAGGGGGTTTCTTGGCAAGGTTTGTCCAGAGGAGGTTTGCCATTGCCTTCCCCTGAGGCTGAGAGAGTGTGACCTGCCCAAGGTCACCCAGTGGTTTCCCGTGGCCGAGGGGGAAATGAACCTTGGTCTCCAGCGAGATAGACAACCCAAGGCTCAAGCCACAGACCCCACGCTGTCTGTCTGATTTTTATTTATTTCTCTTTATATAGTACCTTTTCCCCATAACCGGGACTCCAGGAGGCTAAAATAACCCGCAGACTTTGAGTTTAGGGATGTGTTTCTGGGGCTGCGTCCGCACTGCAGAAATAATCCAGTTTGACACCGCTTTAACCGCCATGGCACCATGCTATGGAATCCTAGGATTTGTAGTTTTGTGAGCTATTTAGCCTTCCCTATCAGAGAGCTCTGGGTGTCACAACAAACTGCAAATCCCAGCATTCCATAGCATGGAGCCATGGCGGTTAAAACGGTGTCAAATTGCATTATTCCTGCAGTGCGGATCAACCTACTAAGAGCCGGCATCCGATTGGCTTCCTGGGGAGGCCTCTCTTCTGTCCCATTCCTCTGAGAGCAGAAGGACCAGGCGCCTCTTTTCCCAGGACCTGTCCTCTATGTTAGGCTCCTGTCCGGGAGGGATTTCAAAACGTCCTCCATTTTGAGCCTGATTAATAAGAAGCGCAACTTTATATTGCTATGCGTGTCTTTGGCTTTTATGTGGCCCTGCCCTGCCCTCCATATTTTCTGGCTTTTATGTGGCCCTGCACTCCAAACGTCCTACATTTTGCAGTGCCTTGTCCTCCTTTGGGGTTATGAGGACACCTGGTCACCCTGAGAGTCGAAAGGAAACCGGTTTCTTTCCTTTCCCCCCAGAAAGCCACCAGCTGGAGTCACCACCAAGGGACTGGAAATGAAAGTGCTGTCACCCCCTTCTCTGCCCTCTTCCCCCCAAAAAACCCCATTTAACGCCCTTAAGTCAGGTTCTTTCTTCGGATCCTTGTCCTGTTCGTTGAGCTCCTGAATCCCTCAAAAAATGGGATCCTCTCTCCAACTGGGAGGAGGAGGAGGAGAATTTAGGCTTCCATTAAGTCTAGATATAGGGCCTTTACAGACTGCCAGAAACAATCCAGTTTGAGACCACTTTAGCTGCCCTGGCTCAGTGCTAGGGAATCCTGGGAAGTGTAGTTTATTGTGGCACCAGAGCTCTCTGACAGAGAAGGCTCAATGTCTCAGAAAAAAAAAAAATACAGTTCCCATGATTCCCTAGCACTGAGCCAGGGCAGTTAAAGTGGACTCAGTTTGCACTATTTCTAGCAGTCTGCAAAGGCCCAAAGTGAATACATTTTTGTGCCCCCAGGCCTTTGCAAACTATTGGGCCTTTGATTCTGTGTGGTGCTGGACTGAAGGTCTGAGCATCTGTGTATAGTTTTATGTTATTGTTTTAATGTTTTAGTATTTTTAACTTTTTAAATATACAGTTTTAAAAGTGCTTTTATCTTTTAATTTACATTTTTAAGGGTTAGGTATTTTTAAAACTATACAGTGGACCCTTGTGATCAGCTGAGGTTTGGTTCCAGGATTCCCCATGAATCACAAAATCCGCGGATGCTCAAGTCCCATTAAATACAGTGATGTAGTAAAATGGTGTCTCGTACATAAAATGGCAAAATTAAGGTTTGTTTTAGGAATTTATATATTTTTAAAATATTTTCAAACTGTGGATGCTTGAATCCATGGATAAAAAATCCGTAGATATGGAGGGCTGACTGTACTTGTTTTAATTCTGTTTTAATGCCCATTTTGTATGTGTTTAATTGTAGTATTTGTGGCTTTTTTTAAATTTGTAAGCTGCATTGTATCCCAGTGATGGGGGAAAAGCAAAGTATAAATAGAATCACAGAATTGTAGAATCATAGAGTTGGAAGAGACCTCAAGGGTCATCCAGTCCAACCCCCCTCCCATGCAGGAACTCCCAACCAAAGCACTCCCAACAGATGGCCATCCAGCCTCTGTTTAAAAACCTCCAAAGAAGGAGACTCCACCACACTCCAAGGGAGACTTTTCCACTATTGAACAGCTCTTACTGTCAGAAAGTTCCTCCTAATGTTGAAGTAATCCATTGTTCCTGGTTCTATTCTCTGGAACAGCAGAAAACAAGCTTGCTCCATCCTCAATATGGCATCCTTTCAAATACTTAAACAGGGCTATCATAGTAGTAGTAGTAGTAAGCATGCCTACTCAGAAGTAAGTGCCCCACTGAGCTCAATGAGAGAGCCATTCCCAGAGAAAGCCTAAACGACCCCTTAAGGCTTCAGTTCTATACCCACTTACAGTAGGTCCCATGAAACTAAGGTTGCATCCACACTGCAGAAAAAATCCAGATTGACACCACTTTAACTGTCATGGCTCCATCCTATGGAATCCTGGGATTTGTTGGTGTGATATGCGATATCTAGTATTTTCTGTCAGAGAGGGCTGGTGCCACAACAAGCTATAATTCCTCGAATTTCATAGCATTGAGCCATGGCAGTTAAAGTGGTGTCAAACTGTATTTTTTCTGCAGTGCAGACGCGTCCTTGGTTTCCTTAGATGCAGCCTTTTCTGGGTCTTCTTTCTGGGTAGACAGGCTATTCGGAGAAAGAGTTGCCTTGTTTTCCCCTGGTCAGTTTTTTCAGATAAGGAGAGTCTTGGGTGGCTGTTGTTGCTATCCTGTCTTTTCCCAAGAAGTGGGACTCATGAGCCACTCACTCTTAATTTCCTATCCCCAAATATTGGGGTATAGAAAAGCTTAGGATCAATCACCGGGGACACCTTTGCCTTGACCACCTTCTCCTTCTCTAAGAGAAAGGAAGCAGACTGGTGGGAAGGTTAAAGATCTAACAAGGTGGACTCTCCTTCTTTGGAGGTCTTTAAGCAGAGGCTGGATGGCCATCTGTCGGGGATGCTTAAATTGGGAGTTCCTGCATGGCAACTAGAAAAGGTTGTTGTTTTAATCCGCACACTTAACCACCAAGATCCAAGGGAAGAGAATATCAGGGCCTTTCCCCTAATACCTATTTAATTTAATGTAATTTAATTGCCAGCTCCAGCTCCAGCAAACCAGTTGAATAGGTGGGATTTACCTATGCTCCCCCCCCCCCCATGCAACGGGGATACTTTAGGTGGGACTGTGGTTTGAGTACTGGAGTATAACTTTGGGGACCAGGGTTCAGTTCCCTGCTTGGCCATGAAGCCCACCTTGGGCAAGTCTTTGCTTTGCTTTGATTGGGAGTTCCTGCATGGCAGGGGGTTGGACTGGATGGCCCTTGTGGTCTCTTCCAACTCTATGATTCTATGATTCTAAGTCACACTCTCTCAGCCTCAGGGAAAGGCAATGGCAAGCCTCCTCTGAGCAAACCTTGCCAAGAAATCCCCAGGAGAGAGCTTTGCTCTGGTGCCACAACCCACTACAATTCCCAGAACTACATCGCATGGAGCCCTGGCAGCTAAAGTGGTGTCAAACCGGATTATTTCTGCAGTGCGGGGGCAGCCTAATCTTCCCTGTTGTTGTTGTTGTTGTTGTTGTTTGGGAAAGGATCCGATCCTCTAGGGAAGAAATCCCAGTGAATTCAGTAGGGCTTCTCTGGGGCAAAGCCTTGCTCCGAATTGCGCTGCCTTTCTATTCCTCTGGGTTTGGCTCTTTCTCTTTCTCTCTCTCTTTCTCTCTTTCTTTCTTTTTCTCCCCCTTCCTTCCCTGATCCGCCTCGATCCTCTGGAGCCCACCAAGAGTTTGTGTAGTTTTGGGGAACTAAGAACCGGGCTTTCTGTCAACAGGAGGGAATTTAGAGCTCCTTCCAGGGCCCTTTTTCTCCTCCGAAAAGCAGAGGATTCAGGCACACATCTAAATGGTCAAGAAAGGCTTTCAAAATAATTGCTTTCGGAGGACAGAGTGGGAGCGAGATCCTCAAACGCTTTCCGTTATCTGTCTCTTCTGCTGCCTTGCATTCAGTCCTCTGCAAATAAATCGAGTTTTTAGAATTCCTCGTAAAATGCAATCCTTCCCTCCTCCTTTATGGGGAGATTATTTCCAAGTATTTAGGATCAGGCTATTCGTACAACTCAAGCCTCTCTATTAATCTTCCCGCATTCAGTCCTCTATAAATAAATGGACTTTTTGGAATTCCTTGGGAATTCCCCCCCAACCCTCACGCGGAGATTATTTCCAAGGATTTAGGATCCAGCATGATTTGGGACTTTGGAGGCCAGGGTTCGGTTTCCAGCTCAGCCATGAATCCCACTGGGTGACCCTGGGCAAAGTCACACTCTCTCTGCCTCAGGAGAAGGCCACGGCAAACCCCCTCTGAAGGAATCTTGCCAAGAAAACCCCAGGAGAGGGGTCTCCCTCAGTCGGAAATGACTTGAAGGCACACAACACACAACACACAAACATATATTTAGGATCCAGGTATTCATACAACTGAAGCCCTCCCCTCCATCGATGATCCTACAACTTCTGCTCCAAATGTAGAGAGACCCTGTAGCCCCTTTGAGCCTAACTGAAAGAAAGAAGTTGGCACCATGAGCTTTCCTAGACTCAAGTCTACTTCCTCAGATGCATTCTGCTCCAAATACCTTTAATTTTCCGCGAAGAAAATGCTGGGTGCCTCTGATCTGCCTAAATTAGAAGTCCATATATGGGGCTAAACTTTCCTTATTTGAATTAACATTCAGATCCTGCACATCATACTGGAAGCTTTGTAACGCCTTCATTCTGTCAGCGTTACAAACGAGGTAACGCTTTGCCATCGTTGCCGGCATCTTTGGAACGCTTTGTTTCGCGTTGGAACGTGCTTGTCCACACGGTCCTATTTGCGGGGGAGGGAAAGGCGCTGGGAGAACCTCGCCCTGTCTCTCCATTCCTTCCCTCTTTCCCCAAATCCCAACAAGTAAACGGGTTAATAACGTGACTGGCAAAGTAACGGAACGAAAAATGAAGGGTTTCTCCTCTCGCGTTCCTTCTGGAGAAGAAGAGAAAGACGGGCCCTTCCAGGCTTTCGGAGGCTTTTCTCGCGGTCTCCCTTAGACAGGGTGACGAGAGGTCCTCCTTTTCCAGGACCTGTCCTCCATTCCAACCTTTTCTGTCCAGGAGGAATTAATTCCAAAAGGTCCTCCATTTGGAGCAGGACGGGGAAGCATGCATTGATTGATTGATAGATATCTACGGGAGTCTTTTTAGCTTTTCTTTGCTCAGGTCCTCCATTTTGAGCATGGCTAAGGAGCACGGGTGTACATTTGTATGAGAGTCTTTTTAGCTTTTCCTCGCTCATCATGTCCTCCATGCATTTACATTCCTGGCTGTCTTTTTAGCTTTCCTTTGCTCGCGTCCTCCAGGACTCAGGAGCACGGATTGACATTTCTGGGAGCCTGTTGAGCTTGTCTTGGGTCCTGTCCTCCATTTTCCCTGGGGAGGTCCTCCATTCCCCGGTCCCCCTTGGCCTTGGAGGGGCCAGAGGTCACCAGCCGGACACCGGCGGTCCCTGGCCTGAGAAAGGCGGGGGGGGGGGGGCAGGGGGTGTGTCCCGCCTCGGGTGACGTCACTCCCCCTCCCAGCCAGTGAGAGGCCGGCCTTGGGGAGCCCTGGTCCAATCGGAAGCCCGCTGGCCCTGTGAGTGGCATCCTGTCCGGGCTGGAGCCAAGCTGGGCTGAGAAATGAAGAAGTTGCGCTGAAGAAGCCCTTTTGGCGAGCGCCAAGTTTATTAGGGATCTGGGCTGGGAAACCTAAGGGAGGGGTGCCTCTGTCTTGTGTCTTGTGCTCTCGTTCTCTCTCACACTCACACACACTCACACTCACTCACACTCACAAGGATTGTGCTGCTTCATCCCCACTAAACCCAGGCTTGAGATCCACCACTGGCGCGGGTGAAACTTTTCCACCTTGGGAGGATCTTCCTGATTCCCCTTAAAGCCCCCAAAGGGGCAACTCAGAGGAGGAGGAGGCGGAAGGTAGGTGGAAGGAGGACACCCGGACCGGGGAGGGGGCCCGATCCGTGACCCAGACCCACGGAGGATGGGTTTAAGGTGGCGGCGGGTTTGTGGTTGGTTGCTGTGTGCCTTCAAGTCGTTTCCGACTTATGGCGACCCTAAGGTTTGTTCAGAGGAGGTTTGCCATTGACATCATCTGAGGCTGAGAGAGTGTGACTCGCCCAAGGTCACACAGAGCTGGGATTTGAACCCAGGTCTCCAGAGGCTCTACGCCAGGCTGGCTCTCAGGGGGCTGTTTTGATCTGGCAACCTCCTTCCTCCTCTTCTTGTGTCCCTCCTTTGCTGCTTCTAGACAGAGGATCGGGGCCGGTAAAGGGAAGCGTGTAGACAGGCTCGACTTCCAAAGAACTTGGGCTGTCAGAACAAATGCCAGTGGGGAAAGAAAGGCCCTGGGGAGAAAACCCAGATGGGAACACGGTCCCTTGCCTTGTGGCTCGACTTCCCTCGGGGTTTCTTCGGTCGTGGGGCCCCGCATCCTAATACTGGTAGCCCCTCAGAGAGAGTGGAAGTGGAGGGGGCATATAGACCGATTTCATGATCCATAGATAATGGATCCTCAAAGCGTTTAAGCGGTCAGGCGGGGATCCTCCTGAAGGCAAAGGGATCCGGCCTAAGTGGGTGGGTTGGTGGATCAGGAGCAGACAAACGCCAGGCAGACCAAAAAGAAGCAACCAAAGTCCTAATCTGCATTGCAGAAATAATCCGGTTTGACACCACTTTTCACTGCTATGGAATTCTGGGAATTGTAGTTTTGTGAGCTACTTAGCCTTCTCTGTCAAAGAGTTCTGGTGCCAAGAACTGGAATTGGAATTGGACACCACTTTGACTGCCTTGGCTCCATGCTGTCGAGTACTGGGATTTGTAGTTTGTTGCGGCACCAGAGCTCTCTGACACGAAAGGAGAAACGTCTCACACAACTACAGTTCCCAGAATTCCATGACATGGAGCCGTGGCAGTTAAAGCGGTGTCAAGCTGGATTAATTCCGCAGTGCGGATGCAGCCGACGGGTATAATGAGTATGGAGCCTCTGTTTCTAAGCCCCGCCTAATAATAATAATAATAATAATAATAATAATAATAATGGGAAGCCTTTTGAGTTTGAACACTATGAGCTGGGCAAACTGGCAGGAAGGGATGATGCCCGAATGAATGAATATTCTTAATTGTCTTTTTAAAGCTCTGTCTTTTAAAACTCTGCTGCATCTTCCAAAGCGGTGCAAGGATGGAAAGGCTTCAGGGATCGACTGCGCCTTCTCTCTTCTCTCGGTTCGGGCTGCGTGGGGATAATAATAATCTCGAGTGGAATAAGAAACTCCTTTAAAGGATGCACTTGAAATGTACTTTGAAGCCCACGTGGTCCTTTCCTTGGGAGCCTTTCCCTTCTCCCAGCCCCGGCCCACATCCTTTCCTTTCCTTTCCTTTCCAGATGGGGAAGAAAGAAAGCAGTGATGCAGCCCAGCCCTGAGCCTGTCTTCTCGGAAGCAAGGTTCAAACAAGGCTGTCAACCCCTTTAATACGCATATAATTGCAGCAGCAGGGAAATCTCTCCTTAGGAAAATCTCTCCAGAAGTGATTTCCAGTGGGGCTTATTTCTCCCCCCCCCCCCCCCCAAAAAAAGGACCTTCCTCCCTTTAGGAACTGAGCGCACACCAAGCGCCTTGGTCTATCGCAGCTCAAAACCCACAAAGAGCATCTTGTAGCACCTGAAAGGAGGGCACCCGATGCTTTGGACCCCAAGGAGAGGGGCCACTTGGTAGGTCTTTTGGGTGCCCAGAGATGCTTTAGTCAAGCGACAGGTTATGAAGGGTGGCCCAGATCTCTCTCTCTCTCTCGCTCTCAATCTGAAACCCTCATTGCTGTTGTCTTCACAGTTGACTAAAGGTCTGGAGCTTTCCAAAGGCCGAAGCGAGGTGTCCAGCTTTGGCCCAAAGATTCTCCAAAGAGGAGGAAGAATGACCCCAAGAGCTGCTCTTCCCTCGCCTTTCCGAGGAGTTTTATCGACAGTCCTGAGAGACCCTCCTCAAGGATGCTCCTGGCTGGCTGGCTGAGCCTCCTCCATCGCCTTCCACCACCATCTTGGGATCCTTGGAGCTGGACTGGCCCCTTCCCTGTCCACACATAACCTCCTCCTTTTCTTTGCTTCCCTTCCCTCTTCCCCCAGTGGATGGTCCTCTTCCTATCCTCAGATCCTGAGCTGAAGGTCTTCCTTCCTTCCTTCCTTCCTTCCTTCCTTCCTTCCTTCCTCCTTTCCTTCCTTCCCTCCTTCCCTCCTTCCTTCCCTCCTTCCTGGGCCATGCCTGGGCTTTCCTCCAAGAGGCCTGGGTGACTGGAGAGCAGAGGCCAAGGCGAGACCTCCTCCATGAAGCCGGCCATGCTTCGCTGGGACTGACTGACCCTGGCTCCTCTCTCTCTCTTGGATGAGTCTGTGGAGCTTCCCTGGCCAGAAGGAAGGGGGAAGCAACCACCATGAAAGAGAAGTCCAAAAATGCTGCCCGGACTAGGCGGGAGAAGGAGAACAGCGAATTTTATGAACTGGCCAAGCTGCTGCCTTTGCCTTCGGCCATCACCTCCCAGCTGGACAAGGCCTCCATCATCCGCCTCACCACCAGCTACCTGAAAATGCGCGTGGTTTTCCCAGAAGGTAAGTCCCCTTTCCAAAAAAGAAAAAAAAAAAAAAGGTTGGGAGGACTGGATCTCACCACTAGGCCTTCCTGCCCCAGAGCCAGGGGGAGGGGCTGCTACAGGAAAAGTGGACCTCTGGCCCTTGTGGGGGGAGGAGTAAGAGAAGGCCTCTGGGGCCAGGTCAGGGCTCTCCTCCTCTTCTCCCTCTTCTTCTGGGCCTTCAGGTAGACTCTCTTTCATAAGCAAGGGTTTCTTGGCAAGTTCTGTGCCTTCTTCCTCTGAGACCGAGAAGGTGTGACTTGCCCAAGGCTGTCATCCAGTGGCCTAGATGGGATTTGAACCCTGATCCCCTCCAGCACTCAAACCATTGCACCACTTTGGTCCAGGAGAACTTCCAGCCTCTTCAGTTCTCTTCGAGGGTCTCCAGTCTTTGAGGGGAATGTTCTCTGGGGCTGTTCTTCCTTTTTAAAAAAACAACTACATTGATGATGATGATGATGATGATGATGGTGATGATGATGATGGTGATTCTCCCTCTCAAGTCTTTCCTCCCCGTTGTCAGTCAGTCGGTGTGTGTCTGCTTGGCCTCGCCTTTTGTCCGCCTTCTTGGAGGCTGGGAGCCCATCTGCCTCTGCCTCCAGTGCAAACACTTTGCCGGCCAAAGCCACGCGCAGAGGCCCCCGAGGGCAATTCCCTGATATATTTATGATAGATAAATTGGGGAGGAGGGAGGGGGACGGGAAATGAATTAATACCAAGCTAAATATTTGCTCAGATCGAAGCGCAGCCCTGGCTTCTGTATTGAAGGGGGGGGGGAGGAAGGAGCTCAGCCACAGATGGAAACACGCATCTCTGGGAAAGAAAAAAGGGGGAAGGAAATGGGAAAGGAAAAGGAAAAGGAAAAGAAAAAGGAAAATAAACCCAGGGGGGAAGAGAGAGCAAATGAATTAAATCCCTCTCTTGAATATGCATGAGCGTGGCACATCTGGATCTCTGGTGTCCACTTTGAGACCCAGTTTGAGAAGGAAGAAAAACCAGCCATTCATTGTGGGGTTGTTAGTTTTTTTGGGGGGGGGGTAGGAGAGAAAAATAAATAGTCAGTCTGGGTGTTAAAAGTGATTTTGGAGAAGCTAAAGGTCCCCTTGACTTGCAGGTGTGTATATGTGTGTGTGAGAGAGAGAATATATTTCCTCCAAAGGGAGCCTTTCTGGGCAATGGCTGAAATATTATCAAGCTTAGCAATACCAAAGACCGAAGCCGGCCCTTGTCTTAAAACAAGGAGAAAAATCCACAAGGGCTGAGAAAGATCCCTCTGGATCCGAGTATAAATAAGCACATACTTTAATACCCTCTCCTGTGTCACTTTAAAATTTAAAATAATATTCTCCACGATTCTGAGGATGTTTAAAAGCTAGATCTAGGGAGAGTTAAGCAAAAGGCATTTCGTCTGTCGAAACCCTGGTTCTAACTCTGAGCGCGGAAATCCTTGATATTGATTTGGAGAAGAAACTGAATTGAATTTTGGAGGAATCAAGGGAGAAAGAAAAACAAAGTCTCACTCTCCTGAATTGAGCCAAAGGGATTTGGGCTCCTTTATTATCCCTGCCAAGTTTGCTCTGCGACTCGAAATCAGGGCTCCCAATCTGTCCAAAACTAGAACTCCCAGGTAAGTCAATGCCGCCAGCTCTGGGATGTTGGTCTCTTCCGAAATCATCTCAACTTTGGGGCCAAAGAGAAAGAGGTTTTTGGGCAATAGGAGTCAGGCCGGTTTCCCCCTTTTGGCCCTGAAAGTGGCTAAATAAAGGGGAGCCCGAGGGTTTTGAGGAAATGAAACAGGAGCAGCAGCGGCCCTTGGAGAAAAGAGGAGAGATTTTATCCTGGGAAGTTTCCCCGGTGGAATAAACGCAAAGGAAACATGGTGTAACATGAGAGGCATGAAGGAAGGGGATTGGGTCCACTGGGGTTTAAAAAATGTACTATTATGAGTCGGAGGGACACAACCAACGGCAGGATGCTTTTGCGATTACACACACATAATTATATATTACACACACACACACACACACACACACATACCATATACCCAACGACAGTAGGTTTTTGTGATATATAATCACACAGACGTACATAATAATATATATTATACAAACACATATACACATATACCATACAACCAAGGACAGTATGTTTTGTGATTACATATATAATCACACAGACATACGTGATTATATATTACACACACACACACATATACATACCATATACCCAACGACAGTAGTTTTTGTGATTACATATATAATCACACAGACATACATAATTGTATATATTACACACACACACACACGCACATATACCATACAACCAAGGACAGTATGTTTTTGTGATTACATATATAACCACACAGACACATATAATTATATATTACACACACACACACACACACACACACATCGTACAACTAACGACAGTATGTTTTTGGGGTTATATATACAATCGCACGCACACACGCACAATTATATATTATACACACACATATGATTTTATATATATATATATATATATATATATATATGAACATACTTTATATTATTTTTATATTATATTATATTATATATATTATTATTTATATATATTCATACAAACACACACAATGCAACCAATAACAGTATCTTGTGATTATATATATAATGAAATGAAATGAAGCTGCTTATATAATCTCTCTCAGACACAGACACAATTATATATTACACACATACACACATCATACAACCAACGGCAGTATGTTTTTGGGAATATATATATATATATATAGTATGATTTGAGAGAGAGAGAGACCTATGGATCTATATGCACCCATTTTCTTAGTGAATGAAAATTAAATTTCAACCCGTTTATCACTGAGTCGTTTGTCGTTTGGCCTTGATCTATTGAAATGGAACTTGTTTCCCAGTAAGTCTGTAACCCTGTAGAGAATTTATTTTTAAGTTACTCTCTGGAAATCAATAAGGCTCCAAAGCAGCCCAGCTTGGAGCCGAGGGCGAACGCTGTTACTTCAGTCCCAGGTATTACAATGGAAGCCACTCTTTTAATACGGTTTTAATATGATGTGACCCAAACGCGGGTCCACCTTCGGTCGTTGAAACTCCATCCCTTTGGACGGCCGTGAAGCTGGACAGACGGGCTGCATCCACACTGCAGAAATAATCCAGTTTAAGACCGCGTTAACTGCCCTGGCTCAATGCTCTGGACCTCTGGGAATGTGCAGTTTTGTGAGACGTTTAGCCTTCCCTGGCTGCATCCAATTTGCAGAAATAATCCTGTTTGACGCCACTTTAACTGCCCTGACTCCATGCTATGGAATTCTGGGAACTGTGGTTTGTTGTGGCACCAGATCAAAGCTAGAATTCCCAGAATCCCATAGCATGGAGCCGCGGCAGTTAAAGTGGCGTCAGACGGGACAGTTTCTGTTGTGCGGATGCGTCCTCTCTGTCCGGAGGAACTCGGGTGACACAGCGGACTCCTCATCCCAGGAGTGAAAGCGGTCTCGAACTGCATCCATGCTGCGGTGTAGACGCAGCAGCCACAAGCCGCCTGGGCTCCTGGCGCGTCGATTTTGGGGGGTCTGAAGGCCCCCTGTTCTGGGAGACAGACTTCTAAGAAGGATTTCGCCTCCTTCCTTCCTTCCTTCCTTCCTTCCTTCCTTCCTTTGGTTTTTGTATTTTGGCATGTTTCTCTTGGGGCCGGGGGGATCGACGCCCTGGGACTTCTTCCTGCGGAGCTTTGGGGGGGCTCCCTGGCACGCGTCCTCCTTTTCCCGGACCTGTCCTCCATTTCCACCCTCCGCCCAGGAGAGATTCCAAAAAGGCCTCCATTTTGAGCATGATTAAGAAGTACATTGTTGGGAGGGTTTCTGAGCTTCTTCTTTGGTCCCGTCCTCCCTTTTCTTGGCAGGTCCTCCATTTTTGCGGTGCCTGGTCCTCCTTTGGGGTTCTGAGGACCTCCCCTCTGTCTGCCTGCCTCCAAAGGGAGGGGGGCATCGGGCTTAGGCCACCAGGCCAGCGCTAGCCAAGCTTGGCTTGGAGCCCCTTCCAGGCCTTTTGGTTTTCCCCAGCGCCAAGGTTTCGGTGTGAGGGAGGCGCAGTCCTGGCGCCCATGTTTAATCCGGATCTCAGCCCCACTGGGCACAAACAAGGAGGAGATTTCGTTTGGTTGGTTTTGGGCAGTGGCTGGGTGGCAATCCTTCCTGCTCTTCCCGCTCCCGATTTATAGCGACCCTAAGGCGAAGCTATCCTTGGCAAGGGTTGTTCAAAGGAGGTTTGCCCTTGCCTTCCCCTGAGGCTGAGAGAGTGTGACTCAGCCAGTGGGTTTCATGGGCGAATGGGGAATCGAGCTCTGGCCTCCAGAGTCATAGTCCAACAATCAAACCACTAGGTCACACTGGAATTATTCCTGAAAGCGCCCTGAGTAGGAAATAAGGGCTCTTTCAAACTACCCTGTTATGCCGCTATGATTCCACTTTAAATGTGGTTTCTGCATGGTCTCTGGCTGTGAGCTCTCTGGCAGAGAAGCGTAAATATTTCCATCCTAAACTGCAAACCCCAGGATTCCGTAGGATGTTTTCATGGCACTTAAAGTGGAATTAGTGTATAGTCTCTCACTGAAGTCATTTAACTTGTCTTTTCTCTTTTCCATTTCCCTCCGTCTTCTGCTTTTGTTGTGGTTTAAAAAAACAAACAAACCAAGCTCAGACTCTCCTCACACCTTACCGCATCCATGTTCTGGTAACCAAGGCTGCATCCACACTGCAGAAACAATCCAGTTTGACACCACTTTAACTGCCATAGCTCAATGCTATGGAATTCTGGGATTTGTAATTTTCTAAGAGATTCAGCCTTCTCTGTCGGAGAGCTCTGGTGAAACAACAAACTACAAACCCCAGAATTCCATAACATTGAGCCATGGAAATTAAAGTGATTATTTCTGCAGTGCGGATGCAGCCCCCCACACCTCTTTCCGATCCCACATTTCCTCTGTGAAAGGGTCTCTGACTGTGCCAGAGGAGAGGGAAAAACCTGAGGGACAGGATGGCTGTTGATTTGTGTCCGATATATGTGTGTGTATATATATATATATATATATATAGACACACACACACACAACTAGATCGATGCACACCTTGATGGAAAAAGGCACTCACTGAATGAGGCTGGAAGGGTGGCGCATTGTTGGCTATTGACCTCAGAGTAAATCCCATTGATTTCCCAGGCAAGTCCCTTACTCCCAGGCAAGGGAGGGAGGGATTTTAGCCTTGCAGCCTAACCACGTTCACTCGTGTCTTGTCTTCCATCGATTCCGACTGAGGCCTCCTTACTTCCAAGGAGGTAGGAGTCAGCCTCACCCTCACCTATTTATTTACTTATGGAACTACTCGCAGGAGCAACTTCTCAATTGCCACGAGAATAAAGAGGAGAGGGGGAAGAAGGAGGGGTGGTGGTGGTGATGGAGGCGATCCACAAATGAGTTAAGCACATCTGGACTCTGCATCCAAAGGCTGCTATTTTACATAGGACTTCTATTAGAATTCAAAGATATAGCCGTGTTAGTCTGTAGAAGCTGTATGCAGAGAGATCTTGCAGCACCTTTGAGAGTCATTGAAAGAAACAAGTGGGCAGCAGGAGCTTTCCTAGACTGAAGTCTACTTCTTTAGATGCATCTGAGGAAGTAGGCTCAAGTCTAGGAAAGCTCATGCAGCCCACTTCTTTCTTTCAGTGAGTCTCAAAGGTGCTACAAGATCTCTCTACATACAGCTTTTATTAGAGGCATCCGGCTTAATTATTTCGGGGATCGCAGAAAAAAGGCCATTGCCTTGGCTTCTCCCCCTCCTGGTATACATTAGCTGTGCTGGGCCCCAATCCTAACTCATCTGGCCAAATCCCAAGCAATCCCTGGGAGTTTAAGAGGATTTGCAAGTCAATTTTTCGGAGGGGCTTATTATGCCCAGGATAGTTGGTACAGGACTGGGACTTTCTCTACCAAGTGTAGCTCAGATTTAAATGCACCGGATGGGTCTCAAGGGCTCCACGTGGAAACAAGGACGCCAGTGGCTTCAGGGCTGGCCTTTGGCCTGGCTGCTCTCTGCTTCTTGGAGTCCAGCAGTTAAATGCATTGCCTCCCTTCGGCCTTATTATCCTTAAAAGGCCGGCTCTGGGAATGACCAAGAAGCGGAGCAGGAATGGGCACTGGTCAGAAGTGCTGGTTAGAACTGGGGGCTGAGGGAAAGGTGGGAATGAGGGCTACCTGGCCTGCTGTGGTGGGTTGCTATCTGAGGTCCAGTCAGTCAAATTGCCCATATGGCAACCCAAAGAAAAGAAAGACCTGCTAGCTAGAGCAGGGGTAGGCAACCTTTCCCCTTTAAGGGCCGAGGGACTTCAGCTCCCAGAAGCCTCAGCCATGTTGGCCAATAGTCCCATGTTGGTCAATAGCTCCTAGGATTCTGGGAGCTGAAGTCCCTCGGCCCTTAAAGGGGAAAGGTTGCCTTCCCCTGAGCTAGAGCCTCGGCTCAGGGCTCGCAAACTGAGGGCTGTACTTCCTTGGCGGAAAAGCAATCCATAGGGTCTTCCTCTTTTCCTACTGCCCTCCACTTTACCGAGTATTATCCTTTGCGATGAGTCCCATCCTCACATAGACAAAGCAAGACAGCCTAAGCAAATTGAGTCCACTTTTAGGGTTAGGGTTAGTGCTAGGGAACCATGGAAATTGTTTTGTTTTTTTTCCCCTGAGACATTGAGCCTTCTCTGTCAGAGAACTCTGGTGCCACAATAAACTACAGTTCCCATGATTCCCTAACCCTAACCCTAAAAGTGGACTCAATTTGCACTATTTCTGGCAGTCTGCAACCCCTATATGTTGTCTTTTTAGAGACAAACGGTGTCCGCAGCGCCACATCTGAAACGTGTTGATTCTCTCCCTTGCAGCTTTCTTCACTGTCCATCCATCCATAGAAATCCGAAATACCAGAGCAGGGGGGATCCAGACTTTAGTATTCAGTGACATATTTTTCCACTTGACGACCTTACCTAATTCCTTTATAGCTGCCCTTCCAAGTCTTAGTTTCCGTCTAATTCCTTGAGGGCCGTCTCCATTTTGACTAATGGCTGAGCCAAAGTATAGAGAAGAGTCCCTGGCGACGTAGGGCAACCCCATGAATTTCATAGGGCTTTCTTAACCAAGGTATGCTCAGAGGTGGCTTTGCCCGTTCCTTCCTTCATTAACCACTGAACACGTTTTGTAAATCATTTGTGGTCATTATTTTTGTTTTCTTGATGTTAATCTACAACCCTGCTTTTCTACTTTTCCCTTTAAGTTTCACCAGTAGCTATTCCAATTGTATGCTGTTATCATCATTATCATCATTATCATCATTATCATCATTATTATTTGCAAGTACAGTAGCTGTAATATGGAATCGTCTGCATATCTTACATCGTTGATGTTCCTTCACCCAATTCACACTTCTTCCTGATGTGATAGAGACTGTGGTTGTACACAGCAGGGCCAGTCGGTCTTCCTTCCCTTCCTCTTCCTCTTTCTTTCTTTCTTTCGTTCCTTCTTCTCTTCTCTTCTCCTCTCTTCTCTTCTATTCTCTTCTCTTCCCTCCCTCCCTCCCTCCCTCCCTCCCTCCTTTTCTTTTCTTCTCTTCTCTTCTCTTCCCTCCCTTCCTCCCTCCTTTTCTTTTCTTTTCTTTTCTTTTTTTCTCTTCTCTTCTCTTTCCTCCCTCCCTCCCTCCCTCCCTCCCTCCCTCCCTCCCTTTTTTTCTTTTCTTTTCTTTCTTTTCTTTTCTTCTCTTCTCTTTCTTCCCTCCCTCCCTTCCTCCTCCCTCCCTCCCTCTCTTCTCTTCTCTTCTCTTCTCTTCTCTTCTCTTCTCTTCCCTCCCTCCCTCCCTCCTTTTCTTTTCTTTTCTTTTCTTTTCTTCTCTTCTCTTTCTTCCCTCCCTCCCTTCCTCCTCCCTCCCTCCCTCCCTCTCTTCTCTTCTCTTCTCTTCTCTTCTCTTCTCTTCCCTCCCTCCCTCCCTCCTTTTCTTTTCTTTTCTTTTTTCTCTTCTCTTCTCTTCTCTTTCCTCCTTCCCTCCCTCCTTTTCTTTTCTTTTCTTTTTTTCTCTTCTCTTCTCTTCTCTTTCCTCCCTCCCTCCCTCCCTCCTCCCTCCCTCCCTCCCTCCTTCTCTTCTCTTCTCTTCTCTCCTTCCTTTGGAAGCAGTGCTCTTCTTTCCTCTGTCCCCTTATTGCAGAGATGGGCCCTTCTCTCTTTCCTTGGGGTTGATGTTTTAGTATTTCTCCTCACCAGCCTATCTTCCCTTGGTGTCCCAGTTCCCTGGAGATCTTCCTGAACTCAGACCATTTCTGAGGTCAGAGGGCACTTCCAGCCTCCTTTGGGGGGGGGGGGATCCGTGTGTTGGAAGCAGAGAAGGAGGAAGGCAGAGCAGGAACAGCCCTGGACCAGAAGAGCATCTCAAGGTGAGAAGCAGCTCCGGCTGTTTCCCTCCCTTGGGCACAATAGCTGACGTAGGAGTGACGAAGCTCAAGGAGGCCATGACGTCATCAGAGCCCTGGTCGAGGGTCTCCTTTCTTGCCTCGCTGGCGACCATCTGAAGGAGCCGAAGAGGGACTGGTCTCAGGCAGGAAAGGGCCAGGAATCCATCATTAATTTGAAAATGGTCTTCTTAGGTTGCATCCTCACTGCAGAAATAGTCCGGCTTGACAGCGCTTTAACTGCCACAGGCTCCATGCTATGGAATTCCGGGAATTGAACTACAATTCCCGGAATTCCATAGCATGGAGCCTGTGGCAGTTAAAGCGCTGTCAAACCGGACTATTTCTGCAATGAGGATGCAGCCTTAATGTCAGCATTATCGCCCATATAAATGAAACTCCCTTAAAACTTGGTAAACTCGTTCTAAGGAGAGACTCAGGACTCGGTGATTTGGAAACATGGACCCTTTTCTGTCTCTCCGTTCAATATTTTCTAAGCACGGCTTCTTTCTATTCGTTACTGGTCTGTGGGACTAGAGACAAACGGGCCTAAGGCAAAGATTTATACTTTCCATAGGCAAAGATTTATAGTTCTTTCTGTCACTGTGTGCCTTCAAGTCCTTTCCGATTTATCACGATTTATCTAAGGCGAACCTATCACAGGATTTTCTTGGCAAGTTTCGTTCAGACAGGGTTTGCCACTGCCATCCTCTGAGGCTGAGAGAGTGTGACCTGCCCAAGGTGGGTTTCTACGACCGAGGCAGGACTCTGGTCTCCAGAGTTATAGTACAACACTCAAAACGCTACAGCATATTGGCTATAAAGATTTATATACGCTTTTAGGATTTTCCGGAGCTTGGGTCCTTGGAAGGGGTGTACAGCTCTATCTTAAGCACAATTTAATTAATTTAAATTTTAAAAAAGGGTGTGTGTGTTTGTGTGTGTATTAAAACCAGGTTTAAATGGGTTTGTACGGTGCATCACCCAGATGTTGTCTTGTGTATAAAAGGAGATTTTTGCCCAAATGGTGTGAAGGTAAATGGAGAGAGAGGTCCAGGCTAGAGAAGTCCAAGCTGGCAGGTTATAGGTGACGTTTCAATAAATAAGCTGGGTTTTGTGGGTCTTATTTTGGAGGTGGGGGGGGAAGGTTGGCTGGCTTGTGGAGTGTGTGTATGAGAGAGAGAACAAATCCTTTTCCCTCCCCATAACTGCCTTTTTTTAATAATCCACTAGATTTACTAAAAGGAGGGCCAGCGTAGTATAGTGGTTTGACGTTTGAGCGTCGGAGATCAGGGTTCAAATTCGGCCACGGAAACCCACTGGGTGACTTTGGGCGAGTCGCACCGTCTCAGCTGTAGAAAACCCCTTGATAGGTTCGCCTTCAGGTCGCCATAAGTCGGCAAGGACTTGAAGGCACACAACAACAACAACAACAACAACAACGGTTTTAGTAAAATTGCTCAGCGTCAAAGCCACAGTTCGTCCTACCTGGAGTAAATCGAGTAGACCCATTGAAGGGGCAGGTGTTTCACTAGGCCCACATTAGGTAGGGCTAACAGTGGATTTAGCCTCCATGATGATGATGATGATGATGATGATAGTGATTATAGTGATATTTTGGCTCTCGGAAGGGTCCTCGGGAGGACTTTGCCTACTTTCTGTTTCCTCTGACCTCGGGAACCACAGAGGAGAGGAAGAGGGGAGCCGGCCAGATGTGTGAGAGTCCAGGGTGCGGGATGATGGGCGTTGCAGTCCCTCCCCATCCCATCTGGAAGGCGCCCGGGTGAATGAAGAAGGCTCTCGCAGGAGATCCAGCAAAGGTTGCAAGGGCCAGGGGAGGGGAGTGTGTGTAGGGATGTGTTGGGGTGTGTGTGTGTGTGTCACTTTTTTGGAGACAACCCCTGGAAAAATCTGGCCGAAGAATTGAGAGCCATCAAACCAAGGAAGCGTATATGTTAGGATTTCTTTTCCAACTTGGGGGCCGAAAAGGGAGCTTGTCTGCCTGCTTTCTCAGCCGGTCGGCAAGGCTTTCTGGCTGCCGCTTGTCTAGCCACCGCTGGACCCCAAATCCTCCCCTTTCTGGTAATCGAAACAATGTCCTAGGCTCAGAGTTTTATTTTTAATTTTTTTGAAAAATTATCCCCCCCCCCCATACCGCCTCCGCGGTTCCCAAGGGGTAGCTCTACTAAAATAAGCACAGAACCAAAAGCTGGGAGGGAGCCTGACCAGATCCCTTGGACCCAAAGTTACCCTTGTTTCCAGATCCCTGTCCTCTAAGGAGACAGAGACAGAGACAGAGAAGAAGCCCCTCGGCCACCTTCAGGCTCCTGGTTTTGTGGCGCTGGTGGGACTTTCCAAAAAGAAAAGCTCAATTGAAAACAATAGGGAGGAAAATCTCCAGGAGGGTCGGGAATGGACCGGTTGATTCGGGGATCCTGCGACGCCAGAAGTGCCATAAACAGATCTGAACTCCTGCGCTTCTTGGCTAAAGAAAAGAATATATATATATATATATATATATATATACCTAAACCTTCTGCTAAAGAAAATAATATTATATATATCTATATATCTATATCTATCTATATATATATACCTAAATCTTCTGCTAAAGAAAAGAATATATATATATATATCTATATATCTAAATCTTCGGCTAAAGAAAATAATATATATATATATATATACCTTCTGCTAAAGAATATATATATATATGTTTGTGTGTGTGTGTGTGTGTACCTAAACCTTCTGCTAAAGAATATATATATATATATATATATACCTAAACCTTCTGCTAAAGAAAAGAATATAAACCTTCTGCTAAAGCAAAGAATATATATATATATATATATATACCTAAACCTTCTGCTAAAGCAAAGAATATATATATATATATATATATATACAAATACCTAAACCTTCTGCTAAAGCAAAGAATATATATATATATATATATATATATAACCTTCTGCTAAAGCAAAGAATATATATATATATATATATATACCTAAACCTTCTGCTAAAGAAAATTATATATATATATATATATATATATGTATGTATGTATACACACATACATCTGCCCAAACCTTCTCTAATAAGAGACCTAGCTTCAGTTTTGATTCTGATGAAGAGGGCGAAGAAGAGAATTGGTTAAGAATTAAACATATATCGCTGCAATGAGTTCTATTGCCGCAATGACAGCAAGGAAAAGCCTTTAATTTTTTTTTTTTCATTTATTTATAATCTGCAAGTAAGGAAAAGCTTTTTTTTTTTAAAGGTCTACTCGGGTGTAAATTCCGCTGGCTTCTGTGGGGTTTACTCCCTGGTCAGATCCTTTTCTTCCTCTGCCTAGATTTTCGTAATAACCCCAGGCGACATTCCCTTATTTCTCCTTTGTACTTCTCCCCCCAATAAATAAATCTAGTATTTAAAACCGCTTCCTCTTCCAGTGTTGAAACCTATGCGCTCCTGGCTCTTTTTTGGGGGGTGGAAAAGTCAATGGAGGGTGTGTGTGTGTGAAGGAGGCCTGTTTCCCACGTGGTGATTTAAGGCTGTTTTTCTTGCTGTTCAGGGAAATGATGGAGCATTGGGTTTCAGTGTTTATTTTCTTGCAGACGTTTTTCTCATTTAAAGCCATTGGAGCGGCCTCTTTTTGTTTGAGTCCAGTTTTGATGTGGACTTGAAACGCGAAAGTAAAGGACGGGAAAAGAAACAAAAATTGCTCCGAAATTAGATTTATAGCACGGGGGAAATGGGGGGGGGGGAAACAGGGATCCGATTGACAAAACTAGAAACGCCTTGGAGAAAAGCCGCCTCCATCTTCAGATTAAAACGATAAATAAGAATACTATTATGATTATGATTATGATTATGAGCAGATGCTTTCATCGGCAGTGTGGTAAAATAAGACATATTTCCCCCGCCTTTGATGGCTGTTTGGCCGAAATGTGACAATTGCTGTCCCTTTGTTGTTGTTAGTAGAAAAAACTGGAGGGTCGTAACGTTTTATAGCCCGGTTAAATCGGGGTGTGTGTGTGTGTGTGGGGGGGGGGGATTTATTTTTCCTGGCAATATATGATTGTGTTCTAATGATGGATCCCTCTCTCTTCCACCATTGGAGACCCTTATTCTGATAAAAGGGATTTGTGTGTGTGTGTGTGTGTATCTTCAGTTCGCCTGCCGACTTACAGAGACCCCATGAATGTTTCAGGGCTTTCTTATTAGGCAAGGAATACTTCAGAGGTGGTGGTTTTTGCCAGTCCCTTCCTCTCAAAAAGAGCCCGCAGCCCCTGGTATTTGGTTAGCGGTCTCCCATCCAAGTACTAACCAGGGCTAACAATACTTAGCTTCCACGATCAGACGGCATCTGGTGCCTTTAGAGTATGTAGGTAATGAAATTAGAGGGTTTTTTTTTTAAAAAAAAAAAGTGTAAAGAGGGAGTTGTTTGTTTGTCTGTTTAAATAATTATGGCCTCGGAATTGATTGCGTTGGAGTGGCATCTAAAAAAACCAAACACCTTCGCCTAGGTTCAATGTTTTTTTTGTACTTTAATAGGGGTGATGTGGACACAGGCTCATCATCATGATTTAGAATAGAAGACAGTTTGAATATATATATATATATATATATATGTGTGTGTGTGTGTGTGTGTGTGTTGTATTAGATTATATTATATTCCTTGTTCTTGCTCCGGTCCTGTTTGGATCTATCGACCTAACCGAACCTACATATGTGTGTGGACACGCAATATATGCGCATAGATATCTCTATCTATCTATCTATCTATCTATACGCATAAGAATTTTATATAGATAGATAGATATAGATAGATAGATATAGATATGGAAGTTCAGTCAGGTCTATAGATCCTGTGCATAAAATTATATATCTATATATCTATATACAACTGACCGACCTGCATATCTATCTATCTATCTATCTATCTCTGCCGGTTCAGTCAGGTCGATACAGCCCAAAAGCCCCGGAGCAAGAGGAGGGCAGCAGAACAAGGAATCTGTAGAGAAGCCCCCCTTCCCGGTTTCCCCTTTCGGTGAAGGGTTTTCAGGGGACACTGTTGTAGTCCCTAAATCTCCTCCCGGCCTCCCTTCCAAGAGCCCAGTTTTCCTGCCCAGGGCAGAAGGAATCGCCTCCCTTTTCAGGGGAGGGAGAAGGTCGGGGGCAGCCTGCAGCCCTGGGCCGGAGGTGGGGAGCGAGCTTCAGGCGGGCTTGGGTCGGGACAGAGGGGTGGACTGGATGACCCCTTGTGGTCTCTCCCAACTCTATACTTCTTGATCTCCTTGAGAGCCTGGAGCCCCGCTCTCAGTTCTTTCTTGGGGGAAACTGGAGAGCATCGGTGGGCCAAGTCCGAGGAGGGTGGCCAAAAGGGGCCCGATCCCAGGGCGAGGTCTGTGGCTGTTGGCTGCCCTGGAGTCCTGGGAATGAGGGTCTCCAAGGGCCCTCTCTCTCCTTTGCCTCTCTCTCTGCTCAGCCCCCCCCCCCCCCCGTCCCTCCCTGACAAAGTCTGTCTGTCCATCTGGCAGGTGGCCTTCCTCCCTTTCTGCTTCCCTCCCCCTTCCCCAGCATCCTGGACTTTCCTAAGGGTCCATCCTGGCTTCCAGGGAGAGGC
This sequence comes from Phrynosoma blainvillii, assembly GCA_026167975.1. Lineage (NCBI taxonomy): Eukaryota > Metazoa > Chordata > Lepidosauria > Squamata > Phrynosomatidae > Phrynosoma > Phrynosoma blainvillii. Next base: position 134,039,194 of record JANUYF010000001.1, read on the forward strand.
AGGCTGGACCCATCTCCTTGTCTTTTTTGGCCGTCCACAGGATCCTCCGCGCTCTTCTCGAGCCCCACATCTCGAAGGAGTGGCTCTTTTCCTTTTCTTTCTTCCCTGTCCAGCTCTCGCATCCATCCATCTGTGGTGGTAGCAATAGGGAATCAATACAAGGGCTTGGACGATTATAAATAACTGGGGGTTCAGTTGTATATCTTGGCCCTTGAGGATCTGGTCCAGTCCTTTCCTGGCTGCCCTTCCCATTCCTGCCCTCCTCCCGATTTCCTGACTGTAGTTTCCTTTGGGATCAGGGTTGGATCCAAGGTGTGGGGGATCTTTAGCTATTTCCCGATGGGAAAAGCATCCGAAAGGGCTGGGGGTGGGGGGGAAGAGGGGGAAGGCCCTGCTCACCAACCCTGGCATCTGACCAGCTCGACCCCCCCCCTGACCTTGCTGCACCCTCAGAGAGGCTGACCCCAACCCAAGGATGTACTCCCCCCCCCCGTCTGCTTTGAGAGCGGAGTCCTTGGCGCAAAGGCTACGGAAAAGTGGGCGGTGGGAGGCATCCCAAAGGTCTGTGTAGCTTAAGATAGCCAAGTGTTTTAATGTTTTCAACTTTGTTTCTTTCATACCATTTTATACTTCTTTTAGTTACATGGTTTTAATTTTTTTTTAAAGTGTATTGTAATTTTTTTTTAAAAAAAATATTTTATCTGTGAGCCGCCTTGGGTCCCTTTCTGGGAGAAAGACGACATAGAAATAAAATAAAATAAAATAAACCTCAGAGAAGGCCTCTCCAACAACATCCTCCAGGAGCTCCTTAGCTGACACCAGGAACATTTTGGAAACAATGGCTGGAGACAGATTTTTGCTGTTAACTGCCTTCAAGTCGACTTGGATCCATGGCGACCCTATGAATGAGAGAGAGAGAGAGAGAGAGACCACCAAGTCCTCCCATCCTCAACAGCCCTACTCAGGTCTTGCAAACTCCAAGCCCTGTCTTCCTTGAGTCTCTGTGTTGTGTGCCTTCAAATCTTTTCCGACTAAAGTGGATCTGTCATGGGGTTTTCTTGGCAAGATTTGTTCAGAGGAGGTTTGCCATTGCTTTCCCCTGAGGCTGAGAGAGAGTGGCTTGTCCAAGGTCACCCAGTGGGTTTCATGGCCAAACTGGGAAGCGAACCCTGGTCCCCAGAGTCACAGTCCTACACTCAAAGCACTTCGCTGAGCTGAGTCTCTCCCTCTGTCATTCGGATTTCCTCTTTTCCTAGTGCCTTCCACTTTTCCTACTTTTCTTTCTTTCCATTATTGTCTTTTCTAGTGAGTCACATCTTCTCATGATATGGCTAAAGTAGGACAGCCTCAGTTTATTCATCTTGACTTCAGATGTGGATAAATAGATTTTGGGCTGAGGAGTAGACTGGAATATATATATATATATATATATATATATATATACACACATATACTCTCCCTCTCCCTCTCTCTCTCTCTCTATATATATATATATAGTGTGTATATATATATATATATATATATATACACAAAAACACACACTTTGAAGCGTCGTTTTAGACTTTCTTTTCAGGTAAAAATGGTACCATGTGTTTGGAGCTAGGAATTCACACTATAGATCTTCTTTTCTTTCTTTGCAAGAGGTCGGTGGTGGATCAGACCAAGGGCCTCTATGGCCCAGCCCTCTGTTCCCACAAGGGGCCTGGAGGAAGGAAGCCACAAGCCGGCCATGGGAGACATAGCACTCCCTTGCTCCCGTTCCCTGGCAACTGGTGCTCAGAGGCATACTCCCTCCGATCGGGAGGTAATCTATAGCCACAAGGACCAGCAGCAATCCCTGATAACCTTCTCCCCCATGAATTTGCCTAACCCCCCTCAAAGCCTTCCGAGCTGATGAATTATTATCCTCTCCAGTCCAGAGGGGACTTTTCTGCTTGTAAAGCCCAAATACCTATTTATTTGTTTCATTTTTATGCCGCCTTTCTCCCAAAAAGGGGCCCAAGGTGGCTCACAAGATTAAAAACATTTTATTTTATTTTTAAAATTACAAGGTAATCCAGTTAAAACGGTATAAAATTAAAATTAAAAACATACAAATGTTTTTATTTTTAAACCCACCATAATCACATACACGGCGGTCCTAGTTAAAGGACTGGCTACACACCCCAAAGGGAGTCTGATCCTGGACGCTAAGCAGGGTCAGCCCTGGTTAGTACTGGGATGGGAGGACCCCCTCCACGAATCCCAGGCGCTGTAGGCTCTTTTCCAGAGGAAGGAACTGGCAAAATCACCTCACCTCGGAGTATTGCTTGCCTAGGAAATCCATGGAGTCACCTTTGCTTGAAGGGCACACACAGAGTGAACAAGAGACACAAAACCTTGTCAAAGTCCCATACAGCCCACATAGGACTGACAGCCAGATCCTATGTCTGTCCCCTCAGAAGAAGCCCTACTCTGTCTAATATGTTTACCCACAAGTAAGTATGCATAAACCCGGAGTTTCAGATGTGTTGGCTACACTGAAGGAAGCCTATTTGGCAGAAAGGGAGCGGTGGCTTCCTGACTCTGGACTAATAAGAGGGAATGCCATCTTTAGTATCCTTTCTTTAGGAAGGCAAAGGCACTTTCTATAGAGGCAGGTTTGGGTTGTTAAAATGTTTCTCATTTTAATTGGTAGACACTTTATTTCTTCTCTTCCCCCCCTCCCCTCCCCTCCCCTCCCCACAACATATAAATTTAATTGATGTGGTTATATCTTTATTATGTGGCCTTTGTAATATTGTTAGGCACCTTGAGGAGTGCTGTTTTGAGTGGAAAGGCTGCGTATGAAATAAAGAACCAAATAGATGGGAGCAGCTAAAAATAATAAACTGGTTTGTTACTCCTACTTTCAGGCAGACTGGAATGGCTGATGTCAACCCAGACTTAAACCGTGACTGGTGTTAACATGGAATTTATTTATTTCGTTTGTATGCCGCCTTTCTCCCAGAAGGGACCCAAGGCAACTCACAGATAAAAACACTTTGATAAACACTGCAAGAACTCGACTTGTGTGGAGGAGGCTTTGGAAGTGGGGGAGAGTAGATGAGACAAGTTGGAGAGGATTATATGTTTAAACACTTCATCCAGCCACATGGAGAAAGAGTTGGGGTGTGGGAATGGGGACTTTTGTGGACTATAATTCCCAACCTCCTCCCCCAACCCAAAATGGCCGTGGTGGGAAATTTGGCCAGTTGTAGTCCAATATATTTACTTATTTAATTATTTTGCAAAGCTCTGGAGAGAACACTTTAAAAAGTCTTCCTCTTCCTTTGAATCTTTTCTGCATAAACCGTAATATAATTGCGAAACAATCCTGGGATTTATTTAGGTCAAGGCATTTTTAAAGTAACAGTTGTGTGTCCAAATGGAAACCCAGATGGGAAGACAAAGAGACACATGTAATTTAATGAAGGAACCAAGGACACCGATTCAGATGGAAGTTAGCTTGACTAAAGAAAGGACTTGATGAAGTGGACTGAGGGCCTTTGCAGACTGCCAGAAACAATGCAAACTGAGGCCACTTTAACTGTCCTGGCTCAGTGCTAGGGAATCATGGGAATTGTAGTTTTTTCTGAGACATTGAGCCTCCTCTGGTGCCACAATAAACGACAGTTCCCATAATTCCTTAGCACTGAGCCAGGACAATTAAAATGGCCTCAATTTGCACTATTTCTGGCAGTCTGCAAAGGTCCTTAGTCTCAAAGATGTTAATTTTATGTCTTTTTATGCTAAGAGATGGCGTGTGGAGCTATACATTTCCACACCTCCTGTTCCTTTTTTTCCACTGTGGGGCTTTGCAGACTGCCAGAAATAGTGCACATTAAATTGAGGCACTGCCCTGGCTCAGTGCTAGGGAATCATGGGAACTGTAATTTATTGTGGCACCAGAGCTCTCTGACAGAGAAGGCTCAATGTCTTAGAAAAAAATACAATTCCCATGACTCCCTAGCACTGAGTCAGGACAGTGCCTCAATTTAATGTGCACTATTTCTGGCAGTCTGCAAAGGCCATGTATGTCTCAGAGAATCTTCCACTCAGGAGCCATTTGAATGAGAAAAGGGACAGCGAGTAACAATTTATTTAGAAAACCCAACAAGCCTTGGTTTAAGTCGTTGTGGGCCTCCCGATCCTCTCAATCTGCTTAATTCCCAGCAGGAAGAATGGGAAGTGCTCTCAGAAGTCTCCTGCAAAGGGCCAGAAGTAAGGCCAGGCCATTGGTAGACTGTGAGCTGTTGAGAGCAGAGCTTGAGGGGGAAAGTAACTTTGCAGACTGCCAGAAATAGTGCAAATGGAGTCCACTTTTAGGGTTAGGGTTAGTGATAGGAAATCATGGGACTTGTTTTTTTTTTCTGAGACATTGAGCCTTCTCTGTCAGAGAGCTCTGGTGCCACAATAAAATACAGTTCCCATGATTCCCTAACCCTAACCCTTAAAGTGGACTCAATTTGCATTATTTCTGGCAGTCTGCAATCAGCTGGCCTGGTCCTGGCCTGAGTAGGGACGAAGCATGGATTTGTGTAGCCAAGGTCACTTGTGATCCAGGAGAAACGTTTTAAAATGAAGTCTCTGGACTGGAAATGCAGAAGACCAAACTGTGGCCTCCACGTTTCTCCACTTAGCAAGGACCCTGTTATGGGATTTGCTGTCAGCCCTTCTGAAAACTTGGGATTGAAGATCCTAGGGAGGGGAAAACGAGATCTGGGCTGCAGGTCCTGGGTGTCATAGGCAGCCTGCGTCCACACTGAAGCAACAGTCCGGTTTGACACCACTTTAATTGCCACGGCTCAATGCTATGGGATTCTGGGAGTAGTAGTTTGTTGGGATGACAATGGCAATCCCCCTCTGAAGAAACTTGCCAAGAAAAACCTGTAATAGGGTGGCCTTAGGGCCACCAAAAGTAAAAAAACAAATGACTTGGAGGCACACAACAACAACAGCAACATCCAGTCTCAGGTTTCTTTTTTTGGGGGGGATACAAGGGTAAAAAATGGAGAGGGCACCTTTTCTGTCCCATTAATGGTTGTGTAGAAGGGATTTCAGCAGGCATCGTTTGCCATGCATCCAGGTAACAAGCAATACCTGCTCCTCTTCTACCCAACCAGGATTAAATAAAGGGACAGGAGCAGTCTCTAGTTCTTACTCTGGCAACCCTAGTTTTCAATTGGTTCGACCTGGAATCGACAGAAACTTCGAGAACTCGGGTTTCACTGGCTGGCAACCAGCATTTCACAAAGAACATGTCAGCTGGCTGCCCAGTTTCTGCCTGAATTGGTAAGGAATGGCTCCTATTATCTGCCTCCTTCCTTCAACGGGGCTTCCTATTAAACGCGTGACAGCTCAGATCAAATCAATCCTTCCTCGTGATTCTGTTTTTCATGTAAAACTAAAAATCCCACCCATCCATCCATCCTTGCTTCCTTCCTATGGGCTATAGCCCTGTTCTGAGATGTAACCTCCTTGATTCTGATGGCAGGGCAAGATGGAGCAAAGAAAATAATAATAATAATAATAATAATAATAATAATAATAATAATAATAATTTTATTTATAGCCCGCCCCTCTGCTAGACAATCGGGGCGGGTTACAGCATGATTAATGCGGAATAATGCGAACAATTCCAATTATTATCTTCCATATGGTCTTCGGTTTCTGGAGCGTGGAATGAAAAGACCTGAGATTTGGGAAAGCAAAGGGAAGGGGAATATGGGGGCAGCAGGTCATGGAAAGTCTTCAGGAACCAACGCCTCTAGAATAAATTGTGTGTGGTTGTGTGCCGTCCAGCCGTTTCGGACTGAGGGCGACCCTAAGGCGACCCTATCACAGGGTTTAGCAAGTTTCTTCAGAGAGGGTTTGCCATTGCCACTCTCTGAGGATGAGAGAGTGTGACTTGCCCAAGGTCACCCAGTGGGTTTACATGGCCATGTCAGGATTCGAACCCAGGTCTCCAGAGGGATACTAACTTGGCGATGAGCCGTATAGGAGGAAAATGAATAGGCTCCTCTATCTAATAAGAAGCAGGTATAGGATTCTGCCTATGTGTATTGCGAGGGTGAATTTACAAAGTACCTTGTAAGAATTTCTACAAGAGAAGCACGTTGGATGCCCAAAAAGCGCTATGAAAACGTACTGCTTTTAGTACTACCATCCAAAAACGCACAAAAAGGAGATAATTTTCACCTTTTCCACGCTGCAAGCCTGACACCACTTTAACTCCGTCCTGTAGAATCCTGGGAGTTGTAGTTTGGTGAGATCTTCAGCCTGGCCTGTCAGACAGCGCGGGTGCCTCACTAAACTACACATCCCAGAATCCCACAGGATGGAGCCATGACAGTTAAAGCGCTGTCGGACTGCTTTATTTCTGCAGTGTGGGTTCACTCTTTGTTTCCACTCGAGTCCTCTTCAAAGTCCACTCCTCCGAAGAAAGGAGAAGGAATTTGCTTTTGGAAAGTACTTTTGAGAACCGGATCTCCGGTCGTGGGGTTGTTTTAACATACTGCATGGAATTTTAATTTTTTTGTTAGCCGCCCCAATTGCTTGTCAGAGGGGCGGGATACAAATACAATTTATTATTATGATTATGATTATGATTATTATTATTATTATTATCCTTTTGCCTTTTCTCTCCCTCTTCTCAGGGGCCTGTCATGGCTCTCGCCAAGGATAATTTGTGCATTGGTTTAACGGCCCCGTTCTCCTTAGGATGACTCAGGCTGCATCCGCACTGCAGAAACAATCCGGGTTGACACCACTTTAACTGCTCTGGCTCAGTGCTATGGAATTCTGAGAGTGGCAGTCTAGTGCCACCACAAGCTACAACTCCCAGAATTCCATAGCATTGAGCCAGGGCAGTTAAAGTGGCGTCAAGCCGGATCGTGTGGATGCAGCCAGAGAAGGCTAAACGTCTCACAAAGCTACAGATTCCCAGAATTCCATAGCACGGAGCCATGGCAGTTAAAGTGGTGTCAACCCGGATTATTTCTGCAGTGCGGGCGCAGCCTCAGAGATAAATCTCGCTGCGTTTAAAGGGACTCGCAGGCAAGTGTCTATACAACTGGAGCTGTAGTCGTTTCTTCCCCTTTCTCCCAATCTGAAAGGACCATGCTAAGAGACAAGGGACTGAAGACCCCCCCCCCTGAGCTGATAGGGTTGTCAGGACACAATTTTTGTAGGTTTTTGTGTAGACTAATGCAGAAACACACAACTAAAGCACTCCCAAGAGATGCCCTTCCAACTCCTGTTTCAAGACCTCCAAAGGAGGAGAGTCCATAGATGGAACAGCTCTCAAGTTCTTCCTAATGTTGAGGTGGAATCTCTTTTCTTTTGCTGTTTTAAACAAATTGGCTCCTGTTCTAGTCTCTGGAGCGGCAGAAAACAGGCTCTCTCTCCCCTTCTGCATGGCACCCCTAAATGCATTTACAGATTGTCATCCTATCATCACTCAGGCTTCATACTCTTCTCTTTTCCAAGCAGCCCAGGAAAAAGGAGAGAAAGAGGGCACCATCTCTCTCTTTCTCAGGGGTTACATTTCCAAAACAGATCCATTTTCTTCTACTCATGTGTTTGGGATAATTTTTCCATAGGGGGAAAAATAAAAAATAAAAAGGTTTGCCTTCTTTATCCAAGCGATGGGTTTACGGTTCTAGTCTAAAATAAACCCAGTAGCCTGGCTTGAAAGGGTGGATTTTTACACCACAAATCTGTGACAGACAACAGGCCTCCAGGGGATCTAAGATTTGAAGGCTGTGATGAGAGAAAATAAAATAAATAATGGGCTTTTTTTTTTTAAACCTACTTTTGTACATATAGTTTTTAGCTGAATTAAAAAAAAATGCTGTCAGCCGTTTTGAGCCGTGTCCTGGGAGAAAGGATGGATATAAAAACAATACTGAAATAAAACCATAAACTTTTTTTTTTTTTAAGCCATTGAATGTCATGTGACTTACTTTGGGGTAAACATATTCACGATTTCGCTCTTAAACACACCCTGGGGATGAGACACATCGGCGTTATCATTTGTACATCATATGATAAAAATACATAAATGTGTGTACATCTTATGATAAAAGCACATTAACGTCGGGATTAATTACTTTGGGACAGAGGCAGCACAGCCTCTGCTCAGATCTCTCTTCGTCCTCCAGACAGCCTTGGAGGCTTCATTCCTGAAATCAAGGTCTGGATCCAGGTGAAACAAGTCCTTCTTACCAAGAGGATTTTAAAACGGAATCCAACCAGGATTGCGATCTTGTTACTGTCAGTTCTGATACACAATACAAAAGATCTGCAAACCTCTTTCGGTCTTATAATGTTGTCTGCTCTTATTACAGAGAAAGAATTTCATTTAATGGTTTTAAATGCGGCTCTCCAACATCGGGGCCCTGAAAGCCACCCTGAAAAGTAAGAAATCTGAGAGCCTCTAGCAGAGTTATGCCGCTGTTCCGAAATCTGCATAAATCCCCCCCTTGCTGCATCCACACTGAGGAATAATCCGGTTTGACACCACTTTAACTGCCACGGGCCAATGGTATGAAATTCTAGGGAAGTGTAGTTTGTTGTGGCACAAATGTCTCACAAAACTACACTTCCCAGCATTCCATAGCACTGAGCCGTGGCAGTTAAAGTGGTGTGAAACCGGATTAGGGCTGCAGTGTGGATGCAGAGCCCTTGTCACTTTTATGCTGCCCTGCTCTGAGCTTGAATCTCTGTCCTTACAGCCCAGGGCAAGCAAGTGTCCTACCTGCAAAGGAGGACAAGGCACCGCAAAATGTAGGGCATTCAAGAAAAATGGAGGACGTATCCAAACAAAAAACTAAAAACACTCATATAAATAGAAGTTGATGCGTTTTAGTCAAGGCTCCAAATGGAGGATATTTTGAAATTCCTCCTGGATAGGAGGTTGAAAAGTAGGGCCTGTCCTGGAAAAGGAGGACGTCTGGTCCCCCTGTTAGAGCCCCAGAGCTAAGAAGGGGGAAACGGGTTCCTTACTTCCTAAGGTTTCCTTGCCCCAAGGAATGAATGGCTGGCATTACTATTCGGAGTATTACAACCCAAGGAAACGCATCCTCCAGGACTGAGACTTTAGAGATAAGGCAAATCCAGTGATAAGCTTGGGTTTTGCAGGCAAGGAAAACACGATCATAGCAGGAGCAAAAGTTACAAATCGAAACGCGTTGGAAGTGTGGACCCATCCATTTTCTAGCAGTAGCGCTTTTCGTGCTGCATGGGGCCTTGGAGTCGGCCCTATATTTTCTTTTGCATTTGGGGCTGATGGATGTGGGACTCATGGCATGAACATCTATCTACTCTTTGCAGAAAAATGCTTGTCGCTGTCCACTCTCCTGCAATCTACACTGCAGAAATAATCCACTTTGGGACCACTTTTAACTGCCCTGGCTATGGAATTTTAAGATTTTTATTTTTATTTTTATTTTTTTTTAATTTTGCGAGATATTTAGCCCTCTCTGTCAGTAGATAAAACTACAGTTCGCAGAATTTCACATCATTTCACATGAGCCATGGCAGTTAAAGTGGATTCTTTCTGCAGTGCGGCTGAAGCCTTGGTTCTAATCTATTGAAGGAGTAAGAGCAACGAATAATCCGAATAATCCGCTAAAAAGGAATGAAAATGACAATGCCATCCTTTCCCATCAGCCCTGGTTGGGCCCAGTGAAGATGACAGACTTCTAATTCCATTCTCTCCCGAATATTATACGGCTGCATCTGCACTGCACTGAATAATGCGCTTTTGACACTGCTTTAACTCTCACGTCTCCATGCTATGGAGTTCTGGGGTTTGCAATTTGTTGCGGCACCAGGTCTCTCTGAGCTCTCACAGAACATCAGAACCCAGAATTCCAAAGCATGGAGCCATGATGGCAGTTAGAGCGGTGTCAACCCGCATTATTTCCGCAGTGCAGATCAGATTCCCGGGATGTCTCCCCTTTGGTGCCTGGGACGGGCCTGAACTGGGAGAAGGAGGGGAGTCCCCAAACCGGCATTTTCGCGTTTTCTTCTGAAACCGGTTTGTGCTGAAAGCAAACGCAATGGACCTCGATCCCTAAACCTGTTTGGTTGGGATTGAATTGTCCCAAAGACAGCAGGGTGACCAGAGGTCATGACAGCCAAGGAGGACAAGGTGCCTGCAAAAGGGAGGACATTCGAGGGAAAGGGAGGACTTAACCAAATAAAAGCACAAAAAAACCCGCAAAACACTCATATAAATAAATATAAATTCATGTTTCTTCGTCCTACTCCAAATGGAGGACGTTTTAGAATCCCTCCTGGATGGAAAGTAGAATTGGAGGACATGACCTGGAAAAGGAGGATGCTGGATCGCCCTCTGGTGCCACAAAACAACAACAACAACCGTCACACACCATTCCTGGAAATCCATAGTCTTGAGCCATGACAGTTATTAAAGCGGTGTTAAACCCGATTACTTCTCCAGTGCGGATGCAGGCAGAGTTTTTATATAGAGGGAAAAGAAGACTGGTTTTTCAGCAACTTGGAAAGGCTGCTTATGTAAATGTGGTCTTAAAAAACTTAAGAAACCAAGCGCGGAAAGGAGATTGATTTTTGATCTAGGGAGGTTAATGTAGCGTGGCTTGGAAAGCTTCCAAAATAGATTTTGGGTTTGATGTTTTTCTCTCTTTCTCTCTCTCTCCATCCAACCCTGGTTTCTTGCCTTCGACCCTTTCAGCCGGGAAAATCCTCCTCCAGGCTTTGCAAACGCTTGAGTTCCTCCTCCTTCTCCTCTTTTTCCCTCTCTTTCTCTCTCCAGTTTTCTCTTCTTTTCTTCCTCCTCTGAGGCTCTCTCCATTATACAAGGGCCGCCTTTAAAATCCTCGGGAAGCCCTAATCCCCAAAGGAAAAGGGAAGCCTTGTTTTTCTTCTTCTCGCTTTTAAAAGAAAAATAAAGGCAATTAGAGGATTTGTCCGCAGCAAGGAAAAAAAGAAATATTGGCTGCGGTAGGTCAAGTGCAGAACCGGTTTCGGGGAGGAGAGAAGCCACTTTCCTCTCAGCTGGTTGTAGTGAACCTTGTTGCAAAGAAAGGAAGAAAATTAAGAGGTTAAAAGAAAGAAAGAAAGAGGGCAACCGAAGGTGCAACGACTTGTGCTTTTCACTGACCTCAGCTGGATTTAAACACAATCACAAGAGGGATTTGTAAAGAGAAACAATTCGAATCAAGTCGATCCTAAATATATATACACAGCTTGGGAAGTAAATGCTGCTGATTCCTAAGGTAGTGACTTTAAATTCTTATTTCATTCATGACATGGGGGGGTTGCAGACTGCCAGAAATAGTGCAAATTGAGATCACTTTAACTGCCCTGACTCAGTGCTAGGGAATCATGGGAACTGTAGTTTATTGTGGCACCAGAGCTCTCTGACAGAGAAGGCTCAATGTCTCAGAAAAAAACTAATTCCCATGATTCCCTAGCACTAACCCTAACCCTAAAAGTGGACTCAATATGCATTATTTCTGGCAGTCTGCAAACCCCCATAGCCCACCTTTCTCTGGCCAAGTGATCCAAGGCGGCTCACAACAAAGAGCTGTATGCTTTCTCTCTATGGGCTGAATTTTAGGGTCTACCTTGAATAACTTGACCCTTTGGGGGGGGGGGGTTGTTTTTGTTTTTATTGATTTACTTACTTGCATTTGTATGCCGCTGTTCTTCCAGGACAGGACCCAAGGCGGCTTCCACCACAACAAATTAAAAACATTTACAAAAAGTTTGAAACCAATTTACAAACGCTGCAGTAAAACACTGTAAAACGGATTAAAAACATGCAAAAGTTAAAAACACATTAAACAGACATCTGTGTTAAAAACCTTGCTTGCCTGCTTAAGCATTTAGAGTTTGCTTAAATAAGAAATTTTTTTGCTTGCCAAGGAAAGGAAAGTAGGGAGGGGGCCAGCTGCTTCTTGTTGTGTGCCTTTTGACTTATGTCTCTTTCTTTCTTTCTTTCTTTCTTTCTTTCTTTCTTTCTATTTTGTGCCGACAATCTCCCAGAAAGGGACCCAAGGCGGTGCAGAAATAAAAGCATTTTAAAAGTCTTTACAATAAACGTTTTTTTAAAAAAACACACAACTAAAAACATCAAATAAAAACAGTATACAATTACATGCATTAAAAAGTACAGCATCCCCCCCCCCCCATATAATACAACCCCATATAAAAGCCATCCCATGATTATATATTAATGGAATGTCTGTCTGTCTGTGGATTTATGTAGATTGATGGGATGTACCTCTGCCTATGGGCATATCATGGGCTTTTCTGGAGTTGAGAGTGTGTGACTCTCCCAAGGCCACCCAGTGGGTTTCCATGGCTGAGTGAGGAATTGAACCCTTGTCTCCAGAGTCGTAGTCCAGCACTCAAACCATGACACCAAGTTGTCTCTCAAAATCTACTATTTAGGCCTATTTATGCTGCAGTGCTGGAGCCATATATCCGGGAGTAATCCACATTGAAGAGGGCCAGTGTGGCGCAGTGGTTTGAGTGTTGGGTTATGACTGGAGACTAGGCTTAGATTCCCACCTGGGTGACCTTGGGCAAGTCACACTCTCTCAGCCTCAGAAGTAGTCAAAGGTAAACCTCCTCTGGACAAATCTTGCCAAGAAAGACCCAAGATAGGTTCGTCTCAGGGGGGTTGCAAACTGCCAGAAATAGTGCAAATTGAGTCCACTTTAAGGGTTAGGGTTAGGGTTAGGCAATCATGGGAACTGTATTTTATTGTGGCATCAGAGCTCTCTGACAGAGAAGGCTCAATGTCTCAGAAAAAAATACAATTCCCATAATTCCCTAGCACTAACCCTAACCCTAAAAGTGGACTCAATGTGCACTATTTCTGGCAGTCTGCAACCCCCCTTAGGGTCGGAAACAACTTGAAGGCACCCTCCACCCCCACCCCCATTAACACCAGTTGGAACTGAATTCTGAGCAGTGGAGTTACTTGCTGGCTTCAGAATGCAAGGGGAGTCACTTTGGAGGAATCTTGCCCAGGTCAAGGTGATAAGGGCTGCTAGCTAGGTAAGGGCAGTTCCACTTGCAGGGCGCTCCTCCCATAGAAGTGACCCTGGGAGTTCAATGGGGGCCAAGGGTGTGGAGTGAAGATACGTGAAAGGAGCGATTCTTGGGAAGGGGCCTCTCCCCATGGAAGCAGTTTCGAGGAATTCAAGAGAGCCATAGAAAAGACCGAGTTGGCCCTCAGTCGTTGCAAAAAGACCTCACTTGCTGGAAAGAGTGGCACACCTGGCATCCCCAAGAGCTTCCCCTCCCTTTTTCGCTGGAGGAAACCAGTTGGTTAATTTTTCGCAGCAGGTTAACCTGTAACTGTACAGGTTGTTCTTTAACTCACCTGGGAGGAATTTCTGCATCTCTTCTTCCAGTGGTTTAAGAAATGGGAAGCCTCCTCCTTCCATTTACCTCCACATTTAGATTAATTAACAACTGGCAAACACACACACACACACACACACACATTGCGACTGTAGTGGAAGCTCTTAGGGGGGTTGCAGACTGCCAGAAATAGTGCAAATTGAGTCCACTTTAAGGGTTAGGGTTAGGGAATCATGGGAACTGTAGTTTATTGTGGCATTAGAGCTCTCTGACAGAGAAGGCTCAATGTCTCAGAAAAAAATACAATTCCCATGATTCCCTAGCACTAACCCTAACCCTAAAAGTGGACTCAATTTGCACTATTTCTTGGCAAAGAAGAGAGCCAAACAGGGGTGAAAAGTCTGTGAGGGGCACACAGAGGCTGCATCCGCCCTGCAGAAATAATCCAGTTTTACACCACTTTAATCGCCTTGGCTCAATGCTGTGGAATTAGGGCAATTGTAGTTCCTTGTGGCACCGGAGCTCTCTGACCGAGAAGGGTAAATATCTCAAAAAAATACAGTTCCCAGACTTCCATAGCATTGAGCTGTGACAGTTAAAGTGGTGTCAAATTGGATTATTTTTGTAGTGTGGATGCAGCCAGAGAGAGAGACAGCCTAAGCAGACTGCCAGAAATAGTGCACATTAAATTGAGGCACTGCCCTGGCTCAGTGCTAGGGAATCATGGGAACTGTATTTTTTTCTGGGACTCTGACATTCTCTGTCAGAGAACTCTGGTGCCACAATAAACTACAGTTCCCATGATCCCCTAGCACTGAGCCAGGGCAGTGCCTCAATTTAATGTGTACTATTTCTGGCAGTCTGCTTAAGCCCAGAGAGAAACCTCCCTCGGTCGCTTTTGGTAGGTGCCAATTCTTCAGGAGCTTAACGTTTGAGTGTTGGACTATGACTCTGGAGGCTGGGCCATGGAAACCTACTGGGCAAGTCACACACTCTCAGCCTCCGAGGATGGCAAATGGCAAACTCCCTCTGAACAGACGTTGCCAAGAAAACCCATGATAGGGTTGGAAAGGACTTGTAGGAACGCAACAAGGAACCATAGATCCTTTGGCCTCCCTTCCAAGCTTTCCTCACCTCCCTAGAAAACCCTTCAAAGTCACTCCTCTCTTATTTATATGGCCTTCTTGAAAGGGGCTCAACAGACTGGGCTTTGTGTCTCAGCCTGAGTCTGCAGAGGTGAAGAATAATGGGAATTATAATCCAACAACATCTGAAGGGCCAATTAACTTGATCACAGCTTCAAATAGTAGACTGGGGAAAATCCCTGCCAGAAAGCACTGACACTGGTGACCAGTCATGGGAGAGTCAGGTTCATTATTGGCAAGGAGGGTAGGCAAGGCTGCATTTTGTCACCCTCTCTGTTTCACTTGTATGCTGAACATATCATACCTCAAGCAGGATTAGACTCGGAGGAATGAGGTGTGAACACTGGAGGAAGGAACATTAACCCTTGACATAATACTAAGAGAAGATAGCAAAGACCAGGAACGATTACTGAAGAAAGTCAAGGATGGAAGTGCAAAGAAAGATTTACAGATGAACATCAAGAAACACACACACACACACACAATGACCACAGATGGTATGTTGTTGTGTACCTTCAATTCGGATGAACTTACCACTTGGCTTTCTTGACAAGATTTATTCAGGCTTTTTTTTGTTGTTGTTGTTGCCTTTGTAGCCTTCTGAGGCTGAGAGAGTGTGGTTTGCCCAAGGTTACCCAATGCATTCTCATAAATGAGCAGGGATTCGAACACTGGTCTACAGAATCTTAAGGCTCCAGACCATAGGCAGCCACTACACCAGTCCGGTTTACACAACTTTAAAATAGACGATGAAGATACTAAAATAGTTTGAGATTTTTCATACCTTGGTTCAGTCATTAGTTAGAATGGAGGCTGCAATCAAGAAATCAAAAGAAGACTAGGACTTGGAAGGGCTGCTAGGTAGGAACTAGACAAGATCCTGAAGTGTAAGGAGATTTCGTTGAATACTGAAGTCAGGATTGCACATGCCATCCTATTTCCCATTTCTATGTATGGCTGTGAAAACTGGACAGTGAAGAATGCTGATAGGAAGAAAATGAACTCATAATCTGAAATGTTATGCTGGAGAAATGTTATATAGATTCCTTGGATTGCCAAAAAAGAGAAAGAAATGGGTATTAGAGCAAATCAAGCCTGAACTTTCTCTAGAAGCTGACTAAACTGAGGCCTACTTTGGCCATATCATAGGAAGACATAACTGACTAGAAAAGACAATAATGCTCAATTGGTATAGAAGGCAGTAGGAAAAGAGGAAGACCACATTCCAGATGGATAGATTCAGTCAAGGAAGCCAGGGCTTTGAGTCTGCAAGACCTGAGCAGGGCTGCTGCTGATGGAGTTGGAGGTCTTTCATTCATAGGGTCACCATAAACTGAAGTCAAGGCAGTTAACAGCAACAAATGGTTTTTGGGCCTTTGCAGGCTTTTATTGTGGCACTAGAGCTCTCTGTCAGAGAAGGCTCAATGTCTCAGAAAAAACTACAATTCCCATGATTCCCTAGCACTGAGCCAGGACAGTTAAAGTGATCTCAAGCTGCATTATTTCTGGCAGTCTGTAAAGGCCCTTTATCCCTCCTCTTCCCTGCTCTTCAAGATACCCTGCCCAGATGTCCTAACTACAAAGGAAGACAAGGCACTGCAAAATGTAGGACATTCAAGAAAAGTGTAAGGCATTACCAAAAAAGAAGAACAAGCTAAAAACACTAAATATAAACTAATGCTTCTCAGGCTCCAAAATGGAGGATATTTTGAATTTCTCCTGGACAGAAGATTGAAATGGAGGACATGTCTTGGAAAAGGAGGACACCTGGTCAACATGAGCCTGCATTGTTCCCTCCCCCACCCCTCTGTCCATTTTATTCCTTCTCAAAACAGCCCTGCGGGAAAGGTTGCCCTCACAGTTAGTGACTAGTAGTGCAAGAAAAGTGGTAGGGACTATAACTCCTTTAAACCTCAGCCCAGGGACGCCCAGGCAGCCTGGGAGCTGAGGTTCCCAGCATCTGGTGGGCCAAGACTGCCTACTCCCACTACCCCAGACCAGGCTTCGATTCCCAGCTTGGCCATGGAAAGTTTCCCACTGGGTGACCTTGGGCGAGTCACACTCTCTCAGCCTCAGGGGAAGGCAATGGCAAACCTCCTGTGAACAAATCTGGCCAAGAAAACTCCATCATGGGGTTGCCTTAGGGTCTCCATAATTCGGAAATGACTGAAAGGCTCACAACACACACACATACACACACACACATTGTACTTATTTTAATTTATAAGCCACCTTGAGTCCTGGTTGGAGGAAAAAGCAGGAAATAATAATAATAATAATACCAATAATAATAATAGCAATAACAATGTTTTAAAAAGATTCTAGCGTTCATAGTCTCAGAAAGAGAGGGAAAGGAAAGAACTCTCCAGTGTCTGTCTATCTTTGTTGTTGTTGATGTTAATTGCCTTCCAATCAATTTGGACTCAAGGCCTCCCTATGTATGAAAGACCTCTGAGGGCCTGAACAGACTGCCAGAAATAGTGCAAATTGAGTCCACTTTAAGGGTTAGGGTTAGTGCTAGGGAATCATGGGAATTTTTTTTTTGTTCTGAGACGTTGAGCCTTCTCTGTCAGAGAGCTCTGGTGCCACAATAAAATACAGTTCCCATGATTCCCTAACCCTAACCCTAACCCTTAAAGTGGACTCAATTTGCACTATTTCTAGCAGTCTGCAAAGGCCCATAGTTGCCCTTCCAAGGCCTAGTCTTCTTCTGATTTCTTGGCTCCAGTATCTGGCTGCAGAGCCCAAGTTGGGAAAAATCTTGAACTATTTCGATCTCTTCATCGTCTACTACTTTAAAATTATTCAAATCGTCTGTGTTCAGATCTATCTGTCATCCTTCCCAATCCCTCCATCCCTGGTCCGGCAAAGGCTCCCTTACATTTCTGCCTCTCGCTGAGGAGACTTTAAAACCACTGGGTCAACTCGCCTGCTGAGTGGCTGGGGTTTTCTTGGCAAGATTTGTTCAGAGGACGTTTGCCATTGTCTTCCCCTGAGGCTGAGAGAGTGTGACTTGCCCAAGGTCGTCCACTGAATCGAACCCTGGTCTCCAGAGTGGTAGTGCAAAGCTCAAACCACTAGAACAGGCTGGTTCCCAGGGACTGTAATGGGAATGTTAGCAGGGAAATGAATGTGTTTGAGGAGCCAGGCGTAAGAGAGGAAAGCGAGAAGGGCCAGGGGAGAGGTGCCTAGTGGTTTGAGCCTTGGACTATGACCCTGGAGGCCAGGGTTCTAATCCCTGCTCAGATGGGGAAACCCACTGCTGACCGTGGGCACGTCACACTCTCTCAGCCTCAGTCAGAGGAAGGCAAAGGCAAACCCCTCTCTGAACAAACCTTGCCAAGAAAATCCTATGACATGGTCACTATAAGTTGGAAAAGACTTAAAGGCACCCAGCAACTACAAGGATGAGGTTGCGTGTGTCCTGCACTTCTTGGACTCCCCTTTACTCACAAGGAGACCCAGCCATGCTCCGGGATTTCTAGTGGTCTTGAGCAACCACCATTCATTCCCGCTTTCTCAGGGCTTCCCTTGGAAACCATGCCTTTCCAGTAGGTCTGGGATCTGCGTTGCTTTCCATTTAATTTTCGGATCCCCAGCAAAAGAAAACCGGATTGACCTCCAGCACTTGGGGAACGATCGATCTTGCCTGGGTTCTAGCTGCTCGCCATCCAATTGCTTTCGGGCTCCGTTTCAAAAACAGGAGGTGCTTCCACACGGTTATTTATAGCGCTTAGATGCCGCGTTAACTGCCATGGCTCCATGCTGGGATAAGAAGTTTTCTGAGGCACAGAGAATTCTCTACCAGAGAGGTTCAAT
The DNA here is from genome assembly GCA_026167975.1 of Phrynosoma blainvillii. NCBI lineage: Eukaryota > Metazoa > Chordata > Lepidosauria > Squamata > Phrynosomatidae > Phrynosoma > Phrynosoma blainvillii. The sequence goes on from JANUYF010000001.1 coordinate 134,057,544, forward strand.
GTCGTGGATTCAAGGGAGTGGACTAAAGAATCCTAAGCACTGCAGCAAACTATAAATCCCACGATTCCTTAACAGTTAACGTGACGCCAAAACTACAAGCGTTGTTCAATGCGGAGTTGGTTGCTGTGTAAAGAGTCCTCAAGAGAGAGGAAATCCCGAATGAGAAGGGGAGGGGGAAATCCACTGGGAGAATTTTTTAAAAACATGTGTGTGTGTGTGTGTGTGTGTGTGTATATATATATATATATATATACACACACACATATATATGTCGTAGTCCAATGCTCAAACTACTACACCACGTTGGCTCTTCAGAGATGGGGTTAGGTTCTTTATTTGTATGCAACGTTATGTATGCAATTGTATGCAATTTGTATGCATATATATATATATATATATATATAATATGACGTTGCATACAAATAAAGAACCTAACCCCATCTCTGAAGAGCCAACGTGGTGTAGTAGTTTGAGCACTGGACTACGGCTCTGGAGGCCAGGGTTCGAATCCCTACTCATCCATGAAAGCCCACTGGGTGACCTTGGGCAAGTCACACTTTCTCAGCCTCAGAGGATAGCCATGACAAACCCGCCCTGAAGAAACTTGCCAAGAAAGCCTTGGGGTCGCCATAAGTCGGAAACGAGAAGGCACACAACAACAAGACCTCCCTCTCTCTCTCATTCACACTCCCCTCAATTTTTCTGGAGAAGCCAAAGCAAAGTTCGGCTGGAGCTGTTTTGATCGGTCTCTTCTTCTTCTGCTTCTCCTTCAAAGCTTTTGGCTGCTTCGTCCAAGAACCCTTTGCGTCTCTTTTTTTTTCTGGAGTTTTCAAAGATTTTCCCAGGCGTCCCGATGCTTCTTTTTTTCTTGAATTCACGTGGGAAAGGAATGGAGATGGAGGAGAGAAAATGCCCTTTCTGCAGAAGAGGGCAGAGAGGGTGGCAGAGGCAAAGGTTGGGGAGTCCTCCCTTTACACCCATTTCAGTCCCTCAGCAGCTCAGCTGAAAACTTCCTAGTCTATTTCCATAGCTGCTTCTGATGCTGCTGCTTTCGCACTACAACGTTGTAGCGGTATGATTCCTCTTTAATTCCCACGGCTGCCTCCTAAGGACCCCTGAGCTTTGAAGTTTGGTGATGAGGCACTAGAGGAACTCTTTACCCGAAAATCCCCAGTGCCCCTTCCTTCACGTGCTAACAGTGCAGAACCATGGCAGTCGAAGTGGGTTCATAGCGCTACAACTCTGTAATGCGAAAGGGTGACAAAGGAAAGGAAGGGAGGGCGAATTCTTTATTGGGAGTTTCAGAGGTTTGATCTCATCGGGGATCAAAGCTTATTTCTTCTCATGATGTGACCAAAGTACAATAACCCCAATAAGGGCCTTTGCAGACTGCCAGAAATAGTGCAAATTGAGGCCACTTTAACTGCCCTGACTCAGTGCTAGGGAATCCTGGGAAATGTAGTTTACTGTGGCACCAGCGCTCTCTGACAGAGAAGGCTCAATGTCTCAGAAAAAAAAAACACTACAATTCCCATGATTCCCTAGCACTGAGCCAGGCCAGTTAAAGTGGACTCAAACTGCATTATTTCTGGCAGTCTGTATCTTGGCGAATTCCAGGGAGAGTTCAGGCTTCATCTGTTCAAGGACTCATTGGCTTGTCTTTTGGGTCTTCCTCAGCACTCTTCTCCAGCATCACACCTCAAAGGAGTTGATTTTCCTCTTACCTGCTTTCTTCACTGTCCAGTTCTCCCTACAAAGAAATATCCAGTATCCAGTATCCCACCATCCAGACAGGATCCCTTTGATGCGAAATCCGAGAACAGAAATACAAGAGCCATAAATAATAATAATAATAATAATAATAATTATTATTATTATTATTCTGTTGAGGGGATATTATTGTGGATGATGTTTAGGACGGTGGCGAGGAGAACAGCTGAATGGCCACCATATTATCTATCAATTGTGGGAGGGAGCTGGAGATTGTGGTTGTTGTTGTTGTTGTTGTGTGCCTTCAAGTCGTTTCCGATTTATGCGACCCTAAGGCGAATCTATATCATGAGGTTTCCTTGGCAAGATTTGTTCAAAGGTGGTGTGCCATTGCCTTCATCTCCTGAGGCTGAGAGAATGTGACTTGCCCAAGGTCACCCAGTGGGTTTCGTTTAACACTGTTAGCAAGTCAATGCTTTCTTAATTTTGAACACCGCATAGTGCCACTTTCCTCGAGTTTTTCCCGGTGGGATGATGATGATGATGATGATGATGATGATGATGATAATGATTTTAAAACAAAGTCCGGCACATTTTCTTCAAAAAACGAATGGGTCAAGATGTCGAACTCACTGTATGTTTTGGTGGATGGTGACAAGTTTAAATTTCGAACAAGCACATAGGAAAATTGCCGATTATTTGAAATAATAATAATAATAATAATGCCAGTTTAGGAGGAGCAATTGTGCCATTCATTTCCATTAAAGCGAAAGCAAACCTCCCTCCTCCTCTCAGTGAGAGATTAATTCAACAGGATTTGCTAGGACTGAAGGAACTGCTCTGTAGTTGGAGTGTCTTGAACTTCTTAAATTTCGCTGCCTGTTAAACCAGGCTCACCAGGGGTTTGGTGGTTTTTATGGGTGCATCTACTGCACTGTAGAAACAATGCAGTTTGACACCACTTTAGCGGCCATGGCTCCATCCTACAGAACTCTGGGATTTGTAGTTTGATATTTCAAGTGGCATCAAACTGCATTATTTCTCCAGTGCAGATGCACCCATGGAAACCATTAATCGTGCAACCGTACAAGTGGGAAGAGTCACCAGATCGTGGAGTTCTTCGCCCTATTGTCGCGTAAATTGCAAATACGCAACGTGGGAAACCACAGTGGGAGTGGGACTCAAAACCTGGGTGTCCTTTTAACTGACTGGCCATGTCTCCACAGGACTGGGAGAAGCCTGGGGCCACTCGAGTCGAACCAGCCCTTTGGATAACGTCGGGCGAGAGCTGGGATCCCACCTGTTGCAGGTACCACAGATCAATATGATAATAATAAGCACCACATCCAGCAGAAAAGGAGCTTTCCCTCTTCTTAATGCACATGCTTGCGAGGTGCTGTTGGTGTTGGTGGCCTTCCACAATCCATCCAAGAGGAGAGACCCAGATCCTGGACAACTCTTTCTCTCCTCTTGTGGGCAAAATGTGTAGGGACGATCTTGGCACTCTTCACTTCAGTTCTTGAACCTTTCCAATCAAAGAGACTTGGGGCCTTGCAGACTGCTAGAAATAGTGCAAACTGAGTCCACTTTTAGGGTTAGGGTTAGGGTATCATGGGAATTGTATTTTATTGTGGCACCAGAGCTCTCTGACAGAGAAGGCTCAATGTCTCAGAAAAAAACAATTCCCATGATTCCCTAGCACTAACCCTAACCCTAAAAGTGGACTCAATTTGCACTATTTCTGGCAGTCTACAAAGGCCCTTAGAACCGGAAGGGACCCCAAGAGGCATCCAGTCCAACCCTCTGCCATGCGGAAATACACAATTACAAGCAAGCAGAAATACACAAATACACAGTACTGGAAGACACAAATTCAACTTCTGTTTAAAGAGATCCAAAGAAGGAGACTCCACCACACGACTAAAGATGTATCAGAGATAGAAAAATAGCTGCTCCTTCAGTTGTTGGGATGCAACTCCCATCTCTCCCCAGCCAGCATGACAAAGGTATGATGGGAGCTGCAATCCAACTGCAACCTCTGGAGGGTCACATGATATACTTCTGATTTGCACACTGAAGAAACAAATGATTTGCAGGTTTTGATGGTCCCACATGTTTGGTTCCCCCCCCCTCCTCTTCTGCGTTTGTAGAAGGCTCTCCAGAAAAAGTGGAAATGTTGCCATTGTCTTTAGCCAGTCTCAAGGCAGAGCTCAGAAAATTTATTGTATTTGGTCTACAACTTCCAGAAACTCTCCAGCCAGCATGGATCCTGGTACTGGGATCCTGGGAGTTATAGTTCCTCAATTCAGCCATGCGCCTATCAACATTTAGAGAAGAGTTTGTCTTAAGGCCAGATCCCTTTCAGCAGAGAATGCATCCTGCAGGCAGAGGGCCTCAGGTTCACAGACTTTTCTCTGAGAGCCTGGAGGACCATCTTAAGTCAGAGTACACAGTCCTGGCAAAGATGAACAAAGTATTGGGAGTTCAAATTCCTCTAAGAACTCAGGCTGACTCAAAGATGACACAAATGTGAAGTCGAAGGCTTTCATGGCCGGCATCCATAGTTTTTTGTGGGTTTTTCACAAATAGCTTGTAGTTTAAAAAAGAAAACTTTACCAATGGCTTGAATCTACACACACACACACACACACACACACACAGTGTAGTTAGTGTATCTGATCTATCACAAAATGACATGGTTGCTTAAAATGTTTAGTAAAGTGAGGTGCTTAGTAAAGGGGGAAGCAGTAGGAAAAAGGGAGACTACGGGCCTTTGCAGACTGCCAGAAATAGTGCAAACTGAGTCCACTTTAAATTGAGGCACTGCCCTGGCTCAGTGTTAGGGAATTATGGGAACTGTAATTTATTGTGGCACCAGAGCTCTCTGACAGAGAAGGCTCAATGTCTTAGAAAAAAATACAATTCCCATGATTCCCTAGCACTGAGCCAGGGCAGTGCCTCAATTTAAAGTGGACTCAATTTGCACTATTTCTGGCAGTCTGCAAAGGCCCTACATCACAGGTGGATTGATTCAGTCAAGGAAGCCATGGCCCTTAGCTTGCAAGACCTGAGCATGACAGTTAATGCCTGAGGCTGATAGAGGTTTCTCATTCATTGGATTGTCATAAGAAATTAATATGGTGGCAAATAAGAGTAGCAAAGTGTATCTGAAAAAAATAAATAAATGGACTGATATCTATGAAAGTTCATGCTAAAATAAATCAGTTTGTCTCAAATGTACTACTAGATTATTTCTCCCTTTCATATTAATTATTCTGTTAATTAGTGGCTTGAATCTGTTGGAAGATCTTTGCATTCTCCCCCCTCCCTCCTTAGATAGACAGGGATTCCTGGTTGCAAACTCCTCTCTCTCTATCTCTCATTCAAGCTAACCCTGTGCCTTAGGTCACTCTCTCTCAGACTCTAACAGGCTTGGCTTTCATATTTTGATACTTGAATATTTTTGTTTCCTTTAAAAAGACTGAAGCCTTAAGAAACTGAAATTACCCCACAGTTTTGGGTTATGGGAGCCCAGTCTATTTTGTTCTAAACTGCTTCTCCTGAAGATATTGATTGCAAGAAAGGTTTTACTACTCTAATAATAGGGAATGGCTTCTGCTAATCCTAATCCCACAATGATCACTGAAATATTAATTGGAACAAATTATAAAATGTGCTAATGGAAAATGCAAATGTACTTGACTACCATGGGACTATTTAAATCAGTAAATGGGCAGAGACCCACAGAAGCAGGAATACAGCAACAACAGTTTGATGAAAATGCAGAGAAAGCAGCTGCTTATATTTGCTTGTCTATAGATCCCAGCATTACATACCATATCCAAGGTTTAACTGATGCAAAATAAATATAGGACAAACTACAGAAAGTATTTGATTCTCCAAGTACTTTTAATCAAACAGCTCTCATGATCAAACTTGTTAACACAAAGTTGTCTCATCCTCAATTTTTGAATCACCATTTAATGGCTTTATGACCACTTTGTCTGGAGTTACTGCACCTGGAGAATCCTTTCCAGAACATGCAAAACTTGGACTGTTTTTGGCTAGCCTTCCAAAATATTACTCTCCAATAATTAATGCTTCGCAGGTTAAAGGAGATGTTTCTTTGCAAGATGCTATTGCTCAAGTTGTTGAATTTTAAAATAGGCAGAACTTGATGGAAGGCAACTATGATGCAAAAACAAACAGACAAAGTAGTAGCTCAGTTTGCTGCAGAGGATTTGCAAAAGGCCCCTTTTTCTTCCAGGTCAAATACAAACTATGTTAACAAGTCAAAGCCAGGACCTGAGCTGGAAAACACCAAAAGCAAAAGCAGCTTTAAGAAAGCAGCTTTTAACCCTAAATAGAAATATTCCAGTCATGTTGGTATTGGTTTAATTCATGAACAATTATTTCAAATTGATGGAGATAAATATAAAAACCAAGTTTTCAATGATGCTGGAGCAAGTGTGCATTACTTCAACAGTAAAGAATGGTTTATTGATTTTGATGCAAATGTAACCTTTCCTGTCTATCTTGCAAATGGTCAAGAAATTTTTGCACAGAGAAAAGGGACTGTTATTTTGCAAACAAAAATTGGTCCTGACATGATAGGGATGTTACAAATCCTTGATGTTTACTATGTACCAAATTTGCAAGCCTCCCTTTACAGTGTGCAAACCACAACATCAAGCGGCAACCATGTCAGTTTCAGAAAGCAATCCTGTTTTGGCTTTCATGGCAAAAAAAAATAAAAAATGATTTTTAGAGCAGACCTAGGATCCCATGGCTGTTATCAGATGCAGATTTTGCATTCATCTGCAAACAGTGTGACCCAATGACCCAATAAAGATTGTTCAACTTTATGGCATCACAGATTTGCCCATCAAAGTGTGGAAAATATTACAAGACTGGCCAATCAAGAGCTTGCAAGAGACTTTAAATTCAAAGCATGCTCCAATAATGAAACATGTGTAGAATGCTTGAAAGCAAAGGCCACAAGAGCTCCACACCATCCACTTACTGAGAGACAATCCAAGAAGCCATTGGATCTTTTACATGCTGATCTTTCTGGACCAATGGACCAAAAATCTGCAGGAGGTAACTATTACTTTATGACTATTATTGATTATTTCAACAGGTACACATACACTTACCTTCTCAGAGAGAAGAGTGAAGCCTTTCAAAAATGCAAAGAGTACTTTAATCATGTCTCTAAAGCCAAGAGACTTCACACAGACAATGGAACTGAATTTGTCAATGCTGAATTTGATGAATTTTTAAAAAGAACATCAGATCACAAAGGTTTATTCTCCAGAAGAAAATGGTGTGGCAGAGAGAATGAACAGAACTCTCAAAGAGATGGCAGCCACCATGCTTTTGGAGACTAATATGACTAAAGGCTATTGGTCTGAAGCCATCATGAATGCTACAGATCTGTGTAACTGACTGCCAACTAAATCCAAAGATGTAACCCCATTTCAGTTATGGCATGGAGTTAAGCCTAAACTGAACCATCTGAAGGTTTTTGGAAGCAAAGCATATAACCTATATTTCTAAATAGAAAAGAGGCAAACCTGACTGCAGAAGTGAAGAGGGAATTTTTGTTGGCTATGCTAGAAATGGTTACAGAATTCTAAATCCAGATGGATGCACAATAAAATTAACAAATACTGTTTATGTTGATGAAAGACCACAGACCAATCCAAACCAAAATGTCTATCCAGATTTATTTGCAGTGAAAGAAGACTCCCACCAGCAACCAGAGCACATGGAGTTCATTAATCTTCCAGAGGTCTTGCATCCAGAAGGGGGTACACCTGCAGTGGACCAGCCTAATGATGAGGAACCAGATGGTGTGCAAGAAGCGGAGCCAGGTATCCAAATCCAGGTGAAAAGTCAGAATGCTCCAACAAAGGTGTGCTACTGGACAGATTCTCTTATCAAGCCACAGAGGAAGGGTTTCTGAAACCCTCTGACTGGAAAAAGATCAAGAGACTGACAAAGACAGATTCTGAGAAGTGGGTGTAAGCTGCTAGTGAAGAGATGCAATCCGTATATAAAAAGAAGATATGGACTTTGTCAGAATTGCCAGAAAGGACAAGGGCAATTGTCTGTAGATGGATCTTTAGCACAAAGCAAGATGCAGAAGGGGAGATTCAGAGATACAAAGCAAGACTTGTGACTAAAGGCTACAGTCAACAATATGGTGAAGACTACAATGAAACATTTGCCAGAGTAGTCACACACACAACTATCAGAACTCTCCTAGGTGTTGCAGCTTACAAGAAAATTAATGTTCAACATCTGGACATCTGGACAGCTTTTCTCTATGGTGATCTGTCTGAACAACTATATATGGAACAGCCTCCAGGATTCAAAATTCCAGGAAAAGAACATCTTGTATGCAAATTGCAAAAGAGCATTTATGGTTTAAAACAGGCTGCCAGAGCATGGAGTGAGAAACTGAACCAGCTGCTTATCAAAGAGGGGTTTGCTCTGTTGACAAATGTATATACAAGAGATTCAGAATAATAAATGGACTTATATCACAAGTTATGTTGATGATCAGATCCTGTGCAGTGAGGACAAAGCAGATAGTGAAGAGATAATCCAGAATCTCAAGAAAGAGATTGATATCAAGAATTTGGAAGACATCTCACACTATCTTGGAGTGCAAATAGAAAGAAGCAGTGATGGAAGTTTTTTCCTTAATCAGAAGCAGAACATAATAGATCTTCTAGACTGTCTTGGCCTGAAAGATGCAGATGCTATGCCAACTCCAATTGAAGTAGGATTCTTAAAGGACACTAAGGAATCCGAACCTTTGAGGAATGGAGACAAATATAGGACTGCAGTTGGAAAACTCCTATACATAGCCAATTTCACTAGATTTGATATTGCAAATGCTGTTGGTATCTTATGCAGAATGGTCAACTCTCCAACTGAAAGAGATTTTGCTACAGTGAAGAGTTGCCAGATACTTGAAAGGAACTGCAAATTACAAACTGATGCTGCCAGCTTGTGCCTAACCACAACTGATCACTTATGCCGATGCAGACTGGGCTGCAGATCTGGCAGACAGAAAATCAACCAGTGGAAACCTGATCTTCTATGGTGGAGGAGCTGTAAGTTGGACAAGTGAGAAGCAATCCAGAATTACAGATTCTTCTACTGGTGCTGAGTGTGTTTCAGCAAAGGAAGCATGTGATGAAATAAAATGGCTGCACAATTTACTTCTGGACTTTGGGATAACAGAGCCCATACCATTTTGATGCCAGATAATCAAAGCTGCATCAAGATTTCTGAAAGTGAGAAACCACTCAAGAAGAATATTGACATTGCCTTCCACAAGGTACAAGAAATGAGTCAAAATGGACTTGTCCAATTAGAATACTGCAACACTGAAGTGAATATTGTAGACATCCTTACTAAGCCTCTACCCAGAGATCGTTTCCAGAGACTATGTGAAGGGATGAAGATCCTTGACATCAGTCCAAATGAATGAGAAGGGAATTGTTGGAAAATCTTTGCATTCTTCCCCCTTCTCCTTAGATAGACAGAGATTCCTGGTTGCAAACTCCTCCCTCTTTATGTCTCATTCAAACTAATCATGTGACTTAGGTCGCTTCCTTTTTGTGTCTTAACAGTTTGACTTTTCTTTCAAGATTCTCAATTGAGCCTTTCCCATCTTCCTGCTTTTTAAAGATGGTGAGATCTTTTCTCCTTACTTAAACCATCACTAGTTAGATTAGGATATAGTATTTTATGTAAACATAGATTGGAGCCATTATTTTGAACTACAAGCTATGTGTTTGTTGTTTTTGAGTCAGTCTAAGTTCTTAGGGAAGCGTAATTAGGCAAAGTCACTCTTCTGCTACTGTGCTAATTTAAAACCAGACTTTAACAGGCTTGGCTTTCATATTTTGATATTTGATATTTTTGTTTCCTTTAAAAAGGCTGAAGCCTTAGGAAACTTACATTATTCCACAAAATCCACTCCCCTTCTTAGTCTAAACTTATAAAGGAACTATCCAATATTGCTAGGCCAATTTTAGTGATGGTATTCAACATTCTGGATAACTCCTTAATAGTTCAGATGAAAACTCAGAGATTCACTGTCTGTCTGAAATGGGAGCCACATGGATTTGCCTACATGTTGATTCATAATTCAAGAATTGATTCAATGTTTCTAACTCTATTTGGGACTAACCATTAGGATTGGGGCCACTCTATTAGTAAACTTTCATGTAAATAGTTCTTATTAGTTATTCTCTTACAAAGTCTTGTGGTAAATACATGCTATTAGTTATTCTTATACCTATATACAGTTAATACAATTCAATACTATGCCATCCAAGGCAGTAATCAGAAGAAATAAACCAATCAGAGTAACAGACAGCTAATGTATTACTGTCCACCTCTGTGTCAATAATGCCAATGTGAGTAAGACAGAGATCAAATTGTAATTCTTCTCAGTGCCAAACAGTGATATTATTCCAGTTGGGTGATATCAATCAATTTCAATCTGAGCAGGTCCAAAGTAACAGATTGGATTTATATCTGTTTTTGTTTTCCCAGAAGAGAATCCTGTGAAATGGTGGCTGATTTTCATGATTCTCTGAGAGAAGAATCTGAGATTTAAGAGCCTTAGCTTACAATTGCCAGACTTCTCATGGGATATTTTAAAATGATATAAAGCAAGCCTAAACCGTCCATTTAGTTTTTTCAGTGCAGTCTTACCCATTTTGACTCAAAAAGTAAGCCCCATTGGCTTATGCTCAGGAAACTGAATATAAGATTGCTGTCTAGATATCCTTAGGATGAGAGTTTATTATGGTGGATACCTGAGTGTTCCATACTTCTGCTTTCTCAGACAGTTGTCAGGTTCTCAAGGGACCCTCCACAGTTTCTCTTTGTGTTTTCAGTTTGCTGACTCCATCCTCATTTGTTAAATCTTTGGAGATAAGGAAGATAAATTGTCAACAGCTGAACTCACAAAATTTAGTTTTTCCACTACTGCTTCCAGCCTCTTCCAGCCAGTGGCTATGATAATAGGGATACTGGGAATGTAGTCCAAAACTTAACTTTCCCAAGCTCTGCATGAGGGTCACCAGCTAGGAAAGCAGATTTTACCATTTCCCCCTTGTATCTCTTTTCTTGTAGACTTTGGATGGTTTCATATTTGTGGTAGCTCCAGACGGCAAGATCATGTACATCTCCGAGACTGCCTCTGTTCATTTGGGTTTGTCACAGGTATTGTATTGATTTTTAGTAAAACTCATGCAAAATGGGGACAGGAATCTGATTCAATGTGGTGTGTGTGTGTGTGTGTGTGCCATGTGCTCTCTCAGATGTCATTGTTTTGCAATTCTCAGTATTCTGTTAGAAGTATGGTTTTGGTTAATTTGTGGTTAAATTAGTTTAGCAGAAGCAGCAGCAACAACAAGCATGTACTCCACATATATTTGGTAAAAACAACTAGATCTAAGTTTCTGGTAAATAAACAGGATACATTGATAGGTTAAAAAAACTTACTTTATTGTCACATCTAGGTTCTACAAAAATAACTAACTCGGTAGAGATAACTATACTTTGGTACAGAGGTCCCTAGATAGCTGATCTCCATGTGGGCAAGTAAGAAGAAAAACATCTTTAGAAGCAAAACCTGGTTTCTGCATCCATGCTTGGTAAGAGCAGAGAGGAAAGTGTGCTAGCAAACAAAGAATCATAAAACTTTATTACCCTCAGGAAGAGGAGGGGTATGGGAAGTGACCTCTTCACAGACACACTGACCAAATGACCATAGAGATATACATCAGTGTTTCTGTGTAGAGGACACTGCCTCTTCTCAAAGGAAAACATAGAACTACACACAAGCATTGATGTACTTCAACATGTCACAGGTATGGTATTGAGTTTTGGCAAAACTCATGGAAAATGGGGACAGGAATCTGATTCAATGTGTTGTGTGTGTATGTGTGCCATGTGCTCTCTCAGATGTCACTGTTTTGCAATTCTCAGCATTCCTCATCATTAGCTATGCTGCCTTAAGACAACTGGGAGTTGTTGCCCAGCAATATCCAAAATGTTACAAGACTCCTATTCTCCTGTCAAAGGCTAGAATCCCCAGACAAGAGGTTTTTACATGTCTGAAGAACAAAGCTAGACCAGTTAAGGCCATTGTTTGCTCCTAACCATGTTTACAAGGCAAGCAGGCCCCAATTCTGCATACAGTCATTTTGGGAGTAAGCACCATTGAAAACCATGGAACTGTAAGTAACCATGCACAGGCCCTATTTATTTCAGTGTTGTGACTTCCTGGTAAATAATTCTTAGATAGTATGAGCTGGACTGAACTCTGTAAGATTTGCTTCTGAGTAAACCTGAACGGTGTGGGTACACTGAAATAATTTAAGGAGGAATGATAAAGTCCAGGCCCCACTGGGAAGAACAGGAAGAGCCAGCAAACCCAGCTGGAGTGGTTTGTCATATTTAGAACTGAATGAGATAATATATGTTATAATCTCAAGAAGAATAAGTCCTCTTGCTGAGTCCAAAAATTATCAAACTGCAGCATTCTTTCAGTGTGATCCTAACAATCTGGCCCAGTAAAGAAGCCCCCTGAGTTCCATGACTCTATTTTTTAAGGAAATGTCCATAGGATTGAAGTTTGGGGGCCAGAAAGTGTAGTGGAGACAGGGCTCAGAGGGTAGAAGTCCCACAACTTTTTGATTTGGAGGGATGGTGAGTTTATCTATCATTCCCCCTTGGACTTGCCCACTCGGGACACAGGCCTTGGGATTACACAGCTCCACTCAGGTGCCACAACAAGCTACCATTCCCAGAATTCCATAGCTTTGAGCCAAGGTAGTTCAAGCGGTGTCAAAACTAATTATTTCTGCAATGTGGATGCAGCCTATATTCCTCTTGTTCAAATTTGTAAGACGCCTTGCTGTCCTTTAGTTGTGTTTCAATCTGGCCTTTTAACCGGTTTTAATTCTATGGATTCCTGAATTGCTCAAATGGCTTTAATTCTATAGATCGTTGCGTTGCTTTTTTTTTTTTTTAAAGTAACATGTGTTTTATGTATTTTGGATTTCATATTTTGTAAGCCTCCTTGAGCACCTGTCTTGGGGGAAATCCACATGGGGCAAACAATGCAGCTTGACCCCACTTTAATTGCCTGGGATCCTTGGATTTGTCGTTTGGTGAGGCACCAACACTCTTTGGGCAGAGGAGGCTCAAGACTTTGGGCCTTTGCAGACAGCCAGAAAGAGTGCAAATTGAGTCCACTTTAATTTAAAAAAAATTCCCATGATTCCCTAGCACTAACCCTAACCCTTAAAGTGGACTCAATTTGCACTATTTCTGGCAGTCTGCAAAGGCCCTTTGAAACCCTGCCCAGAGGGAGCGAAACCGCATTATTTCTACAGCGTCGCTAGGCCCTTTGAGTTTCCAAGAGCAAGGCGACTAGAGAGGTCCTCCTTTCCCAGGACCTGTCCTCTCTTTCAACCTTCTGCCCAGGAGGAATTCCAAAACGTCCTCCATTTGGGGAGCGTGGACTGACCTTGAGGGTTTTGAGCTTTTGGTTTTGGAAATATCCTCCCTGTTTCTTGAATGCCCCCCTTGTCCTCCTTTTCGGTTCTGAGGACATCTGGGGGCCCTGTTTCAAAGCCAAGGCAAAGTGGAGGGGGAGGAGGAGGAGGCGAGGGAGACCCCACTTCGGCCGCCTTTGGAGCCAAATCTGGACCGCTTTTTCCTTCCTTCCTTCCTTCCTTCCTTCCTTCCTTCCTTCCCTGGCAGGTGGAGCTGACCGGCAACAGCATCTACGAGTACATCCACCCGGCCGATCACGACGAGATGACGGCTGTCCTCACTGCCCACCAGCCCTACCATTCCCACTTCGTTCAGGGTAAAGCCCAGGGGTCGGGGTCGGGGGGAGGAGGAGGAGGACGGTAGCCAAGAGGAGAAACGGGACCGCTTTTTCCTTCCCTGACCTGGCTCCTTCCCTTCCCCTGCTCTCTCCTAGAATACGAGATCGAGCGCTCCTTCTTCCTCCGGATGAAATGCGTCTTGGCCAAGAGGAACGCGGGACTCACCTGCGGAGGGTACAAGGTGGGCCAGCTCACGGGCGCCAACTAGTGGCCCAATGGGGAACTGACGCAGGGGCGGAATGGCGGAGGCTGGGAGTGAGAGCCCCTCTCCTCCTTCTCCTTCTTCTTCTTTTATGGCATTTTAATTTCTTCCTTGTTTAATCTTGTTTCAAGGGGTTGGGAGGGTGGGATTAGGGGAATGGGGATGTTTTTAACTTTGTTTGTTTTAATGCTGTAACCCGCCTCGATTGTTGGGCAGAGGGGCGGGCTATAAATAATAATAATAATAATAATAATAATAATAATAATAATAATAATAATAATAATAATAATAATAATAATCATCCTTCTGTACCTTCAAGTCGTTTCCGTGGGCAATTCCTGTGTCCTAAGCGCCCACTTCATCCTTCCTTTAGGAAACAGAAATATTTAAGCACCAAATCCTAGCTTTCAATCAGCCGAGTAGCAGAGAATGTTTCTTTGTCTAATAATAGACTTAATAAGTCTAGTTCCTAGTTTTCTCATGCTGCCAACTTCTTTATTTCAGTTAGAGCTGAACAGACTGCCAGAAATAATCCACTTTAACTGCCCTGGCTCAGTGCTAGGGAATCCTGGGAAGTGTAGTTCATTGTGGCACCAGAGCTCTCTGACAGAGAAGGCTCAGTGTCTCAGAAAAAAAACCTACAATTCCCATGATCCCCTAGCATTGAGCCAGGACAGTTAAAGTGGTCTCAAGCTGGATTATTTCTGGCAGTCTGTTCAGGCCCTTAATCTCAAAGGTGCTGCCAGATCTCTCTACAGACAGATTCTACAGACTAACAGGGCTATATCTTTGAATTCTACCTACCACTCTGGTTCCAAATACACTGCAGAAATAATCCAGTTTGACACCCCTTTAACTGCCCTGGCTCAGTGCTAGGGAATCCTGGTAATTGTAATTTGTTCTGGCACCAGAGCTCTCTGACAGAGAAGGCTAAATGTCTCACAGAACTACAGCTCTCAGGATTCCCTGGCATTGAGCCAAGGCACTTGAATCGGTCTCAAACTAGATTATTTCTGCAGTGTGTTTTGGACCTTTGCTTCTCTAAGAACTGAGAGTGACTCAGTAACAACATAAGTAGCCTGCAGCTTAAACAAAAGTGTACTAATAGCTTAAATCTACATATGCATAGAGGCTACATCCTAATCTAGCTCATGAATAGTTCAGGTAGAAGAAGCAATCTTTATCTAACCATCTTTCCCAAGAAAGTTGAGAGAGGAGGAAAGTGAGGGACTGGATAGAACAGGAGAATCTCTCTCTGTGTGAAAACTTCCTAAAGGAAGTGACCTGAATCACACGGTCTGTTTACCAATTTACAAAGGTATTTATTGCTCATGTGATTCAGTAGGACCAAATGGGATGTTTTAAAGAGGGGAGACAGCAGAGTTTGCATGCAGGGAAAATCCTGTCTATCTGAGAGGAGGAGAGAGAATGGTAAAATTTTCCAACAATCAACTTATGGCGACCCTCAGGAGTTTTCTTGGCAGGGTTCTTCAGGGAGGGTTTTCTTCAGGAGAGGCTGAGAGAGTGTGACTTTCTCAGGGTCGCCCAATGGATTTCCATGACCTCGTGGGGATTCAAACCCTGATCTCCAGCATGGTATTTCATCGCACAGGCATTTACACCAGTCTGGCTCCAGAGTAGCCCCTACTTCAGTTTTAGGATTTTAGGGGTATTTTTGTCACTTAATTCCAGTTAAGGGAGAGATTCCGTGCCCATATCATTAGGAGAAAATCCCATTGAAGTGAGGTGTACCTCTAAGTAAACATGCGCAGGATGGGGCTGCATAAGTGTGCAAACCTCTATCCACTTGGAAGTGAGCCCCCTGAAGTGTGTCTAAGCCCCAGTATTTCCCACAAACCTGAAATTCAAAGTGGTACAATTTAAATTAATTAATTAATTAATTAATTAGAATTAAGAATGGTCCGGAGGGCGGCTATGAAAGAACTAGAAAAGATTCTAAAATGCAAAGACATACAACTCAGCACAAAAGGTCAGAATCATACAAGCCATTTTATTACCATGTATGGATGTGAGAACTGGACAATTAAGAAAGAAGATAGGAAGAAAATCAATGCATTTGAGATAATGTGGTGCTGGAGAAGAATGCTGAGGATCCCATGGACAGACAAAAGGACAAACAAAATGGGTCCTAGAGCAGATCAAGTGAGAAATATCCCTAGAAGCCAAGATGACAAGACTTAGACTGCCGTACTTTGGACCCATCATGAGAAGGCATGAATCATTGGAAAAGACAATAATGTTAGGAAAGGTGGAGGGAAGTAGAAAGAGAGGAAGGCCACATGCTAGATGGATGGACTTTTTAATAAAAGACCACGAATATGAGTTTGCAGGAGCTGGGCAGAGCAGTAGAGGGGGGGGGGGCGCTGGAGATATCTCATCCATAGGGTTGCCATGGGTCGAGATCGACTCAAAGGCAGTTAACAACAACAAAAAGAATTCAAAGGTGTAGTCGTGTTAGTCTGGAAAACCAGTTTGCAAAGGGGTCTTGTAGCACCTTTGAGACATACTGAAAGAAAGAAGTTGGCAGCATGAGCTTTTATAGACCTGCATCTGAGGAAGTAGACCAAGGGTTTTCCATAAGTTGGAAACGACTTAAAGGCATAGAATAGGATGTCAGCCCACAGGTGGTGCATTGGAGACAAAAATTTCATGTTTTCCATGAACCTCCATTTCGATAATCTTAAATGAAGAATATTCAAATAACTGCTGCGGTTAGTCTGTTTAATGCACAAAGGCTTCTTGCAGCACCTCCAAGAGGGTTTGAAAGAGATCTGTAACTAAGCTTTCCTAGACAAATGCCTTGCATTAGATGAAGTGGACTGAGGGGGGTTGCAGACTGCCAGAAATAGTGCAAATTGAGTCCACTTTTAGGGTTAGGGTTAGTGCTAGGGAATCATGGGAATTGGTTTTTTTTCCCCCTGAGACATTGAGCCTTCTCTGTCAGAGAGGTCTGGTGCCACAATAAAATACAGTTCCCATGAATCCCTAGCACTGAGTCAGGGCAGTTAAAGTGGACTCAATTTGCACTATTTCTAGCAATCTGTAAAGGCCCATTGTTAGGTAAGAAGGTGATTCAAGGTGGGAAGGAGTAAGGAGGTGGGAAGGAGCTGACTGGAGGAGGAGAGGTCATGAAGTATAGTTTCCTGCTTAGCCTCAGGCAGCAAAATGCCTGGGGCCGGCGGCACAGTCTCCCCCATGGCTGACCCTCCAGGCGTCCGATTTCCCCTGGACTTGGACGGATTTTTGTGTCCCGACAGGTCATCCATTGCAGCGGCTACCTGAAGATCCGCCAGTACAGCCTGGACATGTCCCCCTTCGACGGCTGCTACCAAAACGTGGGACTGGTGGCGGTGGGCCACTCTCTGCCCCCCAGCGCCGTGACGGAGATCAAGCTCCACAGCAATATGTTCATGTTCCGGGCCAGCCTGGATATGAAGCTCATCTTCCTCGATTCGCGGTAAATGGTCGGAGACCCCCCCCCTCTGCTTTGGTCAGGCCTCCCCTGGAAGAATGGGGCCAGGTCAAGAGGGATGGGGAGAAGCTGGAGTGGGTCCAGAGGAGGGCGGCCAAAAGGGTCCAGGGCCTGGAAACCATAAAGCCCTATGAGGAACGACTTAGGGAGCTGGGGATGTTTAGCCTGGAGAAGAGAAAGTTAAGAGGTGATATGATAGCCTTGTTTAAATATTTAAAGGGATGTCATATTGAGGAGGGAACAAGCTTGTTTCCTGCTGCTCCAGAGAACAGGACCCAGAGTCTAAATGGATTCAAACTATAGGGACAGAAAGAGATTCCACCTCAACATGAGGAGGAACTCCCTGACAGTAAGAGCTGTTCAACAGTGAAGTCTCCTTCTTTGGAGGTCTTTAAACAGAGGCTGGATAGCCATCTGTCGAGGTGCTTTGATTGGGAGTTCCTGCATGGCAGGGAGGTTGGACTGGATGGCCCTTGAGGTAGGGGGACCCAATGGCCTCACAACCAAGGAGGACAAGGCACCGTAAAATGTAGGACATGGCCAAAGAAAAAACTCGAAAAACCACTATAGATAGAAACCCAGGCTCCAAATGGAGGACTTTCTGGAAATCCTCCTGGAGAGAAGGTTGGAAATGGAGGACGTGTCCTGGAAAAGGAGGACGCGTCTGGCCATCCTTCCGCCTCTAGGCTTGTAGGATTCTCCCTTCTCCAACCCTAGGACCACTTCGCCAGTTGCCCTGCGCTCCAAGGCAAAGGAACCGACGGCTTCTCTCTCTCTCTCTCTCTCTCTCTCTTTCCCTCTCTCCCTCTCTCCCTCCTGCCGGCCTTTCTCTCTTCGGCAGGGTAGCCGAGCTGACCGGTTACGAGCCTCAGGACCTGATCGAGAAGACCCTCTACCACCACGTCCACGGCTGCGACACCTTCCACCTGCGCTGCGCCCATCACCTGCGTAAGGAGCCGCTCTTCTCTCTCTCTCTCTCTCTCTCTCTCTAGGCAGGCAGGCAGGAAGGCAGGGACCACCGGGGCAGGAAAGACGGGTGGCTGGGTCCGGGGGAGTCTTTGGGGTCCCCAAAAAGGTCACTTTCCCAACCTATGCCTTGAGTTTCCCATGAGATTTCCTTTCCTTTCCTTTCTTTTTTCTTTTTAAACTCCCAAGAGGAGTGAATTGGCCTGGTGGTGATCCAAAACAGTAACTTCTCCAAGTGGATCACAATTTCGGCTCAGTTCAGTGGGATTTACTTCCAGGTGGACTAACTGGGAGGTTCTGGGCATTGTGATGCTCCAAACAACAACAACAACAACAACAACCAAAACAAACAAACAAAAGAAAAGCCACACACATACCAAAAAAAGAATTCAAAGATCTATCTATTTTAGTCTGTAGAATCAGTATGTAGAGAGATCTTGTAGCACCTTTGAGACTCACTGAAAGAAAGAAGTGGGCAGCATGAGCTTTCCTAGACTTAAGTCTGCTTCCTCAGATGCATTTGGTGGTGGTATTATTATTATTATTATTATTATTATTATTATTATTATTATTATTATTGTGTAGAGAGACCTTGTAGCACTTTTGAGCACCTTTGAGACTCACTGAAAGAAAGAAATGGGCAGCATGAGCTTTAGACTACTAAGTCTACTTCCTCAGATACATTTGGATGCATCTAAGGAAGTACTTATGTAGAGGAAAGCTCATGCTGCCCACTTCTTTCTTTCAGTGAGTCTCAAAGGTGCTACAAGGTCTCCCTACATACTGATTCTACAGACTAACATAGATAGATCTTTGAATTCTTTTTTTGGTGTGTGTGTGTGGTATTTTGTTTTTTGTTTTTTGTTACTCTACACCAAGAAAGAGTAACTTTTCCTAACTATGCTGGGAAGTAGGTTGCATTGTGTCCAATGGGGCTTATTCCCAAGTGTAGTGAATGAAACTAAAGGGGAAAAGATCTGGATGAGAGATCACTCATTTGATCTGAACACACACAATCTCTCTGTTTCTCTCTGTCTAGTCTCCCTACCCGCCTGTTCTCTGTCTCTCTGTCTACATCAACCTCCTTCCTATCTATCCTCTGTGTGTGTGTCTGTACATGAATGCAAGCTGAATCACTGAAATGGAGTGGACATATCAGTTTGCTGATGTTCTTCCTTAAGAGCATGTCAGAAATGAGAGCCTCCACTGACAAAATAAGTCCTCTGTTCTGTTTTCATTTTCAGTGCTAGTGAAAGGGCAAGTCACCACTAAATATTACCGCTTCCTCGCCAAGCAAGGTGGCTGGGTCTGGGTCCAGAGTTATGCCACCATTGTCCACAACAGCCGATCTTCACGGCCTCATTGCATTGTCAGCGTCAACTACGTCCTCACGTAAGTGCCAAAGCCTTGTAAGCTTCTTCCTGCATCCCAACAGAGGGCATAGATGTCAAGTCACAGAAGCACTGGGACATCATGTACCAATGTGCTCTGAATGCACAAAGCTAATGCATTGGACAGAGGGCAGGAATATGAGTGCAAGAAAGATTGCATCAAAGGTGCTCTTCTTTTTTCCCCCCTGACATGGAAGCACTTTAAGTGAAGTCGTAAAAAGGTGGCCAGTATTTCAGAACTGCCAAAAAAACAGGGGGAAAACCCATCTTTGGTTCAGGGATCTAGTTGACAAGGCTCTTTCCTCCCTATGAGTTTGGCAGGAATCTGTGGAGTCCTTTCATCTGCCTGAAAGCTTTCCCCCTCCTGTCATCTTCTGTTTCCCTAGAGAGCACAGAGCAAGATTTAGGGCTTTGTCACCCTTCAAGTTAGCTGCCTTTCTGCCTTCTTATAGTTGAAGGGGCACCCTGCATTAAATAAAGTTTAATGCAGCGTAAAAGAAAGGTTTCAATGTACGGAGTTATTTATACTTAACAAACAGGACATCTGTTTTCCTTTTTCTCCCCAAAAGGAATTAAAAAAAACCCTGGGAGTTTGAAGTTCTTAATTTTATCCAGAGTTTCTATCAAAGCCCCATGATTTCTTTCTTGTTCAAAGAGATGAAGACTTACATGGGAGGTGGGTGCATGGGTGGGAGAGAAGGAGGGAGAAGGAGAGCAAGCAGGAACTTAGAGTGACCAGGAGAAGGTCAGTTAACAAAATAAAAAAATATGGGGAAAAAGTGTTGGTGGGGGGAGCAAAAGTTGACTTTGCCCTACGCTCTTTATCCCATAGATGCTGACTTTTAAGCACTGCCAGAGTTGAGTGGCTGTATGGATGGTGTTTAGTTGGCATACACAGATTCACTGAACAGGAATTTGTTTCCTTTAAACACATGCAGCCTTATACATATTTATTGAGAAGCAAGTTTCCACTCTGTTCAAGAGATAAATGTTCATAGAAATGTAGCTGTACAGTGCAGTTTTCCACTTTGAAGAAAATCTCACAGTTGTCTGTGGAATTTGCTCTAAAGCAAGTGTATATGGGGTTGCACCCTTAGTTTGCTCTTGTTGCCAGGTCAGATTTGCTAAAAAGTTGTGAAAAGCAGATCTGTTTCAGCCTTTACTTAACAAACTCTAATTTGGAAGCCTGGTGGTGTCTATTAGGGAGCCAAACTATTATTGAAGTTTTACTGAAGTCCCTTCTATGAATGACTTGGTTGCTGCTGATACCACACAGTATCCTTCCTGCATCTAGCTCTTGTGCTGTACCTGCATTGCACTAATGAGAATATTATATAGGTCCTCTAAATCAGTGGTTCCAAATCTTAGGTCCTAAGCTTCATTTCCCTGAAGCTTCAGCCAGCATGGCCACTGGTGATGGATTATGGGACCTCTAGTCCAAGAAGACTCTATGAAAAGTACACATGAGCATTTTCCCCCTGAGCTTCATGGATCAGGGATTTGTATAGGATTGTTGCTGACAGTTTGTCCTCCACAGGCAACTTCTTGTAATAGGTGTGTGGGCTATTAAATATAAAAGAGACCTATGTTTGCTGCAATATTTGTTAGGTAGCTGAACCAACAAACCATTACACAGCACATCTGTGAGCAGGTACTGTAGCAATTGGTTATGGCCAAATAGATAAATGAATCTTGTGTGTTGATTAAATGAACGGGACATCTCTCAAGCCAGATGAAAATAGGATTAGACATACTAAAGTGTAATATGTACTGGCTAAGGTTGGGGCTCAGTGGTAGAACACATGCATTACATGCTAAAAGTCCCATCTTCAATTCCCAGCATCTTCAGATAGACTAGGAAAGACTTCTATGAAAACCTGGGTGCTACCTGGAGACCTGTCAGTTAACACAGTCACTACTGATGAGCAAATCTGACTTGCCATAAGACAAGTTTTTGTCTTCCTGTCTCTGATTAACAAGTTCAAGTTTTGTCAGCAGAAACAAACAAACAAACATCAGGAGAAGATTAAATTCCTGGAAGGAGAAAAGGAAGATTAATATTAATGACTGCCAGTGTGGTGTAGTGGGTTTGGGTGTTGAACTAGGTGACCAGGGTTCAAATCCTCATTTGGCCATGGAAACCCAGTGGGTGACCTTGTGCAATTCGCACTTTCTTAGCTGCAAAGAAAAGCAATAGCAAGCCCACTCTGTACAAATCTTGCCAAGAAGACCCTGTGATAGTTTTGCCTTAGTGCTGCCATAAGCTAGAAATTATTTGAAGACACAGCAACAAACAGAAAATGACATACTTATTGTTACACATTGCAATTCATCGATGGTTTTGTCTCTGAATAAGTAATTAGTGTTACAGTCTATTAATAATCTATTTCTTGGAAACAGGTTCCTCCAAAACAAAAGGGTGTTTGGATGTCAGATAGTTTTCTCTTAGAGTTGTATCCAATGGTACCTTTTCTTCAGCAGAAAGAACTTCTATTAGTGAAGCTGGGATACATGATTTTTGTTGTAGCATGATTTTTGTGATCTCTCTACCAACTACTCTCACCTTCAAAACTGATCCTGAAGGCTGGGAGACCAACTGGGCCAGAAACAATTTATTGGTGTAATCAGGCACTTTGGTTTGTGAGAGTGGAATAGTGCTTTCTTCAAAGGGTGGGGTAGGAATTCTGCAACCCACCAACCAATGTAAGACTGCAAGTCACAGTAGCCCTAGTCAGTAATGAGGAACACTGGGAGTTACAGTCCAGCCAGTCCCATGTAGTGTGTTTTGAGTGTTGGACTAGGTTCAACTCCCTGTTCAGCCATAGAAATCCACTGGGTGCCTTTGGGCAAGTTGAACTCTTGTCAGCAATAGCAAACCTTCTTTCAAATTACAAGAAAAGAGATTCCATCTAAGTATCATAGAATCATAGAGTTGGAAGAGACCACAAGGGCCATCCAGTCCAACCCCCTGCCATGCAGGAACTCCCAATCAAAGCATCCCCGACAGATGGCCATCCAGCCTCTGCTTAAAGACCTCCAAGGAAGGAGACTCCACCACACTCCAAGGGAGTGTGTTCTAAGTATTAGAACAGAAGTATTAGAAGAAGAGGAGTAGAACAGAAGTATTTTTATTTTACTATATTTTTTGACAGTGGAAAAAGCTGCTTCTAGGCATGGTTGATCCAAATCACACTGCAGAAATAATCTAGTTTGAGACTGCTTTCACTGTCCTGGCTCAGTGCTAGGGAATCTGGGAATTGTAGTTTATTGTGGCACCAGAACTGTCTGACAGAGGAGGTTAAATGTCTCACAAAACTACAGTTCCCAGAATTATTTTTGCAGTGACATACTTACATTGGGAGGTCTTTAAACAGAGGTTAGATTAGCACCTTTCAGGATTGCTTTAGGGGGCTTGCAGACTGCCAGAAATAGTGCAAATTGAGTCCATTTTTAGGGTTAGGGTTAGTGCTAGGGAGTCATGGGAACTGTATTTTATTGTGGCACCAAAGCTCTCTGACAGAGAAGGCTCAATGTCTCAGAAAAAAACAACACAATTCCCATGATTCCCTAGCACTAACCCTAACCCTAAAAGTGGACTCAATTTGCACTATTTCTGACAGTCTGCAACCCCCCTTAGTTGTCTAATTCTTTATGGCAGAAGGTTGGACTAGGTGGCCCTTGTGCTCCCTTCCACCTCTAGGATTCTATGATTCTATCATCAGAATAAATATTGCCAAAAAAAGCCTTAGGAGAGCATCATCATAAGTCAGAATCCAACTGAAGAAGAACATATGACAGACTGAATGATTTCCACCCCTGTCCCCTCCTATGTAGCCTGCCCAGGTATTCACACCCTTTCTAAAAGTGACACCATCTTCTTTGTCTCTGGTTTTTAACTGAAGACCACATGGTTTGAAAAGGGATGGGTTAGGGGCAATGGAGAAGAGAGAGATGGTGTTTGTATCCATGGAAATGCTTCCTGTGCTTTCAAAGGCAAGGGTGTTACAAACTGAGAAAAGATTTTTGACAGCTTGTTATGTGACTAAGATTGCTGCTGCTCTTGCTGCTCTTGCTGCTCTTGCTGCTCTTGCTACTACTCCAGGGACTAGAATACAGGAGCTGAGACCTGATGGGTGTTTGAGAGAGCAATGATGACAATCAATGGGTGGATGGAGAGACTCATTGCACCTTGTACCACTAGCAGCTGATTCAAAGTTGTGATGACCAATTAAATAGATTTTTATATTGATTCTTCAAGCTGTGGGAGGATGAATCCTGTGTTCTAATTTGAAGAGCACACCAAGGGGGAGGAGTGATGAGCAAGCAGCTCTTTGGCTCTACCATAAGAGCCTGAAGGCCTGTGATTCCACAGCCAGATAAAACATCAGTCATTGCTTTCTTGTCTGCAGTACTCCTTTATGACAGACAAAAATCAGCAGTGTTGAAATATAACAGGCAAAACTCATCTGTGTTGAAATTTGACAAACATCAGCAGTGTTGGGATTAATATCTAGTGGTGTAATTTTGGGACCAATTTTAAGAGATATGAAATGGGGCACTGGGAAGGAAAAGAGGCTTCTCAGTGGTGATCCTACATTTGTGGAATTCACTACTTTTCCATCAGTTATTGCACCCTCATCATTACAATTTTTTTTAAAAAAAAAATCTTTGAAGAGTTTGAAAACATTTTCAGTTTCATCTGATTTTTTTTAAAAAAAAAATTACTGTTCTTTGAGTTTCAAAATGTACTGTTTGTATCAAAGGTGCCTTTATATTTATATTTTATATTTTATAATGCAGGAGTTGCCAAGTTGAATATTACACAAAATCCAAAACACACATTTAGGGTTGCCAGATTTAAGCTCCTGTACCTTTCATGGTTTTGTAGAATAGGGAATTTGAAGAGGTAACAAGGAAGACCTACTGGTGACAAGCAACACTTGCTGAAATTCCCTCCTTCACACAACCATTGAAGGTATGGAGTCCTTCTCCAGTTTTCATTCATTTCATTTCATGTATGCAACCCATACATTGGTGATACCTTTATTAGGATAACCAGAAGGTGCAAAAATATTAGGCTAGCTTTAGAAGACCACTTCTAGGCAACACAAGGCAAAAATGGTAGGGGGGGGAAACAACAGTGATTTTGTTCAGGTCACCAATTTTTAGTTTTGCATCTTGTAGTCTGGGCAGAAAGCGTAGTCCTCCCCCCTCCTGCCACAACCACATATACTCAAAGAAGGAGGGAGCAACATGGATAAAGGATTTCAGTCTTCCATCTTGGCATGCTTGTATGTAACACCTAAAATTATCTGAAGAACTAGCAACAGGGAATCTTCCTGGGCAGATTACTGAACTCTTCCAACACAGGGGCTTTTTGGCTTCACTGAACAGGGTCAGCACATGCATGTCTTTTTCCCTTGCATGATTTTCTTCTACCATTGTTGCTTGTTGTAGAAGCCTGTGATTTTCAAAAGCTAGCATTATATATTTGGTGCCTTCTGGTTGGTATAATAAAGGTATTACAGATGTATATTTTGGATTTTATAATTATATTATTTTTCCATTTATTTCATATTTGCTTCATTTTTCCCTATAGTGTTTCTATATCTCCTTGTGAGGGCTTTAAGCCCTGAAATATAGTTTTGGAATCTGTTAATAAAATGAATATATAAACAGGCAGTATTGAGTAGAACTGTAGTCTTATCTATAATTGGGCTATGCCTAAAAACTTGAATTTGTATATGTGTGATGTATGTGTGATCTAGTTGTTTGAACGTTAGAATATGACTATGAGTATAAGGTTGGAATCCCTGGCTATGTCAGCCTACTGGGCAAGTCACACTCTTTCAGCCTCAGATGATGGCAATGGCAAACATCCTCTGAACAAACCTGCCAAGAAAAAACCTTGATAGTTGCACCTTAGAGTCACCATAAGTCAGAAATGACTTCAAGGCTCACAACAACAAACAACAAATGCATGCACGCATGCACACATTCACACACAGAGAGACACCTCCCCTAGGAATATACTAAGATAGTCTTTCATAACACAGGCTGCATTCACACACTGAAGAAATAATCCAGCTTGACACTGCTTTTACTGCAATGCCTCCATGCTATTTTGGGGACTGTAGTTTTGTGAAACATTCAGCCTTCCCTGTCAGAGAGCTCTGGTGCCACAACAAACTACAATTCCCAGAATTCTACAGCATGGAGCCATGGCAGTTAAAGTTATATCAAACTGGGTTATTTCTGCAGCACAGATGCAACCATAGTGTTTGGGAGAGAATGGAATAGAAGTCTGCTATCTTCACTGGTCACAAACAGGGATGATTGGGAAGGATGGAATTATCATTTTTTTATTCCTTTTGTGGATTATTCTCTTATTCCTTCAGTATCCATATTGGGGTACTGCTTTATATATCTGAGAGCCAAGTATCAATATCAGTAACTTTATTACAGTCAAATATCAGCAAATAAAAAATAAAATGACACATAAAATAAAATAACACATATAACAAGCTACTCTGGGATAAAACAGGGGGATAAAAACTTGCCAACTAGCAGATTAAAATAACTACATTTATACTGCTGTAAGAATAGATTCAGATAATATAACAGAAGAGCAATCTCATTCAAACAAGCAATAAGAGAAATGATGATGTACTAGCAGACATATCTCAACAAGATCTGCTATCCTTGTTTATTATACTTTTCCTGCAAGTGATAGTAAATGCACAAAATTTATGCACAAAGCATACTTTATATGTGATCTGTGAGTTCCAGTCTGATAATAAATATCCTAAATAAAAAGCTTTGGATCTCCCTGGTTTTTAAACAAGAATTGGAGTAATCAGCTCTTTACAGGAATCATGGTAAAAGGGACACTGAAATAATACATGGGCAACAGTTTCCATACTTCCTGTGTTACAACAACATAATCGCTCCTGAACAGGGATCTTGCTATATTTGTCCTCCAGGAGTGCAGATGGTAGAACATTTAGTCTGGCTAACGTAAAAGGGGATTGATAGATTTGACATAAAATTTAACATAGTAAATGGTTATACACAGCCCCAATAATTGGAGTAGCGTGCAGACAGACTCCGATAATTTTGAAGTTCAATATCTTTAATACGCTGGATAATAGCTGTTCTAGCTTTGGTGTACCCCATAGTCTGAAGGACATCAGTCAGAAGTCCCAGATTTTGCAATTTTGTTGAGTGTCTTTTTTTCATTTGGACTGAAATGCATCTGTCAGAGTTAATGGAGCAAGGCCCACAGGAAAGAAAGTCAGCTTGAGCCAAAAGTTCACTATATGCACCAGCACTTGTGTCTCCGAACTAATTTGCCCTGTCTCAAGCCATAGGATTGCATTCAGCACACAAGAAGGAATTCCTGAAATTGCTCTTCAAATTTTTGTCTGTGCAACTTCAAGAGGATTATAGTCATCAATTGTACATATCTGACAGCCATACAACATCTGTGAAATTACTTTGGTGACAAAAACTTGGATGGCAGCAGGGATGTATTGGCTGTCTTTAGTACAGAAAAAAGAGGGGAGTGCTCTGGTGCTTCTTTGAGCACTTGTAATGGTGTACTTCATTTGCAGTTTCCACAAGCCTGTTGATTGAAAGATTATGCCTAAATACTTATAGGAGGTAACCTGTTCTATTAGATGCCTGTCATTCTGCCATCATTGATTAGTCTTTTTCTTGCTAAATATCAGGACCTTCGTTTTGTTGTAATTTATTGACAACAGTTCATCTTTACAATAGGAAACTAGAGCACTTATGAGACATCTCAAGCCTATTCTTGACTGTGACAGAAGCACTGCATTGTCTGCATATAAGCACTGCATTGTCTGGAGGAGCACAGACAGCGATCTATTTGACAATCTAGGAGGATGTGAGTTTATCAGTTTCAAATACTGAGCTAGGGAATCAATGTAGAAATTGAACAGGGTGGGGGCTAAGATGCAGCACTGTCTTACTCCAACATAGGAGAGTATTTGTCCTGTTAAATGGCCAGCAGGACTACACTGAACTTTCAGGAAAGTATTTTCATAGAGCTTCCATGTGAGAATCACCAATCTCTTGTCGATGTTAGAGGCCTCAATTTTCCCCCATAGCTTTTCTCTAGAGATTGAGTCAAAGGCTTGCTTGAAATCAATAAATGCTACATGGAGACCTTCGTTGATTGATGCATACTTTTCAGAAAGATGTTGCAGGATTAGTCCTTGATCAACTGTGCTTTGTCTTATTCTGAACCTGGGTTGCTCATCTGCAAGAATGTTTTCTTGTTCTAACCAATCTAGGAATTTTTCATGTAGGTGAGAGGCATATAGTTTCCTGATTATATTCAGCAAATTAATTGGTCTGTAGTTTGCTGGGTCAGATCTTTCACCTTTTTAATATAATGATAATAGATAGACCCCAATCCCTAGGGATGTGTGCCATGTGGTCAATACATGTAAATAGACTTGCTAGTATGGGGGATCACTAGTCTATCTTTGTTTTTAGTAGTTCAGGGGGTATATTGTCACAACCAGGCGCTTTGCCTGGTTTTAATTTAGAGATCAGGAGTTGAATTTCTTTAGAGGAAACTAGGGGCCTTGGTAAATTGCTTGTGTCAGACCCAGATAACAGTTGGTAGATTTCTCCTGATGCAAAGATGGTGCTGAAGTATGTTTTCCAGCAGTTAGGAGAGATAAAATAATCCACACTTGATGTTGTTTTTGGCCAGGCATTCGAGACCACTTGACAAAAAGTTGCAGAGTCTTTCATTCTTGATGCTCTTTTCTTGGCAATTTATTTGTGTTGTGGTGTATTGTTGTTAACTTTTTAAATTCTTTTTGCCTTATTTATGCTTTTAGACTCCTTCATAGAATTTCTTGATGTTTTCATCCTAGCCTTTCTTCCTAGCTTTCTGGATTGGTTGGATGTTTGTTTTTTGGGGAATTTGAACTAATCATGTCATTTGTCAATATTGTTAGCAGATTGTTACTCAGAAGTAAGAAGGATTTTATGTTCTCGATCTCCTTCATCAGCAAATAAATCCAGCCCTCAATTTGCAGTTTCCCTTGATTGGGGTTCTTTGTCTATACAGTAGATATATTCTGGTCTGTTTTCCTCTTATCTTGGGCCAATTCCTGTAGCTGTCTGAGGATTGCATCATTTAATTGGGTATTGTCAGCAACGGGCTGCGTTTGCCCTGAACAAGGTATCTGGTCAGCATTCCACATCTCTGATGCAAGATTTCCACATGAGAGCTCATCCATTAGTGTCTGGACATCCCCTCTGCAGGTCAGTGTCCAGTCAAGTGTGGGGCTTGGGGAGTTTAAAATCTCTTCCTCAGTTGTAACAATATTCACTTTAGTATCAAAATATTGAGTGATCTTTATTTGTTTCTTGCATTTACCCAGAAGGGGATCATCAGCATCAGGTGTAATTCCCAGGGTCTTATAATCATTTCTGGTAAACACCATCTCTCTTGTTTTAAAATCCACTCATATATTTCCCAACAGAAGATATAAGCAAGTTAAGTAATTTGAATATTTGCTTCTAGTTTGGTGCTCATCTTCTTTGGATTAGATATGGGTGACTCCCATTTACTCCATGTTTGACTTTGCTGGTGGAGGGGTTGAGTGACTGAAATGGGCTTTTCAGAACCTCCTCAGGAATTAATAACAAAAATGAACAAAACAAACAGGCAAAGGCAACTAGGAAAATGGATTGACACTGACTTTGCTACTAACAAGAACCGGATTCACTGTTATCCATCAGATGGAAATTCTTAAATTTTCCTTGATGGGGGTCTGATAAAAGACTGTTGGAGGCCAGTTAGAAGGCTCCAGAAGAAAATGGTCTCTAGAGTGGCTAAAGCTTCAAAAGCAGTACCTGGGCCTGCAATGAGGCAATTGGAGGCCAGCCAAATGGCCCCAGGAGAAAATAAAGGGGATGCAGATGGGCAACCCTGGGCCGCCCTGGGAAGTGGAGGATTGAGGCCGAGGCTGCCCCACACCTTGGCCCCAATCCACCCTTTTGCTGGCCCTGAAAGGAGCGCTAAAATGCCAGTCCTTCCAGAGCCGGCAAATAGGGCGCCCGAAGAGGCGCTGTGCGGGTTTTCTGCATCCCTTCTGGTGCAGCACGTGAAGACGCTGCACCGGGAGGACGTCTTGATGGCGTGTGCCATGTGTAAAAGGATGGGATGACTAAATGCAAAAGCAAGGCACAGGATGGGATGACTAAATGCAAAAGCAAGAGTTTGCCAGAGGTGGAGCTAACCACATCTGGTCTGCTATCTAGTGTAATTCCTCACAAAGTCTACATATATCTTGTACCCATCCCAATGACTGGGAGGGTTGTTGGGAGTGAGGCAAGTACGTATTTGTGGGGTTCCATCTGCATAGGGTTGCCATACATCCTGGAAAAGCAGGACAATCCCTCCAATCCCAGATTCCTTTTTTCCAGGCCACATTTTGTCAATCTCTGTTGGACTGGAGATTGACAAAATGTGCGCTGGTTGGTGGAAGGAAGAAGAGGAAGATGCGTTGCCCCTGGAGAAGGCCCAGAGAGAGCTGGAGGCTTGGCCCACTGGCTGAGGCAGCACAGCAGTTAGGGCTGGCTGGGCTGCCCGGGGGCGGTCTGGTGGTCTTGGGGGCCGGGGTAGCGGTGGAAAGCCATCACCACCTGCCTCATTCCCCGTGCTTTTTCCAGTGTGGGCAGGCAGGAAAGTAGGCTTGGCTGGGGCACCCGAGGGCGCCCTGGTGGTCTTGGAGGCCCAGGGGTGGGGGTGGAAGGTCAGCACCTGCCTCCGTCCCTGTGCTTTTGCCAGCATGGGCAGGCAGACAGTGAGACCTGACTGGGGCACCCAGGGGCCTGGTGGACTCATTGGGGTGCTGGTGTGTGTGTGTTTAAGTCTGCTGCCACCTTTCCCACACTTTTGCCAGCTTGTAGTTGGGCATGTCCTCCATTTTTCTTGAATATCCTACATTTGATCCTACATTTGATCCTACACTTTGTCCCAGTTTTGTGGAAGAGAATTATGGCAACCCTACATGTGCACAAACAATTGAACCACCTTTGGATCCAGCTCTCCATTTAGCAACTCCCCTTTTTCATATTTCTGCATCCTCCCCCAAAACAGTCCTTGGGTGTGGTAAAGTCCTGGAAATTGTTTGTTAGTAAAAAATGATTTCACAAGGTATAATATATTGTGAGATTTATTTGGCTTTTGAAGTAGTTACATTCATTTTTTTTTAAAAAAAATTATGTATCTCTAGTGAAAAGGTAAAGGTGAGCCCTGGAGATATTTCACTGTATATTTCATTGTTTATCCCCCCCCCCCAAGAACAATAAGAAGTTCAGGATTTACATACAACATTACCTGAGCTGAGTTTCTTTATGAGAGTTAAATCTTATGACATTGAGAGTACCATAATGTTATACTATGATAATGGCTTATAGTAGTTAAAACAAGCATAGCTAAAACAAAAAAAAATCACTTTAAGTTTAAAATGTTATTAAACTATCAATAAAATTAAAATCAGCTAAAAATGTAACCATTAAAAACAAAACAATAGACAATGCAGCACATTATGCAAGACCTATTCCCCTTGAGTAATTTCAAAAGCCTACCAATCGGAAGAAAAGAAGACTTCATTTGCTTGTGGATAGAGAGTAAGGAAGGCACCAGGCTAATTTTTATTTGGAAGGTGGTTCCAAAGCTTGGTAACAACTATTAAATAAATACATACATATTTCTATAATTCTGCGCAGGTTTACAGTTGAGATTTACAGTGTATTCTCTCCTATCCTCCCTACATCCCTCCTTATTTCATATTCATGCATACATCTCATAAACACAGTCTAGAATGGGGATGTATAGCCTTCAATCTTGGGAGCACATGGAGCCATGAATCTGGCAAGACCACACACGCTCAATCCCCCATAAGCCAACTGGTCTGCAAAGGCAGAAAGGAAATTGTTCTTTGGAGCTTCTGAGCCCTGTATTTACTCATTCCTAGTAGCAGCGCGTAAGCAAAAATCTCAGTGGAATCTCCTGGAGGATAAAAAATATACTGAAAATTCTGTGTAGAAAGAGCTATGTGTTCATGTGTGTGGGGGGTACACTATGGAAGTGTGTGCATGTCTGTGTCTGTATGTTTACATGGATGTGCATCTGTTTCTGGAACATACTTCCTGTAGATGACACTGAATACAGGCCTCGGGACAGGAAATGGTCTGCATCCTTGGTTTAGAATAACTATTAGTCCAAAGTTTATAATCCAGATAAGAAGGATCTTGTGCTGATGTTAAGAAACTGACTCAACACCTGAAAGGCATGCTCTGGCACTACTGACAAAGACTATGTAGTTCTGTGTGAGTTATATGGTCTTACAGCATTCTGTTTTCTTGGACTCTTCGCCATCAGCTATAAAGATTCCTCATTCCTAATTCTTCTCCTACAGGTACAGTGCCCCAAATGTTCATTTCTCAAAGTATTTGTACTATTTCTCCTCCTGCCCATCCCACAGCTAGGTATATAATAAAGCTACAGTGGGCCTTTAGTATCTGCTGGGGTTTGGTTCCAGAAGCCTCTGTGGATACCAAACTCCATGGATGCTCAAGTCCCATTAAATATACTGGCATACTAAAATGATGTCCCTTATACAAAATGACAGTATCAAGCTTTACCTTTTGGAATATATATATATATATATATATGTAATATTTTCAAGCCGTGGATGGCTGAATCCATGAATAAAGAATCTGTGGATATGGAGGGTTGACTGCATAAAATAATAATTAAGGTGTGACATTTATTTATATTCAGAGACCAAGTCTCACATTTATTTTACCACTTTGAATAAGAGTCCTGAATATCTATTTAGTCAAGCATTACTGCACCAAGGGCTTAAGCAGATTAGAATAGAACAAATCCAATTAAAGACCAATGTCTGTGAAATTTAATAGGTCATTGGTATGAATAAATTGTTTGCACAATATCATCTCATTATCTTTTTTTTATCAACAATTTAGGAACCTACAAGAGGTCTAATTGTGGAACAAATATATAAGATGGACTGAAAAATATTTAGGTTAAATAGAAAAAAAGATTTGGAATATCTATCAATAAATATAACAGTTAGTGAGGGATGCCTTTCCCTGCATGGGCATAGTGCATTTTTTTTCCTTTTTGCTCATCATGAGCTCCAGTCAGCCTCTAGTCTTGTCAGTCAACATCTTTCACTAAATCAGACCTGAGAGAGATTTATCCAGTGTTATCTCATAAACCTCCCAGGAGTAAAACTAACAATTTCCTGAGATGTTGTCTTTGTCATCCATTGGTTTTTCTTTTCCTTGTACTCAAACCAAAGCCACTTTGCAGTCATTTCAAACCACTACTTCCTACCTGTGAATCATATTCAAGGAAGTCAGTTGTTCCCTATTTTTACCAAGGAGTTTATTGCACTCCAAATAATGTGACTTATTCCCCATGGGATACAGTCACCTTTCAGGTTAACAATGGGTGTTATGATATGTAAAATTGCCACTGCTACCACCGGGCAACTGAAACCTGGGTCCCAGCCATGCTCAGCTGGCCACTTTGTAAAAATAGCAAGTTCCCATTTTTTCAAAGTGGCCAGCTGAGCACGGCTGGGACCTAGGCTGCATCCGGGTTGCAGTTGCCTAGCGGCAGTGACAACACTATTTCATATGCGGTGATACCTGCTGTTAACCTGAAAAGCGACTGTATCCCATCAGGGATAAGTCACATTATTTAGAGTGCGATAAACTCCCAAGACAGATTTTCAGTAACTAGAGCTGTAGCTCAATGACAGAGGAAGCTCATTTCCTGGCATCCCCAAATAGGGCTGGGCAAGATTCCAATCTGAAAACCTGGAGAACTGCTGCCAATTTTGCCAGAGCTTGGACAAGTTACGTTTTGGGTCTACAGCTGCCAGAATCATCCAGCCAACATGACCCGCTGGCAGTATTGGGAGCTGTTCATATGTGTGAACAAGTTACAAAAATGTGACTTTTATAACCATTTTCTATGTTTTGAAAAGTTTTTCCCCATTCATTAATCTATGCAAGAGGTCTGCTGGGGCTGTGAGTGTGGGACTCACTGAAGGTGAGTGCTCAAACCACTACACCAAATAGTCCAATGCTCAAACCACTACACCATGCTAGCTGTGAACAATAAATACAGTACAATTTTTTACTTAGTATTAAGACAGTGAGTCTCCCTTACATGTGAGCCCTGTTAAAATCAGTTTGGAAGCATACTATGGTGCTCATTTTACTTTCCCTGATATTTATTTTTTGCTCAGAAGATTCATTCTTAATTTATTATAAGTCATGGATGGCTCTCTGATAAAGCAAAGGAAAGCTGCTTCCTCAGGCATGTTTTGGGGACTACCATCAGCAAATTCTTCTGTCTGCTCTTTTGGTAAAGATGGGGATGATGAAAATGATGATTTTACTGGAGTGACATTTTTATTTTCTGTCTTTTGGCATCTTGTGTGTTTCCTAGATGTATTCACTCGCTAGAGCCTAAGCTCCATTGAACAATCAGATTTACCTCTCAGAAAAAATTATTAGGATAGCCTGGTTAAACTACTATGCTCCATCCCTGCTTCTCAAGTTTCATTTGGGAAAAGCACATCATCCTCTCATATTTTATGCTTGTGGAATGTGTTTGCCACCCAGAAAGGGCAGCTGATA
Source organism: Phrynosoma blainvillii (assembly GCA_026167975.1). NCBI lineage: Eukaryota > Metazoa > Chordata > Lepidosauria > Squamata > Phrynosomatidae > Phrynosoma > Phrynosoma blainvillii. The sequence continues at coordinate 134,091,975 of JANUYF010000001.1, forward strand.
TTATTCTGTGTTGAAAGAAGGTGCTTCAATAGAATTCAAATGAAAAAAAAATTCTGTGAATAAAGCTAAATTAATAGCAAGAGATTGTAATCTGTCAGGATTGCTTTAGATGTGGATTATTTGCTTTGATAGGGGGTACAATGAAGGTACTAGATCCCATTTCATCTTGAAAGCTAAGCAGGTTTGGCCCTGATTTGTTTAGTTTAGATGAACAACCACCAAGGAAGACCAGGAGGTGTATACTATTCATATTACATAATAAACCATTTTTGCATTGGATCATTTTGAATCGATGGAGCAATTTGACACTGAATAGATGTTCAGACATTGGTTGCCATGATTGTTTCAATTTAACCTACTTCACATTCACATTAACAATTGAATTGATTCAAAATGGATTCTCCATGTGTGACGTCACAGGGATGTTGATGTCACAGGGAACAGGATCCAATGGCAATGCATTCTCACTTGTGTTGATCTGAATCATTTAAAAAGATGTGGTAAATACCTCCAATTTGGAAGAACTGGTTTAACTGGGTTTAGCACTGCCCCTCTAAATCATGTCAGAGAAATCTGGTGCCAGTGTGAACCAGAGCCCTTTAAAGTGGTAGTGTGAATGAGATAGTTTCAGAGGAAGGCAATAGAAAACCACTTCTGTGTGTTCCTCACCAATATATATATATCCTGTGAAATTCATGGAGTTACCTTAAGTCAATAGGTGACTTGGAGGCATGCACACACACTTCCTGCTATACAGTTGTATGATTCTATGAAGGCCAGTCTGGAGCAGCCTATAAAACCAGGGTGGGAAAAGCTCTCTTTCTCTCTTTCATCCCTGGGACAGAATTCCAGTTTAAGAAAGGTCTCAGGAGCCATTTTACCAGCTGTGGATGGAATTAAAGGCACAGAGTGAAGCCAAATCCAAGTGGGTGGGGTCAGATGTCATTCTTACCAATATGAACATTTCTCCACAAAGGATATGAAGTGCAGCTCAATTATAGAAAGGGTTACCATAACTCCCAGGCATGTAAAGCACAGCCTGATTTTATGCACTGAGCAACCAAAATCCACTTTTGATCAATAGCTTCCTGGGCTGGAAATCAGAGCACAGTTCCATGCAACAGCTCCTCGAGTTTTAAATACTTTCGCATCTCTGCTCACTGACTGGGGATAATAGCAGAAAAAGCTTGTTGGATGGGGAACATCCATGGGCCATAGTGAATGGGCAAGAGATTTCCTATCCCTAATAAAAATCATGGCTACAATAGTTTTTTTTTTACGTTTTTCAGGCTATGTGGCCATGTTCTAGAAAAGTTTATTCCTGATGTTTTGCCAGCATGGATACCGGCCGTGAAAGCCTTCGACTTCACATGATTACAGTTTTGCAGTTCTGTGGTTGTTCCAAATAAGCCATTTGGCATTGTCCTTATACTGATTCTCCCATTAGTGCAAGTAGCAGATTTTGTATTGATAGTTCTTAGTATAACATTTAAATTTAAGAAATTTCGGTAATTGAACATGGTATTGGAAGGCAGCTCTTTAAAAAAAGAATGGAAAGCTCCATAACAGAACAGGCAGCTCTGCTTCTCTGATTCCCTGAAGAAAACCAGAGATGAAGGCCACTCTATATTAAATATGAAGACTTGAAAACTGAAACTCCAATGCATGATCAGCATAACATTTCAATTTAAGCTAATTTACTCCTGGTAAAGCTAGTGGGACAATTTTGCTTTTACAGTTGGTCCTCTCAAGGATTCTGCATCCATACATTCAACCAACCATGGTTCAAGAATATTTACACACAAAAATTCAATTTACTCTATGTAATGAGCAGCCATGGATTTTGGTATCCATGAGGTGTGCCCTGGAACAAACTGCAAAGGATACTGTGGGTCCACTGTACATCCAAGTGTTCTAGATGAATGGTGTTACTGATTGAGCTATAAAATTAAAAAAAACCCCACCTATTTCCAATGTTGTTGTTGTGTGCCTTCAAGATGTTTCCAACTTATGGTGACCCTAAGGTGAACTTATCATGGGATTTTCTTATCAAATTTCTTCAAAGAAGTTTTTCCATTGCCATCCTCTGAGGCTGAGACAGTGTGACTTGTCCAAGGTCACCCATGGGTTTACATGGCCAAGCTGGGATTCGAACCTTTGCCTCCAATCCAAAATCAAACCACTGTACCACATTGGCTCTCATACATCCAATCTATTCAAGTCTGTTTGTTTTTCATGCAGATTTAATGTAGTTGAAGTGAACTGACTGAAATCCTGCTTATTTCAATTGAACATAAAAAGTTACATTTTCAAAAATAATGATAAAGTGGATTTCTATAATGTACCATAGTGTTTTTTCCCCTCAGCATACATTCTATCAAGGACAGTGGTGAAATTCTCACTACAAGCTGAGTCTCCTTTATCTGGAATTGCAAAATCCAAAATATTCCAAAATGCAAAATTGCCCACATGGGTTGTTGAGATAGTGACACCTTTGCTTTCTGATGGTTCAGTGTACACAAACTTTGTTTTATGCACAAAATTATGGCCACAAACTTACCTTTAGACTATATATAGCAGGGTAGGCAACCTTTCCCCTTTAAGGGCCGAGGGACTTCAGCTCCCAGAATCCCAGGAGCTATTGGCCAACATGGGACTATGGGCCAACATGGCTGAGGCTTCTGGGAGTTGAAGTCCCTCGGCCCTTAAAGGGGAAAGGTTGCCTACTCCTGATATATAGTCTCTCTCTCTCTATGTACACTATATCACCTTTAGACTATATGTAAAGGGATGCAGTGGCTCAAGTGGTTAAGATGCTGACTCAGTTGATTGCAAGATCAACAGGTTGGGAGTTTGAGGCCTGGGTGCTGCATGATGGAGTGAGCTCCTGTCACTAGTCCCAGCTTCTGCCAACCTAGCCATTGGGAAGATGCAAATGCAAGTAGATAAATAGGTATCACTTCAGTGAGAAAGTAACAGCACTCTGTGCAATCATGCTGGCCACGTGATCACAGAGTAGTCTCTGACAATGCTGGCTCTTTGGCTTAGTAACAGAGATGAGCACTGCTCCCATGGTCGGACATGACTTGACAACTTTGTCAATGGGCAATACCTGTACCTTTACCTATAAGGTATATATAGAACATAAATGAATTTCATGTTTAGACTTGCATCCCATCTCCAAGTCATCTCATGTTTATGCAAATATTCCAAAATTTTGAATAATACCAAAATCCAAAACACTCCTGGTCCTATGCATTTTGGACAACGGAGACTCAACCTGAAGTAGGTTTAACTATCAACTGTGTTGGGAGCCCAGGTTAGCTCCATGTCAAGTGTTTCTGGAAATCTCTACACAGAACAACTAACCCAAGATCATCTGAGATTCTTATTACAGTAAAATAGAAAATTGAACTTAGATCTTGGAACATTCACTCCAACATCACTGGCGTCAATGGTTTATTTTTTTCAATATGTAAAAAAGATTGCACTGAAGATTGAGGTGAAAATGTCTAGTCTAGGAAACAGTTGGGGGTCCTTATTAACTTTGCATATAATGGGAGATGCTTTCCCAGCACTATGTGAGGATTTACTTTTCTGTGTCATTAATACAAATAAGAGATACTGTTTATGCATAAATGCTCTAATGTTAAAGTGGAAATGTGGTGCAAAGGCTGGCTTTGAGAAGATATATTCTTAAAGGGAGGGGTGGGGAGAAAAGAAGGCTATTTTACCTCTCATCTAATAGGTTTTTGGTATATTCTCGTCAGACAGGCTGCTAAAAAAAAATGCTTCTATGAATTTAAAGTAATGCAAATGATGCTATCAGAACTAAATCAGCATACTAACATGTCCAGTGTTGACACTGCAGGATTGTGCCATGGGATTCAGCACTGTGAGAAATGTATTATTTTAAAATGAAACATTGACTCAAGCTTCCCTCTTTATATCTTTGGTGCCTATCCAGGGTGATGCTGAGCGTTCTCATGGTATTTTTTCAGACAACTTCTCTCTTAGCCAACTTTCCCATTTATTAAGTGAAATGAAACATTGAAACAGCTTTTGTGAGTTATTGCCAAAGGCATATTTTGTTTGTTTACATGATTGTTGCATTAGTAGGAAGCATGGATTTGGACCATTGTGTTGGCTGTTAGTAACATATAATAGCATAAGCATACTGATGTGAAATTTGAGCTGTAATTTTCATTGTTTCCTATATTCAATAGAACTCTCACTCCAGTATAGTTGAAATATTGGGAAACTGGTTGTTTGGTATCCCTGAGTGATGCTGCTGGGGAGAGCATCATGTATGTATGGAAGTGCAAGGTTGCTAATGTAACGGGTATGTTTGGAGCAAGTTTTATCCCTTTGGAACATGTAGTAATACTTATCTTCTGCTGTGGCATCATGCATTTTCTGGCCTCCACTCCATATCATCAGATGCTAATGTAAGGGCATGAAAATGCATAAAGGGGTGATACCATGACACTGCGTAAATTTTTATTTGCATTGGGGTGAACAAAGTGTGGCAGCAGTCTGCATATGGTCCTCAAGTTTGATTTTCTTTCCCCCACTAAATCCCCTCCCTAAAAGTCTGAAGGGGTCTAGAAAGCTTTTGCCCCAAGTATTGGGGGCAGAATGTTGTTGGCTATTTTTGGACATTATCTATGACCTATACAGGCATTTTCAAAGCAGGAAGTGACTGTACAGGAAGTCCTGTCACTTCCTGATTTGAAGAAAGTTGTATGTGCATGTTGTTTGCCTTCAAGTCATTTTTGACTTATGGTGACCGTAGGGCAAACCTATCATGGGATTTTCTTGGCAAGTTTTTTCAGAGTGGGTTTGCCCATAGAGGTCTTTATAAAGTCAAATCCTTCATCCCAAATGCCTGAAAACTTAGCAAAATGGTCAGTAGAAATGACCAGAGGCTTGGTGGGCACCATTGGCCATGTGTTGTGTATTTGTCCCATCCCACATTTTGGATATATTTTGTATATATTATGTCATACCCCCCCCCCCCGCCCAACCTAGTCCAATTTGGCAGGAACAGTCCTTAATTAACCCTCTGCTGTCTCACTTTTTCTTCTGCTTTTAAAATCTCTGTTTTTCTCTTCACCTCTCACTTTCCTCCTTTATTGTCACTTTACTTCAGTTGCTGTAAAATGTGTTTAGATATGCAGAAGTAATTTACACTCAACTCAGTGAGGAGGAGAAAAGGGGACAGGTTCTTGCCTTTGTCTATAGACTCTGGCAAAAGCAAACTACTGCAGTTTCTCCTAGCTTGTGTGTTCTTCCTCATTAATAACTTTTACCACATTAACTACACTCAGATGTTGCTTAGTCACAGGTGCCTGGGTTTTCATCTGGGAAATATGGGAAGGTATGGTGTGTGTATGTATTTTAGACAATTGTTATATCTGGCCTTCAGAGTCTGTGGAAAGTCAAGGTAATCCCAGAACCACTCAGAGTTGCTTATTCCTACTATTTATTATAAAAGGGGGGGGGAATATAATGTAAAGATATTATTTTCAGAAAATTCCCCACCCATAAAGTAGACCTGACATCAGATGGCATAGCTTCCCATGGCACTGCTAAAAAGTTAATGGTGACAAAATATCCATGCATTGAACTTGGAAATTTTATTGTTGGTATTTTTATTTATTTTTTGTACTTGCAAGTTCTAGAAATTCCCAGCCAGAATGGCCACTGGCTGTTCTGGAAACTGTAGTCCAAACATTAACTTTTCCACAATTTGATAACATTGGGTTTGCATAGTTGCTCATCTGCTTACTTCAACCATTGACATCCTGTTTAGTCAATTCTATATCCTACTCCTACAATCATTAGCCCTGATCCAGTAAGGGTATGCACGGAAGCAGATTATTGCATGCATATCCTTTAATGAATTGGCAGATACATGCACAAGGGTGTGGGACATCTTGTTGCTAGAAATGAATTTCTTCAACCAACACTCTAGTTGTGCAAGCCATTCATGATGTTGGATTGATAATTGTGCATATAACGCCAGCCAAACAGGCTGACATTTTATAAAGATAAGAACACAAGATCAGCCATGCTTGGTCAGACCAAAGGCCCATCTGTTTCTACAGTGACCATCCTTGTATTTTTGGAAAGCCCACAGCAGGATATGAGCTGAAAAACACCTGTCAGCTCATGTTCCTTAGCAACCAATATTTAAAAGCATACTGCCTCTGATAAAGAAGGTAAAATATATAACCAGCATGTCAACTAGCCACTGATATCAAGTGGATCCTGTGGCTCTTCAGAATAAGATTTTCTGTTGTTTATGATGAAGGCTGCAGTGAAGTCACACAAACATACTTTCTGTGCCCTTTTCCACTTAAACTAACTGATACTTTAGTACATTTGTTAAATCAGTAACTTGGAAAAAGAGATTTCTTGGAAATGGATGGAAGTCTGGGAAGAAGAGGTAAAATCAAGTTAAGAGTGTGTATATGGCCATCTGGATCTATGCCCCTCTTAAACCAAAGTTCTAGATTTATTTATTTTTCAGTGAAATATCTTTGGTGTAGTTCTTTGACCCAGCTGGCTTATATACCATTTTCTGAAAGTGTCCATGTCAGATATAAGATTCAAGAGTTCCTTGGATTTAAGCAAATAACAGCATCCCTTCCTGAAAAACAATTGTTTCAGCTGATAAATGAAACAGATGAAAAGTGACCTGGGCATTTGCTTATGAATGAGCAGTGAATAGCAATAGCAATAGCAAGTACGTTTCTATACTGCTTATCAGTGCATTTAAGCACTCCCTAAGTAGTTTACAATGTGTAAGTTAATTGCCCCCAACAAGCTGGGTACTCATTTTTAGTGACCTCAGAAGGATGCCAGGCTGACCCTGAGCCCCTGGCTAGGATTGAGTGGCTGAAGTACAGGCATTTCACCACTGCACCACCAAGGATCCTGGTGAATGAATGAATATGAATCTTTTCTTATAATGTTTTGAATTGATTGGAAATTTGTGATGCTCTAGCAAAGCAGTTCTATCTGGTAGCAGAAGGTACTCAAATAATATACAGTTTGATAAATAAAATTAGCATAACAAAAGATGGCCTGCTCTTTTTTAGTAATGCAGGCCTGCAAAATTGAGGGTCATAAAAACTTTTTTAAAATGTATGCTGGTTTTACAATAATTTGGCATTCTAAATTCAAACATGAGATTTGCTTTATCAGGTACAGGTTTTCTCACAACTTACTTTGATGTTTCTGTGTTGTAATATGTGATTGGATGAAATGATCCTACAAAAATTATCCTGAAAGATTAAGCACTGGGTTAAAATCTTCTAATAGACTTAAAATTTGTTGATATTAAACACAAAGATCCATTCAAAAGCACTAAAAGATATTGCACCTGAACATCAGTGTTCACACTTAAAGCTGAGTAACAATTGAATTTATAAAAATGTGTGAAAGAACTGTATGTGGTATGACATTTTTATTGTGTTTTTTCAAATTTAGCACCTAAAATATATTTAAAATAATTACAATATTTTTAAAAGTTTTTTTTCCACTGCAGGCCTGTGTAATACAAATGGCACAGATCCTGAGCTTTTACTGTTAAGGATACTAGATGCAAATAGAGAGCCAGCATGCTTTGAGTGTTGGACTAGGACTGTGAGAGACAAGAGTTTGGGGCCTTTGCAGACTGCCAGAAATAGTGCAAATTGAGTCCACTTTAAGGGTTAGGGTTAGGGTTAGGGAATCATGGGAACTGTATTTTATTGTGGCACTAGAGCTCTCTGACAGAGAAGGCTCAATGTCTCAGAAAAAAAAAACAATTCCCATGACTCCCTAGCACTAACCCTAACCCTTAAAGTGGACTCAATTTGCACTATTTCTGGCAGTCTGCAATGGCCCTTGGTCTGGTTTAGTCATGGAAACCCAGAGCCTGACCTTGGGCAAGTCACACTCTCCCAGCTTTAGAGAAAAGCATTGGCAAAACTCTTCTGAATGAATGTTGCCAAGAAAATCCTAAAATAGGTTCACCATAAATCAGAGGGGACTTGAAAGCGCATAACAACAACAACAACAACAACAACAACAACAACAACAACAGGTAAATTACAAATCAAAGTTTTTGGAGATCTCACCTTTTTATATAGAACCAGATATAGGGGGGTTGCAGACTGTCAAAAATAGTGTGAATTCAGTCCACTTTTAGGGTTAGGGTTAAGGTTAGGGAATCATGGGAACTGAATTTTATTGTGGCACTAGAGTTCTCTGACAAAGAAGGTTCAATGTCTCAGAAAAATAAAAATTCCCATGATTCCCTAGCACTAACCCTAACCCTAAAAGTGAACTGAATTCACACTATTTTTGACAGTCTGCAACCCCTGATACTCTCCTGGAGAAATACCATTATCAAGTCCAACAGCCTGAAAGAGGAAGTAGCTAAAGAAATGCATCAAAGAATATTTCAACGTTACCAAAATTTGCAATTCTCTCTTTCATCAAGAAAATACTTTCTCAGTTGTGATTTTAAAATACATACTATAGAGTTCAAAATATAAAATACATATTGGTGAAACCTTTATTAGGACAACAAGAAGGTACAAAAGTATTATATTGGCTCTCAAAGTTCACTGAGGGTCCTTTCACACTACCCAGTTATAGCACTATGGTTCCAGTGTGCTGTGGCTTCATCCAATGGAAATCCTGTAGTTGGTGAGGCACTAGACCTCTCTGTCCGAGAATTCTAAATGCTTCTTTTTCGACTCCAGATACCAGAATTCCAGAAGATGTTGCAATGGCAGTTAAAGTGGAATCATTGTGCTATAACTGGGTAGTATGAAAAGGATCCTGACTTCTTTTGATGAAGCCAAGGAGCTTCGAAAGATGACATGATGCTTTCTGTGCCTTCTGGTTGGCCTAATAAAGGTATCACCAATGTGCATGTGGGATTTTGGACTTTGTTTAATGGTCAGCATGGCTATTTCTGGAAACTATGGTGTAAATAACTGCTATAGTTTTTCAGACTATTGCGGAATGATCATTTGGTGGAAGTGGATTAGAAAAAGGTTGATATTAGTGTAAACAGTGCTTCAGCACACATTTTATACTTGCTTTCCCAGAATGATTGTGTATATAAAAGTATGGATAGGATTATAAACCAAAATTGAAAATTAGATTTGCTGTTCTGGAACATTATGGATTTTGTGTCCCACAAACATATCTGCACAATTTTAATATTCACTGTTTGCAGAAAACTTGGTCTCTCAAACTAAACTCTGGAGATTATCGCATGTCTTAAAATCCCAGCATACATCTCCCAAATACAAGTCTAATGGCTTTGGGTGGCTGGAGCTGGGTCCTATTGCATAGCTTTCCCCCCAAAAAACGTCATCCAAGTACAGCCAGGCTCCAACACAGCTCTCTTAACTTGCTCCGGCAGCTATTTTCCTAAAGTTGGAAGCTTCTGACTTTGAAAAATGGCTGCCAGAGCGAATTAACTTTAACTTTGCTCCCCCACTGTCCCATGATAGAAATAAAAATACCCTCTGCATAGCATTATCTGCATCAGTGTCAGACTGGTAGCAGTCCATGAGCCACTGGCTGTTGGTCCATGGTGAGTTTTTGTGAAAGAAACAATCACAGCCAATGGACATAAAGATGGTACCAGTCTGTAGAACACTGGAGGGGGGGGGGCGCGAATTGCAAGACCTCCTACCAGATATCCTGAGAATCATTGAGCAACTTCACTCAGTTGACTGAGGCAGAGAAGTTTGTATATATGTAATAAGAGCATATGTGTGTGAGAGAAAGTTATGTATACGTACATGTGAATAGTTTTTAATGTGAAAGGGTGGGGTGACTTAGCCTATTTTGGGCTCTGTCCAAGCTTCCAAGAAGTTTTCTGTGTGTTCATCCGGTCCTCTGGCTAAAATATTCCTCATTCTGGACCTAATGATTTTCAGAAGTATGAATGCATTAGTAAAATGTTAAGTGTAAATTTTTGATTGATTGTGTCCTATTTTTTTCAAGGTAAAGGAATAGCTCAATTTTAAATGCAATTTTGAGTTTCCATATTTATGAAACTGCTTAACATGCTTCTACCACTAAGCTCTCCAGCATGTTTAATTTGGGCAAAGGTTGGCCTAGTCAACCAGAAAAATATCTCATACTTTAGTTGCCCAGACTGTAAGTTGGGGCTCTTATATAATACAAGGAGCCTCAGCTGTGCTCTAGTAAGATTTCTAAGCTCTTCCTCACACTGGTATTCAGTTCTGAGATTGGCTTCACGATCAAAGAAACTTTAGGCAACTTTTTAAAAAGAATCAGTTTTTCAGCTGGTTTAGGAAACATAAGAATAATAATAACAGAGCCTGCTTTCTGTTTGACTACTAATTCATCCCCTAGACCCAGATGCTTTCCAACTATTCACTTTCACACCATGCCAAATGACTTGATGGATAGCAGATAGAACCAGATTCTGTTGGCACTATAAGCTTACATTAGTGGAGCTTCCAAGTTGGAAATCTTTCCAAGTTATATGTTTTCCATTTTTTTGGCACCATCCCAGTCCATTTATGGTTGTGAACTTTTTCTGAAAAGTTAACTGATCAGCTTTCTGATACTGATGCTTATATCACTTTCAAGGTTCCTTGTATTTTTCCCCAGCCTCCAGAATTCATATAAAAAAGTATTTCAGGTTCATTAGTCAACTGCAATGAGAACTGTTGTTATAACATCTGGAGTGCCATAGGTTCCCTAGGCCCTTCATCTGAATTTCTTGCAAAAGCACATGGATCGATACCAACAGTGAAAAAGAAGGAGAATGAAGTCATATTTATCATTTGAGAGATATGTAATAATTGATAGTTGTTTGATCTAATATCAGATAGACATCCAGGAGAGGGCCAACATTGTGTAGTGATTTAAATGTTAGATTAGGACTCTAGAGACCAGAGTTCAAATCCCCATGTGACCATGGAAACCCACTGGGTGACTTTCGGCAAGTTACATTCTCTCAGCCTCATACAAAGGAAATGACAACCCACTTTGAACAAATCTTGCCAAGAGAACCCCATGATATGTTTGGTATTGCTATTGTTGTTAATTTTCATCAAGTGTGCTAATTTTCATCAAGTTTGCTTCAATATATGGTGAACCTATGAATGAGGGACATGCTTTTATTAAGTGACTTGCTCAAGTCTTGAAAACTCAAGGATTCCTAAGAACATGATTTCATTAAGTGACTTGCTCAAGTCTTGCAAACTCAATCAAGGATAGGCTTCCTTGATGGAGGCTATCGACCTGCAATGGGGTCTTCCAGGGTCAACAGGGTTGCCATCAGTTGGAAATACTTGAAGGCAACCAAAAAGACATCAGGGAGTTCAAATACATTTTAAAACATGCTATGGTGATGCTTTTATCTAAGAAAGGCCTTACTATGGAGATTACTGCATTAGCTTCGCTGCCGGGATAGACTCAGGATGTAACTTTCTTAAAATGAATCTTACCACATTCACCCATTGCTGGGCAGTATGAAGCCCGTATGCAACCTAGGCTTCTCCGGGCTTGTCCCATTTCTTTTCAAGAATGGGAAAATCCAGTGATGGGTGAATGTGATAAGATCTGCCTAATGCGAGAATCTCCTATATCTAGCTAATGTGCCCTTTATTGTTTTTGAGTTTTAAATTTCAGTTTTTCATCTTGAAATTGAAACTTTGTAGGCTGGATCCCTGAAATTAAATTTTTTTTTTGGTAATTTGCAGAGGCTGTCTACCAAAGGCAATACAAAGTGTATTGATCTATAAATGAGTTGATAGGTTTCTCTGATTATCTGTTATTAATGTGGATGTTACGCATTATGTATTCCCTGCTTGGCTATGGAAACCCACTGAGTGACTTTGGGTGAGTCCAGAAAACTCTGATAGGTTCACCTTAGTGTCACCATAAGTCAGAAATGACTTGAAGACACACAACAATAACAACAATCTCCCAAAAATTAAAAGTGATTTTTTTTCCCCTTAACTCTGAATGTCAGACTATGTGCTTTAAGAAGAATTCTAACCATAGGGAGCCTGTGACCCTCCAGATGTTGTTGGACTACAGTTCTCATCAGCTCCAGACAACCTGGTCAAAAGTGAAGTATGATGGGAGTTGTCATTCTACATTTGGGGAACCAAGGTGTCCTCCAGCCCAGCCATAATATGAGATGGGATAGGTTGGAAATATTCTTATATATAAGTGTTCCTCACATTGAAACAGCAGTGATTTCAAAAGGTGATTTCAAAATATAAAGAAGACTACCTATTAATTTGTTAGAAACTGGCTGTGTAGGTGTTTTTTTTTAAAAAAAAGTTTACTTGATTGATGGACCATTACTTGGCACTGTATCTCTCCTGATGAAGCCAATACAAAGGATTTTATACTTTACAGCTTGTTACTTACCTACTCATCAATCTTTTTGGAATAGAACATCTATTTATATGCTGGGTTTCACATGGTTTGTGTCTTTCGCTATGTATATATAACTTACTACCGGTAATTGGATTTTATGATGCTGAAATTTCTGTTTGTCACTATCAGCATTCATTGCAGTTGCTTCCTGCCAGAGTTTCTACTTGCTGACTGAGCTGCTACATAGTTAAGCAGTCCTATCACCTTTCCTGAGGTTTCTTTGCTTCAAAGGTCTTCTGTCTGCCAGTAAATGCATTTCTGGAACGCCAGTAAAAAAATACACAAAAAATTAGATACAAATGTGCAGTGTACTTAGGTGATTACAGCAATAACTCAGCTTCCCAGTCCTGCTTTTCTGGAGATCAGCACAGCTCTTAATGAAGGCACTTTGTTGTTATAGGAAAACTCAGTCCATTAAAAAAAAAAAAAGTCCCTGACATATCACTGTGAGGCATACAGGGTGGAGAAAATGAGCCTTTCCCCCTGCCCCCATCTGACCTGTACAGGGAAAGTAGGACAAGTATTATTCTACTTACAGAGTATGTTTCATGTTGAGGATCAGACACCAATGTTCTTCACTAGCTGAAGTAGCTGAATCCCTTCTACCACCTCAGAATTCAACTAGTTCATTCTGCTCTGCATTAGGACCAAATCTTTGTTCAGGGTTGGCCAATGTATGGCTCTCCAGAGGTTTCTGGATTGTAACTCCCACAGTCCCTTGCCATCTGGAAGGCTGAATAGGGATGCTGGTAATGGCAGTTCAACAATATAAGGAGGGCCATACCTTCTCCAGCTCTACCTTAGTTAAATTATAGAAATCTTTACCACATAATGTGGTGATGGTCATAACGTTACACAGCTTTGAAAGGGGATTAGACATAGAGGAATGTAAGAGCCAGTGTGGTGTAGTGGTTTGTGTGCTGGACATCTCTACTAATACTGAGTTGTTCCAAGTATACTTTTGACATAACTGTGATACACAAGAGACACAGGGTTGGCCCAAGACATTTTGCTTCCTATGATGAAGAATGAAATGCTGCCTGCCTCATTCTATGAACAGTATCACTGCATTTTGACCATCTGTGTTTTTTAACAGGAAGCAGTAGTGGATGGTAGCTTCCATATGAGTAGGGTGTTGAAAATGCTTGAAGTTCTGGGGCCAGCATGGTGTAGTGATCTGAGTGTTGGACTAGGACATTGGGAGACCAGGGTTTGAATCCCAGCTCTGCCATGTAAACTCACTATGTGACCTTGGGCAAATCACATTCTCTCACAATGGCAACCCCCCCCCCCCTTGAAGAAACTTGCCAAGAAAACCCCATGATAGGGTCACCATAAGTCAGAAATGACTTGGAGGCTCACAACAGCAACAATAAAGGCTATCAAAATAGCTACTAGTTATGATGGCTGTATAAGCCTATTAATGCTAGTAATTAAGGAACAATGGTGGGTTATTGCCAAATGCACTACTTTTAGTTGCCATAAGCAATTTTTGGACTACTGTGGAAAATGGACCAGTCTGATCCAGCCAAGCTTTTTTAATGCTTTTAGTGTGAATTATGCATATAAGTCAGGCCATTTTACAAAATGTTATTTCTATTCTGTCCTCACCCACAGAAATAAACACTGGTGTTCACAGACAAATGGCCAGACATATTTGTATGTTCAGATTAATTGTAACTCTAGTGTGAATGACTAGAAAAGCAAACTTTTTGAACAGGAACATTAATTTATAGCATTTCACAGATTTCTGATATAAACACTTTTTTGTGCATTATATGGTATAGACTAGATCTGTTACTTTCCTGCAAGATGTCTGGCTTAACACAATACTCTGTAATGTACCACAGCTCTTGGCTTATTGCTGTGTCTCCAGTTTATGGTGGGCAAAGATTTCCCCACTCATTGTATGATCAAAGTTGTGCCATGAATAACTCCTTTGTCAAAAAAAAAATTCATTTATCAGCTCTGGATTAAATATGTACAGTTCCACACTTGGAAGGCCGCAGAAGGAGTTGACTTCAACATTTTTAGTCAGTTTAAGATTTGTTTTTCCTGAGTTCACTTGCAGCATATAACCAATCCATCACCTAGCCTTTTCTACCAGAGGTACAGGATGTATGTTTGATGACTGCATACTTTAAAAAATGTTTTCTGTCTGATGGATCATTAGAGAAAAGTGTCAAGTGTGTTTTTGCTTTGTTAAACAATTGTGCCCTAAAAAATGGTCCCATACTGAAATGTGGAGCTGGGGGGGGGGGGAATTGGGGTTTAATGTGTTCATCTCTGTATCTGAAGAATGCTTTATGTGACTAGGCATCCCACAAAACACAGAAAGGGCATTCTCTTTCTCAGAGAGGGAATATTATAGTTGCTCAACATGTGAAAATTACAGATCAGCTGCCTTTGTGGTCCAAGACAATCATGGTGATAATGTTTGGAGAAAGAGAGGCATTTGTCTGTGGCATGACATCCTTCATGGGACCCAAGATAGGTCTTTTGGCATGCACTCATGCAGGGATGTAAATCTTGACCATTTTGTTCTGTCATGAAGGACAAATAATTATGGGAGTTTTCTTCCTGCTATGGGACCAAGTGAGTACACAGTTTTTGTTGCGTACCTTCAAGTTGTTTCTGACTGATGGTGACCCTAATGTGAACCTATCACAGGGTTTTCTTGTGCTGAGAGGTGTGACATGGCCAAGCCAGGCATCGAACACTGATCTCCAGAGTCATAGTCCAATGTGCAAACCACTACTCTACACTGGTCCTCTCCCCGACAGTAGTCTCCTCATATTTGAACCTCCTGAAATAGAGCAATTATTAAGTATAGAAAAACACTCTGGGGGTTTACACAAAGAAAACTGCTTTTTCCTCAGAAAAAAAAATTCTTGTACAGGAAGCAGTGATTTCTTCACAGATAACATGATTTTTGTGTGTGTGCAAAACTTCAATATGTTTTTCTACATATAATAATTCACAACATTTGAATACTGGGAGAAAATTGTGCAAGATTCTCATTTATCTATTATTCTTCTCAACAGGGTTTCCTGACTGTTGAGAAAGCAGTTTTTCTGAATTGGGAACAAATGACAAATGTTCTTTTCATCCCTAAATCATGCATTACTGGATGTTAGAAGCAGTGCATTTTAACTTGTTCATAAATGTCTTGGAGTTAAGGATGAGGTGACTAAGTATGCTAATGACACCAAATTATGTAAGGCAGTGAGAACAGGAACAGATTGCAAAGAGCAATAAAAGGATCTCACCAAATGGAGGCGATGTACATTAGGATGACAAATGAGATTCAATGTAACTGAAAGTAAAATAATGCTCATTGGGGTAACATAAAACAAAATTAAATTGAAAAATCCCAACTTCACACATATAGCAATGGGATCTGAGCTGGCTGAAACTGAGCTGGAATTGTGGTAGGTAGCTCTAGAGATGGAAATAATATTCCAAAATATTCCAAAAACAAAACAAAAATGGTTGAAATACATGTTTTTTGAGTGTTGAGAAACCTCAATAAGAAGAATCTTGGACAAATGAAAATTTTTACAGTTTGGGAATTATTCTGCACAAAATTAGCACATAGTTGTTTAGTTCAGAAAATAGCATTTACTGTGCAGAAAATAATATTTATATCCAGAAATATTATTGCACGTGCAGAAAATGTTGTTTTCTGCACAGGAAATGCTGTAATTAGGGATTTATTCTGCACAAAATTTGCACGTGTTTGGATTTAAATAGAAAACATCATTTTCTGTGCTAGAAGCTTTTTCTTTAAAGGAAGTGCTATTCCTGCATAAAAGTATTATTTCCAGCACAAAACAGTTATGTACAAATTTTGCACAGAATATTCCTGAATTCCAACTAGACTTTGAAAACTGCATGGTTTTTGAAGAAAATTGTTAAAATTACTCATTGCTTTTTTCAAGGAGAAGGGTAGTGGACCCAGGTTGGCCCTACACACATAGGGGCTTCAGAAAACAGCAAATTCCATGCTGGCCATAATTAGAAAATGAATGAAAAATAAAACTGCCAATACCATGTTGCCCTTATTCAAATCTGTGATGTAACTGCACTTGAATACTGTGTACAGCTGTGAGTCTCATTCATACTATACAATTATAGAACTATTTTTCCACTTTAACTGCCATGGTTCCATCCTATGAAATCTTAAGAATGAATATATATACACACACATGGTCACACACACATATATATACATATGTATGTATTTTGTAAGGCACTCAAGGAGCTCTTTGGCTGATAATTTTAAATCCCCTTTCTTAAACTGAAAAACCCAAGATTCTCTTGGCTGTTGCCATGGCAGTTAAGTGGAATGTAGCACTATATAATTGTGTAGTGTGAATACCACAAGTAAGAAAAGTATACTATGGTATGGAACTGGAAAAGGTTCAGAAGAGGGCAACCAAAACAATCAAGTGACAATGCTTGAGGCTGTTTAGGTTAGAGATGGGTGAGTAGGGAGAGACCTGAAAGAGAAAGAGTAAAATTATGCCTCATGCTTAGGAGGTAGATAATGCCATAAATCCTGAAACCAGGGTAATTAGATGAAACTAAAAGGTAGGAGTTTCAGGACAGACAAAAGGAAGTACTTCTTCTCACAGTACAGAGCTAAACTGTGGAATTCACTGCCACATGATATAGAGGTTGTCATCAACTTTTAAACTTGGTTTAAAAAGATCTGGACAAATTCACAGAAAATGGGACTATCAGTTGATATTAGTCAAGATGTAGACTATATGTATTGTTTTCAGTACCAGAAGCAGTACACTTCAATAAATCAGTTAATGAGAGTGACTGATGGGGAAGATGAATGGAGGGTGCTGTTGAATCAGTTCCTGCCATTAGTGTTATGACAGAAGTGCAGTGGGTGCAGATTGCACTAAGTTAAGTGGTCAGAAGGGGTGACACCAAAATGATTTCCACATGTGGGAAGGCAATTGCTCTGTTGTGGCCAGCAGGCAGGAAGGCTTGCCGGCTGGCAAGGCTTTTCCCCATGCCTTGTGTTTCTCTGTCCTGGAGCTTAGCCTGGGTCACTCTTCCCTCCCCCTGCCATTCATCTTCAGCTGCTTTTGCTGTCCCCTTAAACTCCAGTATAGGAAAGGTAGAAGGTAATAGAAAGAGAGAAAGACCACATGCCATATGGATCTACTCAATCAGGGAGATCAAGAGTCTGAATTTGCAAGACCTGAGCAGAGAAGTGGAGGACAAGGGGTCTTGGAGATGTCTCATAGAAAGGGACACCAGGAATTGGGGTTGACTCAAGGGTAGTTAACAACAACAATCATTTTTCCTTCCCTCTTACTTGCCACACATGGCATGTGAGGCAAGGTCATGAAGCAATCTCTCCAAGCGGCTGTAACTTCTGGTATCATGGTGGTGGCCAAGCAGCAAAAGCAGGGAGCAGCTGGAGAGGTGAAGAGTGAGGAAAAGAGACCTTTGTACCCTGAAGGACTTTTTGCTCTTTCTGCTCAAGGGAGAAACCAGAGTAGAAGTCCCCATCTGCCTAAGGAGGCTGCTCAGGTAGAAGAGGCAAAGCACCACTGAGCTAAACACCTGCTTAAAGAGTCAGCGGAGAGCATGTTTGCCCTCTACCTCCCTCTTTCCCTTACTTCCCTCTCTTTCTCATATATACTAAGTTACACTAAGGGGCAAGACATCTGCATGTGGATGTAAAGGGGACCACAAGGGTAAAAATTTTGAGAACCGCTGCCATTTATAATCATTGAAAATATGAGAACTCTTACAAGCATAATGTACATGCACACATTCCCCTCCATGTGTTCAGTGTAGCTTACTCCTAAGTAAGAGCGAATGAGATAAAGTTCAGGCAGCTTTTATTATTCCTGAGAAGGCTCAACAACAATCACTATCTTACCATTTCTTATAGCTTAATAATTTAGTACACTTCTGGCACAATGACTTCTTGAGCTAGACCAGGGGGTGAGGGAGAAGAATAGTCAAAGACAGCTGCTACTTCTGCACTGTTTTGGAGAAAATATGTGCATAGGACCAAGAGTGGTTCCAGAATTTTTGCAGCTTACCTCCAAGAAGTAGATTATAGTTTCTGACTTTATGCATATCCAGTTCTTTTAGATACTGGAATCAGGGAGGGGAATGTGATTTTGAAGAGGATACTCATGGGAGGAGGATGAAGGAAGAAAGGGAAGTGTAAATGAGTGAGCAAAGAAGAGGAAGAGGTGGTTCTCCATTGCAGTGAGGATTCAGGATGCACTTCTGTTTTGCCTCTCAACTTTTTTTGTGTTGGGATTTCTTTTTGTTTTATTTCAACATGGTGACAGTGGTGAATGTTGCCTTGGCTGATCTCTACTGCAACAAGAAGAAATGCCTCCTTCCCTTCCCTCATTCCCAGTGTCATGCAGCCATCAGTACAAAAACATTACTAAGGATTCTGCATGGTGTAGTATGGGAGTATGGGGGGTGACACGATGAGTTACCACCCTTAGTGACACAAGCCCTAATGATGCTACTGTTTTCTGCTGACAGACTTGCTATAGACATCTAGTTGGCTTCTGTTTTAACAGAATGTTGTACTAGGTAGGGCATTACTACGATTGCTAGGACTCTTCTTATATTCATATGCTTATTAAGAGGTTTTATTTGAGTTTTGCATACATGGGTCCATTTCACTCTGTACATTTATAGAACCATGATCCCACTTTAACAGTGATGGCTGCATCCTATTGAATCCTGGGAACTGTAGCATAAGAGATTCTAAATGCCCCTACCTATATGGAATGCACCTTCCTGTATCCCAGGATTTTATAGATTGTTGCCATTACTATTAAAATGGAATCATAGTGCTATCATTTTGTAGTGTGAAAGGGAACATGGATAGATGTGTGTGTGTGTGATTCCTATTTCATGGGATGGTATAATTAATGGTTCAAATTAAGCCAATCTATAGGTCTGAATCATATTGTTAGTCACATTTAAATTAGACTGACTGAATAAAGGGGATTCACCTACCTGTATACTCACTTCAGCTATTTAAATAGGCCTACTCTGATTGGGAATAGTTTGTAGAAATTAGAGCTGAATCAGGTGACAAAACCTATGAAAAGTAGACTTGTATAATAATCCCCTATTAGTTTAAATGTTTGTTCTTACTGAATTTATCTGTGCTCCTGGGAGTGGCAGAATCAACAGATATTTGCAGAGTATGTTTTGTCACTCAGTAACCACAACTATAGTGCAAGTGATAGTTGTTTGAAAGGAATTCCTGTTGTGTTTCTGCTATCACAAATTGATCTAAACTTCATCCTGGTCTGACACAGTGTGTGATCCTATCTGGATGTGTGGCCTAAGACCTACACAGATCGTAGTAAGTAAAAAGGGTCTGAGAGAATTCAATCTAGATGAAGATTTCAATTATTTCTGTTGTTCTTCAGACCTTCCCTGAATAGAACAGACCATATCTAATATATGCCTCTCCCTCTTTTTATTTGTTTATATTTTTATGTTTTAGATTCTTATGTTTTATGTTTGTCATTTTTATAATCACTGGTGTGAAAACGCCACTTATTTATTTTTTATTTTTTAGCATCATATGTAATTTTAAAGGGCAGGGGTAACCTGTTTTACTATGTTATTGTTGTTCGTTGTGGGGTTGTTTTATATATTCAACTGTTGTTAGCCACCTTGATTGTCCAGGCAAAAGGCGGGGTACAAAAATAAAGTTTACTTAGGGCCTTTACAGACTGCAGAAATAGTGCAGCTTGAGGCCACTTTAACTGTCCTGACTCAGTGCTAGGGAATCATGGGAATTGTATTTTTTTCTGGGACATTGAGCCTTCTCTGTCAGAGAGCTCTGGTGCCACAATAAACTACAGTTCCCATGATTCCTTAGCACTGAGCCAGGACAGTTAAAGTGGCTTCAAGTTGCATTATTTCTGGCAGTCTGTAAAGGCCCTTACTTACTTTAATTCTTTACACTTGGCTTTAGCTTGGAAAAGAACAAAGAGAAACAGAAACCTAAAAGGTGCTCTTGGAACAATTTTCATTGAACAACTGGAGGATTCTTTGTAAAATCTAACTCAGAAGTGGGGAACATTTGGCGTTCCAGATGTTTTGGATCAGCTCCTAGAAGCCAAGGTCTGCATGGCCAATGGTAAAAGATTATCATAGAAGCATAGAATCATAGAGTTGGAAGATACCACAAGGGCCATCCAGTCCAACCCCCTGCCATGCAGGAACTCACAATCAAAGCATCCCCGACAGATGGCCATCCAGCCTCTATTTAAAGACCTCCGAGGAAGGAGACTCCACCAAACTCCGAGGGAGTGTCTTCCATCCAGAACAATTGGGGGGCTGAAGGTTCTCCACCCTTGGATCTGGGCTAACAATACCAGCTCGTGCTGGGGACAGCAAGATGCATGTAAATTTTTTTTAGCTGTTTCTTATAGACAGTGATGGGAGCAAGATGTTAGCATAAGTGTGGTGTAGGCAATGGGGGGAGGAAGAAAAAGACTGCAGATACAGACACTGTGAAGAAAATAAAGCACTGCTGAGTGACCCTGGAAAAAGTGCCAGTGCCAGTGTGTTGAACCAACAGAGGTCTGTTTCAGTTACACCTGAGAAAAAATGCTCTACTTCAGGTGTACCTTTGTAGTCTCTTCTTGTTTTATTCTCCCTTTCCTTACTTC
Organism: Phrynosoma blainvillii; assembly: GCA_026167975.1. Classification (NCBI taxonomy): domain Eukaryota; kingdom Metazoa; phylum Chordata; class Lepidosauria; order Squamata; family Phrynosomatidae; genus Phrynosoma; species Phrynosoma blainvillii. The sequence continues at coordinate 134,113,115 of JANUYF010000001.1, forward strand.
TGTAGTCCAGAAAGGGACGCACATACCTGATAAAGATTTAGACCTGGTTTTTCTGGATGGTATTAAATATAATTTATGTCTTTTATCCAGGGATACAGAATACAAAGGACTACAACTTTCGCTCGATCAAGTTTCAGCCACAAAGCCTTCATTCCCATATGCAAACACAACTCCAACAATAACTGACAATAGGAAAGGAAGCAAATCACGCCTCACAAGCTCAAAGTCAAAATCTAGGACATCACCATATCCACAGGTAGGATCACTATGATTGCCTCCACCTCTTATTTATCTTTGTATTTAATTTGTTTATAAAATATTTGAAATATGCATATTAGTGCCAGACCTTTTAGGATGGCCTAAGAATTTAGAGCAGAGTGGTTTGAGAATGGACAAAGGGCTGTTCCATTCTGTGAGAGCACTACCTCTGTAGTGCCTAAAAGAAAAATGTGCATATCTTTCCCCTTTGGTGAGATTTGTAGGTTCCAGCTGTATCCTGTGTTAATATAACCCTTTTTAGTTTTCCTCTGTAGCTACCAGAGTTTCCCTTATTTCAATGGTGGGCAAATGCCAGGGGATAGAGGGCATGAAAGGCCACCCCAAGCCATTGAACCTGAGCTCCCATACCCACAAAATGTTAAAATTTTATTTCATTTTTGAGGGGGTCATAAATGTTCCCTGTATCTCCTGGGGGTCATGAGGGGCAAGTTTGGCAGATTTCTTACTCTCTACGGGCTGCTTTAAGACTAGGAAAAGCCTTTTAAAAAACAAGAAGACAACCAAAGTCATCTTAGGAGATATGGGGATAGCAGTTTGGGGGGAAGAGTCTGGGCCCCTCTCAAACTGCTCTTAGGGTCATATGTGGCCCATGGATTGACTTTTCCCCACTCTGCATTAGAGTAAGGTGAGAAAATTGTGGCTCTTCAGATGTTGGACTACAAATCCGATAATCACCCATCCTTGCTATGCTGGCTAAGGACCATGGGAGCTACAGTCCTGCCTTATTTGGAAAGCACCAACACAAACATTTTCTTGTGAACAACCCCTCACTCCATTAGGAAACTTATAGATGTCAAAAACCTCTCATATGTGCCTCAATTGAATGCAAATGTAAAAAAACCCAACAAGGATTAAAACAGAACATTTCTGATATCTTGTTGAATTAAAATGCCTCTTCCAGTTGTCTGAACTTTTACAGATAGATGCACTGTCTGGGTCTGTAATTGTTCGTTGGTAGAATAGTTCTTTTGTACAAATAAGGTCTCAGGTTCAGTCTTTGATCTCCTGTCTAAAATGTTTTTACATAGAAATAGGAAAGGCCTGAAGATTTAAGACCATGCAATCAGTTCAGATCAGTTCTAAATAATGAATTGAATTGGGTTGATTTGAACCAATTTGTATGAGCTCCAGATCTGAAGGAATTGGCCCAGTTCAGTTCTGGAGCAGTCTGAGTGACTTTGACCAATTTGGAGATCTGGATAATAAAAATAAATGGGAAGAATCCAGGCAGCTTGACTCCAAGACTATATAAGGGAAATGCAAAGTGGTATGAATCAGATGGGGAGGTGGGCTTTGCTCACTGAACGCTCTATCAAGCATTCCGAAGTAAGGATTTCAAGGCACTCTCCAATCACAGTGCTTAAAAGAATATCAGACCCTTGGTTTCTCTTAAATCTATTGATTGTGAAAGAGCTGTGAAAAGTGAATGGTTCTTGGCTTCATCTGACCTGGGGTGCATCCAGACTAAAAGGATAAGAGAGTCCAAGATTTTGTTCTTGTTCTTTCTGAATTTATTTTGGGATTTGTATGCATTTTGCTTACCCCAGAATATTTTCTGTCAGCTCCTGATATGATCAGAAACTTTATATACCAGCTCCTCAAGTCAATTTATTTTAACCCCATATAAAATTGGAAAGAACAGGAATAAAATCAGTGACTTTTCAAGCAGTTTGATGTGTCCTAGGCCTCTCAGAGCCTTTGAATTGCCTTTTGTTTTGTTGAATAACCTAGTTTAAGTACCTGTTTGCCTTTAATTTGTCTGTTTGAAGAGTGTTTGTATGTTTTAGTTAGCAAAATGTATCCCCCTGCTTACAATTGCCTCTAGTTTTTGTAGTTCTCACTTAGGTGTTAAATGGAAGGTAGGCAGTTTGAGGCTGCATCTACATTCCAGAATTAATGCAGTTTGACATTGCTTTAACTGCCAGATTACAACAGATTACAGATCCCAGGATTCCATAAAATGGCACCTTGACAGTTAAAGAAGTGTCAAACTGTATTAATTCTGCAGTGTGTCAGCAGCCTGGAGTCATCACAGAAGACATAGATCATTGTTTGGGACCTGAAGATAGAACAGATCCCAAGGCTGCTATCTGCCTCCACTATAAGCAGCAAATGATCAGAGCTTAAAGCCACCTTACAGAGCCAGAAGTCCACTGTGATACCTTCAGAAGCATGTAACACTTGACACCATGTAAGGAAATTGATATTCATGTCTTCAACATGAGGCAATATGTACAGTATAAGGTAGCTTATATTCATATTTGTATATTCATATGGGAAAGGGTTTCCTTAATTCTGGAACAACAATTGTGAATGACTTCTCTGTGCCCTTCTCTACTAACTTTAGCAATCCAAATAGAGGGGAAGGGCATTCCCCAGACATTTGGAATTATGGTGGGTTCAGAAGACAACAGAGGCACCTGAAAGTATGGACACATCAGCAGGGCCAACCCAGCTATTAGGTAGGGGGATGTGACAGCTTTAGGCAAGAAAGGGGCAGACAATAGTCATTCCATTTGCTATTACTGTATTTTTACAGAGAATTTCCTTTCTCTGCTCTTATATAATGCCAGGTCAGTGAAGAATAAGTCTCGCATTATCTGTGACTTATTGATAGATCACAGTGCTGACCTGGCATGTATCACGGAGATCTGGCTAGGAGCAGACAAACATGGTCCATGACAAACATGGGCCTCTCCCAGATAGTCTCTGAGCCTACACATTGTGCAGGTCATGCCCTCAATGTGGTCTTCTGCACAGATCAGGCATATCCGTGGGCAGACCTACCATATTTTTCGCCATATAAGATGCTCCGGCATATAAGACGCACCCAATTTTAAAGGAGGAAAATCAAGGAAAAAAGATTCCTCCCTTTAGCCACAGCCGGTTGTTCAATGGGCTGCTACTGGGATCGGAGGACTTCTCCGATCCCAGCACCAGCCCATTGAACAACTGAGGCCGCGGCTTCAGTTCAATGGGCTACTGCTGGGATTGATCCCAGCAGCAGCCCATTGAACAACTGAGGCCGTGGCCGGGAGGAGGCCTCCTCCCAGCCACAGCCTCAGTTGTTTAATGGGCCGGTGCTGGGATCGCTCTGATCCCAGCACCAGCCCATTTAAAAACTGAGGCCGCGGCTGGAAAGAGGCCTCGTTCTGGCCGCAGCTTCAGTTCAATGGGCTGCTGCTGGGATCGATCCCAGCAGCAGCCCATTGAACAACTGAGGCCGCGGCTAGGAGGAGGCCTCCTCCCGGCCGCAGCCTCAGTTTTTAAATGGGCCGGTGCTGGGATCGGAGCGATCCCAGCACCGGCCCATTAAACAACTGAGGCCATGGCTGGGAGGAGGATCCCAGCACCAGCCCATTTAAAAACTGAGGCTGCGGTTGGAACGAGGCCTCCTCCCAGCTGCGGCCTCAGTTGTTTAATGGGCCAGTGCTGGGATCGCTTCGATCCCAGCACCAGCCCATTTAAAAACTGAGGCCACGGCTGGAACGAGGCCTCGTTCGTGCCGTGGCTTCAGTTCAATGGGCTGCTGCTGGGATCGATCCCAGCAGCAGCCGATTGAACAACTGAGGCCACGGCCGGGAGGAGGCCTCCTCCCAGCTGCGGCCTCCTTCGCCTTATAAGACACACCAACTTCCCCACCCACGTTTTGGGGAAGAAAAAGTGCGTCTTATAAGGCGAAAAATACAGTAATTAGCATCTCTGCATTGTCATGGACAGATCATTTCCTGGTTAAGGTTGGACTGAAGGCCACCATCCCTCCCTCTGGAGATGGAGGACCTATTAGAATGGTCCGCCCTTGAAGGCTGATGGAACCCATTAAGTTCCAAGAAGCCCTAGGGGGTTCTATGGTTGGCAGTGCTGGCGATTCTGTTGAAACTCTGGTTAATATGTGGAATAACAAAGTTACCAGAGCTCCCAAGCATCCTTTCCAACCCGCAAAAAAAATCATAATCCATGGTACACTGAAGATCTTAAACAAATGAAGTGGGTTGGACAACAACTATAGCATCATTGGCTGAAATCTCAACTCATATCCGATAAGACACTTCATCAGACTTTTCTTAGGTCCTATCAAATTGCGATAGAGGCAGCTAAGAAATCTTTCTATTCTGCGTCTATCACGTCTGTGAAATCCCATACAGCTGAGCTGTTCAGGGTGGTGAGGAATTTAACTCAATTGCCTCCCACCCAAAACCCTCTATTAGAACCAACTACAGTTTGCTGTGATGCTTTTAATGATCATTTCACAGATAAAATCTCTCAGATAAGAGCTGACCTGGATGCCAACTTTAAGTCAGTTGCAACTAGAGAGGTATCCAGTGCCTCTGCGATTACTGTTAGACTGGATCAATTTGAGTCGGTAAGTACTGAGGATGTGGACAAGCTCCTTAGTAGTTTGAAAAAGATGACCTGTCCTCTGAACTCTTGCCCAAATTAGCTGGCAGTCCAGGGGGGGGGGTGATACTATCAAGTTGATGCTGAAAAATGTAATTAATGCAGCCTTCAGGGAGAGTACCCGGCTTTCTTGTCTTAAGGAGGCAGTGGTTAGACCACTCTTTAAAAAGCCCTCCCTGGACCTCCTGTTTTATAGTCCTGTTTTCCTGTTGCCATTTTTGAGCAAGGTGATTGAAAGGGTGGTTGCCAATCAACTACAAGTTGTCTTGGAGGAAACTGATTTTCTGGATCCATTTCAAACTGGATTCAGGATGAGATACAGAATTGAGACTGCCATGGTCACCTTAGTTGATGATCTCTGTCTGAGCATTGACAGGGGAAGTGTGACCCTGTTGGTGGTCTTGGACATTTCAGCAGCCTTCGATACCATAGACCATAGTATCCTTCTGGAATACCTGAGAGAGTTGGGTCATTGCAGTGGTTCTAGTCCTACCTCTTGGGTAGGTTCCAGATGGTGTCACTTGGGGACAGTTATTCGGCCAAGAGGGAGCTTAAATCGGGCATCCCTCAAGGTGCAATTCTGTCCCCAATGCTATTCAACATTTACATGAAGCCACTGGGTGAGATCATCCAGAGCCATGGGGTGGGGAGTTATCAGTACACTGATGACACCCAAATATATTTCTCTATGTCTCGGACTGATGCAGTGACTAAGGATGGCATCTTTCCTCTGAATGCCTGTCTTGGGGCAGTAATGGACTGGATGAGGGAAAACCAACTCAAGCTGAATCCAGGTAAGACAGAGTACTTGTCATAGGAAACCCGAACCTGGGAATGGAGTTATGTCAGCCAGTTCTGGATGGGGTCACATTTCCCTTGAAGGACTCTGTCTGCAGCTTGGGGGTGCTCCTTGGCTCGTCACTTCACTTGACAGCTCAGGTGGATGTGACACTCAGGAGCTCCTGTTATCAGCTTTGGCTGATACACCAGCTGCGTCCCTTCCTGGAGTGGGGAGACCTTGAAACAGTAGTGCATGCACTGGTAACCTCTTGATTAGACTTCTGTAATGTGCTCTACATGGGGCTACTCTTGTGCCAAGTTCAGAAGCTTCAGCTTGTACAAAATATGACAGCCAGATTGATTACAGGTACTTCTCCTAATGACGATATAACACCGGTCCTGAAGTGCCTTCACTGGCTGACAATTAGCTTCTGGGCAAGGTACAAGGTGTTGGTTATTACCTTTAAAGCCCTACATCAGGGGTAGGCAACCTTTCCCCTTTAAGGACCGAGGGACTTCAGCTCCCAGAATCCCAGGAGCTATTGGCCAACATGAGACTATTGGCCAACATGGCTGAGGCTTCTGGGAGCTGAAGTCCGTCGGCCCTTAAAGGGGAAAGGTTGCCTACCCCTGCCCTACATGGCTTGGGACCAGAATATTTAAGGGATCACCTTCTTCCGTATTGTCCGTTCCACACACTAAGGTCCTCAGGGAATAACCTACTACAGCCCAAAAAATCTAGGCTAACTTCAGTTAGCCAGAGGGCCTTCTCCACCGCTGCTCCAAAGCTATGGAATGACCTGCCGGAGGAGATCCATCACATTTCTACTCTTACAGCCTTTAAAAAGGCTCTTAAGACAGATCTCTTCCAGCAGGCCTTCCCAACTTAACTCCTCTCCCAACACAAGGTGATCTACATTACTCTGTCCACCAATTATCTCCCTTTTAAAAACTTTTTGTATTTTTGTTCTTAAATTATGATTGTTTAATTGTAATTTTAGTATTGGGTTGGGGGGGGGGTTGGGAAGGGGCTAATTTTGAATTTTATTGTATTCTATGCATTTTTATTGCTGTAACCCACCCAGATTTATTTTGATTGGGCGGGCTTGTGGGACTTTCTTGTTCATGCGGCAAAGTAACAGGGCTGGCTTTAAGGACTATGCACCTGTACTTGAGTGGATGGTGTGTGTGGGGGGTGGGGGGTGGATGGCATCATTTGCTGCTCCACCTCAGACAGCAACATATCTTGAGCAACCTTGCAGTTACAGTTGTGTTGCAAAAAGAGTGAAGCTATCCCTTGTTACATTACAATGTAATGTAAAGTAATTATGGTTCAAAGAAGTACTCATTGTAGCTCATTGACTGTACCTAGTCACATTCAAGCTCTGGAAACTATATAATTTTATTACTCTGAATTAGTTAGTTAAAGCGTTAAAGCCTATCAGTCTGTTGTAGAATAATTTGTAGAATTGTAGAATTATAATAGCATATGTAGTGTTAATGCCCTTAATTAATCTCTCTTTATATAGAGAGATTTTGCCCTTATTTAATCTCTATATTGATGTCTATATTACGGCAGAATTTAAGCTTATTGTACTTCCACTGTTTCTCTATCATTTGTTCTTTTAAGTGTTTTTAAATGAACTCCACATTTCCAGTTCTAAAAGTTACACTGAATGAAGACAGAAAAATTGCAAAGAAAGCAAGCTTCAGCACTTGAGCATCTTGCCAAATAAGCAAAGGACAGACTCTGTACTGTCACTTGTTCTGCCACACAAGGGTAGGCAAGGTAGCTAGGCAGATTTGAGAAAGGTTTTTTTTTAACTCCTCTTGTGCTAAGGAAAGATCCCTTCATGGCTGTGCTGAATGGCTGCTGGCTCAGCATTCCATATGTACAGCCTGGAGGATATGTTAGGGAGAACTGTTAGCAAGAAAAGAGAGTGGAAGAAAGGAAGTCTGATTTGACTTTGCCAGTTGTGTCTGCCTTTATTCTTTTCACTTCTGCCTTTCTACCAAAATACTCAAGACAGCAAACTAGAACATCAGGAATGTAAAAGCTTATGACAGGCTAAAATAATAGGATAAATAGTCACAGTTTTTTAAAAAATAGCATAAAAATCCACAATGATAGTTTCAAACAGCAACAGGTAGATACTATTTTAAAGCCCACCCTAATGATCATGTTGAAAAATATGTTTTGGATATGTAAGATGACAATGGAATGAAATGCCAGAAAAGGTGATGGACTCTCCTTCACTGGGGATTTTAAAAGAGGTTGGATGCCCCCCTTTCAGGAATGCTTTAACTCTGGATTCTTGCACTGGCATAGTAGATGGTCCTTGGCGTCTATTCCAACTCTATGAGTCTGTGAACACTTTTTTTGGTGGGGGAAGGGTTATTAACAGATAGCTATACTCTGTTGCAGCCATTCACAAATTGTGCTTTATGTAAACTGCAGTCCAAAAAATGTTCATCAGCCAATCAATTAATTTAATTTTGAAAAGAACAGAATTGAACAAGGCCTAGCTAGACACTTAATGATAGATGTTTTGCCAAGCACAAAACATGTCAAATACATTTTTTAAATGTAATCTCTGAAATTGGTGCAATGTGATATGCATTATGTACTTGTCACAGAAGAGGAATGAACAGAGACATGCACTTCAGTAGCGCTATTTAGACAAAATTGGTGATTGTGGGGAATGAGTCAATCCATAAACAGAAGAGCTCAGTGTCACTGAAATCAAAGGATAGTACATGGTTTCAACTCAAGTACACTCTTCCACCTATATCCATGGATTCTGCATTCACTTATTGAACAGTTTGAAAATATTCACTAAAAACCCAACAGAAAACCAACCCCCCTCAAAAGCAAACCTTGATTTTGCTGTTTTTCAAATAAAGGGTGTCATTTTACTATGCCTCTGTATATAATGGGACTTGAGAATGTTAGTGCAGGTGGAAGACTAAGTCCATACGCAGAAGCCAGACAACCAGGTAACAAACTGTATGCCACCCTATGACAGGTCCTGCGTAGGTGCGCAGGGATATCGAACTTCAGTCACCTTTGTACACTATATACCAGCCTATGATGTGTTCTGCATAGGTGCACAGGTGTGCAGAGATGTGCTCCTGCGCATGTTTGCCTACATCTGAGAGAATGAACAAAACAGTAAAGCAGCTGCTGCTGGCCCATGAGGTTGCTCTGTCTCCCTTTGCAGCGTCCTCGGGGCCAGCGGTGCAGCTGGTGAGGCTTCACTACAGCCTTGGAAAAGCTGCATTGACTCCCCACTATGTGGTTCCTCCATCCCCATTTAGGGCATCTTCAGGGCAGGCGGTGCAGTTGCTGCAGCTTAGGGAAAAGGCAGCTTCAGGCCATCTTTTCCTGCTCATCTGCACTGGCCCTTAGTTGCAGCAAATATTTACAAGGACAATACAACAATATTTACACCATCCAACATAATGCTCCACCACCATCCACCATCCACCTAACACACTATGCATTGAAACATTCTTCCTTATATATACAAAATCTGGCTAGGATTCTGACCCAACCTCCTGCTAGTGTGTCATCATTTTCCTGTCACATGTCCACAGTGACTATGCAGTTTTGAACTGTTACCACACAACTTCCTGCTGAAGTATCATCAGCTTCCTCTGAGTCAGCTTTTCTCAGAGGGACATTTTACATCCTGGGGCAAAGCCTCACTGACAGAGATGTCATAGGTTTTAGTATCCATGAAGAGTTCTGGAACCAAACCACAATAGATGCTGAGGGACCACTATAATTTGATTGATCTGGTCTGATAATTATTTGGTTATAAGCTATCAAAGTACATGCTAGTGGAGGTACTTCTGAGACATAGTCATTCTGAATCTCCCCAAACATTTTATTTTACAATTATTTTTTATTTTATACTAATTCAACAAACATTAAACACAAAAATAAATAAATGACATCACATTTCAATGAAAACAAGCCAACCCCCCAAAATACATAACAAAACAACAAAAATATTGTGATGTTACTTCTCTGTATCCAGTGTGCAGTTCATTATAGTTTTTTAGTCCCCTTCTTTTTCACATCTTGTGTCTTCCCTAGATATCATTCTCATTTCAGTTATCTATATCTGAATCAAAAAAATCTCCTCAAGAATTATTAACTTGACCTGAAGACCCTGTTATTTCTGTGTTTGCATTTATGTACTGAATAAGGTGTACCATGTTGATATCAATCCTATTTTTTCTTATTGATTTAAAATTAATTAATTAATTAATTAATATTTCCTATGCCATGCTATGAAGGAGAATTCGTAAGAACACTGGCATAATGATCATGATAATATGAGGTTACTATTTCATTATAATGATCATATAGTGAACAATACTCTTTCTGTAATGGAAACACAGAGTTAGCATTTGGTTCAAATGTTAGAGTTTCTTTCAATAAATCACTTTTAGAACTTTTGTAGAATTGGGTGCAATCCAGTGTTTGGAGCTCCATTTGAAGTTACAAAACTGCAGACTTATACATTGAGATAACCACTATTGCCTATGAATGTCAAGGGGATATTGCTAAATTGCCATGTAATGAACACTATGGGCCTCTGCCATGTAATGAACACTATGGGATAGAGTTGGGGCGGGGCAGCTACATGCCGGCTGCCCCAACCCCACGCCAACACTGTCCTGATGCCGCGCACTGTTACACATGGCATGCAGTGTCAGGACACCTTTCCGGTGCAGCATTTAAACACACTGCACTGAAAGGGTGAGGAAGAGCCATGGCGCTGGCTCTTAGGGTGGCCTTTTGCCACCCCTAAAAGGAGAGGCATTTTGCCACTCTTTTTGGGGTGGCAAAAGGGAGGATCGGGGCCGTGGCGTGGGATTGCCACGGCCTTGATCCGCCACTTCCCGGGGCGGTTCTGTACTGCCCATCTGCAGAGGCTCTATGATCCCATTTTCTTCTTGCCTCAGAAGGACTGAAAATCCCAGCATCCCTCACCACAGGATACTTTGGTTAGGGCTGCTTCATTTGCAGTCCATGAACATCTGGAAAATTGCTCTGAGATGCTCCCCCCACCCATGATCTACAGCTATTTGGCAGGCTGTTGCCTTAATTTAGGCACATCCCCTGTTGATTAAAAGAACTGTATAAATAATATATATAATATACTAGATTTCATACCAGCAGGCTTTGCCAACTTTGAAAAGAAAAGGGGGAAATAGCCCCTTTATTCTAAAAGTGGCTTCGAAACTGGTATAGAGTCACCACCAGCAGAGGTTGTTTTAATAGTCATGCTGTATTACTTTAATCTAAGCCTTTCACCATCTGTTCTGCCTATAACAGTGAATGCAGGAAGAACACACTTTACATTTCAGGGTTACATTAGTAAAAGCAAGATAAAAGTGATTTAAAAGCATGCATATGTTCTCAGTACAATGTAGGCTGCATCTGTGATCACCCTCGTGTCTGGGACACAAATCAAGAGGGAAATTACAAATGCCCAGTGCCGCAGAAGTTTCTTTATAGCAAGCAAGACTTGGAAAAGGTCTCACTTTGCACAATCAGACATCTTGTCAGGATGCAGCAAAAGCTTGACATATATTAGTTAAACACCAGACACTACCTGAAGTCAAGTGTCATCCTCAGTTGGATGTTGAGCGTGGAACCCATACCCTCCAACTGTTCAGATTTTTTAGAAGCAATCTCAATTAATCTTCCATTATCCCACTTTTTCTGCTGCTTTAAAAATCTCCCAGTTTCTCTCTCCTCTTTCCACTTTCCCCTTTTGTCCTTGGGGTTATTCAGATGGTGAAAACAATCTGCATTGAATCTTTGTTGTTCAGATGCATTTTGAATGCATCCAATTAAAAAAAAATGGGGGGGGGGGACGACTGCTAAAAACCCCACTTAATCTGGTATAATTGATATCACATTTTTTCCTGTGTTTTTAAAAAAGAGTTGCATCATTGCCAGTGTGAATAACCGATGTGGATAGATCCAGGATAAACTGGGATAAAACTCTACATGCCTTGAACATGTTTCAAATACATTTCCATTGTTGACGCCATCTTTATTCGCATGCTGGCACATGTGAGCACCCAAACTCACAGAGATGTTCATAGATGAGGCTCCATAGTGTGACTAACAAACTCAGAATGCATGAGTGAAATTATTTGCATAGTCACACTAAAAAAAAACACAATGTCTGAATGTCTCCCTTGGCTTACAAACTGAGTTCAAACTGCAACTGTAATTTGCATTCAGTTAACTCAGCAGAGAAGGAGAAGAGGGAGTAGACTCATGAGCTTATTGCACTACACTCTTAAAACAGGGCTAGTTCGCTTTAACAGCTTTGACTGGCTCCTGTTGCATTTTGGGGTTTGTAGTTCAGTGAGGCTTAAAGAATATTCTAAATGCCTCTTCCTAAACTGCCAGTGCCAGAATGCAACAGGAGGCAGCCAGAGCAATTAAAAAGACCTAGCCCCATTTTAAGAGTGTAGAACGATAGTCTCATCAGGAAAAAGCAAACTGCTGCAACTTCTCCTAACTTGTGTGTTCTTCCTCATTACTTACTTTTGAGCACATTCTGGTGTCACTTGGCCACATGTGGCCCACTTTTAATCTGTGTTGAAGGGTATGGAGACAAAACATTACAAGTGATAAAAATCATCTTCAATGTTATTTTTTTTAAAAAAGAAAGTGTAACAAAATGATATGCCAAGAGTAATGTACAAAGTGAGAACAGATGCCGAAATCCTATTGCCTAGTCTTAACTAGACAGACCCACTGAATCAAATGTTAACTGGTCAGTCAAGAATGAGGCAAATCACACTAAATTCAGGGAGTCTGTTGTAGTAACAGCAGGATTCAAGCCAAAGCTACTTTTCTGGTGGGATAAGTAGCTTAGAAAGTGACACAGGGACATTAAAAGAAAATTTGGAGGCATTCTGATGAATTGTCTCCTCCCCAAGAATTCCACTCTTTTTAAAAAAAATCTTTTAAAAAAGAAATTAAAAATTAGCAAACATAACAATGAAATATGCAATAAGCCACTTTATATATATAAAAAAGCACATTGTAATGAGGAAAGGCAGTATATTACTTCTTACATAGTATAATGATAAATGGGAACAAATTACTTTTTAAAAACATCTTTGTAGGTTGTGATAGGAAGGATGTTGAAATCAAAGTACTTTATGGGTGTGTGTGTGGATTTTTGTGCTGCTGCTAAATGCTACCCAGCAAGGAATGTGTTGGTGTTTAGCAGCTTAATAAAGTTACAATCCAGCAGATACTTAAGTGTCATGCTTAAGTTCTATTGCAACCGGCAGCCTAAGCTTTGTCAGCCTTGCTTCTTAACCTAAGTGTTATACAGCTTTGTAACGTGTAAGCTGATACGTTCTGTTGAATCACTCCTTGTTGTTAGAGGCTGAGAGTATAAGCTTTGGAGCTCTTTCAACAAGAAGGGGAAAAAAAGAGAGCCAGACACTCATAAAATGTATCAACTTTCCCATTTTGTCTTGATATTTATATAAAGCTTTAGGTAAAGAGAGACGCCATGAAAGACTTTGCCTCATGTTGGCTGCAGTCCAACAACCACTTAGAAGGAGACCCATGTCACAAGCTCTCTCATTGCATGGGGAATTTTTGTAGCCACCCCAACCAGGGCAAGCTTTCAAGAACCCAGTATTACTAATCAGAACTTAATCGCAGACAGGGTTTAGCTATACTACCTGCTTTTAATATCAGGGATTAGTCTTGAACCATTTCAGATACAATGGACATTTCTGAGCATGCTCAAACCCCCCCCCCCCAATAAAAAATAACAACCAGATCCACATATCTGAGATTAGTGGAAATGGTCATAATCCTGTTGGGGCAGTACATCAGCATAACTACACTACTATAACTGCTGGAGGCAGGAGGAAAAACACTGTGGTTATGAAGGAAATATGGCACTGGAGAAAGAGGCTGCTCAAAGCCAACAGACTTTGCCTTTGCAGACTGCTAGAAATAGTGCAAATTGAGTTCACTTTAACTGCCCTGGCTCAGTGCTAGGGAATCATGGGAATTGTATTTTTTTTCTGAGACATTGAGCCTTCTCTGTCAGAGAGCTCTGGTGCCACAATAAACTACAGGGCAGTTTAAGATCAGTTAACCCTAACCCTTAAAGTGGACTCAATTTGCACTATTTCTGGCAGTCTGCAAGGACCCAAACTGCCTTCCCTTGCTACTACTTCACAAACCTGAAAGACTTGCAACTACTAGCATTGTGCACCCCCAGAATTCTGCCCACAGCTTCCAGGTACCAGGGCTGAGACTTAAGAGGAAGAGTTGAATCCTACCACAATTTCTCTCAGAAGTGAGGTTTAGGGATATAGGTTTCTGAATGAGTAATCTCATGGTACACAGCCTGGACTTCTATGAACTGCATTTAGATGTGATAGGGGTGTTTGGGTTCAGAAAGAAATTGTGGCATGCAGCACCAGCTGATAAGGTTGCCAGCAAGTCTCCAACCCAGCCTGAGCCCAATATAAATATTAGAAGCCTGCACTTCTGCCCTTATCTAATCAATAGGATAGTATTTCCCAAGTTTTGAAAAGTTACTTTTATATGTAATGGTTACATTTACAGCCCCTATCCACTGCAAAAATAACTCTGTACTTACTATTTTTGTAAAAGGTAACTAACAGTTCAGTCTTAACTCAAAGATACACCATTTGCTAGGGGCTAGGATTGGGCCCAAGTCTCTTCTGCTAACAGAAATCCCTTCTGCTGGAAGAACTCTCGACTGAGGTTTGCCAAGAGAACAGCTTCCTGGCTAAGATCTGCTGGGAGAAGGAGCAGGGAGAGGGAAATATGGCAGAACTTAATACAAGGTGAATGATGAATGGTTAACTGAAATAGCTACTATAGCACAGTTGGTTCAGAATAGGGGGGAAAAATTAAGTCAAACAGATCTCATTAAGTTGAAAGGTGTTTGCGATCCAACACTGTATTTCCAGAACTGGCAGGAGTTTTGAACCAAGCACTCTTCTGTCTGGAGCATGGAGGAATAGGGGATAACATAACTTAAGAGATGTTCAGTAGGGATAATAAGGTTCTCTCCCTCAGTTACAAGTATGAAAGTGGAGGGAGATTCAGAAGTGACAGAAATGCCCTCTCCTAAATTTTATTAGATTTTCCTGAAGAGGATCTGGGAGGTGTTCTACTTCTAGAAGTGGTAAAGATGAGGAAGAAAAACTAACCAAGTTCCTCTGATGAAAAAAACCACACAGGACTTTAAGAAAGAGATTTAAGGTAATGAGATTATCTGACTAAAAATCCTGGAATGTGAGGGGGGTCTGCAAGAGAGGGATTTCTGCTTAATGTGAGCTAGGCAAATCATGGACTTTATTACATGGTGAAAAAATGATGGGAGCATAGTGCTATGCTCCCGTTAATATCGTGCAATAATGGAAAGATTTTCATACAATGTCATGTGACATCAACATTATTGTGCAATTATCCTGTGAATAAAGCTGCAAAATTGCACCACTTTTTATTCACGGGGAAATCCCATGAATAAAAAGTGGCACAATTTTGCCACTTTATTCACAGGATAATCACACGTTAATGGTGATGTCATGTGAAAATTTTACTGTTATTGCATGATATTGATAGGAGCATAGCGCTATGCTCCTGTCTCTCCCCCCCCGCCCCGGTGCGATAAAGTCGCTAGCTATTGGCTTCAGCACTCTTTCAGAAAAGACCACCAGAAGTAAAACAACAACAACTTTTCCCCCTCATAAATCAGAGCTCTTCTTTCAAAATGAAAGAAGCAAGAAAATCTCTCCCTAGACTAAGCTTTGAGGCTTTATTTATTTATTTATTTATTTTTTTGTGGGGCAGGTGATGGGGAATATGGAGAAAAAATGGTTATGCTTTGCTCAGACTTCTTAAGGCTTCACACTTGCACTGTTTCTGGATGTTATCTCATTTTCCTGACTAGTCTAATTTAGGAGATTATGGCCATATTTTAATTAATAAAAGACCAGGAATGGGCAACTGCAGCAGGTCCAAGGGCTATTTTTATATGGTGAATTCACTGCTTTCTTTAGTTGGAATGTTAAGGGCCTATTCAGGATATTACTCCCTACCCCACAATAGGTTCAGTACCCTAAATTTCAGACTAAAAGCCAGAAAGCATTATCCATGCTATTGACATGGAAGCCACTAACCACCACTGCCTAAATTCTAAATGCTCTGGACTCCAGGATCATAAATTGTGGTATATTTACACTGAATTGGCTCTGTTGACATCCACAGCAATGTTATGGCCACTTTTGCTCACAGGTCAAGAGACCAAAATACTATTTAAGCTGTGTGTTTTTTCTTTTTGTCCTAAAATAAACATCTCTTTAAGTTTTTCTTGGGTTAAAGTATCTTCAATCACTCTAAAAATCTCTTCCACCAGTTTTATATCTCCATAATTGCTTCACACTTTGTTGGTGTCCTGGATTAGCACGTGAAATGTCAGACATTGTTTTATGAAATGCCAAGCCACCCATGTCAGAATCCAACAGAAAGTATTGAAATGATTGAAAATCACCAAAAATAGATTGAATGAATTCCCTGGTGCTTCTTTATTGCCAGTCATCCCTTTAGTTTTGGAAAGTGGTGAGTGATGTCAGGCAAAACTCCAGGTCAAATAAGCTCTTATCATTTGCCTCAATCTCTATCTTATGATTTGACTGGAGAAGCCACATTTAAAAAAAAAAATGGTAAAAGAGCTGATGTGAAGAAATAAGAAGAAACAACTTCCTTATATGGTTGGAATAGCTTCCCCATCACCACTTGTTCTTGCTTGAAAAAGGCAGCTGAAGCTCATTTGGTAACCTGTGCTTTCCCCTTGACCAGAAGATCATATGCCTCTGTGTATATGTGTCTGTATGGTAAAATATTATAAAAGTGCCCTTGTCCCCCATAAACATGGCAAAATTGCCCCTAGCTCCTAGATGGCATGGAGAGAATTTTAAGACACTTTTTTTAAAAAAATGTGAGGCTGCTGGGTGGCTCTGGAGGCAGCCTTATGGGGCAGCATTTAGGCAAAACTTTCCCCATCCTAGTTCTATGTTAACCCCATAGTTTTCTTTTTTTTGAATTTCATTTGTTCTTCCAGATAACCTTCAACTATCAATGTTTTAAGATAGTAAATTATTTGTTTTAAAACTCCCCCCCTTAGATTTTAATTCATGTAACTTCATGTGAGTTGCTTTGGGCCCCTTTCAAGAGAAAGACAGTCTATAAATTATAAAATAATTTTGTTCCTCAAATAGAACTCCCATCTTTTTTCTTAGCAAAAGCACATCAATCTTCAGACAAATTAAATGCCACAAAACCAAATGTCATGCTCTTTCATGGTTTCATTTATTTCAACAAGTCTTGTGAAAGAGATGTGTATGCTCTTCCATAGTCTCTGGTTCAAATACAATATTTGATTGATTTATCTTTCTCTTTCTACAGGGAGTCACATACTTCTTGTAAGATATTCTTTGATTAGAGGAAAACTTGAGACCAAGCATATTTTGTGCATCTGACACCTAAAAGCATGAAGTTCTTGTAGACTTCTCAGCTTTACATCAGCTGTAGATGAAATGTTGACATTTCCATGGAGCAGGGAGAAGAAAAGAGGGTGGATAGTGAAAAATACAGTTGGCTCTCCGTATCCATGGATTTTTTTATTGATGGATTCAACTATCCACAGCTTGAAAATAATAAAAGAAATATAAATTCCCAAAATTTTGCTTTTATATAAGGGACATCATTCGACTATTCCATTGTATTTAATGGGACTTGAGCATCAACTGAGTATCCATAGGGGCTCCTCAAATCAAACCTCAGTGGATACTAAGGGCCCATTGTATAGAAATGTGCTAAAGGATCCCCATCATATGTATCTAGCCAATGTTTTAGGAGAAATCAGTCACACCTGGGGGACCCCACCCACCAGTGGAAATTTGATACTGATAAGAAAGAGAGGTATAGGGAAACTGCTGTTCCAACCTGTTGGTAATCCTGATTGTCTAAGAAGGAGAACTGGGCTGGACAAGGATAGAGAAGCCACATGGAGGTGTTCTTGTCACTTGTAATTGTCAAACTTGCACTCACAGAGAGAAGTGGGGCAATGTGGTCCTCTTTAGCCTCTGATACCTATGGAAATAAATTTGTGTGGCTGTGTCTGCACAGGGAAGGATTGTGTCCATAACCTTTCACCATCAGAACAAATAATAATTAAAGTGTCAAATACACTCCTGTTCCCACCCATGCAGTTCTGTTTTCAGCTACAGCTCTTGAAAATTTCCAGATCTACTGCTAATAAGCTGCTTGGCAATATAGTATTGTGAATAATTTCCTATGCTTAAAATAAATGTTTCTCTCCTCTCTCTTTCTTTGTATTTATACCTTGACTTTCAGACAAAAAGGCATTTGAGGCATGCAACAATAATAAAAGAACAGATTAAAAAGTCAAAGCTTGACTAAAAAGTAATATTTCATGCATTTTGCTGCATGAGTACATTTCACCATTACTGTGATTTTCTGTATGACAGACTTTCTGGTCAGACATTCACTTAAAAAAACAACACCCCAATACATTGTATTATAGAGTTTGTAAGTTGATTACAAATTCAGTATAAAACATAGAGAATCAAGACCAACAATGATACATAACAAGGAAAGGAACCACACTGACATCTTCCTCTGAGACCTCCAGAGGACTCACTCAAGGTCCTGGATGTTGCCTTGTCATTCTGCATCCAGCCCTAGGAAGATATCTGGATGCTTCTCTGCTCTCCACCAATCAGTAAATGGTGTGTGTGTGTGTGTGTGTACGTGTGCTGCAGAAGTGTAAAAGGGTGGGTTTTGGGGAGATGTTTTCGAGTTCTGCCTGTATGGAGCTTTAATATATGTCCCCCAGTCTAGGACCTTGGTCTTTACTGTATTTTATTGTTTTTAACTGATGTTAGTTGTCTGGTGCAGAAATAAGTAGGATGCTTGAAGAATCTTTTCTTTGTGACAGGAACCAACCTTGTCTGCACCTTTCAGGTGAATAAGCAGATGGGAACACCACCGTAGTTTGCATTCTGCAACTCACTGAATTTTGCAATATATTTCTTCACACCAATGCATATAATGGTATATAATCCTAACATTCTAATATCCAGCGTAAGGGTTGAAGATCCACACTTAGAAAAATAAATTTAGAAATGTTTATTTTGTGAGCAAATACATTCTATAATATACATTTAAGCAATTTATTCCTACAAAATGCCATTATAATGAAATACAGCATTTCAAAAATTAAGACAGGGAATTATGTCAGGGCTTTTGAAGATGTGCATAATATATAATGAGTATTATTTTGTAGTTACTTTTTCAATTACTTTACAAAGAAGATCTCTAGAGGCATCTTGAACAGACTTTTTCAAGTTGTATGCTTCCCCCCCAGTACTAGCCCCCCATTACAAAGGCAGAAAAAGGAACAGAAAGGAATGAGTAATATGATAAGTACCAAATAAATTACTGACCAGTATTAAATATAATGAATTGATTTGGGCTTTGTAATGAGTTACTGTGTGCATTACTTTCAGAAAATAAATTTCCAAGCTATGGACAGAACAAAGCATGCACAGTTGGTATGTGTATGTATGAGTATGTTCCTTCATGTTGCCTGCCACCTTACAGCAACCCCATGAATTTTGGAGAGTTTTCTTAGGCAAGGAATGCTCAGAGGTGGTTTTGCCAGTTCCTGTCTCTGCTATTTATCGGTGGTCTCCCATCCAAGTGCTAATCAGGGCTGACCCTGTTTAGCTTCCAAGATGAGGCAGGTTCTAATGCCTTTAGGGTATAGTTTCACTGAAACAGTCATTCCCAGCAGGGTGCTTCCATATCTGTTGAACTACAACACCAATTATGCATTTTCAGCAAAGTCCTTCTTTTGCTTCCAGATCCACCAATCCATGGATTGGAGTCAATTTGTTAGTAAATCTAGTTGCGTTTGAACCATAACCTACCCTTGTTTTCTTCCTTTTTACAGTATTCTGGATTTCATACTGAAAGATCTGAGTCTGACCATGAGAGCCAATGGGGTGGAAGCCCACTGACTGACACTGCATCTCCACAGTTAATGGATCCTTCTGAAAGACCAAACTCCCAGCATCATGATGCCTCCTGTGCCTATAGACAATACTCAGACCGCAGTGCTCTCTGCTATGGTTTTGCACTTGACCATTCCAGGCTAGCAGATGAGAGGCACTTCCACACTCAAGCCTGTGAAGGTGGCAGATGTGAGGCTGGCAGATACTTCCTTGGTACACCCCAGTCTGGGAGAGAAGCATGGTGGGGTTCCCGCTCTGGCCTTCCTCTCACCAAGTCTTCTCCGGAGAGCAGAGAAACCTATGAAAACAGCATGCCTCACATAACTTCCATTCACAGGATACATGGTAAGTTGAAAAACAGAACAAAGCAAAACAAAACTTGATAACAAGTTGTGGCACCAACATGAAGCCCAAATTTTGCACAGCTATCTAGTTTTCTTTTCAGTTTAGTTATGAATCCTGCAATGATGTCAGGAGGCATCTTTTCTTGGCTGGTTCTTTATGAACAAAGAAGGCTTGTAGTCTCATGTCAGAATAGAGATAGTACCTCCTCTCTTGGCTTCTAGGGGTGGAGTAAACATACTTAGATTGGGCTTTCAGCAATCCTCCTTAATTCATCTACCGCATTTCACTTGACTTCTTCCTGCCTCCTCTCTCTTTCTTCTCCTTCTCCTTCCCCTTCCCCCCCACACCCTGCTCCCTCGACAGGCAGACATTTACAACTGATCCAGAGTTGGAAAAGTGATTAAAAAACAAAAACAAAACAAAACACAAAACTGCACCTTCCTGAATGCCCCTGGTGGCCAAATGTGCTGAATGACATTGTAAATCGTAGTTAAAAATATGTCACTTTTCAAAAGTCAATCCCAGACTGCTGCCACACTGCAGAATAAATACAGTTTGCTACTACTTTAACTGCCATGGCTCAATGCTATGGAATTTTGGGAATTGTAGTTTTGTGAGACATTTACCCTTCCCTGTCAGAGTGCTCTGGTGCCCCACCAAACTACACATCTCAGAATTCCACAACATTGAGCCATGGCAGTTAAAGTGTGGCAGCAGTGTGGCAACAGTGTGGCAGCAGAAAAATTCAGTCCATTTTTTCAGCCTTATTTGATGCAATGAACAAACAACAAAACCCTATTTCACTTCCTCTTTCTCCCCTCCATTCCAATTTTCTCTTGTTTCTTCAGATGAGCCCAAAGCTTTGGGATTTGGTGGGAGTTGTGTCTGTACTTGTTACCTGTAGTTATGAGTTGTACCTGTGCATACTTAAATGATGTACCTCTTTTCCAGATCTATTCTCATGAGTTTCTGGAGCTAGCCATGATTTTTTAAACCCAGAGTAGGATAGGGGTTATTTTTGTTAGAATTATGGTTTGGTTATTTGTGGTTAAATCAGTTTAGCAGCAGCAGCAGAAACAAAGTGCTCTCCACATGTATTTGGTAAAAACAATTAAATTCTGCTAAATAAATAGGATACATAAGTAGGTAAAAAGAAACTTACTTTATTGTTATATCTAGGTGCTACAAAAATAACTACTCAGAGACAACTTTACTTTGGTACAGAGGTCCCTAGGTAGTTGACCTCCATGTGTGCAAGTAAGAAAAAAACAAACATATTTATGAGCAAAGCCTGGTTTCTACGTCCATGCTTGATGAAAGGCAGAGAGGAAAGTGTGCTAGCAAACAAAGAATCATAAAACTTTATTACCTCCAGAAAGAAACCCCCAGGAAGATGAGGGGTATGGGAAGTGACCTCTTCACAGACATACTGACCAAATGACCAAAGAAATAAATCAATGTTTCTGTGTAGAAGACACTGCCCCTTCTCAAAGAAAAACATATATCTATACACAAGCATTGATGCTAATACTCCAGCACCCCTTCTCATCAATTCTTGTCTTCATGTGACAAAATTCACCTTATATCTCAGGAACTAAACTTGATCTCTAGCTAGAGGCTTGGTAAAAACATCTGTAGGCATTTCCTTTGTTGTAGAAAATTTGCTTGGTACATCCGTCCTTTCAATGTAGGAAAAACCTAGAGGTGGTACTCCTCTGTTCGAGATGAGCATCTGAGCTGTGGTTCTGGAATCCTGTCTGCTTCTTTAGCGACGTCCAGTTCCAAACCTGGTTCTACTTGCTCATTCTCCCCTTCTGTTTGTGTACTCACTTCTTCCTCTTCAAATCTAGGCCACTATTCCAGTAGTTGGCATACTTCTTGTGTCTCTGTCTGTGTGCAATCTTTAGTTGCACATGTCATGCCTGGTTTCTCACTTTCATCAAAGTATACAACACTTCTCACTGTGATTTTTCCTGGTTTTGGGTTCAGGATTCTGTATCCTCTCCTTCCAGCCTTGTACCCCACCATTATACCTTCTTCCACTTTGTCATCTAGTATGGACCTTCTCTCTTGTGGAGTATGAGCAAACTCTGATATGGTTCATACTTGGCTTTCTGTTGTACCATAGTTCAAATGGGGTTTTATTGGTTGCCTTCATTGGCAGTCTGTTTTGTAAATATGTTGCAGCCATTGCAGCCTCTCCCCAATATTGGTTGGAAAGTCTTACATGCAGGAACAACAGCATGCATCTGACCATCTCTATCAGGGATCTGATCTTTCTCTCAGCAATCCTATTCTGCTCATGCACGTAAGGAATGTAATGTCTATGTGCCATTCCTTTTTCTTTCAAATATGTCTTCACTTCATGTGAGAGCTATTCACCAGCTTTATCCATTTGTATAGCCTCAGGTTGTTTTCCAAATCTGATACTAACCATGGCTACATATTGCTTCAGTAGCACACAGACCTGACTATTTTCCTTTAATAAGTATGCCACACAGTATCTGGAATAATCATCTATAAAGGCCAGCAAATAAGAATTTCCAGCTCTAGATACAGTTTGGATTGGTCCACATAGGTCTGAATGAACTATCTGCAGAATCCTTGAAGTTTTATGCTCATGGATTTGGGATGGAAAGTCTAGTACTCTTTGCCTTTATGCAATGCACACATCTTTAGGTATCAAATTTACATTCTTGTAATTTCAAACCTTTAGTCAAATAATCTCTTTTCAAACTTCTTATCCCATCTATGTTAAAATGACGTAACCTTCTATGCCATAAGTGAGAACAGTCTGCATTTACATTTGTACAGGATCTCAACATGTTGACTTGCTCTCTGGTACAGTCCAGTACATAAACACCATTTTTCTTAAATGCTCTGGCATATATTTCTCCATCACGACTTATTGTGCATAGATTGGCACTGAAATGTACATCATACCCTTTGTCAGTTATGATTGATACACTTAGGATGGCTTGAGCTAACTCTGATACAAATAAAATATTCTTAGCTATGATTAAATTTGTGCCATTGTTTGTATTGCATCTTAACAAGCAATCTACTTCAGATACTGCTTGCAGAAATGAACCACTTGCAGTTTTCACAACCTCATTATAATCAATTGGACACAAGTTCCTCAACAAATTTGAATTTCCAGCCATATGTTTACTTGCTCCAGAGTCTATAAGAATAACATCATCATTATTTGGTTTGTGTATCGTCACTAGTAAACCAAAGTGATTCTTAACATGCTTGAAATCATTTGCTCTCTGTTCCTGCTTTCGCTGGCTTGTAAATTGCCAAGAGTGAGAGCTACCATTGGCTGGCATTTGTGATGTTATCTGTGATTTCTGATTGGCTATACAGTCCCTTTGAAAATGCCCCTTTTAACCACACGAAAAACAATGAAAATCTCTCTTTTCTTGTTAATGAGCCACTTGGTACTTCGTATGCAAATATCTGCCTGTGCTAAGCTCTGGCAGTGAAATTCAATCCAGACTGCATTGGATCTGGCTGAGAGAAGTTGGTCTCTCCCTTTATTTGTGAACTTTGCATCTGCTCCACTTCTACTTAAATCTACACAATACATCATCAAACATCAGATTTTTTTTGCATTGATTGCTGCAAAGTTCCAACTCCAGTTACAAACGGACCAAATTCTTGTGGCAAAGATCCCAATAGCAGTGCTATTTTCTATTTATTGTCTAAATTTCCACCAGCTAAATAAAATTTATCGATTTATCGAGGAGTGTTTCCATAGTTTGCATATGCTTCAAATAATTCCCACCACTAGGAAATTGCAATGCAAACAGATCTCTCTGGTAATCTGTTTGATGTTTAATGTCTGCTTTGCCATAGTATTTCTTTATGGTTTTAATCATAGTCTCCTTCTGGACGTTCCATTTCCAAGATATATAGGATTCCTTCTTCATCCATCTGACATTTCATTTGTTGAAGCCAAATATTAAAATTATCCTCAGTTAGTTTAGGTATCAAAGACTGACCACATGTCACTGATGCTTGTGCCATTTCTGCCCACACAAAACAAAACCTTCTGTTTATAAACTCAGAAAAACAAAATGCACTGGCAACCTCACATGTGCAAAAAATCCAAAAATCTCTGGCTTCCAAAGCCATAATAATAATAAAAAACCTTTTATCTTGTGGAGATTATCTGGACCTATAATCTGTTAGAATTATGGTTTGGTTATTTGTGGTTAAATCAGTTTAGCAGTAGCAACAAGCGTGCACTCCACAGATATTTGGTAAAAACAACCAGATTTGAGCTTTTGGCAAATAAACAGGATACATAGGTAGGTAAAAAGAAACTTACTTTATTGTTACATCTAGATTCTATAAAAATAACTACTCATTAGAGAAAACTATACTTCGGTACAGAGATCCCTAAATAGCTGACCTCCATATGTACAAGTAAGAAAAAAAAAAAAAACATCTTTAGGAGCAAAGCCTGGTTTCTGCATCCATTCTTGGTGAAAGGCAGAGGAAAGTGTGCTAGCAAACAAAGAATCATAAAACTTCATTACTCCCAGGAAGAAACCCACAGGAAGAGGAGGGGTATGGGAAGTGACATCTTCACAGACACACTGATCGAATGACCACAGAGGTAAAACAGTGTTTCAGTGCAGAAGACATTGCCCCTTCTCAAAGGAAAAGATAGATCTACACAAAAACATTGATGCTGATACTCCAACAATTTTTTTCTTTTTCTCCAGAAATTTCTAATACAGGCAGGAGAAAATTCCTCCATATGCATCCATTGTCTCAATTCATCCTGTGTTTCTGATTGGAGATGCAACCTTTGTCACAGATGTTTTCCTCTGACCTCCTTTCCCTCATTAAAAGTCTAGTTACCAGATTAAACATCTCTGCTTTCTCATACATTTATATTGTTAAAGTGTATAGCATTTTAGCCTTCTAACACTTGAAAAAACAAAATTAAATGTGCAAGACATGTAGATACTGGGAGATGAGTATAGGGAGGTAGGTGAGGTAGGTATTGAGTTTATGAAGGAGATAGCAGGGGAATGGAAGGAAACTGCACCCACATCACACTTAACCACACCTCAAGCAGGAAACTCCTCACCCCTGTATATTTAGGGCATGACTGGAAGCAGGACCCAGAACAATGTTCTCTGTGTTCTGTCAAGAGCAAGCTAATAGTGGATCTTACTTTCATATGACCCCCTCCCAATGATCAAGAAAATAATTATCTTTCTTGACTCAGTTGTTAGCAATCTGATTTTACCCTTCAAGGTGATATTATCCACTGGTAGACACTCTGTGTATTTAGTCTGATTTTAAAGAGGTAATTTTCAGGAAAATTATTTCAACAGACACACATCATTGAAAGTAAGTTAGGCTGAATTCAATGAGATTATCAAATCTGTGCCTACAGTTAGTGTGTAAGGTATCTTTCAAAGAATCAATCATTTCTTTGCAAAATGCCTGTTCTTTTCCTATTGTTATAGAGCAGGGGGAGGCAACCTGTCCCCTTTAAGGGCTGAGGGACTTCAGCTCCCAGAATCCCAGGAGCTATTGGCCAACATGGGACTATTGGCCAACATGGCTGAGGCTTCTGGGAGATGAAGTCCCTCAGCCCTTAAAGGGGAAAGGTTGCCTACCCCTGTTATAGAGCAAACTAGTGGGCAAGAAAGAGCACTATGATACTTGTGGACTACAACCCATGACCATCCAAGCTGTCATATCAGTACAAGAACAACAGTGGTGGCATTTTACTATGGCTGGAGCCACCAACACTGCAAACAATGGCAGGGGGAATAAGTTAAGCAGAATTTCCTCCTGTTATAACTTGGATTGGATGCAGCCTTGGAGTCAACCCATGACCTCAATGGGACTTTAGGTTAGTCTAACTTGTGGTCAATGGGTTGTCTCTAAGATTGGATCTAGCTGAACTGAAATCCTATTGATCTTATTGGATCTGCTCTAAGTCACTGTAGTCCTCAGGATTTAGAAATCAAGAGGAACCGAAGAGTTCCATATTAAAAATAAATTTCATATATTGCTCAGCTAACACTGACTGTGAAGTAGTTGATCATGCATGGACCCAGTAAGTAAATTGTTCCTGTTTGACTATGAATGCAAATATATTCATTCATTGAAGAGATATGTTGCCTTTATGCTCACCTCTTAGAAGAAGCAGTAGAAACAAAATTTAATTGACATTGGGAGAGAAACCATTTAACTTTTGTTTCTCTTTTGTGTGGACACTATCTGTTCTCTACCACATATTCATATACCTGGTTCTCTCATTGTGAATTTGTATAATGTTTAGCATAATTTGACCCTAATCTTACTTTGAACTGCAAGCTACTCTTTGAAAAGTGTGAAAAGCCTTCTGCATTTCTAGATTTGTAACAGTGATACACAAAGAAGGGCATTGGAATTTTCCTATGAAAAGGCAAGTAAGATTTACCTGAAATGTCTTCCATGGAAACCAGCTAAACAACCTCCTTGAATCCTAGGAGCTTATTGCATTACAAAATAAACCTACTTACCCCTGCCGGTTTCAAGACAATTATGGGATGCAGCCGGGTACTGTCACACATAATTTGCAACCGATGCTGCCACCTGGCTGCATCCTGCTTAAAACCTGTCTACAAGCCACGCTCAGATGGTCGATTTTCAAAGTCAGGCGGCAAAGAAAAGAAAGTTACATGTCCAAGCTCTGTCTAGTTATGCTCTCTCTTGAAACTACAGTATCATGAACTGGTGACTCAAAGGGGCCAAAGATAGCCAAGGTACAGTATTTGTTGGAATTTGCCATGCCTGGAGAAGTGAGTAACCTCTTACTGATTTCCAGTGGAGGGGCATTAAATGCTGAATGTTCTACTGTACTCAGCCTGTAGCCAGAATTGACTGTTAATCTCCTTTGTTCTATTCACCTTCTAGGAAGAGGGCACTGGGATGAAGAAAGTGTTGTTAGTTCCCCAGATCCTGGTTCTGCCAGTGAGTCAGGAGATCGCTACCACTTGGAGCAGTATCAAGGCAGCCCACATGAACCCAGCAAAATTGAAACTCTCATCAGAGCAACTCAGCAGATGATTAAAGAAGAGGAAAACAGGCTGCAGTTACGAAAATCGACTTCCGATCAGCTGGTTTCCCTTAATGGAGAAGGGAAAAAACACTCGGCTTGTTTTGCAAACTACCACCAGCCACAACAGTTAAGAGGAGATGTCTGTAGGGCTCCCAGCATCTCCAACACCACATCCCCCTGTGAACACACACAGCAACGAGAGGGGAAGATGCTTAGCCCTCATGAGAATGACTACGATAACAGCCCCACAAGCCTCTCTAGAATAAGCAGCCCCAATTCTGACCGCATTTCTAAATCAGGATTGATTCTGGCAAAAGACTATCTTCATTCTGAAGTTTCACCTCATCAAACTCCAGGAGAGAGTAACACCACAGGTTCCCCAAACTATTACAGTTCCCATAGGCAGTACTTTGACAAGCATGCTTACACATTGACGGGCTATGCTCTGGAGCACCTTTATGATAGTGAAACTATTAGAAACTATTCTTTGGGTTGTAATGGATCCCACTTTGATGTGACTTCTCACCTAAGGATGCAGCAAGATCCATCACAGGGACACAAGGGGACATCTGTTATAATAACCAATGGAAGCTGATGGGTCTTTCCTTCAAACATTTTTTTGTTTTTACTTAAAAATATGTTTGTGCTAGAAAATACTATTTGAAGTAATAACAATAGGCATACATCTTTCAGCAACCTTGTTACCAGTAGTCGATAAACTACAATGCACTGGGGGAATGGGCAGAGAGAAACTTGTAAGGTATTGAGGAAGTCTTGGTACAGCTAACTTCCTGTTTAAATGATGCACTGGCATCAATGTTCTAGGAACACAAAGTTGAACTCAAGAGAAATCTGAAAGCTAGCAACCATATTGTGGTGGAGATCTAAGCTGGGAGCATCTGTGGGCTGCCCAATGAACAGATTGTAGCCACTGGGGGGGGGGGGGGGAGAAAGGTAAATTGGAAGCAGATGTCAGAATTTTTGGCCCAAGTAAAACAAACGCACTATGCACTGTTTACATGCAAAAGAAGGGGAGGGGAGGGGAAAAAAGGTGAAATGCATATTTTAAAAAGCAAAGCAAAATGGTGTAACCGTGTTTGTACAGTCCTTGCTTTGCAATTACTGTAAAGCATGGCTAGCCAAAAGTTAGAATTCCAACATGTTTATTTGCTGGGATATTGACAATTATAGAGGCATTGTATGTGGGGGTATGTGTGCTGGGTAGAAAAACAGGTGTAGAAAGCAAATTGCTGGGTCAGGCCACATTGGAAGGGAAGAACAGGAAAGGGGGAATTTACTAGCCTGGCTTGAGAAATGGAAGAGTTGTTAACTATGTGGATTTAGTGAATGACAAATATAGTCTGGAGAAGAACATAATCACAGGTAGCCAAGAAACAGCTTGGTAGGTATTGCATGTCTGACCTCAGTCTAACAAGGTACAGGATATGAGGAGGTGCATGAAAATCTTTCTGTCTTGCTTAACAAGCATTCGGGAAAGGTCCAACAAAGCAGCAGTTAGATGAACAGGTGAAAACCACAGGTGGAAAATTGTTGCAAAATTTGTCCTCAAGAGACATTAAACAGAATGAATGAAAAGTAAAAGAGGAAGAAAACAGAACAAAGCTATACTAAATGGCTAGTTTGCTTGGTTTCAAAATAATCTGAAAATACACCAAGGGGGTCATAGGCAACATGTCGGTGGACTGAATTTGGTGAAGACCCAGAACCAGAATCATCTGTGCCATTCTTTGGTATATTTTAGCAAGCAAACTCATTTGTTATAATGGTGGTGGCTCTAAAATTATGTATGTTAGCAACCAAGTTTTAATCTGTGAACACCCCATGATTTTTTGTTTTCATATGGGGGGGTATAGCACATAAGACAGAATTTTAAAGTGGGAAATCTGTGACCCTCCAGATGTTGGTAGACACTAAGTCTCATCCTTTCCAACATGCCCATCTCATTGGGCATGTTGGTTGGGGTTGATGGGAGTCAGATTCCAACATTATCTGGAGGACCACAGCTTTCCCATAACTCTAAAATAAACCTGGGATGGGACAACAAATAGAGATTGGCTGGCACTCTTTTTAGTATTTATGATCATAAAATTTTGAATTCATGTTTACAGTCATTGCACTGGTGCAATGACCAAGAGTGTTACCACAGAACCAACTTTAAAAACTGTGTAGGAATATCCAAAGCACTGAGGTGTTAGTTAAGAAGCATCCAGTCCTCTTCTTGCAGTGAAGCATCATGAGAGGACCCCACAGCAGTGCATATGGCTGCTTCTCATGAAGTATATTGCCAACAGGAGAGGAGAGGGCACTTCACTCACTGCCCCACTCCTGAGTACCTCAGTAATTTCTACAATGGTATTGCTTGGCTTCTAAGATGGACTGGGAGAAGGGGTCATATTGGGGGATGTACTTATGACAATAGATCTTTGTTGTCATAGCTACATCTCCTGATGCAGGATCTCAGCCATTAAATTAGTAATTTGATTTTGAGCTGTTGAATTCAAACCAAAGCCATTCAGATGTTGCAGGGCAAATGCCTGGATCCCCTAATGGGCTGTGTCTTGATTCAAAGATATCAAATTCTCCTAGTATTTAAATTACAATGTTTTTCCCCACCCACACTTCTTTCTGGAAAAATGCATTAAGCCCTGCTCATGCATTAAATCACAGTTAGTGCACCAGTGACAGCAATAGCTATAAAGAGGAATGTGATTGTATAATAAACTGTTCATGTCTTCTGCAACCTATATGAGTAGAAGAAATATACTAGCCCTTTCTATCCCTTCATTCCTGTCTCTTTTCATGTATGGAGAGGAACTTTCTGTGGAGGAGAGCCTTCTCTAGGCTTGGAAACTTTCCATGTGATTGGGAGCTCTAGAAACTCAGCATTCCCAATTATGCTACTCTTTCTCATACACTTATCTTCTTTATGTTTTAGGACCCTTGAACAAGGCTCAGGTCTCCTGCATGTAGGGGGTTGGACTACATGGCCCTTGCAGACCCTTCCTTATGATTTTGTGATTCTATCAAAGGGAACATGGATATATAGTCATCTTTCACAGCAGCATTACTCCTATACTCCAATGTATGGGGATGGGCTATTGCACTACCAGAAATCAATTTGAGCTAGTTTTTGATATGCCTAAAGTGAAGAGAGAGGGAATACATGCCCCTATAGATACTGTTTGACCACAGCTCCCAATATTTTGGTAATGAGGAGATACAGTGGTCTAGAATGCAATTAATCTAAGCCATCTGGGAAGAATTATTGTTATGGTCAGTATATCCAAACCTGATTAAAGTTCTCAAATTAGTTTGTTTTCTGCATGGACTAGTGCCCAACCCTTCTGATTTAAATCACATTTCAGCAATGTAGCCAATAACTGTGTGGCTTCCAATATCAGGAACAGAACATGTGTAGGCATACCATGAGTTGTAAAGTGTGAAACCACCCGAGGAAAGCTAGTACAAAAGTTGTAGTCCTAAACCTGTCTTACTGAGAGATGTCAAAGCTTGTCTTATTGAAATCAATGAGATTTCAGTAATCGTGTCTACAGTTGAATTAGCAGTCTAATGAATACAATTAAATAAGCACTGTGTAATAATCTGACAAACATACTATTTAGCAGAGAGCAGCTTAAGGCTAAATAATTAGAAAAGGTTAGCATTTGCCTTCAAATAGATATCTGGCAACAGGTTGGAGGACGCAACTTCCCCTTAGCATCCCCCCCCAAAGAAAACATATAGTAATTATTTATATGTTTCCAGGTTTATAATAGATTGGTTCCCAGAAGATCTGCAGTAGCAAGTTTAATTTTGTAGCTAGAAAGGCTTTTCCAATTTCTTCCATTTTAAATCTTTTTCTAACAAAGCTGAATTAAAAACATGCTTGGTGGAGCCTTGGTGTGTCTAAGACTGTAGCTTTATCAGAAGAGATTGGACACAATCCAGCCACTGATTTAAGTGAGTGTTATGCATATGCTTAAAGTGCTCACACCGAAATCATTCAGATTTAATTCAGAAATGTGCTCACTTTCCTCAGCTATTCATTTCAAGGCAAAGGAAAGAGGTGGTAAAAGTCAAGAGTGGGGGGGAATTCCAACATGTTAAAACTGAGGTAAGAATAAAAATGTTTCCACGCAACTATTGATGTTAAAAATCACCCAATGCACCCAAGGATTTATACAATGCAGTTTAATCCTTGGTCTCATGAGAACAATTCACATGTGTCTGAGAGCTGATCTCTGGCAGCTACAGGGTTAAATAGTTCTGCTTCCATGGGAACTCACACTGCAGTTAGTGGAAAGGAAGTACATGTCAGAAGCAGTGAAGGTCCAATGATCTCTTCTTCTCAGCTGTCAGAAATGGTGGGTTGGCCATCTACTAAAGGGGTGAACAAGTGTCTGATGGTAGGGGCACAGTAGCTCCCCTGGAGGCCATATCCTCCACTACCCCAACATGGGCCAACACCCTCTTGGGGACATAGGGGCATTTCACCATATTTTTGGCCCCACTGGACCATTTTAGGTCCAGGAAACACCTCTTTTTTGTTAGCCTCCTCACTTCCTGTCCAAAATAATGCCCCCCCAATTGATTTTGCAACAAAAACAGCCCTGGGGGCTGAATATAGCCTATGGCCCACGTTTTCCTGCTCCTGATCTACCAGTTCAGAGTTGAGGGTGGGAGGTCTCACTTATAAAAAATAAAGGTTTACTGTCAAGGCTTATCTAGTCATTTGGCTTCCTGAGGTAAAGGACAATATGGTGTACCCCACTGTCCACATAAAAGCCAACTGCTAAGGGCAGCTGGCTAAGATGGTGTAGTGGAGACCATGTGACACACAAAGTTCATCACCTCTTCCTAGCCCAAAGCATCATAATGGTAAGACTTGCCCTGTTTACTGCTTTTGGCTGTATTCTAGGTTACACTAATGCTAGTATAACATTGACCTATTTACCTTTTTCAACACCCAAGAGGCTTCTTACCCTGTATGAGTCTAAATAGGAGTGGGAAATCTGTGTCCTGCCAGATTTCACTGCAGTAGAGATGTTGCTCTCCTACCTTGGCAGAATGGTTCTATCATCACAAGCAGTACAGATGTTGTGGGGAATACAAGTGGAAGGGTGCTATAGCCCTACTTATGAGCCTATCATAGATATCTAATTGGTTACTCTGTAAGGAGAATACTAGATAAATTAGGCATTTGGACAGTTCCAGCAATGTTCGTCCTATGTTCTGATGTCCAAATTCCATGATCCTTGATTATTACAAAGATAAGCTTGGGCTAATGGGAGCTGCAGTCGAGCAATAACTGGAGGGCCACAGGTTCCTCACCCCAATCCAACTGCATTACTGCCATTGGCTGGAGTAGGCTGAGCTTTGTTATCCCTGTTTACACAGAAATATGTCCTACTGATTTTAAAGAAACTTATTTCAAACAGAGCTCAGAAACTTAATTCAAACAAAGCCCGTTTGAGCATAGTTCCACCCCACAGTTCTGTGTCCTTCCCCTGGCAGTTGTCAAGTCCAGGTGAGGCTGCTGCTGGTTATGGATGAGGAGAGAGGTAAGAGATGATTCAGACCATGAAATAGCAGCTGGACTCAGCTTGGTGGGGGTAAGAAATGAGGGTGAGTTCAGAGATGGAGTACACCATCATTTTCCTTCACCTGGAGCCCAGAGCAGCCATATCTTCATGATCTGAATTGCCTCTCTCTCCTTTCCATTGGTTAAAAGTAGTACAATAGTCTCTCCACATTTGTGACTTTTGCAGATTTGATTTCATATGTTATCTTTAGGAATCTCTAGGTTCTCCAGTGCAACTCTGCTGGAAATTGACCATGGAGTTGTACTGGAGGACTTAGAGATTACTAGATATTTTTTTTTTCTAGGCATTTGTAGGTCCTCCAGTGTGATTCTGTGGTCACTTCTGGTCTGGCAGATGCTGACTACAGAGTTGTGCTGGAGGACTTAGAGATTCCTAGAGAGATGTTCTCTCAGATTAAACACATAGTGTTTTTTATTTGTAGTATTTCCACTATCACAGGGGTCCTGTGACCCTAACCCCAGTGAGGAGGGCCAACTGTAGTATCTGCCCCTCCTGGGCTTGACAGGTGCCTGTGGAGTAAATTTTGAGGTAGAGCATGAAGGACTAGAGCAATGCTTTCCAAGCTTTGGCCTTCCAGGTGTTTTGGCTTGGCTAACTGCCAGGAATTTTGGGAGCTGAAGTCCAAAACATCTGGAGGACCAACATTTGGGAATCACTGGACTACAGAATAGCTCCATATGGCCATCAAAAAGAGACATACACATGCATAAGACTCCCTCCATGTGATTACGTTACTAACAGGATGTCAGCTATGCTGTGTTTATGACTGATGCCTTGGAACCAATAGGCTGGGTCCAATGATATAAATGGGTGAACACATCTTTTATATAATTTTCATTGTATTTTTAAGTCCTTATGTCTAATTTTAAAAATTCATCAAACTCTATGCAGAAACCTGTTGGCAAGGCCCAGCTAGAATACACCTACTGAAACAATTGTTAGAGGGTAACTCAACACACAGGTAATACTATTGATTCAATGAGTCTTCTTTAGTTGATATAACAATAAGATTTAGACATGCAGCTTTTGCTTTGTTCTGGTAACCAGATATGCTATTTTGAAACACTTGAAATTATTTTTGTTAATAGCTATAAAAATATACTAGCTGAAAACTATAATTTCACAGTAGGCGTTTTTATCGTTTATCAGAATGGTTATGAATTTATTTATTTTTTGCTGTAGATGCAGCAGATTGTATATACTTCAATGCAGTGGATCCATTTTAGTACAAAACAATTGCATGTGTGATAAACAAAAGCCTTATGAAGGTGTTTTTCCCCATATAGGAACTACAAATGGCAAATATGCTAGGTCTACCCTGTTGCCATTGTCACCATTCTTCTGTTTGAGGCAAACAAATGTAGCAAGATTATATATACACCAGTGCTTAAATCCCTCCACTGGCTGCCAATCAGTTTCCGGGCACAGTACAAGGTGTTGGTTTTGACCTTTAAAGCCCTACATGGCTTGGGTCCATCTTACCTTAGGGACCGCCTCTCCCTGTATGAGCCCCCCCGTGCCCTTCGTTCAGCGGGGAAAAATCTGCTCTCACAACCTAAAACGAAATTCAAGCAGACTTCCCTAAGGGCATTTTCAGTCGTTGCCCCTAAACTGTGGAATGGCCTGCCGGATCAGATACGACTTATTACGTCTCTCACCACTTTTAAGAAAGCAATTAAGACGGAGCTCTTCCGGCAGGCCTTCCCAGAATAACTCTGTACAGGGATATGCACAGCTGAGCCACTTATCTGGTCTCTCTACTGAGAGTGGCATTTTGTTTTATCTTTTATTATTTATTTTAGCTATATGTCTGTTTTTAACTCTATTATGTTTAATACTGTTTTAAGGGGGGAGGGTAGTGGGTGAAGGGCAAGAATGTGGATTTTAACTGTAATATTTTAATTGATGTACGCCGCCCCGATTGCCAAGCAGAGGGGCGGGTTACAAATAAAATTTATTATTATTATTATTATTATATATATATGTGTATGTATATATATATATATATATATATATATATATATATATATATATATGGAAGTTCTCATGAAGTGTCCAATCATAATTTTCTAAAATTCTAGATCATGTGAGGAACCTGACCTGATAGGCAGGGCCTCCTGCTGCAGAGGTTCATCCTGAATACTAAAAGGCTCTGAGAACTGTGACAAAAGGGGTGAAGCTAACATATTCATCCCCACTTGCTCTTCTCATGTCTACAGCCTACAAGATCATCTACAGAGGACCAAAGTGACCAGGGAATACAAAGCTGCAAAAGTATATGTATTTTATTTGGTCTATGAAAAACAATAGAGCTACTTTCCAAGTATATTAGATCTGAATGCAGTCCACAGAATGCTAGTCTTTGAGTTCTGCAAGCCCTATTAAAACAAAATTGCATGTGATTAGGGTTGTGCCTTGAACAAGTACAGCATAAAGTCAGAGAATTTGAATTTCCCATAAATTTGGCAATATTACTCAGCCCATTGAGAAACTCTTTATGTCAATGAATTATTTATTCATTTAATTTCAGATTAGGCTGATCAAGGAGCATTTCTTTCTACCTGCAGCATCACTGATGACACTGAAAAATATATGCAGAAATGCTAATAGAGACAGAAAGGGTAGTAAGGTGCATCAGCTAATGAGGCCATAGTAGCTTTTGGTCAATCAGGTCATGTCTAACTAACATTTGTTTTGGGAATACTGCGTTGATATTAAATAACAGTGATGACGATTTCTTTCTTTTTTGGTTATTTGTTTAGTAACGCAAGTGAGATGCTTGGAAATTAGGTAATTACTAAATTTTATAAAGTGTAAAAATCTCCAAATGCCACTTGTCAAATTTCCATGAAAGCACTTTGGGGATGACTGAGCCTTTGGTGGTAACCAAATTGGTGGTAACTAGTTTCTCATTATGGAGGTTTTATACCTTGTTGCTACTTTTTCTGTGCTCTGGTGCAACATGCCCCCCCATCTCAAATCTAGTACTGCCTATATTTGGGGAGTCTGGTTCACACAGTGAGTGGCTTCATGTGAATTTGATCCTTTGTCCTATCTGGTTAGGAACCTCCATAAACATGCTGCTTTTAGATGGTGCATATGTTACCTAAGTGGGTTACTGAACAGAGTTCCTTAAGATGTGCATTTGGATGTGTTGGGGAGACACTATTCTGCAAATAAACTCATAGGTTTCCATAATGCAAGCACACTGCATATGGGTTTAATTTTGGTTTAAGGAAGTGTGACACCTGTTAATGAGTGACAATTGAGCATGATGGTAATAACATAATCAATATATAACTTGAGAACTTGCATAGCATGGAAATCTGCATTATAAAAATAGACAGAGATAGACCATAGATAATGTGCTTTTTCTGCCATTTATGCGTAACATTCACAGAAATTTGATGAATGACAAGTATTATAACACTTTAACAATAAATGTAAAATTAAATGCTTTCAGATGTGGGGCAGTGGCTACCAGATTCTATTGAGATGTCCATGTACATGGAAGCAACAATTTCTTTTTCTCTGTCATGGCATGAACCATACCGTAACACTGTGTTGGATTCCAACTCCCATCAACCCTAATCACCAGTTAATAGTGAAGGATAATGAAGTAGCAGTCCAATATCTAGAGTGCTATAAAATTTTCACCCCATAATAACATAATATTTATGTTTGAAGTGGCAAAATCTGGTATAGAACATTCCTTAACTCCTGAGCCTGTGCAGTTTATATGATAACATCAGCAACTCTAATCTAATGATGTGAATTCATTTGTTGACTCAGTGTCAACTTTCAGTCTAAACAAGGCTGTAATGAGCTTGGGGAAGAAAATTCTGAAATGATTTTTTTTTTTTGTCTTCAAAAATTCAGTTTTATATTCTCATAATTCAGAGTCTGTAAAAAGGTATAAAATCATTGAATTAACATATTGATAATCAACATTCTTGAACTATGTTGCAGTCACCTTTAAAATTTAGCAATAAATGTTAGCCTTTGTGTGTTCTAGAAATTGCTCAGGTCTTTCATACAATGCTATCACACTTTCCCCATAGCCCAAGGATAACATTAATTTTCATTTCCACTGTATGGAAATAATTTTGATTGAGAGTGTAAGGATTCATTCCTTCACCCCATTATATGTTTGTTTGTTTGTTGTTAACTGCCCTCAAGTCAATCTGGCTCATGGCAACTCTGTGGATGAAACATCTCCAAAAAACCCTGTCCTCCACTGCTCTGCTTAGGTCCTGTGCATTCAGGCATGTGACCTCTATGATTGAGTCTAACCATCTGGAGTCAAGTCCGCCTATCTTTCAGCTGCCTTCTACCTTTTCTAGCATTATTGTCTTTTTTAATGAGTTGTGCCTTCTCATGATGTGGCCAAAGTACAACAGCCCCAATTTGATCATCTTGGCTTCCAGAGAGATTTCAGGCTTGATCTGTAAAAGGACCCATTTGTTTGTCTTTTTGGCTGTCCACAGTCTTCTCAGCACTCTTCGCCAGCATCACATCTCAAATGAGTTGATTTTCTCCTTGTTCTCACATCTGTACATGGTGATGGGGAATCCAGTGGCTTGGATGATTCTAACTTTAGTGTTCAGTTGTATATCTTTACTCTTTATGATCTTTTCTAGTTCCTTCATAGCTCCCTTTCCCATTTCTAGTCTTCTTCTGATTTCCTGACTGCAGTCTCCTTTCTAATCAATGTCTGATCCAAGGTACAAGAACTCTAACAATGTAAATATCCTCATTGTTTAGGTTGAATTTATGTAGTTCCTCTATAGTCATTTTTGTTTTCTTTATGTTCAGCATTAAGCTTGCCTTTGCCCTTTCTTCTTTGACAGTAATTCTAAATCTGTGATGTTTTCTACTAATAGCATGCTGCTGTCTGCACATCTTAGATTGTTGATGTTCCTTTTCTCCTGTCCTCAGTCTTTCTTTCTGAGTTCAGACCTGCTCTTTCTAGGATATTTTCTGCATACAAGTTGAACAGAATGCAGCCCTGCCTCACCCCTTTGTCAATTGGGAACCATTCTGTATTTAGGCCTTTTGTCCTAAATACAGATTACTCATCAGGACTATCAGAGATGGTGGTATTCCCCTGATCTTAAGAGTCATCCATAGCTTTTTGTGATCTGTGCAGTCAAATGCTTTGCTATAGTTTATAAAGCACAAGCTGATATTTTCTGGAAGTCCTTAGTGTGCTCCATTAACCATCAGTCATGAAATGAATCTGCACCACTAGATTAAAGTTGCTAATGTTATCACTTTGAATTCAGTTTGCAAAAGTTGAAAGACACTGGGGGGGGGAGGGAAAGTAGGAGAATGATAGAGAAACTGGGACATTTGAAAATCAACTGAAAAAATGGGATGATTGAGGATTAATTGGAACTAAATTGGGAAAGTTGAAGCTATGTGCTGTGTACAGAATATTTTAGAATAAATTGAGAAGTCTGACTAACAGCGCTACCGTTATGTAAATGAGGAAGAGCATTTCTCCACAGGCAGGAAAAATATCTTCATCCAGCCTCATCTCTAAATTTATAAACAGGAAAATGTTGCAGCACCAATCTATATTTCCTTGAAAGGTGACTGCATTTAGGATTGAGATACTTATTGGGTTTATACATATGAAAGCTGAGATTTTAAGGATCCTGACAAGAGTTGACCAAGTTTGATAAAAGGCTGAATTTAGCCATGAGAGGAAATGAAAGGAAATCTCCTTTGTACAATTGTCTAAGCTGGAAAGCCCGTTTTCTTAAAATGCAGCTAGGTCTCTTCACATGAAGCACCCATGAAATACAATAATAATAATAATAATAATATGATTTATTTGTATACCGCCCCTCTGGCAAGCCAATCTAGGCGGTGAACAACAACAGTAAATTACAACAAATTAAACAATATCATTCCCTCCTCCCCAAACATCAAACAAATCCCCCAGTGATTATGACAAACCCACTATAACTCTGAAAAAGTTATGTTTTCCTATCAAATTCTAAATTGCAAACTACATGTTTACCTTAAAATACTGGGGAACAAAAGACAGGTAGACTGTTGTGTACAGAAATGCTGTTTACCACTGTTTTCTCAGAGCTTTGATTTATTTGTGTGTCTACATCTGATAAGACATTTTCTATACATTCAAAAAGGTGGCTATTTAGTGGACCTAAGATTTCATTTTTCCTAACTTGGCTTTAACACTTGCTATAATTCAGGAGCACTTAGCAATTCTTACAAAATAAATATAATATTCTTCCTCATCTGAAAGGCTTCCTAGGAAAAAAAGCATTTGACATTCAGAAATCAATTTATATCTGCATTAAGCATCTTTTAGAGCAGATATAAATGGATTTTTGTTTCAAATACTTGTTTTTCCTTTAAGTGCAAAATAACAATTTTCAAACATAATCTGAACATTAACGCAATATATTAGCTAATTAAAATTAAAATCTATCCCTAAACAGACGAATGCACTTACTACTTCAAATTAACATACACAAGTTGAGTAGCATGGATGCAGTTTTCCCCATATTTTATTTTGCATTATAGTTTCCCTTCAGTAGGACAATCTGCTCCTTTAGAAAAGATGGTGTTCCTTTCATTCACACAGAAATCTTATGAATGAAGAGAACGTCATCTTGCCTTCCAATGGGAAGAACATATGCACAGATTAAAGATTTATCACTCTTGTGATGCCATCCTTTACATGTGTACACAGAGGTAAGTCCTATAAAGTTCAGTGGGGATTGCACCCAGTTAAGTGTGTATAATATTATACCCTTAATGTGGAATTCCTAATATGAAAGAGCAGTAGCTCAGCACTTAGCTCCAAAGATGGTAGTCACAAGGCATCCTCTCCTGCTTCAGTTCCTCTTTCACAGATGCCATTCTATTGTGGAGGATTCCCCCAACTTTCAGAATATTTTGGTCTGTGTCAGTGGTGTCCCCACCACAACTGTCACCCAGTGTGAGTGGGGGGAAGTGGTGGCCAAAAGTGCAGACTCACTCTTCATGTTTGCTGCTGTGGTGGCCTCCTCCTCAAGTGAAGCCTGGAAGGGCACACTTGCCCTTCTCAATGATAGCAGCAGCCTCTTCCTCAGGAGAGAGCTGCTGCTGTAGCACAGGTTGGAAGGGCATACTCACCCTTCTCATTTACCACAGTGGTGGCAACATGGCAAAGCCTGGAGGGCCATCCTTGACCCTTCTTACCCTCCAGTGGGAGGAGGGCCAAACCAGGTGTCAGCCCTCTTCTGGGCTGTCACCCAGTGTGGTCTGAACCCCATGCACCCTCCTAGTGATGCCACAGGTCTTTGTGCATGCGTGCAGCTATGTCTCAGAGCTACATAGGGAAGTGGGAGGCAAGAAAGTCCATTCCATGAATGGAACATAAACTAGGGTCCCAGTCCAAGAATATGATCCTACCCACATTTGATGTACAAAAACTATTGGAATCAATGGCTTTAAGTGCATCCAACTTGTGGAAGATTGGGCTGAAAATCAAAGTATCCAGTTCTCACTGTTCATAGCCTCTTTTTTTTAAATAGTGCAAGCAAGTACATTCAGTTATTATCATAGTTATTTAAACTATTTTAAAACAAAAAATATTTAATTTTTAATGCATGTGACTTTGTTTTTAAATGGAAAAATGTTCTGAAAATACACACTGATTGTAAAAGAGCAGTGTTTTACATTAAAAAAAGAAATTGTGTACAACTATTTTCTGTTAAGTATTGACACTTTCTTATTTTTTCCCCTAAAAGGTGGGGGATGTGTAAAATGTATTACTGTACTTAAGAGCATTTTCCAAATAATGTTATGTTTTGTTTGCTTTTTGATTGATATATAGGCAGCTTGCTCCTAAAAAAAATTGACTTAAAAGTGGGTTGTGATTATTCTAAACAAACTTATTATCAAATAAGCATGCTTAGAGGCAGTACATTAGAGAACTGCCAAGCATCTTTATTTGGAAACAAATTCCATAGAAATGCATAGGTCTTTTACTCTTGTACTCTCTACAGATCTAGAGTTCTGCACATGCTTTAGTGCACCTGTTGTGCTCTAGCATGCACAGATTTTCCTTTCACTTCAATGAAAGGGGTGGCATGGCTGCTTGCTGTACTTTCTGGGGATGATGGGAGTTATAGCTCATCTGGAGGGTGCCATGTTGAGAGAAAATGATGTAAAATGTATTCCTCCTACACTGAAATAAATGGAGATGCTCTTGTAAGCACTTCAGCGCTTCTGTGCAACTTGTGTGACAGAAGCAAATGTATTTTAGAGTCAAGGAAGTAAAGCGATTATGTGCATGGATGGCGAAAGTGATAAACTGCCAACATTACAAATCTCATGACTTGCAATGTTCAGGTTCTAGTGACATTGTAGCCTAACACCTGTAATTGAAGTTTTTCTTTGGAATGTAATGTAGGAAACTCAACTATGTTGCCAATATCTTGAAAAATGTTCCAATTTCTAATTATTTATATTGTAAATAGATTTCTGAAGTAAATTTTAAGTCATTGTGTATAGATGTATTTATTATGTGAAGATTTTTTTTCTTTAAAAAATACAGCTACCGATATGTAGTTTCTGTCTGATTTCTTGATTCTATTTGCCATTAAATGCTTATCCTTTATACAGAGAGGTGGGCCTTCCTTGGGGTTTGGGGGCTTTTCTCTGCAAATCATTGAACTATTCAAAGAATTATGCCAAGCAGCGAATCTTCCCTTAAATATTTTCTTAAGGGCTGGGTTGAACTTCAAGAGCAACTTGGAAGAGGATGTGGTGTTGTAGAAAAGAGGAGAGGGAGAGAAATTTTGGGAGGTGGGAAGCAACATCCATTTGCAGGATGCTGGAGGGAACCCTTGAATACCCATCCAACATTTCACAGTTTAAAACCAGAACATGCCATCAAGCAACATCAGACAGTGGGCAAGATTAGCAAGGAAGAACACACAAGCAAGGAAAGGCTGAAGCAGTTTGCTTCTCCCTGAGGCTAACTGCATGCAAATTACTTTTGTATTTTGAATTCAGTTTACAGTATTTGAAGTAAACTGAAGACAATTTGTGGCAAGTGGGAAGAAGAGACAGAAACTGGGACATTTTCAAAGCAGCTCAAAAAGTAGGATGGAAAAGGATTAACTGGTACTGCCAAATCAGGATAGTTTGAAAGTATACCCTTGTATGTGGAAAGCTCTGGAAGGGCATGCAGCGCCAGGACTCGCTCCTGGCGCAGCGTGCAGACACACTCCGCTGAAAGGCCATGGAAGAGCCATGGCACCGGCTCTTAGGGCAGCCTTTTGCTGCCCCTAAAAGGAGCGGCATTTTGCCCCTCTTTTAGGGGCAGCAAAAGGAAGGATCGGGGCCACCCATCTGCATAGTCCCTTTGATTTCTTAAATCAAATGCTTTGACCAAACAGGAATGTGGATATTCACTTTGAAATGTTTTTTTTAGGGTAGGAGTGGGCAACTTTGATGAATCCTGCAGACATTTCTCCCATCCTCCAGATCAGTAAGCACCTGGCCAATTTTCAAAACTTCACACTCCTAAGCTGGAAAAAATAAGCAAGAAAATGACCAACTCGAATCTCTGAAGACTACAAATGGTGATTTAAAGATCTCCACCCCATTTAGGTCTAGAATAACCTCTTTTAACAACTGGGATGGACTTGCTACTATTTGAGAAAAAAACAATTTTTAAAAATTAGCCTTTGAATGACTGACTACACACCATGATGACTTAATGGATTACAAGTGACTGATTTGTCAAAATGTGGCATGTGTGTGTGAGAGAGAAAGGTCGGTGTGTGTGTGTCACATGCTGCCTGCAGGTCATAGTGTGACCAACCCTTTTAGGCAAAATGGGAATCACTTTAATTGCATTAATATTCACACAATGCTTATTTTATACATGTGAGTATTCTAATATACCCTTGAATTTGTACTGCTTATTCTACAATATGGAGATTATCACATGGGGGTAAGAAATGTGAGAGAAATGCTATGCTCCTGTCATGTTTATGCAATCGCAGAAAGATTTTCACATGGCATTGTGCAGATACCATACTTGTCATGTCATGGAAGTGTTGTGCTAGTGCAACTTCTCATTAACAACAAAAAAGCATTAATGGCTTGCCAATAGTGCTTCATTAGTGCTATTGCGAAAGCGTGAAAGGCAACCACATTTCAATAGCCCTGTCGAGAATCTGTCATTAAACCTTCCAGAAATAAATTGAATCCCCCAGTCTCCCAGTATGCTGTTCAGCAGAATCACTTCCTGTGTCATACTTGTGAGTTGCAGGAGAGTTCCTTAGCAGTGAGAGATGGCCCATTTTTTTCTCTCTGATCACAACTTCTGCTTCCAATGTGTGGAATGTAAAAGTGCTGTTTCATTGCTCATGAATCATTAATGCCCCATTATTTTGACATGTGTGAAAGTGTTTCAATATCGCCATTGTATTGTTCTTTCTATATAATGTTAAAATAGTGCTATTAAAGTATAATTGACCCTTGTGTGATAATCTCCTTAGAAATGCCAAATCTTCAGCTTTGGAAAACTACGCTATAGTCAACATCTACACTATAGATATAATGCAGTTTGACACCACTTTAAGTACTGTAGCTCCATCCAATGGAATCCTGAGATTTGTAGTTTACAAAGGGGCTGAACAGACTGCCCCTAAGGGGCAGTGGGACAGCATCCCTTTCCTTGCCAGGTCGGGGCTGCAGCAACCACACACCATAGCCCTGATCCAGGGCTTTGCCGCTCTAAAAAGAGCTGGCAAAATGCTGCTTCTTTTTAGAACAGCAAAAAGCTGCCCTTGCCACTGTAGTGGCAGCTTCTTGGTGTTTCTT
Source organism: Phrynosoma blainvillii (assembly GCA_026167975.1). Lineage (NCBI taxonomy): Eukaryota > Metazoa > Chordata > Lepidosauria > Squamata > Phrynosomatidae > Phrynosoma > Phrynosoma blainvillii. The sequence continues at coordinate 134,156,624 of JANUYF010000001.1, forward strand.
TGGCACAGTACATCTAAACGCTGCACCAAAGACATACCCTTTTGCCACCTGCCATCTGGTCAGGTAGATGGCTTGACAGCAGCATCGGGACAGAGTTGGGGCAGCCAGCGTGTGGTTGCCATGCCCCCACTCCACCTCCAGGCTGGCCTAAAGTGCCGGTCTCTTCATCCCCAAAGTCTTTAGCCTTCTCTACCAAAGAATGCTTGCACCTTACAAAAAACAACTCCCAAGATTTTGTAGGGCGGAGCCATGGAAGTTAAAGTGGTGTGAAACTATGTTATTTCTACAGTACAGATGCACCCTTATTATGAGTGTGAAGAAGAATCTGAGATAACCTGTTTGCTCTCATTTTGGGAAATAAATATACAATCATATTTTTAGCTTTTGTTTTATTTCTTAGTAGAGACACATACAATGCATTAGCAGTAGTACTCTCAATGCTTTCACAGTGAATTGTTCTAATTTGGAAAAATAGTTGAAAATACATTAAATGGATCTAGGCTTTGATACAAATTTATGTATGTATACTTAAAATGGTGACAAGATTTTAAAAAATGGATCACCTGACAAAGGCTTATACTGTGAGAATGTAATGAGGATGAAAAAGAATAGGTCCCTTGCTACCACCACCACCAATACAGAATAATGAGCAATTGCCTCTTTCATCATGAATCTTTTTCCATTGGTGGTCCATCTGTCCCCCTTTCACAGTTTAGGCCACAGATCTCTGACAATGAAGTATGTCAAACAATATTTTCTGTCTTAGATGAAGGACAACATGGCATTTCCCATGATCCTCATTCTGCTTTCAAAACTGACTACATTGGTGATTGAATCTTTAACAATGATGATGGAACAGGTTGAACTTAGAGTGTGATGGGCAGGCTGCCAAGAACACACAACTCTTTCCTGAAACATAGGAAAATGACCAGGGATTGCTGCCATTGCCCCCCTTACAAAACCTAGGATTTGCTTCCTAAGGGAACTGCTTCCAGTGGTAGGGCTGGCTTTGCTGGGTATGATGCTATAATGTACACAGATAAGGCAATCCAGTAAAGCCATGACACCATAAAGGCAATATGTATTTTTATTTTCACATGTCAGTGTTTAAATTAGATCCAAGACTTATGAGGTAAGCATCTATGAGGGCTATGAGGGAGAAACTGTTGGCAACTGATTAACAGCCACCACCATCCCACCACCCCATACTCTTCTCATTTATGATCATACAAACTGTAAATTGTGCCATCACAGCTGTACTAGCAGCCCGGGACTGGCAAACAAAGGACAGAATTGTTTGGACAGTCATGTTTGGAGAAAAAATATTTTGCAAAATGATTCTTAAAATGCATCTAATGGGGACAACATTCCTTTTCTTGTTGTTTATTTTTAGTGGCAACAAGATATGTCTGAGGTTACTAGAGTGCCATTTAGTGCAAAAATGTATAAAATGCATTTAGCACATGTGCATGTGTGCACGAACGCATGCACACACACATGTTCAAGTTATTCTTAGAGTGACTATCAAGCAGGCTATTGTCAGAGAAACAGCTGATTCTGATTTTTCAAAACAGAAGAGCCTTAGTTTCCTGTGATCAATCTTCCAAAGTATGGTAGTAAATATGTTAAACTGCAGGTGCCAGTAAGATTTGAGGCTGGGTCCAAATAACATAATACAGTTTTACTTTATATTAAAAATAGCCAACCACAAATATAACTTCTTGGTTGTTTAATTGTGAATGAATATGGATGATGTTTACTACTGGAATCTGACACCATGTGGGAAAAATATGAACATATCATTGACAGAGGAATTCTGTCAAGGATTGTTTTTTCCCATTCATGTTTTGTTCCTGGGCCAAGTTGCTGTATGGAGTAATCCCATATGGCAGACTGACTTGATCTTACTCTAAAATTAATGTAAAAATGGATCTTGGCAAAATACACTGCCCCATCAGGAAATCATTTGCAGTTTCTAGCACGGATTTCCAGTAATTTTTTATTTTTATTGCATTGGCCTGCTTCTAAACTTTTTCCTTCCTTTTAAAATCTAGAGTTACATCAAATTTCATTTGGGAACAGGTGAAGACAACATAGTGTAGTGGTTTGAGCTTTGGACTATGACCCTGGAGACCAGAGTTCAGTTCCTTGGTCAGCCATGGAAACCCACTGGGTGACCTTGGGCCATTCACACACTCTCGGCCCCAGAAAACCCCATGATAGGTTCACCTTAGGATGGCTATAAATTGGAAACAACAAGAAGGCATGCATCAACAATGAAGACAACTTAAACTAGAAACAGCACTGTGCCTGGAACAAATAGAATCTGAATAATTCATTTCATCTCAAGATCATTTGGGGTTACTTTACATATTAACAATTTACACTCACTTACATATTAACAATATGTAAAGATATAAAGACAAACAATAAAGATGTATTAAGTATACCAGTATGCCTTCGTAGATGTGTTCCTGGGCATTAGTTCTTCAACAGAAAATTTGCCTAAACCAGACACAGAAATAACACATAAAATATGGATAGGTTTGTATTGTGGCCCATCAGCTGTGTGTTGTCTACCCCTCTCATAGATGCTACCTCATATCATCCAGATTAAAGCACTCTGCAGGCTGGGGGGAAAATAGCCATAAAATACTTCAGGAAAACAACCAAAACAGACAACACAGAAAAAGTGTCAATAGCAGGCAGTCATGTTTGGAGAAAAAATGTTCTGCAAAATGATTCCTAAATGCACCTAATGGGGACAACATCCCACAGCATTCAAGCTGTTAAATAAACATTGTTTCAGTACAGTACAGTTCAGTTTTCCAGCCAATGTGATATCTCAGCTTTAAGGACAGTGTAGTGAATGATATTACTGAAATGATCTACTGGTGCTGCTTTAATAATTATTTTAATCCTGACTTGAAAGCACAGAATCATAGAGCTGGAAAAATTGCATGGGCTATCAAGTACAACCCCTTGTCACATAGGAATACACAATTAAAGCATTACTGAGAAATGACTCTCCAGCTTCTAGCCAAATTCCAGTAGTTTAACAATCTAAAACTAAGGCTTCATTTTGCTTTCTGGATTATTATCAAATTGCTACAGACTTCAGTGCGAGCCAGTTGTTTACTGCTTCACTTTTTAATATTGTAAATTTTCTTTAAAATTGGAAGCCGGTTAACAGGCAAAAAGTTAGGAGAAAAACATTTTAAATAAATCATAATCAGTTTTGAGACAGATAACATATCCAATTTTGCAAGGCAGCTAGATTTCCAATTTCTCTTTTAAAATGGTATGATGTAATTTTATATCTATATCTATATATCTATATAAGAAGTCTTCTGCCAGCCTAGCAGTTTGAAAGCATGCAAATACAAGTAGATAAATAGGTACCACTTTGGTGAAGAGGTAACAGCATTCTGTGCAGTCATACTGGCCACATGACCATCAGAGTAGTATTCGGACAACGCTGGCTCTTCAGTTTAGTAATGGAGATGATCACTGCCCACTAGAATTGGTTATGACTAGACATTCATGTCAAGGGACTACCTTTACCGTTACCTTTTAAAGTCTCTGTCAGGGCTGATTTCCCACTCTGCTCTTTTAGTACAGAAAGTGACCCACAAAACTCTTTCAAGCTGCTTTCTGTTATAAATCGCTTTGTGTTAGATAGGCCAATGCCTTCACCCTAAATATAAGACTTCCCCTTAGAACCTAAAGAAAATTAGGGCCAATGAAGACCGGCCTGAAGGGCTGGCCTGGTGGTGGAGTTGGGGCGGGGCAACTGCACGGCGGCTGCCCCGATTGCACCCCTTCTTTGCCCTGATGCTGTGTGCCTGCCCGTACAGTACATGGCATTAGGGTGCCCTCTTGGCACAGCATGCAGACATGCTGCACCAAAAGGGCGCAAAAGAGCAGTGGTGGTGGCTCAAAGGGCGTTTTTTTGCCGCCCCTAAAAGGAGTGGCATTTGCCCGCTCTTTTGGGGGTGGCAAAAAGAAGGATCGGGGCACGGCATGTGGTTGCTGCAGCCCCAATCTGATGCTCCCAGGAGTGGCCCAGACCACCCCTTACGGGCCATGTGCATCGGCCCTTTGTCTCAGAGATTTGCTTGGATCTCTTCCCTCAAATGATCTCTAGAGAACTCTATGACCAATTTACCAGACATGTAAGCTTATTGCACCAGTACCTGTAACGTTCTCATTGAGTCCCTGAAACGTAATGATATGGGAACGGGTGTTACCACGTTAGACTACTGATAATGGGATATTAAAATTATGAGAACACATATTACCACACTGCATTTACTGTTGTACCAGTACCAGTGCTAAAGTAGTTTCTTAGCCATCCCTCATTGGTGCATGCTCACTGTTGTGAAAACCCCTATGTCTGCACTGGAAAGAATGCTAGCGAGAGGTTTAGGCAGTGAGCATCCATTGTTTTTTCTTGTAAACACAATGCAATTCAATCTTCAAAAATAATAATAAAATTTTTTAAAATTACCTGTGGCACCTTCCTTGCATCAACACAGGAAGAGTTGAGTTGAGTTTGTGGATGTTCTAGGATGGGAGGGGAGGAGATTGTCTTAGCCAATCAGAACATGAGGACAGATTGAGACCCGGTAGGATTATCACACACACATCATCTGGAATGGTCTGAAAGCATCCTTGCTGGCTGAGGATGCATTTTTACAGTTCTCCTCCTGGAATGAGCTAGGGACTGTCAGAGCACAGAATGGGAACTAGATGAGGATCATACTGTGCGATAAAATACGTTCCGTTCCGTTCTCATCACATACTCATTACGTTCTGAGAACACAGTGCGATAAGCTTAATAGAGACTGGATTCCACCAACAATTGAAATAATTGGTAATCCCAACTCAGGGATTTCATTGGAAGTTGACCCTATAGTCTTAGGCAGGGGCCGGCAACCTACGACCCGTGGGCTGGTTCTGGCCCAGGGCCCCATGCTTACCAGCCCAGGCGGACCCCTGCCGCTGCCACCTGCCGCCGCCACCACCACCGCCACCACACGTTTGGGTCGCCATGCAGCCACGCGCGCCGTGAACGCCATTTTGATTTCCAAAATGGCAGCCAGGGCATGTTTGCGCGTGTGCAGGAGTACTGTGTATGCGCAAACGAGTGGCGGCCGCCATTTTGGAAAACAAAATGGCAGTCGTGAGTGGTGGCCACCATTTTCCAAAATGGCATCCGTGACTTGTTTGCGCATGCGCAGTACTCCTGCGCACAAGCAAATGCGTTGTGGCTGCCATTTTGGAGAACAAAATGGCAGCCGTAACATGCGCAGAGGCAGCTGCGGCAGCGTGTACGGTGGCGGCGGTGGCAGTGCCGCCATTCCCCCCCCCCCCGGCCCGCCGGAAGGGATGACTTCGGAGGACCAGCCACCGGCTCAAAAAGGTTGCCCACCCCTGGTCTTAGGCATGTGTACACAGTAGTAGTAGTAGTAGTAGTAGTGGTAATAATAATAATAATAATAATAATAATTTCTTACCCTTGTCTTCTCATCGATTGGGGTGAGGAACAACAACAATTAATAGATAAACAATATCAGTTAAAAACACACATCAATTTAAAAAGACAAATAAGAAATACACATATTAAAACAATCCATATTTAAAATTCACAATTTAAAAACCATTAATACTTTAAGACATAGGATGCTTCTGCACAGTAGAAAAAATGTATTTTGACACCACTTCATCCTATGGAATCCTGGGACACGTCGCTCCATCCTATGGAATCCTGGGACATGCAGTTTTACAAGGTCTTTAACCTTCTCTGCCAAAGAGTTTTCATGCCTTGGAATACAGGGTTGGATATAAATATTTTAATAAATAAAATAATAAATCATAAATAAATGTAATCCATTAAGTTGCAACCTGGGACTTACTTTTGACAAGTAAGACTTATGTAGGTTTGCTTTTTAAAACATGGAATGGCTATAAAGATTTTGTGTAATTCAACAGGGAATGATCACATCAATTATCAGTAACTTGAGTTCAGGGGTATAACATGAAGATAGTCACTATATGATTTTGATATTTAGAAAGGGTTATTTCCAAAGAATAATTTTATAAGATCACTGAAAAATTCCAGCAGCTTTCTCCAAACAATACAGAACAACAAAAAGAACAAACAGATGTGGAAACATCTGACAATTGTAAAAGCAAATAGCAGTTTAGAGAAAACGGTTAAAAGAAAAAATAAATACATGTTCAAATCCCTCTCCTGTCATTCAGCATAACAATTTCAAAGATGAACAAAAAGCTAATAATTTAACTATGGATAAATGACAGCTGCTGTGTGAAGGTTATTTCTGAAATGATACCTTCAGAAAAAAAAAAGCAACCTGTAGGTTGAAATTGTGATAGAATTGAAACTCCAAATTGGTTTGTTTCCTTTCTCAAATCTGGCATATCTGTGGTTCTTGAAATGAGTTCTAACTCATACCCAACAAACTTTAAACATTTTCATAATTGAAACTGTATTTTCTGCAACTTAGGTGATGTTAAATTTGGACTAAATAAACTCAGAGAGGATAAAGCTATGTGTGACTACTAGTGATAATAGTTGTTGGGATGAGAAGCAGGATGTTCTGAAGGCCCCTTCCTAGGATTTCAGAAGCTGAAGGGACCATATCATCTTCATCACCTTCAGCCATCTCTGGGTAGTTACTGTGGGACCAAAATACTCTCTAGTTTGTTTTTGTTTATTTAAATTTTGTTCCACAGTAAAAAAATATTTTGCACACTATAAGTCTAGAAATTTTAGTCAAAAAATTGACCCTCAAAACCAGGGTCAATGTATTCATGGGTCAATGTAAGGATTATACTTGAACCCTTATCTAAAAAGGAGTCACCCCCTTCTATAGGCAGAGTGGTGAAAGGCAAGAGCTTAGTCTGTGCTAGGATCACCTAAAAGAAAATCTGACCTCCTTTACTCTCTCTGCCATGGTGCTGCTTCTAATCTTTTTGAATGCCTGGGCAGGAAAATGGTGGTGGTGGCAGTTCTTTGGCACTTTCTTTCAGAGGAGCATCAAGAGGAAGTGGGTGTTGAAGGACCTGAATAAGACATTTTGTGTATGTTTGTCAGCTTTTCTGGGTTAAAATCAGGCAAAATTATCATACTGAAGTTAAAGGCTATAATCAAAGGCTTTGCCTTTTCATCCTTTTTGGCATTTGTGCATTTTCCTAACACTACCTGTCTGGTTGCCTTCCACATACAGCACACAGCCACAGTTTACTGTAATCCTCTCCCTCCCTCCATTACATCCTTTGCTACATGCCCCTAACTTTTACCCTCAACTTATCCATGGGTCATATAAAATCCATAATTTCAGAGCCCAAACCTGCCCTTGACAAGAGGTTGACATAGGGGGGTTGCAGACTGCCAGAAATAGTGTGAATTTAGTCCACTTTTAGGGTTAGGGTTAGAGTTAGGGAACCATGGGAACTGTATTTTATTGTGGCATCAGAGTTGTCTGACAGAGAAAGCTCAATGTCTCAAAAAAATAACAGTTCCCATGATTCCCTAGCACTAACCCTAACCCTAAAAGTGGACTGAATTCACACTATTTCTGGCAGTCTGCAACCCCCCATAGTTGAGTATATATGATATTTCAATTCTAGGTTATAACACAACAAAAAGTGAAAATTCAAAATGAGGTGGGTGAAGTAAATGTTTTCATGAGGCCCTGTAGATAGACTTGATTCAGCATGGATCTTGTTCCCTGCTGTAAAAAAGGAAAGAAGCCTTGAATCCAGTTTCTTCTTATATTGTAACCATCCAACATCTTAAGAATCTTAAGAAATACAATTCAGAAGAAAGTTTAGTACAAATGGAAGGAAAGAGCTTTGTGCTTATTGGATAAAGAAGACATGCTCAAAGGCAACGTGATTTATCACAAGATGCTCTTGTTGGCAGACTTCAAGTTCTATTTTTACTGAAATGCTCCAACACATAATGCAGCACTTTGTTTGGGAATTACATCCTAGACCACGATGTTGTTTTCATATAAGGTAAAATTGCTCCAGTGCTTGCCAATTCGTCTAATTATAGGCAATACATGAGACAGTACACATTGCAATATGATTGTTGATTTAAATAGCATGTACATTACTCTTCTGGATACAAAGTAACCAGCGAGAAAACAGAATTCGAAACACATAATAGCAAAAGTGGGGAAAGGAGAAATGTATCCATGTTAAAAGTGATTGAGTTCCTGAAACTTCAATGCAGAGAAGTAAGTTTCTATGTTTGCTGCTGATACAGATGACTTCCTCATGCTTATTTGTTGTAAGAATCACAAAGTACAAAGCAGAACCTAATGTAGCTTTTATGGGGCTCTTAGGGCCTCGGCAGACGACTAAAAGAGTCGTCTGTGAGACCCGGAAGAGGAGGAGCCACCGCACGAGCAGCGCTCCTTCCTCTTCCTGAGGTCGCCCTGGGAGCTGCCGGCCCTCCGCACGGCCGGCGCTTCCGGGGCAACCTCCCGCCACAGCGACTGCATGCGCTGCAGTGGAAAAGGCAGGGAAAGTGTGCCCTATGCATTTAGGGCGCACTTTCCCTGTCTTGTGGAAGGAGCACTGATTTTGCGCTCCTTCCAGGGACGCCGCAGGAGCGCCGCGGTCCGGCTGCCAAGGTCCCGCAGTGCTCCGGACCAGGGCGTCCCCGACGCCCTGGTCTGCATCCCCCATTAGTGTTGCCGGTTGGCTCTTTTCTTTCATGTTTATATGGGGTTGCCATAATTCTCTTCCACAAAACTGGGACAAAATGTAGGGAAAAAGTAGGACAAAAAGTGGGACAAATGTAGAACATTAAAGAAAAATGGAGGACACAACCAACTAAAAGCCAAAAATATTAATAAAATAAAAAAGCATTAATATAGATTCATGCTTCTCATTCATGCTCAAAATGGAGGAGATTTTGACATTCTTCCTGGATAGAAGGTTGGGATGTAGCTTTATGTGGTTTGCATGTTGGATAGGACTTTGGAGACCACAGTTCGGTTCCCTGCCTATTGGGTGACCTTAGGCAAGTCACATTCTCTCAGCCTCCTCAGTGGAAGGCCATGGCAAACCTCCTCTGAACAAATCTTGCCAAGAAAACCCCAGGATAGGTTCGCTTTAGGGTCTCCATAAGTCAGAAAACAACTTGAAGGTACACAACAATGAACAACAACTATCGTACTTTTAAGTACAGTGGAGGGCCCATCATGGCGTGCGGTCTCAGTATTGGACTAAGACAATGGGAGGCCAGGGTAGTGGTTTAAGGATGGCAATGGCAAACCCCCTCCAATGACCCTCTGGGCAAGTCACACTCTCTCAGGCTCACAGGATAGCTATGGAAAACTCCCTCTGAAGAAACTTGCCAAGAAAACCCCAGGAGAGGGTTGCCATAAAAATCAGCAATGTCTTGAAAGCACACAAGAACAATAATAGAATAAATATAAATACGAAGAAGAAGAAGAAGAAGAAGAAGAAGAAGAAGAAGAAGAAGAAGAAGATGAAGATGGTGGTTTGCAAGCCTCCCATGGGATTGTGCTCTCCAGAAAGGGGGAAGTTTTGCTTTATCCTGCCTGATCCCATTGGGCTTGAGTTGTGCAACCTCCTTTGGCAAGTCACACTCTTTCAGTCTCAGAGATCCTCCCCTCCCCTTCTTCCCAAACCAGGCTTGGAAAAGAGGACCTAAACTTGCCCCCCCAAAACCAAATGAAAGGGCCTCACAGTTGACAGCATGGTCTTGGTAGTCCATGGAACCTCTGGCTTCCACCTATGTGTTCCTCCTCTAAAGCAGAGAAAAAGAAGGTGAAGGAGTCTGGTTTGGGCCACTGAGGCTCAGCTCCCTACACCCCAGGAGGAGGAGGAGGAGGAAGGCTGGGGGGGGCGAGACAAGCTTTAAGAATGGAGGTTGCCACACCACAACCCCACCACCACCACCAGTCCTCTCCCCTGGTCTCCAGATCGGTGCTCAGGGCCTGCTTCAGCCACTGGGAGTGCTCCCCGCTTTCTGGCATTGCAGCCGCCTCCATCTTGGCTGCCACCTGAAAGTCCTGGCTGAGAAGATGCGACTCAGGTGGTCAGGTGAGGCAAGGAGCCAATCCTGCCTTGTTCCAGGCAGGCACATTTTGTCAATCTCCAGTCTGACTGGAGATTGACAAAATGTGGCCTGGAATGAAACAGGAATCTGAGATTTGAGGGTCAAAAATGTCTAGTCGGGTTGGGACATTTTTAGACCTTCCATTCCGGAATTGTCCTGCTTTTCCAGGACTTATGGCAACCCTATGTTTACACAATGCAGACTGATAGGCTTTCTCTGGCTAGAAAGGCTGTGCTGCCAAGGTGCAGCCACTCCTGACATTTGGGGATCCCTCACTATTGTACAGTGTCTCACCCCATTCAACAGGAGCCTCTGTGTTCTTCCACCAGTCTGTTTGCATTGACCTAAGTCTGGATCCAGTCTGAACAAAAGTCAACCAGACTGCATAAAACTATCAAGTGTCCCCAGTTCTATTTCTTTTCTTTGTACCTGCCTATTCATGGAGTTTCCTGCTCCTCCTTACCTTCCATTCTTCAAATATCTTCGCATTCCCTCATCCTTCCTTCCTTGTGTTTTTCCCATTCGATCGCCCACTGATAACACAGCACATTTAATTTTCATTCAGTGTTTCAGAAACTGGTTTTAACCAATTTCCACTGAAGCTTTTTGGTGAGGAGGGATTTATAATTCTACGCAATATTACACAAGTTAATCAGTAGCAGGATCAATTTTGTTTTAGGACTAACATGCTTCTTGTCTTCACTTAGGGGGGTTGCAGACTGCCAGAAATAGTGCAAATTGACTCCACTTTTAGGGTTAGGGTTAGGGAATCATGGGAACTGTAGTTTATTGTGGCACCAGAGCTCTCTGACAGAGAAGGCTCAATGTCTCAGAAAAAAATTTTCCCATGATTCCCTAGCACTAACCCTAACTCTAAAAGTGGACTCAATTTGCACTATTTCTGGCAGTCTGCAACCCCCCTTAATCTCTATTGAATCTGCATCCTGGAAACAAGAACTGATTATACTTGTAGCCATCTTATTGGCTCTGGGACACTAGAAACACACAGGCAAGTAACAAGCACTGGAAGTCACAGGGTTGAAGCACTGGGATGAAATATTAGTTTTATGTCAAAAACATAAATAGAGCACACACCCCATATAAAAACCTCCCTGACAACAATTATATATTAAAAGCCTGCTTGAATAAAAATGCTTTTGCCTGATGGTGAAAGGAAACATCTGCTATCACCCTCTATCTCAAATTTTCTGTTCCATCTGGCTCCTATCCAATTGTAGTTATGTTTTGTTGCTAGAGAGAATTTCAGTGCAGTTTATAGTTTTCATAGCTCAGAGGCTGCTGTTTTGATAAATAAATATCAGAAGTTCTGCTTGATATATAAAAAATATGTACTGTGAAATCTCCCATGTTAAGAAAACCCTATGAAATTCATGGGTTCATTATAAGTTGACAGGTGACTTGTAGGAATGCACATACACATGTCCCTACTGTATTCAGAAGTAAGTTCAACTACTTCCAGCCAGGCAAGGTTGCATTCTATCACCCTATCTATTTAACTTGTACAATGAACATATCCTACATTTAGCAGGATTAGAGGAGGGGTGAAAACTGGAGGAAGGAGCATCAACAATTTAAGATATGCACTGACACCATACTGCAGGGGTAGGCAACCTTTCCCCTTTAAGGGCCGAGGGACTTCAGCTCCCAGAAGCCTCAGCCATGTTGGCCAATAGTCCCATGTTAGCCAATAGCTCCTGGGATTCTGGGAGCTGAAGTCCCTCGGCTCTTAAAGGGGAAAGGTTGCCTACCCCTGCCATACTGCTAGCAGAAAATAGCAAAGACTTGGAATTACTAGTGAAAAAAGTCCAGTAGAAAGTGGAAAGGCAGGTTTATAATTGAACACTAAGAAAATAAAAATAATGACTACAAAACTTTATATATTTAAAAATTTACACAACTTTAAAGTTGATGATGAAGACACTGAAATGTTTCAAGATTTTCCATACTTTGACTAAGGGCCTGAACAGATTGCCAGAAATATTCCAGCTTGAGACCACTTTAACTGTCCTGGCTCAATGCTAGGATTTTATGGGAATTGTAGTTCTTCAGAGACATTGTGCCTTCTCTGTCAGGGAGCTCTGGTGCCACAATAAACTACAATTCCCATTATTCCCTAGCACTGAGCCAGTGCAGTTAAAGTGGTCTGTAAGTCATTAATCAGAATGGGAGACTTCAGTTAAGAAATCAGAAGATGACTAGGATGTGGTAGGGCAACTATGAAAGAACTAGACAAGATCCTGAAGTGTAAAGATATATCATTCAATATTAAAGTTAGGATTGTCCATGCATTGTTTTCCCCATTTCTATTTATGGTTGTGAAAGCTAGACCATGAAGAAAGCTGAAAGAAAGAAAATTAACGCATTTGAAATGTGGTGCTGGAGGAGAATTCTGCAGATACTATGGACTGCCAGAAAGACAAATAAATGGGTCTTGGAGCAAACCAGCAGCAGGGAAGGCAGCGGCGGCATTAAAAACCACCCCGCCTCACTCCAAGGCACCAGGCAAGCCCTGGGTGAGCCAAGAGCAGGAGGAAGGCACCAGGCATGCCCCAGACAAGGAAGGTAGTGGTACAACGGGAGAGACTGTGTACAATTCCTAAATCCTTTGTTACAAATTGTAGAGGATATTAATCAGTGTTAAGATCAATAATATTGTGGATAATTGAAGAAAATTTGTAACATTTGGAATATGTTGGAGGGAAAAGGAAATTGAAATAAGAAAGGGGGAGAATGGCTAACATGAATTAAAAAAAAAAGAATTAAAGGAAGTTTCAGAGACACGAGAAGACCAGAGTACACAGGAGGAAATGCAAATCAGTCGCTATCTGGCAGAAGAAATCAGAAAAATAGGAATGGAAATAAAAACAGAAATATCAACAAAAATAAAAGAAGAATTAAAGGGACTAGGGGAGGAGATAAATTTAGATCTGCAAAAAGAGCTAAAAGGATTTAAAGAGATGATAAAAAAATAACTGAGGACGTAAAGGAATTGGATAATAAGATGATAGAAATTAAAGATCGGACAGGAGAGTTAGAAAAAAAGAGCAGGTAAGATAGAAGACAAACAACAACAGGAGGAATATTATAAAGCAAATATAGATTTACATCTACAAAAGAAAACATTAAAATTAAGAGGATTAAGTGAACAAATAAATGAAAATCTAGTCACAAGAATAATCCCTCCCCTTGCAGATTATATTGAATGGATAGGAGAACAACTGGATTTGGAAATAGATAGGATATATAGAGTAGATTCATGGATAGTGAGAAATCGTAAACTCCCAAGAGATATTACGATCTCCTTTATCAGAGAGAGAGTAAGAGATCTTATAATCAAAACGAGCTTTAATAAGAAGCTAGAAATAGAAGGTAAAGAGATCAAAATTTATAAAGCAATTCCTCAACAGATACTGAAGAAAAGAAGGGAGTATTCAATGTTAACAGAATACTTAAGAGAAAAAGAGATAAAATATAAATGGGAAAGAACAGAAGGAATCTCTTTTACATTACAAAAGGAGAGAATTATAATTAATTCAGTGGGAAAAATGAGGACATTTCTAGCCAAACAGAAAGAAATGCAGGAAGAATGAGAAGAACAGAATAAAGGAATGGGAAAAGATAAAAGGGAAGAAGAAAATATTGAAATAATAACAAAAATGGAAACAAGATCAAAAAAAGAACTTAAGAGAAGGAAGGCAGAGGAAGGAAAAGAAAGCTCAGAAGAGGATATAGACAGACAAACATCAGAAGAAGAGAGAGAAACAGAATCAGAACAAAAGGATGAATCAAATTCAGCATCATCACAGGAAAAAGGACTTGGAAATAAAAAGAAAACAAAAAAAACACAGAAAGAAAGAAGAAAGGGGGAAAAAGATTAAAAAAAACAAGGAAAAGGTAGATAAAAGTAAATAGCTTTATAATTGATGACAATATAATTAATTTCATGGAATGTAAATGGTTTAAATTCAAGAAATAAAAGGAGGAATTTTTTTATTATCTGAGTAAATTGAAATTATACTTTATCTGTTGACAAGAGATACATATTAGAGAAAAAGATAAATTTGTATTGGAGAGCAATTATTTAGGGGAAGTATTTGTAGCTTGTAATAAAGAGGAAAAAAAAGAAAGGAGTAGCGATTTATGTAAAAGCTAAAGGACAAGCAAAGGAGATATTTGCAGACATAGAAGGGCATTATATTGCAATCGAAATACCATATGCAGAAGAAAAGATGTTATTAGTTAATATATATGCCGCTCAAGAAAATAAAGAGCAATTTTATAAGAAATTGTACCGGGAATTGATAGATTTGGAATATGAAAAAATGATTATAATAGGGGATTGGAATGGGGTGTGGGACCCAGAAACAGATAGGACTAATGAGAATATCAAAAAGAAGAACAGAGGAAAGCTGCCGCAATTAGCAGTAAATATGGTAGAAAACTTAAACTTAATAGACATATGGAGAGTAATACATAATAATGAAAGGGACTATACTTATTATTCAAATAGATTTAAGTCATGGTCCCATATAGATATATTATGTATTTCAAAACAGCTAATTAAAGAAACTTCTAAAATAGAGATATTACCCCAAATATTATCGGACCATAATGCAATTAAAATGGAAATGAGAAATTCTAAGAAAGAATTCAATTGGAAATTAAAAGACTACTTATTAAGAGATGAAGAATTGATAAAAAGAATAAAGCAAGAATTGAAATTATATTTTAAGGAAAATACAAATCATGAGACAGCACCCCATATAATTTGGGATGCTAGCAAAGCGGTAATTACGGGCTATTTTATACAATAGGAGGCAAGGAAAAAAAGATTAGAACAACAGAAAGAGAAGGAAATAATAGAACAAATTCAAAAGAAATAATTAGAATTAAAAAAAGCCCTAAGAATAAAAAATTAAAGCAAGAACTTTGAATATTAAGAAACCAAATTAATCAAAAAATTACAATTCAAATAGCTAATAGAATTAAATATTTAAAACAAAGGTATTTTGAAAATGCAAACAAAAATGGAAGGTGGTTGGCATATAAAATTAAAAAACAAAGAGAAAAGAAAATAATAATAAAGTTAAAAGAAAAAGAACAAATATATACACAACAGAAGAAAATAAAACAAATTGTAACAGATTATTTTGGAAAACTTTATAGAGAAGAGAAGGACACAGGATGTAAAAAAATAAAAATACAAGAATTTATTTTTTTAAATAGAATTTTATTTTTTTTAAAAAACATAAAAAAACCATTTAAAATATATTCTTAGTCATTTTTACAGTATGTTTGCCCATAATTCAAACTTCTCAATAGTTCTTTGAAAGTAAGTACATTTTTTTCACATTTTGCATACATAATTTCTGTATCTCTTACTTCTGTCATCATCACAAATCCAGTTCATTTACACAATCTTAATAACTACTTAGCTGCTTTGTTCCCATTTTCTATTTATATATTCTTCCACTGGAGCCCACTCTTCCTCAACCAATTCCACATTGTCATTATTCAATAACCTTGTCAATTTATCCATTTCCTTCATCTCTGACAGTTTCAATAACCATTCATCTACCGTTGGAGTTGTCTCCTGTTTCCATTTGGAAGCTATTAGTAATCTTGCTGCCGAGACCATGTAAAGTATTACTCTCCAATATTTTCTGGTTATATCCGGTTCTAATTTGTATGTCATATTTAATAGATATAATTCTGGATATAGTTCAAATCTATTTTTGAGTATATCTTCCATCACCATATGTATTTTCTTCCAATACATTTTCATTTTGGGACATCTCCACCAGACGTGATACCAAGATCCAACATTGCGTTTACATTTCCAACATTCGTTCGTTTGTAATTTATAATTTTTTGCCATTCTAGCAGGGGTGAGGTACCATCTTTGTTCCATTTTCCATTGGTTTTCTCTTATATCTTGAGAACAAGTAAATTTTCTTGTCATTTTCCTTGCTTTCTCCCAATGATCTACCATTATTGTCCTACCAATATCTGTTGTCCACTTGATCATATTATCTGATATTATTTCTTTTTCCTGTCTTTGACACATTAATATTTTATATAATTTATTTATCCTCTTCTCTCTTGTCTCATCCAAATTTTATCTATGTCTTTCAATTCTTCTTCCACCCCTTGCAGCTTAATATCCATTTTAAATCTTTCCTTTATTTGGGTATATAATAACCAGTGCATTTTATCATCTAAATGTTGAATCTCAGACATGGCTTTTAATTCCAATTGGTTTCCAGTCTTCTCCAGTATCTCTTTATATGTTAACCAAATTCGAAGGGCTGTCCATCTTCCAAAAAAAGCTTCGTGTGGTGAAGTCCATAAAGTTATTTTAGTGTATATTGTTTTTTTAACTTCTTTCCAAGTTTTAAGTAAGCTTCTTCTTATTACATGATGCTGAAATTCTTTGTGAACTCTATCCTTATCATAACATAGATATCCATGCCATCCGAATCTATTGTTGAATCCCTCCAAATTCAATATATCCTGGTCTTCTAATGTTATCCATTCGGATAGCCAATCTAAGATGTTCGCTTTGTGGTAGAGTTCCAAATCTGGTACATTCTTCCCTCCATCTTTACTTTGTCTTGTCATTGTTAGCCAATTGATTCTCGCTTTTTTACTTTTCCAAATAAATTCCCTCAGATCTTTTTGCCACTCCTGAAATATTTGCCTGTTATGTATTATCGGGATGTTCTGAAATAAAAAATTTAATTTGGGTAAAATCATCATTTTTGTCGTCTCAATTCTTCCTGATAATGATAGCTGGATTTTACTCCAATTTATCATATCTTTCTTAATTTCTCTCCATTTTGGTTTATAATTGTTTTCAAATAAGTCTACATTCCTTTTGGATATCCATATCCCCAAATATTTAGTTTTATTTACAACCTTACAATGCGTCTCTTCTGCTAATTCTGTTTCTTCTTTTTTTGTCATGTTTTTGGTAATTATTACTGTTTTGTCATAATTTATTTTAAATCCGGCCTTATTCCCAAAATCTTCTATCGTTCTGAACGTTTCCTTTACATTTTCTATTGGGTCCTCCAATATCAATACCATGTCATCGGCAAAGGCACGTAGCTTATATTCTTTTCCTTTAATCTTCATTCCTCTGATGTTTGGGTTTCCCCTTATCTGATTTAGTAATGTCTCCAACACCATTATAAAAAGAAGAGGTGATAGCGGGCATCCCTGACGCGTCCCTTTGCCGATAGTAATTCTTTGTGATTTGTTTCCATTTATCACTAGGCTTGCTGATTGCTCACTATATATTTCTTTAATCCAATTACAAAATTTATCTCCCAGCTTCATTTTTTCACATATTTTTGTCATAAAAGTCCAATTTACATTATCAAAGGCTTTCTCTGCATCCAAAAATATAAGTCCCAATTTTTTGTCATTATTTTTTTCATAATATTCAATCACGTCTACTATTGTTCTTATATTGTCCTTTAAATATCTTTGAGGTAAAAATCCCGACTGTTCTTTTTTAATTATTTGTGAAAGTATTTTTTTTAGTCATTCTGCCATTATTAATGCAAATATTTTATAGTCTGTGTTTAACAAAGATATCGGTCTGTAATTCTTAGCTCGCATTTCATCTCTTCCCTCTTTATGAATCAGTATTATGTTCGCATTCTTCCAGGTATCAGGAATTCCATCTTTTATTATCCAATTAAATGTATCACACAATGGTTTTTTCAATTCCTCTATAAATGTCTTGTAATAAACAGCCGTATATCCATCTGGTCCTGGAGCCTTGTCCAATTTCAGCTTTTTTATTGCTTGTTCCACCTCTTCTTCAGTAAAGTCCTTATTTAAATTTTCCCTTTGATCCTCTGTTATTTCTGGTACATCTTGTCTATTTATATACTTTTGAGTTTCTGAAGATTCTATATCATCTTTCCCATATAGCTCTGTGAAATATTTATAAAAAATATCTTGAATTTCTTGCTGAGTATGGACTACTGTGTTATCATCCTGTATCTTTGTTATTAGTCTCTTTTCCTTTTCTTTTTTTAATCTATAAGCTAACCATTTGCCAGATTTATTTGCAAATTCAAAATATTTTTGTCGTACAAATTTCATCTTTTTTGCAATTTCTTCTGATAATCTTTTATCCAATTGATTCCTTAAAAATTTCAATTGTTTATCTTTCTTATCATTTGTAGGGTCTGCTATTAATTGTTCCTCAATGCGCTTAATTTTATCTTCCATAGATTTAAATTATTAAGAAAGAAAAGATTCCACAATTTACAGAAAATCAGATAAAAGATTTAAATAGACCAATAGAAAAAGAAGAAATAAAACAAGCTATAAAGAGGTTAAGAGACAATAAAGCACCAGGACCTGATGGTTTTACAGTTAGATATTATAAAACCTTTGTGGAAGAAATAATAACACCATTATATAAAACAATAAAAAATATTGAAAAAAAATATTATCCACAAACTTGGAACATGGCTACAATAGTGCTAATACCCAAAGAAGATAGAGATTCTTGTGTAGTAGAGAATTATAGACCTATATCACTGTTGAATACGGATTATAAGATCTTCGCTCTAATAATAGTAGAAAGATTGAAAAAAGCTTTAGTACAATGGATTGAGGAAGATCAAGCAGGGTTTTTGCCCGGGCGACAAATTAAAAATAACATTAGGTCTTTGATAGATGTAATTGGGTTCTATGAAAAATATAAGGAAAGGAAATTGGGTATTATCTTATTAGATTTAGAAAAAGCATTTGATAATGCAAACTGGTCCTTCATGAAAGAAGTATTAAAACAAAGCAAAATAGGCAAAAACATTCAAAAATGGGTAAATGCGATTTATGATCAGCAATACGCTCAGATAGATGTAAATGGGGAAAAAGCAGTAAAATGTAGAATTAATAAAGGGACCAGACAGGGGTGCCCCCTATCACCATTATTGTTTATAATGATGATGGAAATCTTGATGAATAAAATAAGGAAAGAAAAACAAATTCGAGGTTTACAAATAAAGAATCACCAATTTAAAATTAAAGCATTTGCTGATAGTGTTAGATAATCCTAAGAATAGTATTGGAAAATTATGGACAACTTTGGAAGAGGTATGTAATTTGGCGGGCTTTATAATAAATAAAGATAAAAGTGGTATATTGATAAAAAACCTTACAAGAAAGGAAGAAAATGAATTGGAAAGAATATCAGGTTTAAAGATAGTTCAAAATGCAAAATATTTAGGTATAATTATGACAAATAGAAATTTAGATTTGTTTAAAAATAATTATATTAAAAAGTGGAATCAAATTAAAGAGAAGCTAGAAAAGTGGAAATCACTTCAATTATCTCTATTGGGGAAAATAGCAATAATTCAAATGTATGTATTACCCAAAATTTTGTACCTTTTCCAAACTATTCCTATTATAACATCAACTGCTATATTTAATGAATGGGAGAAAGACATTAAAAACTTTATTTGGAGAGGGGAAAAAGCTAGAATTAAATTGAAAACAATGCAGGATACTAAAAATAAAGGTGGATTAGGGTTACCAAATTTTCAACTTTATTATAATGCGTCGGCAATGACATGGTTAAAAGAATGGGTTGTATTGAAAGAGGAAAGATTACTGGCTTTAGAAGGGACAGGACTAGAATATGGATGGCACAGATATCTTGGTTATGAGAAGGAAATATCATTTAAAAAGTTTAATAATCATATAATAAGGAAATCTTTATATAAAGTATGGAATAATAATAAGAAATCTTTGTATATGAAATTACCAAACAGGATATCAGTGCAAGAAGCATTTCATAAAACAGATAAAACATTCAAAGACAAATGGATAACCTATAGAGACACAATTAATAGGGAAAAGGGAGCAATTTAAAACTATAGAAGAATTACAAAGGGAAGGAATACAAATACAATGGCTATTACATCTCCAACTAAAAGAAAGGTTTAAAAAAGATATTAAACAAACAGGAATAGAAATTCAGAAAAAGGAAATGGAAAAAATCTTTGGAAAAGGTGATAAGCATATGATATCAAGATTATACAAAATGTTGTTAGAAATCAAAATGGAAGAAGAAACTGTTAAAAATTGTATGGTTAAGTGGATGCAGGATCTAAAAGAAACAATCCCGCTGAATATATGGGAAAGGGTTTGGACAAAGAATTTAAAATTTACCAAAAGTGCGAATATAATAGAAAATTATTATAAAATGTTTTACAGGTGGCATTTAACACCTGGAAAATTAGCAAAAATAAATAAAAACAAAGAATATAGGTGTTGGAAATGTGGCTGCCAAAATGCTGATTTTTTTTCCATATGTGGTGGGGGTGTAAAGAAGCATGTAGATTTTGGGAGAGGATCCATAGAAGGATTCAAGATTTATTTTTAATTCAGTTTGAAATGGATCCCAAATTATATCTATTAAATATAACGGAGGGTTTGAAGTCCAAATTGAAAAGGGGGGAAATAGAAGTGATTCTGTATATGTCATCTGCAGCGCGACTTGTATATGCACAATATTGGAAAAAGCAACACGAACACTTATTTGAAGAATGGGTAATTAAAGTAAATGACCTAATGTTAATGGATAAATTAACAATGGCACTTAAAGGGAAATCTGAACGACATCAAAAAAAAAAAAAGGGGGGGGGAAATTAAGAATCTTTGGAGTGAAGATATGAAATAAGGTTTTGTTTATTGTAGTTGCACGCACCTCCTTTTCTGGGATAAGGGATGTGTACTAAGAATGTTAACATATATAAACCATACATGTAATATACAAAGCAAAAGTAGTTTAATTTAAAGTTTGAGAAAAGGAGGTACTTTAAGTTTGAAATTTTTCTATATATATGTATATATACATGTAAGGTGGAAGAATAAGTATGTATGTATATTTATTGTTATAATTGATAAAAAAAAAAGGAAGCCACAACACTGAGGGGCTGAACAGATGGCCCCTAAGGGATGGCATCCCACTGCCCCTTTCCTGGCCAGATCGGGACTTTGGCAACCACACACCGCAGCCTGAATCCACTCCTTTTTATAGCAGCAGAAAGCTGCTCTTGCTGCCACCACGGCTTTTCAGTGCTCCTTTGGCACAGCGTGTGTGGACGTTGCACCAAGGGGGTGCCCTGATGCTGCCCGCTGTCTGGTTGGGTGGGTGGCATGACAGCGGCATCGGGGCGGAATTGGGGCGGCTGCTGTGCAGTCGCCATGCCCCCACTCCACCCCTAGGCTGGCCCTTTTGCCTGGTCTGTACAGCTCCTGAGTCTGCAAGACCTGAGCAGGGCTGTTCAGAATAGAGTGACTTGGTAGGCTCCCATCTATAGGGTTGCCATAAATAGAAATCAACTTGATAGCAATTTAAAAAAAAGTTAGGTGGGGCTTATTTGTTGGACAATGAGCACAAGATCTCAGTCTAGGACTGGCATGCTGTCAGTTACACTTGCATAGATATTTGTCTTTCTTTCTTTTTTTGTAATTGTGGAGGTTGCTGTTATCCTCTACCTTCCACAATGACCAACTCCCCCATCCCCACCTCCAGACTCATGGTTTTGCTGGGTTAGTATACCCCCCAGCTGTCCTAATGTAGCAGGGACAGTCCTGATTAATACTCTGTTGTTCAGTTGCTTTTAAAATGTACTAGTTTCTCTCTCCTGTTCCCATTTTCCCTTTTTGTCTTCTGCTTATTTCAATTCAAAGTGCAAAAGTAGTTTCCATGAGTTAATTCAGCTGCAGGGAGAGGAGAGAAGAGGGTGTAGTCATTACTTTCCCAGTAGGCTCAGGCAAAATCAAACTGCTGCACTCTCTCCTAGTTTTTGTATTCTTCCTCTTTAATAATTTCTGCTGCTTTGATCACATTCTCATGTTGCTTGGCCACATATGTGCCTGTTTTCATTTGTGAAATATTGGGGTGTATGAAATAGCCCCTTTGAATGGTCACTCCATATCTGGTGGACACACTCAGAGAAACATCAAGCTATGTCCCCACAGAAGAATACAGAACTTGTCCACTTAGATCTTCTTTGATCCCCTCCTGCTCTCCACCAAGCACGGAATGGCTGTTCAGAGGTGCTAGCATAGCAAAACAGTGAGTCCTGGTAGTCTGAATGGGGGAACCATAGCAGAGTTCTGCCTGCAGAACTCAGTATGTTAAGCTAGGCAATGCAATATCTCAGTCTAGGTATACCTAAATTAATTCTCTAGACTGTGATCTTATCTAGTCACATAGTAAAAGATTACACAGGAGGTTGTTGATTGTCAATTTCATTTTACTGAATTTGTGCTTATATTTACAACAAGTTTGTTTCCCCTTGCTTTTTAGCCCAATTGATTAAAAACACCTTTTATTGCTACCAGATTCTGAATAAGACATTGGGGTGTTTATAGGGAAGCCAGGTGAGAATATTTTATGAATGTATTTTGTTGTGATAGCCATATTTTTACTTGAATGCTTTAGTTTGTTTTTACTGTCATTCACCAGACTTTGCACTTAAGGTGTTTATTTTAGTGTTGTAATCAAGGGTGCCATAATGTTGTCTTCATAAACAGTCTGAGCTCCAGAATCCAAATGTAATTAGCAGAAAGTTATTCATGGTGTGCACCACCAGACGTTATTGCAACAGCAACATAAATTCCAGGAAATGATACATAACCTGAACAAAGCCTGCAAATTCATCATGCGGTGATGCTTTTGCAATATGGATTGCACTTATCTTTTTATTTTCCACAGACAGTGCAAGTTATGTGTAACAGAATGGCAAGCCATATACTTTAGCATCTGTGTAATACTATAAATTACAGAGTTCGCCATACACTGGAAGAAATGAGAAAGTTGCCAGCTTCCAGCTCAATGACCTGACATGAAAAGGAAGGCACGGTGTAGTAGTTTGAGTGTTGGACTCCAACTCTGAAGAGCAGGGTTCAAATCCCCTCTCAGCCATGGAAATCCACTGGGTGATCTTGGGCGAGTCACACTCAGAAAGAGGCAATGACAAACCTCCTCTGAATAAACTTAGGGTCACCATGAGTCAAAAACAACTTGAAGGCACACAAGAACAACAACAACTAATTCTTTAAAGTAATTTGATTTAGAAAGCTGAGATATTCTTTCTGGGTCTGACAATGCATAAGATGGAGCTTAGTCCACAGAAGTAAGTTTTCCATTTGCTATATTTAATTGAAACAGAAATACCATAGCATTCCAAAATACAGGCGAGTCTTCCTTATTCAAAATGCTTGGGACCAGAAATGTTTGGAATTTTGGATTTCTTTGGATTTTGGCATGTTTGCATATACATAGTGAGATATCTTGGAGATGGGACCATATCTAAACATGAAATTTATATATGTTTTGTATACAGCTTATAAACAGGGCCTGAAGGTATATACACCATGGCATACAACATATTTTTAATAATTCTGTGCCCAAAACAAAGCTTGTGTACACTGAACCATTAGAAAACAAAGGTGTCACTATCTCTCACACACAGACACACCCATGTGGACAATTTTGGATTTGGGAGTATTTCAGACTTCAGAATTCTGGATAAGGAATACTCAACATGTTCTCACCAGTTCTTCCCTCATATTATTAGGAGAGATTGAGAAACATTAGAACCAGTTTTAGAGGTCTTTGGTAGCTGTAACTGGGATGACTAACCTGACTGCATTTCCCACAGCAATGATATAACCTAGGAGGCATATGGAAGCGTGTGGTATGTGGCTGTGTAGTCTCAGGTTGCTAATATGTATCAGGCACAGCCTTGGTGCCCTTCACAACTATATGGCATATAAAAATTAATCCGCAATTTTTTTTTCCTGCTGGATTTCAGTTTTATCATACAGATGGTAAGAGCACAGTAACATTTGTTAGAAAACTTGAACTGGCAATCCTATAAATGCATGTGGGAAACATATGAATATAAGGAAAACTTTCTGGATCAGACTGAATAGCTATTTAGACCAGCCTTCTGTTTACACCATGGCCATTTCATTGCTGATGAGAAATTCAACAGGACACAGGTACAATTGTGCCCTTGTCTTTGATATTGGAGTTCATACCTAGTTATCTTGTGGCCTTTACAAACTGCCAGAAATAATGCAGCTTGAAGCCACTTTAACTGTCCTGGCTCAGTGCTAGGGAATCATGGGAACTGTATTTTTTTCTGGGACATTGAGCCTTCTCTGTCAGAGAGCTCTGATGCCACAATAAACTACAGTTCCCATGATTCCTTAGCACTAAGCCAGGACAGTTTAAGTGGCCTCAAGCTGCATTATTTCTGGCAGTCTGTAAAGGCCCTTATAATAATAATAATAATATCCCCCTCTGAGATCAATCGGGGCAGCTAAAAAAGTTAAAAATACAATACATCCCAACCCTATCCCCACCCCCCCCTTAAAAAAATATTAAATCAGATAGAAATTAAAACCAACAAGATAAAACTGCCGCTACAATAGTAATAACAATAAAAGGAAAAATACAGTGACATTATACCATGTTAGGGAGACTCTAGGAGGACTCTCCCAAAAGAGTTCCTGAGGCTGGGATTATCTATCCTGGAAAGGCCTGCCAGAAGAGATCCATCTTGACAGCTTTTTTAAAGCTGTCTAAGGATGTCAATTGGCGGACCTCGTCCAGCAGGCCGTTCCATAATCTGAGGGCGACAACAGAAAAAGCCCTCTAGATCTTTGTGGCTGCAGCAAATTCCTCCCAGAGGACTGGAGTTTGCGGGAAGGATTGTAAGGGAGAGGTGGTCCCGGAGATAGTTTGGATCCAAGCCATTTAGGGCTTTATAGGTGATAACCAACACCTTGTACTGGGCCCAGAAACTGGAGGTTGCAGCCCAATTCTTGGTTTCGGGGCCGCTACCGTGAGCACCTTCGTCTTGTCCGGATTCAGCTTCAATCTGTTTTTCCTCATCCAGCCCATTACTGCCCGAAGACACTCATTGAGAGAAGAGACGCCATCAGAATTCGAGGCTGACGAACGAGACATGGAGAAATAGATCTGGATGTTATCAGCATACTGATAACATCCAGCTCCATAACTCCATATAATCTCATCCAGCGGCTTCATATAGATGTTAAATAACATCGGGGACAGAATGGCACCCTGTGGAACACCACAGGTGAGCTCTCTTTTAGTCGAGCTACTGTCCCTGAACAGCATCTTCTGGGACCTGCCCGAGAGAAAGGACCAGAACCACTGCAATGCAGTGCTTCTGATACCCAAACCCCTCAGGTGGTCCAAGAGGATGCCATGATCTATCGTATCAAAAGCCACTGAGAGGTCTAGGAGCACCAACAGGGTCATACTACCCCTGTCGATGCTCAGACACAGATCATCGGTCAAGGCAACCATGGCAGTCTCAACTCCAAAGCCTGTCCTTAAGCCAGTTTGAAATGGGTCTAGAAAATCGGTTTCATCCAAGACAGCTTGGAGTTGAAGAGCAACCGCTCTTTCGATCACCTTGCTCAAGAATGGTAATAAAGAGACTGGTCTATAATTATTCATATCCAGGGGGTCCAGGGAAGGTTTTTTCAGAAGTGGCCTAACAGTCGCTTCCTTCAAACATGATGGAATATGTCCTTCCCTAAAGGATGCATTGATGATGTCCATAAGAAACCTCCTCATGCATCCCCCCCTGGA
This sequence comes from Phrynosoma blainvillii, assembly GCA_026167975.1. Lineage (NCBI taxonomy): Eukaryota > Metazoa > Chordata > Lepidosauria > Squamata > Phrynosomatidae > Phrynosoma > Phrynosoma blainvillii. The sequence goes on from JANUYF010000001.1 coordinate 134,182,447, forward strand.
CAGCCAGCCATGATGGACAAGAGGGTCGAGAGGGCAAGCTGTTTTCCTCACACTACCAAGGAGCTTGTCCACATCATCGGTATTCACAGATTGCAGCTGATCCAGTATAATTACATCGGTGGAGTCACTGGACACCTCGTCTGTGATTCCTGTTGAAACCCTGGCATCTAAGTCAGCTCTTATCTGAGAGATTTTATCTGCAAAAAAGTTGTTAAACGCATCACAGCAGGCCGTCGTCGGGTTAAGTAAGGGATTTGGCGCAGGGGGTACCTTCATCAGCTCCCTCACCTTGGTCTTAATCATCTTGTATAGAAGCCATTGATGAGCCTAATTTCCATTACATTATCTAAACTAATGTCCCTTCACAGCCATCATTTGGACATCCATCATACTTCTTATGGCAGTGAACATCGAAATTTAACTAAGGGGGGTTGCAGACTGCCAGAAATAGTGCAAATTGAGTCCACTTTTAGGGTTAGGGTTAGTGCTAGGGAATCATGGGAAATGTTTTTTTTTTTCCTGAGACATTGAGCCTTCTCTGTCAGAGAGCTCTGGTGCCACAATAAAATACAGTTCCCATGATTCCCTAACCCTAGCCCTAACTCTAAAAATGGACTCAATTTGCATTATTTCTGGCAGTCTGCAACCCCCTTTAGGCTACTTCTTCTTGTTACCACTTAGACCAGGGGTAGGCAACCTTTCCCCTTCAAGGGCCGAGGGACTTCAGCTCCCAGAATCCCAGGAGCTATTGGCCAACATGGGACTATTGGCCAACATGGCTGAGGCTTCTGGGAGCTGAAGTCCCTCGGCCCTTAAAGGGGAAAGGTTGCCTACCCCTGACTTAGACTAAAAACCCCTCAGAACACAGGGATCATCACATGGGCCCAAAACAGACAAGCAGGAAATAGTAGCCTCTGGCCACTTTGGGGGCAGAGCGTGCAGATCATGCAACCCCTAGAGCGGCAACCTAAAGTTGGCCAAGAAAGGAGCACTGAAAAAGCACTCCTTGCCGGCAGCCCATTTAGGGCCATGGCAGTGGCCAGCTCTGGGAATGGTCACTGTGGTCCTGCACCAATCAGGGGCTGCCTAGTGCTGGAGCAGTCAGAGGCCACTCTAAGCTTCCGGTCTGCTTCACTCTTCAGAAATTTGTCCTTTTCTTTCTACAGAAGGATTGATGACCAACCATGAAATAACAAGACTAGAAACAGAACATTGGGTTAAATAAGGTGACTTTATTTGTAATAATTTATAATAACCTGAAACCTATTTAAACGGATTTAACCTGATGTTAGCACAGCCAAGGCCTTACCACTAGGTCACCAAACCAATAAATGTATATATGGGGAATTATAATTAGTTCAAATGGAATAATTCAGTGGCTGTGTATAGGATCTTTTAAGCCTATGTATATGGAGATTGAAGGCAAAAGAGAGTCCAAAGACAAATACAACTTGTACTTTCACTAGAGTTAGGGAACAAGAGTTAAGCTGGAATAGAAAATGGCTTTCAAGAAGACATACAACCTGGTGTAAACGCTCCTTCTTCTTCTGCCAATGCTAAGATGGACAATGGAGGCCCAAGGAACAAAGATGAGTCTAGCAAAAGGGAAGCCCAACAGAGTTTCTGCCTACAACCCAGCTAAATCTGATGAACAAAGAAAGCTTGGGGTTTAAATGCACAGTCTTCAGGATAGAAGAAGGGATTATGAGGTTTTGGGTAGGAAACTGAAAGAGCTGGACGCATGAGTTGTTATCTCATCTCTTCTCCCAGTTGAAGGGCATGGTCCAGGAAGGGAGAGGAAGATAGCAGACGTGAATAACTGGCTCCGTAGATGGTGCCACTAAGAACGATTTGGATTCTTAGATCACGGGCCGCGGTTCCATGAGGGTGGACTTCTAGCAAGAGATGGGTTGCATCTCACACCAGTTGACAGAAGCATTTTTGTCAATAGTCTCAAACATTTGATCAGGAGGGCTTTAAACTGAGTCATGTTGGGGAGGGAGACAGTATCTTGGAAGGTATCTTGGAAGGCAGGAGTACATCATGGGCTGGAAATAATAGTCAAAGTGTTATAGAGGGAACAAGGCAAATTATGCAAGGGCCCAACAGTGGGAGGAATAAAACCTCATACAGGCAGCAAGTGGGGAAGACACATGCTTTTAGATGTCTTTACACTAATGCACAGAGCATGGGAAATAAACAAGATGAACTTGAACTCCTAGCACAACAAAGCAAATGCAATATAACAGGCATCACTGAACCCTGGTGGGATGAGTTTCACAATTGGAATGTAGGAATAGAGGGGTATAACCTTTTTAAGAGAAATAGTTCAAACAGGAAAGGAGGAGGAATAGCATTATATGTCTGGAGTGCTTACACCTGTGAAGACTTAAATCCTGGAAATCAGGTGGAGAGCATCTGGATAAAAATTAAAGGGGAAGGAAACAACAGGGATGTTATTGTGGGAGTCTACTACAGACCCTCAAGTCAGACTGAGGAATTGGATGATGCTTTTCTAGAACAGATGACCACACACTCAGAAAGAAGAGATGTAGTAGTGATGGGTGACTTCAACTATCCTGATATTTGCTGGAAGTCAAACTCAGCCAAAACTTCAAGGTCTAGCAAATTCCTCACTTGCCTCAAAGACAATTTCTTTGTCCAAAAGGTGGAAGAGACAACAAGGGGATCAGCTACTTTAGATCTGATCCTAACCAACAGGGATGATCTTGTAAATGGGGTGCAAGTGCTGGGATCCTTAGGTGGGAGTGATCATGTTCTCCTGGAGTTTCTTATACAATGGAAAAGAGAAGCTAGGCATAGTCAAACACTCATTCTAGACTTTAGGAGAGCTGATTTCAACAAACTTAGGGAAACACTGGGAGTGATCCCGTGGTCAGGAATACTAAAAGAAATGCGAGTTCAGGATGGATGGGAGTTTCTCAAAAGGGAGATACTGAAGGCACAATCTCAAACGGTTCCAATGAGAAAGAAAAATGGGAGATGTCTCAAGAAACCGGATTGGATGACAAAAGAACTTTCAACTGAACTAAGTTTTAAATGGGAGATTATAAGAAATGGAAAAGGGGTGAAATCACTAATAATAATAATAATAATAATAATAATAATAATAATAATAATAATATTTGTATATCCCGCCTCTCCCAATGGATCGAGGTGGGAGTACAGCAATAGAGATAAAACAACAAGGCTTAAAACATGGCAATAAAAACATGACAAAATTACAATAAAAATTCTTAAAAACAAACATTAAAATTACCAATACAATAAGACAATAAAATTAACATTAACATTAACATTAACAATTAACAATTACATTTACTAAAGCAAATCCAGGCAATAACGGAGGTCTTCCTTCCTGGGGGATCATTGTCTAGTATCATTTTAGGTCGGGTGGGTAAGCCTGCCCTAAGAGTTCTGTTTTAAGTGCCTTTTTAAAGGCCTCCAACGTAGAGATGGTGCGAACCTCTTCCGGCAGGCTATTCCATAGTTTAGGGACCCCAGGCGTAAATGATTTCTGGGAGGTGGAAATCAACCTAACATTATGATATTCCAATAGATTTTCCCCAGAAGTTCTGAGAGTATGGGGCGGATTGTGTGGGGAGAAGCGTTCCTTTAAGTAACACGGACCCGAGCCATATAGGGCTTTATAGGTAATAACCAACGCTTTATATTGTGCCCAGAAGCTAATTGGCAGCCAATGAAGGGCTTTCAACACGGGTGTAATGTGGTCTGCCCTAGATGTTCCAGCGAACAGCCTGGCTGCCACACTTTGAACTAATTGAAGCTTCCAAACTTGGTACAAAGGTAGCCCCATGTAGAGCGCGTTACAGTAGTCCAAATGAGAAATTACCAGGGCAAGTACTACTGCTTCAAGATCTTCCTGGTCCAGGTAGGGACGCGGTTGGCGAATCAGACGAAGCTGATTCCAAGCACTCCTGGCCATCACATCTACTTGTGATGTCAACTGTAGCGATGAGTCCAGGAGTACTCCCAAACTGCGTACTTTGTCCTTTAGGGGAAGTGTGACCCCATCCAGGACTGGATGACACAATTCCCTTCCCGGACCAGGAGTTCCTACCTCAAGTACCTCTGTTTTCTCTGGATTCAGCTTGAGTTTGTTTTCTCTCATCCAGCCCATTACCGACTCAAGGCAGGCATCCAGAGGAGCAACGCCATCCTTAGTCACCGCAGCAGTCGGAGACATAGAGAAATAGAGTTGGGTATCATCAGCATATTGATAAACCCGTGCCCCCATATCTCTCCCAGCGGCTTCATATAAATGTTAAACAGCATGGGGGACAGTATGGTGCCCTGCGGGACGCCAGATGTCAGGTCCCTTTCAGAGGAGCAACTGTCCCCCAGCCTCACCATCTGGGATCTGCTTGAGAGGTAGGACCGGAGCCACTGGAGCGCAGTGTCCCCAATAGCTAACTCTCTCAGGCGCCCCAGAAGGATACCATGGTCTATGGCAGGGGTAGACAACCTTTCCCCTTTAAGGGCCGAGGGACTTCAGCTCCCAGAAGCCTCAGCAACGGGGTGGACGGTATACCAACAGAATCCCCACACTGTCCCTAGCTTTCATGGTCAGGTAAATACACTCGATGTAGTCCATTTTCTGGATAGGTCTCCTGGTCAAAGTGATGGTACTCTTATGGACCAAGGCCACTCCCCCCCTCGCCCACTTTCCCTAACCTGCTCTTTAACCACATACCCGGCTGGGAGGATCTTAGCCCAGATGACACTACTATCCTCCCCCAGCCAGGTTTCAGTAAAGCATGCCAGGTCGGTGTTCTCTTCCTCCAACAAATCATAGATGATGTGTGATTTGTTCCTCACCAACCTGGCATTGCAAAGGAGCAAGGTAAGGGTCTGTGGTATGGTTGGGTCAACTCTCGGTTCTTTTAGGCTAACAGGGTGGGCAGAAGGTGGGATAGATTTCCCTTTTGTTTCACCTCCACCCTGTTAACGCTGCATTTCCCCTTGCCCCACACTACTCCTATTGTTCTTTCCTGGTCAGTACCCATTAACAGTGACCTTCCCAGCAAGATGTTACTTCACCGACCTATCTCCCTCCTTGGCATAGAGGATGAGGCGGAGTCAGTCTAGTTTTAGAGGGATGCTGCTCTCACTAGCTCCTTGCAGCCCACCCTCTGACTATATTACCAGTAGTCACCTCCTAGGGATACCATTCTCACTGCCCCCAATTTATTGCCCTTGTTTTGGCCAATGAAGAGAGTCCTAGAGGTGCCACTCTCACTGGTACCTCCCTCTCTCTTTTGATGTTATTGGCCCAACAGTGATCTCTACCCAGGACAGATTAACAGAGGTAGCTGCTCCCACCGACCCCTCTTATTCCTCTTCCTAGGATTAATGGGCATAATATAGACTATTGTATGTTAGGAGCCAATAAAGAAATATGGCCCTTTTATACAGAGGCAAGGGTAGTATAGCTGACTATAATAACAAGTGGGTCATTAGTCTCCCGTACCAAGAGTTCTTATTGATCCCTATGCCCTAAATTCCACTAAAGAGGAATTCAAACAAATAACTAGCACATGTAGGGATAAAGTCAGGAAAGTCAAAGCACTGAATGAGCTCAGGCTTGCTGGAGGGGTTGTTGGGAAACCAAGACCTTATTTTGGGGAATTTATAATTAGCTGAAATGTGAGAGGGAAGCACCCAACTTCGTTTCTGAGATCTTGTCCAATTGTCTACCGGACACGTAAAAATTCTGGCAAGGAAAGACACTGAAATGGACTAAACTCCAATTAAAGTCTAAAATATTTATTTCACAAAAATAAGCAAACATCCAAATGTGACAAACACACACACACAAGCACACTAGAAGAATAAGCGGGGAAGAGTGAGAGCGGGAGAGGCAAAGAGGAAAACCAGGATAGAGGGAGATATACTCACACCCGAGAGACTCCTCTGGGCTTCTGGCGCATGTATATGGGCTCCGTGGAAGGGACACAACCAGCAAGAGAGGGGGGTCACGGGAACTATCTCAGAGCACAGACCGACAGAGATTCAGCATACACTTTCAAGGTAACACGAGGTCTGCTAAAATCCAGGGGTTCTTATAGGGAAATTCTGCCTCCTGGCCATGAGTCGGACAAGAGATTGTCAATGGCTTGATGGATTTACCATTGTTTACTTAAGTCTGGGCATAGTCTAAACAATGCATTTGGTTTCAAAACTATCAAGGAAAGGAAGCTAGAGAAAGGAGGTGCAATCAAATCTGATCACTGTCTCATTAAGTGTGAGACTAAAACAAACAAACACCATTAGGTATCTTTTCCAACATAATGGGATATTCCCAAGGGCAACTCCCAAAACCTGCCTGTCCAGGAAATCTTTACTGGTCTTATGCAACTTTACCTTGCTTACATGACCTTACATCTAGGGGATTATGGCTGCCATCTCCCAAGGGTCAGGCTGGGGTCATAGGGAACTCCACATGGCTAAAATATATGGGGAAAAATGGAGGAGGTTCACTAACAGTTCTCCCCCCGAAAGTGTTGAGACCAATGCACTGGTGTGTTGGGATCAATGTCTTTCGAATTAGCCTTTGTCATAGAATTTTGGGGTGACAATTTGGAAGGAGGAGTTGTGTTCAGGCGGAGGTATCTCTCTCTTGGAAAGGAGGGGTGGGATCCCTAACCACACATTGGAAACCCATTCATACTTCAATAGCAACAATAGAAAAGCAACAACAACGATAGAAAAGCAATAACAAAATGGCAATGGCAATGCACAATCAGTGATGAACAAGGTCCAAACAAATAGCAATGGCAATATGAATGCGGGCATCTTGGATGGGTGTGAGTCCAAAGGGAAAAGAGTCTTGAATGCAGGCAGGGTGGCTTTGCAATGTCTCCAGGAAAGCGGGCAAAAGTCCAAGGCAAGGGGTCTTGAATGCAGACAAACAGCAATGTCCAAGGGGGCAACAGAAATGCAAGTCCGGGGGCAATGTCACGTTTGGCTTGGGCAATGCTGTCCATAATTGGCGTTCATGCAGTGGCTTGGCTAGAAATCTTGGAGTCTGGCATCAGAGGTGGGGCGGCTGCGAAGAAGGAAGCCGCTTGTCTGCTTTAGTGGGGGCTGTGGCAGGAGCGATGCGGGCACCATCTGGCTGCAAGTGGTGGCACGGCGGTCCTGGGAATGCTGGCTGGTGGTTAGCGTCTAGGGTTGCATCCGGGATGCTTGTCCTGTCTGCAAGCGGCAGGGCCTTGGCGGCATTTGGATTTTGTGTTGGAGGCTTACCTTCCTCTTGAAAGTTTGTCAGAAACAAAAGCAATAGAAAGCATGCATTGGGGATGGAGTCTCAACCCCCCCCCCCATGTCTCTGGAGAGATGTGGCTAAAAGGTTAAGTGACACTGCCATAGGTCGGCACAGAAGTCAGTGGCAGAGAAGCCACGAAAACGAAAGAAAAAGAGTTTCCCAAATCACCATACTCGCAATAAAAGTCCATCACCGAAAGGGGGCGTACAGCGCCAAACACATAGATACACATCATGCGACAAAACTACTTAGGGCTTAAGGTCCTTGTTATCTTAACTCAATAACTATTCTGAGGCTGAGAGACTGTAGCGGCTACGCTGTCTCAGAGCCCATTGGCTTTTGCAGACTATCAATGAACTTGAGTCCTGCACCATGGCATTCTCTTACATGGGGGTGCACGGATAGGCTTAAACTGGTCAGGCGGGTCGCAGGGGCAATCCCAATAGGCTATTCAAACTGTGGGCATTTGGTGTGGGCGAAGGGGAGTCGCCGCCTTAGAGTGGGGGTCAGGAATGTTGGGAAAAGTATGCAAATTGGGGTTCGGTTTTGAATTTAACGGGCTTACTGCAGCAGAACCAGGGCATTTCTGTGCTTGTGAACGGTATGGCTGGATGTGGTTTGGAGCGGGGATTTAGGTTCATTGCTCCGAGCAGGTTGGTCATGATAACTTGGAAGGAGATGGATGGGCCTATGGTAGCTATGCTTCCCATGGCTGGGTCGCCCTAGGTGGGGCCTCCGAGAGGGGGCCCTGCTACTGGCTGATGGGGAAGTCCAACTTTGGGGCTAGTCCCCCATTTCCTATTGAGTGAAAAAGAAAGAACAAAACTTTTCCTCCCCCTCCCGATACCGAAAGGGCAGGGCGCAGGCAGCGGCTATGGATGGGTGAATGGTGATGTTATCCAAGGAGGCTCTCTTTCCCACCTTCGTCCTCTAGAGGGTGGAGGCGATCAGAAAAGGAGCAGGGCTGGTGGCAGTGGTTGGGATGCCTAGTGGTTATCGGCTGTGGGAGATCTAGCCTCTGTCTAAGGGCACGGAACTCGGCCACTTGCTTTCTAATCCAACATGTGAGGCTAACAGCTCCTATGACAGCGACAACCTGTATCGCCAGAATGATTGCGATGGATTGGTTATTAATTTTAATATTGCCTGTCCAGTGGCTGACCAGTCCCACTTTCCAAACCAAGTATTCTTGGCTGCGTCCTTGATTTCTTGAGTGACTTCTATAATCTGCTGGGCTTTGAGGTCTACAGAGATCTTAATTCTGGCCTCAGTCTGCTCAATTTGTTTGGCGGCCTGATTCAAGTTAGTAAGCAGGCGCAACCATTTTGAGATCTGTAGTTCATCTTCCAAATGAAATCCTTCTAACAACTGCGGGTTTACAAAATATGGCGCTTCACTTGTATTCTCTGACTGTCTCATGCAAGTAAAATTCTTTCCCAAAACAACCCTTAACATGCACTTGACAAAAACACGGGTTTCCTAACAATCTATCAATATCCAAAATACATTCAAACAGCAATAAAATGACATGATCACAAGGGGTCCGGAGGCAAAAGCAATCATGGTTAAGCTTTACAAGGATGGATGACTGAACTGGGACTATAACGTGGCTCTGTATCTCTTGGATGGGGGTTCCTATTAAACCACTGTAACAATGGGTCCACTGCTGTATTTTTACACACCCAAACAAATCATACAAGTGGGTGCCATTAGTCCAATATAACGTTTGCTCTGGCAACATGGTTGCATTACTCTCTGCTAAGGGAAGACCTATGTGGGAAGCGGGGTGAATGACTTGGGGATCCCATATCTTTTCATGATAAATGCCAATATAGAGCACCATGTCTTGCCAATGTGCTCCAGTTATCTTAACAAAATCTGTGGGGTGTTGGAAGGGATTCGGATATCTTTTCTTAAACAGAACCATGACTTCTGGGTGGATGAGTCTCATCAATGAGGCTTGAATTAACTGAGATGCAAATGCTATAAGGCTGCTTTGAATTTGGGTGCACTGAATGGCTATAGATAAGTTGTAAATGCCAGACTTAAGGGAGTTTCCTATGTCTATGATGATTTCTTTTTCTATGTCTACCTATTGCGGTAGGAGGTGACCAATTATGTCTATGCCTTGTGCTACATTTGTTAGACCTGAGGCAATGGATACCCCTAAATCTTTGGTTCGAGATCCAACCAATCCCAATTTATTGGCTACTACTTCTGTATCTATTGCATTTAAAACTCCTATTCCTGTTCCAAATCCTCCTAGCACTGTGTCCACAAGATCACGCTTGCTTCTGAAAAGCAGGCATGTTACATTATGCCATTTCTCTTCCAATTGTTCCCACTGCACCCACGCAGCTTTTAAATATGGGCTGCAAACGGGGATCGTGCTTCCTACATTTACGGCAGTCAAATTCAACTTTAGGTTAGTGACTATGGGTTGGATCTCTGTATACGCATAAAGGGATATATCTTTTCTAATTATTACATTGCCAATGTATATAGATGGCTCCTGGTTCACAGTGGGGACTTTGGCAGGGATGTCTGGACACATCATATGCCAGCAAGTTATGGTGCAATTAGGTGGGGTGCAAATGAAGTCGCGACACACAAACAGTCTGGTTTTCCAAGCCCATGTAGGGTGGCACAGATAATCTATGGCGAGGGAGGTGTAGAAAGAGGCGGGGGGGTTGCTGAATGGAGGATTGAAGCAGTGTCTTCTCCAGATTTCTGCTTGAAGGGGGAGGGGGCCTGCATCTGCCTCCACCCAAGTGAGTTCTTTGGGGCCAAATATATAAACTCGTGAAGCTAGGGTGTTTCTTTTGGTGACATATATTCTAGTTTTGATTAAAATGGGGAGTCCCTTCTCATACCAGGTCCTTGCATTGCCCATAGAGTCTATTACCTCCATCATTCCTGGGTACGGGGTGGCCCAATGACATGTAGCCTCTATATTATACTTCCAATCTGTGTTGAACTGGGTCAGGTAAACACTAGCACAGACCTTAGCTGACATCCGTAACAATATCCAGAGGGTCCATGCACTCAGTGCCATCTCTTGTCCCTGTAGGGAAGCAGAGAGGTGTCTCACTAACTGGTTATGTGGGGAAGAGACTCACAAATGTCTCAGTCAAGTCTATGGTGGGCATTGGGACGGGCTCCGATTGAACTGACTTTACAGGCGTCGGGTCTCCCTTCCATTCCTTCAGTTGTGATACATGGAAGTACTTTAGTCTAGTCCCATGGAGGCTAGGGATTCTAATTTGGTATAAGGCTGGGGACACTCTCTCAACTAGCCATTTTGCTGTGAGATTATGTCTCTGCTTGAAAAAGTTTCTGTACATCACTTTTTTCCAGGGTCCCACTGCTGAGGGTTGGGCACCCAACCTAATTTTTTATCCATAGCTCTCATGTTCTGCCCTAATTTCTCTGCTACTTGTCTGTGGGTCTGCTGGATGCTCTGTAGGAGAGTTTTCATCCATTCATGGTTTAAAACTACTGGCTCTAGATCTGTGGGGAGAGTGGTGTTGATCCAAAATGCTTCTGGCATGACCATTTTTCTTCCTGTCATAATCTGGTGTGGTGTGAAGCCATGCGATGCTACAGTCCCTCTAAAGGCCATGAGGATTATGGGGAGTTTTGCATCCCTATGCTTTCCTGATGCCTTAACTATTTTCCTCACTGCTTCCTATAGGGTTTTATTAGGGGGGGATGCAGACCAGGGCGTTTGGAGCGCCCTGGTCCGGAGCGCCGCGGGGCTATGGCAGCCTCACCGCGGCGCCTCCCCGGCGACCCTGAAAGGAGCGCCAAAAAGGCACTCCTTTCATAAGTCGCAAAAAGAGCGCCCTAAAAGCGGCGGGCGCCCTTTTTGCGACTTATCCTCCACAGCGCGTCCGGACGCTGTGGAGGGAGGTCGCCCTGAACGCGTCCGGCGTGCGGTGGCCCGGAAGCGCTCAGGGCGACCTCAGGAAGAGGAAGGGCCGCCGCGCGTGCAGTGGCTCCTCCTCTTCCGGGCCTCCAAGACGACTGTTTTAGTCGTCTGCTTAGGCCCTTAGTCCTTTCTATGTGACCTGAGCTTTGGGGATGGGCGGCTATGTGGAATCTTTGCTTAATCCCTAGGGTGGAGCATAAGGCTTTCATAACTTCTCCTGTGAAATGGCTGCGAGTCATGGTCAATGGTAAAGGTTTGGGGCAGTCCCCAGCGGCTAAAGACTTGCTCAAATAGGATCCGAGCGGTGGTTTCTGCAATGTTATCTCTGGTGGGAAAAGCCTCGATCCATTTGCTAAATAGGTCAATTATTTTTAAACAATATTTGTGGTGTCAGGATGTGGTTGGCAGGGGGCCAATGTAATCCATTTGCAGTCGGGACCAGGGGCCTTCTATGCATTGGTGGCGGATGGGGGCCTTAGGGCCGCTGGAGTCCGCGTTAACCATGGCGCAAGCTAGGCAGTTTTCTATCCACTGCTCTATGTCTTCCTTCATGCGGGGCCACCATCCTGTTTCCTTGACCCTGTCTATGGTTACTTGCTTTCCTCTGTGTCCTATGTTATGTACGAACTGAATGAGATCCCCTCGAACCTCGGTGGGGACTATCCAGTGGTGAATTCCTTCTCCGTCTACTGCCCACCATATTTCTTCCTTCTGAACTATGCTGTACTTTCCTGTTGGATCCTTGACTGTTGTGGCTAGCGCTTTGATCTCACTATCTCCCTTCTGTAACTGTGCCAAATCTAGTGTCTTGGGTAGGGTGTAAGCCTTGGGTTTTACATTGATGGGGGCCATGGGGGCCGTGGCTGCTGTCTTAGCTAAGGTGTCGGCCTTGTTATTCCATTGGGCTTCCTCTTCTGTAGTTTTCTGATGGCCATTCACATGTGAGACCCATGTGGGGGCAGTTCTACTTAAGATTAATTGGGCGGCTTCTTGCCATTTATCTGCATGGATTATGGGCTTATTGTCACTAGTTTTCCAATCTCGGGTCATCCAGATGGGGAGCCAATCTATGGCTGCATTTACAGTCCACTGGGAGTCCGAATAGATAGCTATGGGGGTGTCTGGGTCCTCAAATTCCAAGATAACGCAGAGGGCTTCTACCTCCACAGCCTGACTGGAGTGGGAGCGAACGGCTCCTTGGAGGGTGTGTTGGACATTAACTCTGATGGCTCAGAATCCTGTTAAGCAGGTCCCATCGGGGCAAGCGGAAGATCCGTCACAAAACCAGCAGTTAAATCCTTCCTTTATGGCCTCTGTTAGGGGCTTGCCTGCTTTTACTGGCCAATTACTTGGTGTGCTTAGAGGGAGGGGGCACTCATGGGCTGCTCTGGCAACTACTAGCCCATAGGGGGCGACTGGCTCATTGTCTTGCCTATTGTAGTCAATGCCGCGCTTGATTAATTCTAGGGTCCATTTGGCTATGCAGGAGCTATGAACTTGGCCATCTTGAATTTTTCCTGACAAAATATACTTAAGGGGTGTATGCAGGGTCTGAACTATGACTTTGGCTCCACCTATGATAAATTCACAGCGGGCCAGGGCCCAGATCAAAGCTAAACAGTTCTCGCATGGGCTGAACTTTACTTCCGTGGGAGAGAGGTTTTTTGAGGCATAGGCTACTACCCTGTGTACACTGTTCCTAAGCTGAGTAAGGACTGCTCCTACATGGCTATCTGCTATTGCGAGCTGAATATAAAAAGGCTGGGTCACATCGGGGTGAACTAGAGCTGGCGCCTTGGCTAGGTCCGTTTTTAAGGTGACAAATGCTTCCTGTTGCTCGGGGCCCTATCTCCATACTGCGCCTTTCTTAAGTAAGGCATATAGGAGCTTGGCTTTGCTAGCAAAGGCTTCTATGAACTCTTGGGGAAAATTAAAGGTTCCTAGAAGCGCTCTCAGGGAGGCTACATCTGTGGGGGCTGGGAGTTTTCCTATAGTCTCTACTCTCTGTAGGTCTGGGGTTCTGCAATCTGGTTGGAGGTTAAGTCCTAAATATTTGACCTGCGTCTGCACTAACTGAGCTTTCTCTCTGTTGGCTTTGAATTCTGTGTCCCTAATGAGCTCTAACACTTCCCTAGTGATGTCTGAGGTCTTTTCCTGGGAATCTGAATGTATTAAAATGTCGTCCACATAGGACAAGATGTGGGAGCACGATGTGGGCTGCAACTTGGTCCACATCTTGACCACATGGGAATGGCAAATTGATGGACTGGAGTGAAAACCTTGGGGTACCCTCTTGAAGCATATTTGGTTCCTGCAGAACTCGAATGCGAATTTGTAAAAACAGCTCTCGTGGAGTTGGATGGAGTGGAAAGCGTTTGCTAAATCTATCATGCTCTAAAACTTGGCTCTGGCTGCAATGGTGGCTAAAATTTCATTGTACTTGGCTAATACAGGGGCTACTGGGGGAGTGACCGCGTTAAGGGCTCTAAAGTCTATGGTCATTCGCCATGTGATACCATCAGCTTTTAACATGGGCCATAAGGACGCATTGCAAATGGACTGCATGGGGAGTACTACATCGTATTTCAGGAGGCCTTCTATGTTTTTTGCTATCCCTTCCTCTGCCTCACGGGGGTATCTATACTGTTTCTGTGGGGGTGGATCTTTCCCTTCTATGAGCATGCATGCTCCTTTAACTTTGCCACATTCCATTTTGTCTTTAATCCAAACGTCTGGGAAATCTGTTGTCCATGAGTCATTTAAAATGGGGTAGAGGGGTGCTGGTGCTTTTAAAGTGGCACACCGGTGTATGGCTGATACCACAGGGGGACCTTCCTCCAATTGCCACAGGAAACCATTGGCCAAATCAAGGGTCAAGCGGTTCCTTCTCAAAAATCCTGCTCCTAAAATGCCATCGTCCTCTCCCTGGTTCTCACATGTCCTGATACGGTCTAAGATGGGTCCTAAATGGATAGGGATGTCTCTCCAAATGGGGGCTTGGTGCTTGCCCTTCCCAAAACCTATTAGTTCCATGCTATCCTGTGTCTTATTTCCTATAGCGGCCAATTTGGAGTGAAGTGTGTTGACTGCGGCGCCTGAATCCACGAGTAAAGTGGCTGGCTTGGGTTTGTCCTGGGACCCCACTTTTACATTTACAGTCGGCCGTCCCCAAAAATTCTGGCTTTAAAGTGGCTACTATCTGTTGACTAGGTGGAGGGATCGAGAGAGTTGGAGGATCGTGGGCACTGCGGGGGATGACTGTGGAGACCGGGTTCCTTGGGGCCTTAATAGCTCTGGTCCTGGGAGGTGGATGCGGGGGACTATGAGGGTTTCAGGAAGGAGGGTCTTCAGCCCAAGGGATCCGAAGGTCTGCCCTGGCTCTCTGTGAGCCGCGGGATCCCGGGCATCCCTAACCTGATTGACTGGGGTTCTGCGTCAGGTTCTGGGGTGTAGGGGCATTAGGGTTGGTGTTGGGTCCATTGGGACCTTGCCCACCTAAGGCTTGGAGCAGTAGCTCAGTGAGCTCATGCGTGGATCGACCATGAAGGTCTGCTACGGGGTATCCTAATTCCCTTAGTTGCCTCCAAATAGGGCTCCTGATTTCCTGCAAGGGGTCTCTTCCATATTCTGGGTTATCGGGTCCTCTGGGGTAGCTTCTGAAGCCTCTCCTAAAAGAGTTATTGTTGGGGAGCCTTCCTGGTTCACTGGATATGGGCTGAGAGTGGGGGCCAGTATTCCGGTATGTAACTGCGTGGACCGGTTCGCTATCTCTGTCTGTCTTCCTTCCTAGGCTGCGAGGAGGTTTTGCTGAGTTTGCTGCCACTAAGCTCTTAGCCATATCTTTCTGTGCTTCTCTAGTCCAAAATATCTAGGAAGCTGCCTGAATGTGCTGTAAAAATCCTTGCCAATCTATAGTGCTAAGTTGGTGGTAGGCGGGACCTATGTATGTTTTAGCTACCTCATTTAAACCTTGGTATACCTCTTTTATAAAATCTGTACAGTTCAATAGTGGCACATCTTCACAATTAACGGTAACTTCTCCTGCTAGGATGGCTAACATTTTCTTCCTGGCTACATAAGTGTCTGGAGCTTCGTCAGGCTGCTGCACCTCATTGTGATATTTTGCTCTTATGGTAGTGCCTGGCCAAAGGATTTGCACCATTACGCTTATCCATTCTTTTAATTCTAAATTTGCCAAATCATAGTTGGAAACTGCTGCCTCGAAGGGTCCTAAGTAAGCGGGATCTATGCTCAGCCTTGCTATCTGCTTAAGGTCTTGTCCTTTAGCTTTTAAGTATGAAAGGATGATGTTAGACATCCATCAGACTCCTGTTTGGGGATTTAGCCTTCTAGCTAGGGCTTTAATTTCTGTTAGTGACCATGAGACCATCTCTTCCACTGTCTTGGTAACTGTGCCATCTGAGGTGGCTTTTGCTTCTACCATACACTGGGTTTTAACTGGGTCCATGGGTATGCCTGGAGTGCACCCCTCCGTGGGTTCATTCCTTTTTGGGGGACTCCATTGGGGATTGTAGGGTGAGGGAATCCATGCCTCTACCAGCGATGGGCTCCCCTGAAGGACATTCGCTTGTGTGGCCGATTCTAAAATATTAGGTTGCACCGTGGCCACGAGGCGCTTTTCAAATTTACTTTACTCTCTAACTCTCTGATTCGGGCCTTGCACATGGTGTGGACAGCTTGGGCTGCCGCTTCCATCTTTTGGGCCAATATAAAGTCCACGGCTTGTTTAGCCTGTCCTAATTTAAATTCTAATTCTGCCAATTTCTGTTTTAGGGCAATGTTTTCTTGCTCCTCCCTATCTGCTCTCTGCTTTGCTTCATGTACTCTCCTAGTGAGATCCATGTTCTCCGTTACTTTGTCCCTTGCTTGGGTTACCAATTCTCCTATCTGTTTTTGGGACACCTCTACCTCTAATTTATATTCCTTGTACTTCTCTACGGCGTCATGGGCTAGGGTCCAGATTCCCCATGATGCCAACCTATCTTTTTTGGACTGCGGGACGCTCTTAAGTCCCTTCTTAGTGGTCTTGATGTCATAGACCTCTAGCAGGGTCAGAAATTGATCATCTGTTAGGAACGCCCCTGGAATCCAGGGATTGGGTCCCTTCTTGGTGATCCACCTCTGTAGCCTGTTCTGCACTTTCTCCTCCCTGTAAATTTGCTCCATTTCCATTTCCTAATTCTCGCGATCTCTCCTAACTGCGCTGGCGACACTAGAGCTTCCTCGCCCTTAACAGCTTAAACTTCCTCCTTTCTACCGGATTGGCTGCACTAGAGCTCTCCCACTCTTCACCAATCCTTTTCCTGTCTGCACTAGGGCTTTCTTCGCCCCTCACCAGCTTTCTCTAGACTCACTGGCTGCTCTAGGGCTTTTCCTCACCCCTCACCGGCTTTCTCTAGACCCGCTGGCAGTTTTCCTAAAACACACCAACTTCATCAGGGTTCTCCTGCCCCTCACCAGCTTTCTCTAGACCCACCGGCTGCTCTAGGGCTTTTCCACACCCCTCACCGGCTTTCTCTAGACCCACTGGCAGACTTCTAGACCCATTGGTTGCACTGGAGCTCTCCTGCTCCTCGCCAGCTTTCTCTAGGCTTCTCTTTAAATTCACTGGCTGCACTGGGACTCTCCCTCACCAGGGTTCGGTTAGCTGCACTGGGCTTCCCTCCCCTCACTAATCTTTGCCAACCTTGCACCCGGTTAGCTTCAGATGATGACATCTCCTCACTTCATCTACCTTAGCTTGTCCAAGGTGGTTGTGGGGACAGTCTACGGTTGGATTGTGGGGGGGGGGGGCAGAACCTGAATGGGGGAACCTGGCTCTTCTCTACCAACCCACGATAGAAAAGGCAAGAAAAAAGGATGGCCAACCCAAGATTTCCAGTCACACACACAATCACACCGTCCTAACACTCGCCTCAGTGTTAAAATTCTGGCAAGGAAAGACACTGAAACGGATGTAAAAATTCTGGCAAGGAAAGAGACTGAAACGGACCAAACTCCAATTAAAGTCTAAAATATTTATTTCACAAAAATAAGCAAACATCCAAATGTGACACACACACAAACACACACACTGGAAGAATAAGCAGGGAAGAGCGAGAACGAGAGAGGCAAAGAAGAAAACCAAGATAGAGGGAGATATACTCACACCCGAGAGACTCCTCTGGGCTTCTGGTGAATGTAGATGGGCTCTGTGGAAGGGACACAACAAGCAAGAGAGGGGGGTCGCAGGAACTATCTCAGAGCGCAGACCAACAGAGATTCAGCATGCACTTCCAAGGTAGCATGAGGTCTGTTAAAATCCAGGGGTTCTTATAGGGAAATTCTGCCTCCTGGCCATGAGTCAAACAATAGATGGACAAAGGCTTGATGAATTTACAGTGGAACCTCTACTTACGAATGCTTCTACTTACGATGTTTTCGACTTACGAAAGGCGCCTCGGGGAAAAATCTGCTTCGACTTACGAAGCATTTTCGACTTACGAAAGGCCGCGGCTGGAAGGAAGCCTCCGTCCAGCCGTGGCCTCAGCTGTTCCTCAGGCTGGTCCTGGAAGTGGAGGAAACCTCCGCTTCCAGGGCCAGCCTAAGGAACAGCCAGCAGCCTTGGCCCTTCCTTGCGCCAACCCTGGAAGCGGAGCCATCCCCCGCTTCCAGGATCGGCCGAAGGTAAGGCCGAGGCTGCCGGCTTTCCTTCAGCCGATCCTGGAAGCAGAGGACGGCTCTGCTTCCAGGGTCGGCTGAAGGAAAGGCCGAGGCTGCCGGCTTTCCTTCGGCTGACCCTGGAAGCGGAGGACGGCTCCGTTTCCAGGGTCGGCCCAAGGAAAACCGGCAGCCTTGGCCCTTCCTTGCGCCGACCCTGGAAGCGGAGCCATCCCCCGTTTCCAGGGTCGGCCCAATGGAAAAAGAGCCGCGGGGAGAGGGACAGCCCAGCTGTCCCTTTCCCCGCGGCTTGGCCCTAGCTTCCGAAGCGTCCGCTTCGGAAGCCAGGGCCAAGGGAGAAAGAGCCGTGGGGAGAGGGACAGCCCGGCTGTCCCTTTCCCCACGGCTTGGCCCTTGCTTCCGAAGCGTCCGCTTCGGAAGCCAGGGCCAAGGGAGAAAGAGCCGTGGGGAGAGGGACAGCCCGGCTGTCCCTTTCCCCACGGCTTGGCCCTAGCTTCCGAAGCGTCCGCTTCGGAAGCCAGGGCCAAGGGAGAAAGAGCCGTGGGGAGAGGGACAGCCCGGCTGTCCCTTTCCCCACGGCTTGGCCCTTGCTTCCGAAGCGTCCGCTTCGGAAGCCAGGGCCAAGGGAGAAAGAGACGTGGGGAGAGGGACAGCCCGGCTGTCCCTTTCCCCACGGCTTGGCCCTTGCTTCCGAAGCGTCCGCTTAGGAAGCCAGGGCCAAGGGAGAAAGAGACGTGGGGAGAGGGACAGCCCGGCTGTCCCTTTCCCCGCGGCTTGGCCCTTGCTTCCGAAGCGATCGCTTCGGAAGCCAGGGCCAAGGGAGAAAGAGCCGTGGGGAGAGGGACAGCCCGGCTGTCCCTTTCCCCGCGGCTTGGCCCTTGCTTCCGAAGCGTCCGCTTCGGAAGCCAGGGCCAAGGGAGAAAGAGCCGCGGGGAGAGGGACAGACCGGCTGTCCCTCTCCCCGCGGCTTGGCCCTTGCTTCCGAAGTGGACGCTTCGGAAGCCAGGGCCAAGGGCCAAGCCCGGCTGTCCCTTTCCCCACGGCTTGGCCCTTGCTTCCGAAGCGTCCGCTTCGGAAGCCAGGGCCAAGGGAGAAAGAGCCGTGGGGAGAGGGACAGCCCGGCTGTCCCTTTCCCCGCGGCTTGGCCCTTGCTTCCGAAGCGTCCGCTTCGGAAGCCAGGGCCAAGGGAGAAAGAGCCGTGGGGAGAGGGACAGCCCGGCTGTCCCTTTCCCCGCGGCTTGGCCCTTGCTTCCGAAGCGTCCGCTTCGGAAGCCAGGGCCAAGGGAGAAAGAGACGTGGGGAGAGGGACAGCCCGGCTGTCCCTTTCCCCGCGGCTTGGCCCTTGCTTCCGAAGCGTCCGCTTCGGAAGCCAGGGCCAAGGGAGAAAGAGACGTGGGGAGAGGGACAGCCCGGCTGTCCCTTTCCCCGCGGCTTGGCCCTTGCTTCCGAAGCGATCGCTTCGGAAGCCAGGGCCAAGGGAGAAAGAGCCGTGGGGAGAGGGACAGCCCGGCTGTCCCTTTCCCCGCGGCTTGGCCCTTGCTTCCGAAGCGTCCGCTTCGGAAGCCAGGGCCAAGGGAGAAAGAGCCGCGGGGAGAGGGACAGACCGGCTGTCCCTCTCCCCGCGGCTTGGCCCTTGCTTCCGAAGCGGACGCTTCGGAAGCCAGGGCCAAGGGCCAAGCCCGGCTGTCCCTTTCCCCACGGCTTGGCCCTTGCTTCCGAAGCGTCCGCTTCGGAAGCCAGGGCCAAGGGAGAAAGAGCCGTGGGGAGAGGGACAGCCCGGCTGTCCCTTTCCCCACGGCTTGGCCCTTGCTTCCGAAGCGTCCGCTTCGGAAGCCAAGGCCAAGGGAGAAAGAGCCGTGGGGAGAGGGACAGCCCGGCTGTCCCTTTCCCCACGGCTTGGCCCTAGCTTCTGAAGCGTCCGCTTCGGAAGCCAGGGCCAAGGGAGAAAGAGCCGTGGGGAGAGGGACAGCCCGGCTGTCCCTTTCCCCACGGCTTGGCCCTTGCTTCCGAAGCGTCCGCTTCGGAAGCCAGGGCCAAGGGAGAAAGAGCCGTGGGGAGAGGGACAGCCCGGCTGTCCCTTTCCCCACGGCTTGGCCCTTGCTTCCGAAGCGTCTGCTTCGGAAGCCAGGGCCAAGGGAGAAAGAGACGTGGGGAGAGGGACAGCCCGGCTGTCCCTTTCCCCACGGCTTGGCAGAAGACAGATGAAAATTCAAAATGACTTTAATATATTAGAAAGCTGGGCCAAAGCTAACAAAATGAATTTCAACACAGAGAAATGTAATGAAATGCACAGATATAAGATGGGGGACAACTGGCTTAATGAGACTATGTGTGAAAGAGATCTAGGAGTCCTAGTAGACCACAGGTTGAACATGAGTCAACAGTGTGGTGAGCCAGTTAAAAAGGCCAATGCAATTTTAGGCTGCATTAATAGAAGCATAGTATCTAGATCAAGGAAAGGAATAGTGCCACTGTATTCTAATTTGGTCAGGCCCCACCTGGAATACTGTGTCCAGTTCTGGGCACCACAATTCAAAAAGGATGTTGAAAAACTGGAGCGTGTGCAGAAGAGCACGACTAAAATGGTGAAGGGTCTGGAAACCATGCTCTATGAGGAACGACTTAGGGAATTGCGAATGTTTAGCCTGGAGAAGAGATGGTTAAGAGGTGATATGATAGCCCTTTTTAAATATTTGAAGAAATGTCATATTGAGGAGGGCACTAGCTTGTTTTCTGCTGCTCCAGAGAACAGGACCCGGAACAATGGATGCAAGCTACAGGAAAAGAGATTCCAGCTCAACATTAGGAGGAACTTCCTGACAGTGAGAGCTGTTCAACAGTGGAACACACTCCCTCAGAGTGTGGTGGAGTCTCCTTCTTTGGAGGTCTTTAAACAGAAGCTGGATGTCCATCTGTCAGGGATGGTTTGATTTTGAGTTCCTGCATGGCAGGGGGTTGGACTGGATGGCCCTTGTGGTCTCTTCCAACTCTATGATTCTATGAAATAGAAATTTTGTATCCTGAGGCAAAGTCCAGAGACTCAATGGGGCCAAATGGTCCAAATTTTTGATATGGATCTCTGTGCTTTGAAGTCCAGATCATCCAAGAAAAGGAAGACAAGGTGTAAATGAATAAATTCCTGTATCTGATGGCTCACAAGACCTGGCAGACAGAGATGTTTGCTCCAACTGGAGCCATCCTATCGTTTTATGACCAAGCCCTTTCTCATGTCCTCTGATATGTCAAAGTAAACATCCTCTTGGTGACTCCAGCAATTTTCACCTGTGCACGTGATGTTCCCAATTCAAGCTTATGGCTCCGCATAGTGGGTCATACAGAGGATGACCACTATCACTTGATATCAAAGAGGAGGAGTATTTTCAGACCTTCACAGGGTGTAACACTGGAAAAGAGCAAAAGATTAGGAACAACCTGATGCAGGTCTGAGGCTAAGTGCCAACCTGTGACCATTTCCTCAACTTTCTCTTGGGTGAAACATTTGACCATGGATTACACCCCAGATGGCCATATTCTGGAAGGCAAACCCAGGGCACTTGCTCCCAAGTCCCAGGACTTTATAAGAGAGGACAAACCCCCCCATATCAGCCCTAAGGGCAGACTCCTCCCCTAATCCTAGGTCCCAGGAAATGTAGATGCTGTTCCCTTCACCAAACTCTTACATTCCCCTACCACTACTTGCCAATGACAACCTATTTACAGACACCTCCTTTGCCAATTGTGCAAGTCCCACAGATACAGTATGGGTAGGGGAAAGAAAGAAAGAAAGAAAGAACCCAAGCAGGTGCAGTGGAGAAAATTCTTACTCAGCCCGCCCCACACTGCACTGAGGGCAAGAGAGTGGACTGCAAAACAAAGATCACAGAAGGTTTGTGTGGGAGTTGGTTAGTCTTAAATCATCTTTGTCTCTAGCCCCTCATGTGTAGCAGTTTGGTGCCTTGTGCTAAGCCAAGCATTTTATGCTGCACAGGTCCTGGTACATAACCAAATGCTTCTGAGAAGTATGTAACTAAAAAATGAATGCAACAGTACCTACTTATTCATGTTCCCCAGGAAGTGATGTTTAGAAGCATACAATCTCTGTTTCTCAAGGTAATATATGATTACCATGAAAGATGACTACTAGTTTCCATGAATTTGTCAAATCCTTTTTAAAAGTAATCCCAATTTTACTACATCTTGTAGTTGCCAATTTCCTGCTTTAATTATGTACTGGTGTGTGAACGGGTACTTTCTTTTATACTCCTGAGGAGATGCAACCAGTTGGTCCCACCCAGACTGACACAAACAATTAAAGTTGATTTAGATCTGCTCCATCTAAAAGCCTCTGCACAGTGTTCACAGAAGTTTTTAAAACACTGAAATAAGATAAAACAAACAAACTTCTTGCTGATGTTGCTTATGAGAGACACAAGGATATCATAGTGTATTGAAGCAAAGGTTCAGTACTTTTCTTTGCTAAAAGTAGGTCCAGATTTTCTCTCTTGTAACACCCAAGTGATTTGGGTAACTTCAGAATGTGGACTTTCTTCTTTTATCTTCCAGCCTGGATCTTATGCATTTTTGCTGATGTAAGTGAAGAAACCTTTAACAGCAACACTCTCAAGCACATACTAAGGCTATGGCACAGCAGTTATAAATCAAACCACACAGATGGTTCTAATTCATCAGATTATCCTTGCTAATTTTAACATTGTCATTGCTAGATCTGAAGAAAGTTAGATTGATGGCTTTAGAAAGAGAGAGATAGAGGAAGGGGGAAAGCAATACTCAAGCCATCCTTTCCTGGACTCTGAAAATCAAAACATTACTTGATTCTGACCAGGAGTGGCAGGATAGTTTTATCCTTTAGGATTGATTGCTGGTTGATACTGTGAGATCAGGAAATTATTATAGCTGTCTTATTTTGTTTTGTATTGGTTTTATTTCCCCCTCCAAGCATTTTGGGCAGGTTCTAGATTTAGCAATGTATAGTGATGATCCAGTGAAGTCAATGCGGCTTAAGCTAGGCATAGCTCAATTATGTCTAACTGATTTCAGGCTTCAACCCATTGTTTTTATCCTGATCATTTGGAGTAGGCAGAAATTATATGTAGAAGAATTAATTGAATTACATGCCAAAGCCATCAGTAGCTGAGCAGGATGGGTTGATATTCTGGAATCCACAGGATCATTCAACCATGGCTCTATTATGGGTGTTTCACCATATAACAACATCCATCCTTCCTGGTAGCTTTCCTGTTTTTCAAGCAGCTAGGAACAGACATTTAAACAAATGCAGCTTCTTAGGGTTTCTAGCTGCTGCAGTGGTGTCTCCACCCTTGGTGTCATCTGGTGCGTGTGTAGGTGATGGCAGCCAAAAAGACATGCTTGGCCCTCTCCTTCATTGCAGCAGTGGAGGTCTCTTCAGGAGACCTCTGCCACTGTGGAAAGGTTGAGAGAGGGCTGCTTGGCCCTTTCTTTCATTGCAGCAGTGGAGGTCTTCTTGTGAGGAGGCCTCCACCACCATGGTGAAGCCAAAAGAGGTGCGCTCAGGCCTCTCCTTCACTGCCAAAGTCGAGCCAGGAGGGGTGCAGTGGCAGGAGAGCCTGACCAGGTGTCACCCCTCTTCTGGGGTGTCACCCAGTGCAGGCTGCACCCTCACAGTGACACCACTGTGTATGTGGACATTATCTATGGGACTGTCCTGATAAACTGTTAACTATTAAACTGTTATAATTAAATGCAGAGGGATACAAACAAGGGTGCAGCTATGTGTGTGTGGGGGCAAAATGAGGGATTTGCCCCTACCAATGTAATGTTTTCTTAAGTAATTTCTAGCTTTACACTGAATGAGATACAGAAAATCATTGCATCAGGGTGACCAGATGACCTAATTGCAAAGGAGGACAAGGCACCACAAAATGTGGGACATTCAAGAAAAATGTAGGGCATGACAAAATAAAAGCTAAAATCTCTAATATAAATATAAATTCATGCTCAAGATGGAGGACATTTTGGAATTCCTCCTGGAGGAAAGGTTGAAATGTAGGACATGTTCTGAAAAAGGATGTTGTCTGGTCACCCTGATTTTTTTGTCCTGAGTCTATATTTCTAAATACTCAACTAAAGGGCCATTGCAGACTGGCCCAAAGGGCCGGCTTGGGGGTGGAGTTGGGGTGGAACAGCTGCACGCTGGCTGCCCCAACCCCACCCCGACACTGTATTTACGCTACACGGCCATATGCACAGTGCACGACATCAGGACACTCTCCAGGCACAGCGTTTAAACATGCTGCCCTGAAAGGGCGTGGAAGACCCATGGCACCAGCTCTTAGGGTGGCATTTTGCCGCTCTTTTCGGGGTGACAAAAAGGAGGATTGGGGCCATGGTGTGGGATTGCGGTGGTCCTGATCTGCTGCTTCCCAGGACAGTTCTGTGTCACCGCAAACGGACGGTCTGCATTGGCCCTAAAGTTTTGTGTTACTGCACTACTAGAAATTTGAATACTGAAGTAAAATTTTATGGAGGGGATTCTTATTTGGTTAAGGAAGTACCTTCTCCCCCCCCCCCCCATAGCTATACCCCTGGATAGAAATCACATTTCTATCAATACCAGATCTTTTTGGCTCCCTCATACCTCTATTGTGTTCACTTCCATATGCTTAAAAGCTGTGCAGGATATCTTCCACACATTTGGCAATGATAGTTGAGCTTAATCTTTGGCTTGGGCTTTTATATGGACAAGGTGTCCTGTATCTTATGATGCCATGCAACATTACAATTCAATTCACAAATCTGTTACAGCATCCTGGTATTTGCTGCTTTGGGATCAGTCTACCAGTTCAAAAGGAGTAAATAATAGTTCCCTTGTTGAATAAAGATTCTTCAATAAACTGGTGGGCTCTTACAGAATAAACTAAGGGGGAAATCCTTTGAAAGAGTAAGTGGCTGAAATCTCTTTCAGAACCTGAAATGAATTTTTTCTTGGAATATAGAATGGATCAGACTTGTAATTTCCACTTCCTATTTCTGGCCAGAAAAAAAAAATATCCAGGTACTAGAAGAAAGATTCTTCCTGCATCAGTGGCATCCCTAGGGTTGGTGTCACCCAGTGTAGTAACTCATGGTGCCACCCCCCATTGACCTCCTCCCATTTCACACCATACAGAATCCTTAGCAATACTTTTTTGCACTAATGTTACTTGTAAATCGTAATTCCCATATAGCACTGAGTGTAATGCTAATAGTTGTGAGATAAACAACTAGCAAAATTAAAATCATACCTTCAACCTAAATGCACATACCTATATCTATACCATATGCACAACCTAAATGTATTTAAATATGCATAATGAAGATTTGGTTAAAATGTGATGATTTTTAAAGAAAATGTTAAAAGAATATTTTTTAAAAAAAAAAGTCAAAAAATATTTTAAAAAAACAATCAAAATTTTGAAATTTGAATTTTAAAAAATTCTGGGGCCTCTCCTTTCTCCTCCCACTGAGCTTCACCCTACTTCCACCATCTTTTAAAGCATTTTAAAGGGAAGCAGATGAATGTTACAGCCCATTTCTGCCAAAAAGTAGGTGTTTGAGGAGAAGTGGTGTCACCCCCCCCCCCTTAGGGTGTCTCCTGGTGTGGTCTACACCCCTCCTAGTGACACCACTGCCTTGCATCATTTCCTGCAAGGACAGAAAATACTAGTCATTGCAGAACAGCCTCCAGTCTCTACTCAGTTTGCTGGAAAGGTTTCAGATGCTTTTATAACATAATTGTTGAGACATCCTGTATGGAGAGCAGCTTCTGAAATAGTCAAGAATTTATTTAAAATGTTGGGAAACACTGGATAAGGCTCCACATATGAGCCAGCTATGCTGAAGCACTTTCAAGACAATTTATTTTCAAAGAAGTCAGTTGAGCTTTGTTGGCTTACATTCTTTTCAGCTACAATTTTCATAGATGGATCTGGATGTGATGGTAGTCTTCCAGAGCTCTTCCAGGCTTTAGTGATGTACTGTTGAATAGCCCATTATGAAAACTGAGGCTTTTGCTTTTTTAAAAAAGAGCATTCTTTCACGACGACTTATGTTATGCAGATGTGTCTGGACATATATCTATATCTATATATTTCCCTAATATTATGTCATAAGTTTAATAGCTCATCATTTTGGTGTCCACTATATTGAAGGCCATTATATTGGATGGGATGTGTGTAAGCATGTGTGTTTGTTGATAAGAAGTGTGCTTGTGTGTGAGAGAGACAGAGACAGTGTGTGTGTGAGAGAGAGAGAGAGTGTGTGCAAAGAGTTTCCCATGGAGCAAATACAGGCCCTACAGTAATTTGGTGTGGCACTACAAATCCCTCAACCCTTCCTGCCAAAGAAAAATGGACCTCCAGCCCCTTCTGGCTGGGATTTTAAATTGTTCCCCCCCCCCCATCCTTTCTAGCTTGATGTGACCTATAGGGAATCTTCAGAGTGATTTTTTTTCTCCCTTGGACTATTGAAAGTTGTCACTGGTTTTCTGTGGTTCATTTCTACACAGAAGTACACTGTGTATACAA
Organism: Phrynosoma blainvillii; assembly: GCA_026167975.1. NCBI lineage: Eukaryota > Metazoa > Chordata > Lepidosauria > Squamata > Phrynosomatidae > Phrynosoma > Phrynosoma blainvillii. The sequence continues at coordinate 134,208,932 of JANUYF010000001.1, forward strand.
TACTATATGACTCAGGTACAGGCTATTTGGCAGACTGTGTCTCCCTCTATGAGCTGGCACAGGCCCTGAGATCCTCTAGAGAGGCTCTTCTCTCAGTCCCATCCCCATCACAAGCACAGTTGGTGGGGACACAAGAGAGTGACTTCTCAGTGGCTGCCCCTAAACTCTGGAACCCTCTTTCCAGGGAGCCCAGAATATCCCCTTCCTTGTTGTCCTTCCCCCGGCAGGTTAAAATCTTCTTATACAGGCAGGCTTTTAAAACAGAATGTTTTAAAAGGACTGTCTTGGGGTGTTATATCATTTTAAGTAACTGTAAAGTAAGTTTAAGACAAAGTAACTGTTACATGGATTTGTAATTGGTTGACTGGCTGAACCCAAAGGGTGCTCAACAATGGCTCCTTTTCAACCTGGAAAGAAGTGACCAGTGGGGTGCCACAGGGCTCTGTCCTGGGCCCAGTGCTATTCAACATCTTTATCAATGACTTGGATGACAGTATTGGGGGCATAGTTATCAAATTTGCACACAACACCAAATTAGGAGGAGTAGCTAATACCCCAGAGGACAGGATCAAAATTCAAAATGATTTGAACAGACTAGAAAGCTGGGCCAAAGCTAACAAAATTAAATTCAACACAGAGAAATGTAAGGTATTGCACTTAGGGCAGAAAAACGAAAAGCACAGATATACGATGGGTGACACCTGGCTGAATGAGACTATGTGTGGAAGCAATCTAGGAGTCCAGGTAGACCACAAGTTGAACATGAGTCAACAGTGCAATGCAGCAGCTAAAAAGGCCAATTCAAATTTAGGCTGCATCAATAGAAGTATAGTGTCTAGATCAAGAGAAGTAATAGTGCCACTCTATTCTGCTTTGGTCAGGCCTCACCTGGAATACTGTGTCCAGTTCTGGGCACCACAATTTAAAAAGGATGTGGAGAAACTGGAGCGTGTCCAAAGGAGGGCCACTAAAATGGTGAAGGGTCTGGAAACCAAGCCCTATGAGGAACGACTTAAGGAGCTTGGAATGTTTAGCCTGGAGAAGAGAAGGTTAAGAGGTGATATGATAGCCTTGTTTAAATATTTGAAGGGATATCCTATTGAGAAGGGAACAAGCTTGTCTTCTGCTGCTCCAGAGATTAGGACCTGGAACAATGGGTGCAAGCTCCAGGAAAAGAGATTCCACCTCAACATTAGGAGGAACTTCCTGACAGTAAGGGCTGTTCGACAGTGGAACACACTCCCTCGGAGTGTGGTAGAGTCTCCTTCCTTGGAGGTTATTGAGCAGAGGCTGGATGGCCATCTGTCAGGGATGCTTTAATTGGGAGTTCCTGCATGGCAGGGGGTTGGACTGGATGGCCCTTGTGGTCTCTTCCAACTCTATAATTCTATGATTCTATGATTCTATGAAGTGTTTTAAACAATTTAAACTTTTTAACTGTATTTTTATTTTTTTAATAAGCATCTATTTTAGTATTGTAACAATTTAATTGTGTTTTAATGTACCACTTTTCTATATTTTTAATGTTGTTCTTTTAATGTTGGGGGAAAATGGAATAATTACTACTACTACTACTACTACTACTAATAATAATAATAATAGGCCCTCTGTATCCACAGATTTCTTATTCACTGATTCAAGCATCTGTGGCTTGAAAATATTTTTAAAAAATATAAATTCCAATAATCAAACCTTGATCTTGTTATATAAGGGACACGATTTTACTATGCCACTGTATTTAATGAAACTTGAACATGGGTTGTATCCTGCTAACTCTACTAATGTGAATCTTCCATTTCATGTAAAAAACAAAACAACAACAACAAAAACCACAGTAGTTGGATACAGGATGGAAACTTCTGTTCAGAGAAGTTATCCCTACCAGCCCTTTGAGGATTGCCTCACTCTACCTCTCCTCATCCCATTCAGCAGAGCCTCCACTTCCTTTATGTAGCATTTTGCGGGGTGGGGCTACCATGAAAAGGACTGATCAAGTTTACTTTCCACCAGCACCTATCTCAAGGTCCATCAAGGATAGGTTTTCATTCTTGAACAAGTGTCAGATACAATAGCTAGATTCTGTTTGTACAACTCTTCTCAAATTGGCTACACGAGCTGTTGCATGGGCAGTTCCATGCTCCATTTCACAAGAGGTTTCACAATTCATCATGACTCCATGACTAAGTGTTGCTTGCTTGCTCTTTGCTAGCATTTATGGAATCACTGAAAGAAAAACACTCCATGGGCTCATTCCCATTACAAAATAACCTGGGGTGGAAACCGGGTTATTTTGTGATCAAATCTCTCCGGGGCCGTTTATTCCCCTTTGTCATTCACACTTGAGGGGAGGGGAGAGGAAGGACAGCTGCCATGGAGGAGGAGGAGGAGGAAAGAAAAGGCAAGCTCCTTCTGAACAAACCTTGTCAAGAAAACCCTATGACAGACTTGAAGGCAGACAACAACAACAACAACAACAACAGAGGAAGGGTTATGGAGGAGCCCTTCCCTTTTTCTTCTTCCTCCTCCTCCTTTTCTCACCTCATGGAGCCCTTGGAAGCCCTCAGTGAGAGTGAAGAAGGAGCAGCGACAGCCTCCTGCTCCTCCTCCCCCAGGTCTTGGGCAGGGTCACCCAGTTAGTTTCCATGGCCGAGCTGGAGAAGGTAGAGGAAGGAAGAGAAGGCAAAGCCACACTCCAAGGACTCTGGTGAGGCTCCCGGCTTGCCTTGGCTCTAAGAAAGCCTCTCAACATTCTCCTTGCCAAGGGGAGGAAGGGAGGACAGACTGGCCTGCCTGCCAGCCTTGGCTAAGCCCAAAATGACACCAGAGCACTGGGGCTGGCTGAGAGAAGCTGGCAAGAACCAGCACAGCCCTCCCCCATGTGAATCCAATCCGTTGTTCCCACTTGTTGAACATGGTTCGGATTCAGGTCTTTTCAAAAGAACCTCCCAAAAACTAGTGTCAGGAAAGAGCAGTTCTTTTGCATTTGCCTCGCTTCATTGCAATTGAAACCAAGCACAGAATCGGTTTCAAGTGGGAACGACGGTCATATAACCTGACCAGCAATTCGGGTTAAATCCTAGTGGGAACAAGGCCCATGTATTTTTCCACTGTCAACTGTCAAATATGAGTATGATGCTCATATTCCATCTATTGACAAGATGGTAGAAGTGCATTCACCCACTCCCCTGAGATATCCTTCTTTTAAAGTTAAGTGGACACTGTAGAGATTGGTTCAGACTCATAAACAAAGCAAAAGAATGATGTGCACAAGACTGCTCCAATTGAGAGATGGGAAGGAGGAGCAAACTTTGAATGTTGATTATGTTGCCAAACCAGGTCACTGAATTGAAATTTCCTGATGTTAATGATATTTTTAAATATCTGTTTAGAGTAGGTCTGAAGAATGTGTAACTCTCCTGATTTTCTTGGACTCCAAGAATATTTGGTTTCACTATTTAACTTCATTAACCTATCATGGTCTGAAAAATTTCTAAAAGTTGATGTTCTTTAAAATGCATAGTTGTTGGTGTTACTGAAAAGACCACTGACTTTTTAAAATAAACAACAACAACAACAACAACAATAATAATCTTTATTCTTGTATCCCGCCTTTCTGCCATGACAATCAAGCAGCAGAGTAAAACAAATTTAAATAAAACATACCCTGCATTAAAACAAGGATAATAATAATAATAATTAACCCCCCTTTAAAAGAATTTAAATCAAATACTAAAATAACATAGTATTAAAAATAGCGATTGTTCTGAGACAATAGTGGATGTATAAAGTGGGGAGAGCACAGAGTCAGTTGAGTTGATCTATTCGGGGAAGACCTGCCGGAAGAGATCCTTCTTGACAGCTTTTTAAAAGCTGTCTAAGCTGGTTATTTGATGGATCTCTTCCGGCAAGGCATTCCATAATCTGGGAGAGGCAGCAGAAAATGTCCTCTGGGAGGTTACCGTTAACCTGGTTTTTATAGGTTGCCGTAAATTCCTCCCAGAGGACCTGAGGGTGCAGGACAGATTGTATGGAAGGAGGCAATCCCTTAGATAGGTTGGACCCAGGCCATGTAGGGCTTTAAAGGTAATCACCAACACCTTATACTGTGCTCAGAACCCAATAGGCAGCAAGTGAAGAGATTTCAAAATAGGTATAATATGATCGCTCCTAGATTTACCAGTGATCAACCTGGCTGCCATATTTTGTACTAGTTGTAATTTCCAAACTAGGTATAAGGGTAGCCCTATGTAGAGTGCTTTGCAAAAATCGAGTCGTGAGGTTACCAGTGCATGCACTACAGTTTCTAGGTCCCTTGTTTCCAGGAAATGGCGCAGCTGGCGTATCAGCCAAAGCTGATAACAGGCGCTCCTGACTGTTGCATTCACTTGATCTATCATGTGAAATGACAGGTCTAGGAGCACCCCCAGACAGCACACACAGTCCTTAGAGGAGAGCGTGACCCCATCCAGGACTAGAGATTGCTGTCCGAGAAACCAGCCAGTGGAGTAGCTGATAAGAGCAGCCCACAGAAATGCAACGCTTGTAAAAGCAGAAAGGCAATTTCCAAAAGTACAGTACCAGTCCAGTGTTCCAAGAAGTAAAACCAGGGGGCAAAACAAGTGTCCAGGAGTCCAGAGTGAAAGTCAGTGAGTACAGTCCAGGGTCAATAGTTCCAGAGAGCAGGTCAGTGAGTCCAGTCCAAAGGTCAAGAGTTCCAAGTCAATCCAAGGTCTAGGAGGCAAGGTTTCAGGAAACAAGGGAGTCAGTCAGATGCTTTCACCATAGAACGCAGATAGACTCTGTGTCTCACAGCTGTTTATATTGGCCCAGCTTCTAATCACAGCTGTTTGGTGATTGCTGAGCATTTCTCATATAATTTCCAAGAACGCCAGAGGCAGGCCCTTTCTGTCCTTCTTTGGCTGAAGGTAGGTACCTCCTCATCCTGCTCCTCTATGTCTCCCAGGCCTGAAACCTCTGCTGGGAGAAGGCTAGGCTGCTGAGTCATGGGTGGTGCTGCAGTTGGAATAACAGAGCTAGGTCCTGGCTCAGTCAGCTCTGGTAGAGCAACGCTAAGGCCTGGCTCAGCCTCCTCATCCTGAGTCCTCCTAGTCTTCTGCCTAGCTGCCATGACAATTGCAACCCAATACCTGGTTTGGGGCCCCCTACTGTAAGTACCTCCATTTTGTCTGGATTCAGCTTGAGTTGTTTTTTCTTCATCCAGTCCATTACTGCCTCAAGACAATGATTGAGGGGAGAATTACTATCTGCCGTCATGGCTGCTGACTGAGATAGGGAGAAATATATTTGGGTGTCATCAGCATACTGATAACACCCCGCCCCATGTCTACAATTAATTTCCCCCAGCGGCTTCATGTAAATATTAAATAGCATCGGGGACAGGATGGCACCCTGAGGGACACCACAATTACGCTCTGTTTTTGAAGATCAACTGTCCCTGAGCATCACCCTATGGAATCTGCCTGAGAGGAAGGAACAGAACCACTGCAATGCAGTGCCTCCGATTCCTAACTCTCCCAGGCATTCCAAGAAGATGTTATGATCTATCATATCAAAAGCCTCTGAGAGGTCCAGAAGCACCAACTGGGTCATGCTTCCCCTGTCAATGCCTAGATGAAAGTCATCAGCCAGAGCAAACATGGCAGTCTCCACCCCATATCCTGTCCTGAAGCCGGTTTGAAATGGATCTAGATAATTGGTTTCATCCAAGATCACTTGGAGTTTTCAGATCCAGGGGGTCCAGGGAAGGCTTCTTCAGGAGTGGTCTAATGACCGCTTCCTTTAGACATGCTGGACTAGGCCTTCCCTAAGGGATGCATTGATGACATCTTTAAGAAGTGCCATCAAGGCATCACCCCTGGACAGCCATCCAGATGGTCAGGGATCGAGGGGGCACATTGTCTTCTTCAGTTTTCTGAGGATCTTGTCCACATCATCAATACTCACTGACTCGAACTGATCTAGTTTAATCTCTAAAACAGGTTTACTGGACACCTCATCAGTCAATTCTTCTGTAATCCCAGCGTCCAAGTCAGCTCTTATCTGAGAGATTTTATCTGCAAAGTAGTTGTTAAAAGCATCACAGCAGGCCATTGTTGGGTTAAGTAAAGAGTTCTGCACAGGTAGCACCTGTGTCAGTTCCCTTACCACCCTAAACAGTTCTGCCGGGCGTGACTCTGCAGATGCAATACGTATTGCCTCTCTATAGGAACAAAGAAGTTTCCTGTGACGAGTTCTGTCAGATAAGAGTTGAGTTTTCTGCCAGACGCACTCTAGTCATTGTCCAACCAGCTTCATCTTCCTGAGTTTTTCTGTATACCATGGTTGACGATAAGATCGGTGTTCCAGGTATTAACTAAAGCTTTGACAGAATCACCAGCATTACCAACTATCATACCCTCTAAGGCTTTCTGGAATCCAATTGGTTCCATTATCCTTCGAGGGCGGACCATTCTAATGGGCCCTCCACCCCTAGTGGGGTGGGCAGTGGCTCTCAGTCCAACCCTGACCAGGAAATGATTCATCCATGACAGTGCAGTGGTATTTATTACCTCCGCCCACAGATATGCCTGCTCCGTACTAAAGACTGCATCGAGAGTATGACCTGCACAGTGTGTTGGCTCGGAAACCATTTGGGATAGGCCAATGCCTGTCATGGAATCCATGAACTGCCGAGCCGCACCTGTTAAATTGGTCACGAGTGGGATGTTGAAGTCACCCAGAACTAAAAGTCTGGGTGACTCCAACAGCAATTCCAAGACCAGCAGAGTCTGTTAAGCAATGGGGTGGATGGTATACTAACAGAATCCCTATACTATCCCTGGTCTTCCTCCCGGGCCCCGCTGCAGTTGGAGCAATCGTGGTGGAGGGGGTGGGCCAAATAGCCTCCTCCTTGGCTTACTCCTGGGCCCCATCCTAGCTGGAGTGATGGTGGTGGAGGGGGTGGGCTAAATAGCTTCCTCCTCGGCTTCTTCTGAGTTGTGACCAACACAATTTGCTTAGTATCAAAGCAGTATAGAAATTAACATCTTCTTAGCAAGGAATTCTGTGATAGTGATGGAGAAAATGTTTCTGGCATTGTTTCTCTGGGTTTCTCTAATGCTGTAGTTGGGTAAGCAAGAGAAGAATTCCTCCACATCAGCAGAAAAGAGAAGAAAAGTATAGTGTAGGTGGAAGAAGCAGAATGTTATGGATATTGCAACATTGTTCTTTAAACTCAGAGTAACCCAACCTTTCACTAGCTATGAAGCACTATTTCTGTTCTAGCTATGGGCCTCATTCCCACCACGTTATAAACCAGTTTGCTAACTAGTTTGAAGCAGTTTAAATGATCCTGGTTCACACCTGAGCCAAATCTCTGAAGCGGTTTGGCGAGGCCGCCCCCCCCGGTAGACCCATTTAATGCATGTCTTTTAAACGCTCATTTTTTTCATGTCTTTTGCAATAAATCAATTCAGTGCAAGTGTGAACGGGATGTGGATCAGAATTGATTTAAATTTGCCCTTTAAATTTCCCAGCCAGCTGAAGAGGATCCATTTTGAATTGATTCATTAGTCAATGTGGATGACAAGTGGGTTATTTTACAAGAAAATGTGATCAGGGCAAATGTAGTGTGAACCATGCTCCACTGTCAAACCGATCCATCAATTTGGATTGCAAACTGATTTATTTGTAAGTGTGAATGAGGCCATAAAGAGATTGTTTGGGGGGTTTCATAAAACCCTATGCTATTTCTGATATGATTTCACATGCCATGCTAATGAATCAGATTTGAACCACTGAAAAATCTAGTTTTTTATGTTTTAGTTAGGATGCCATAATTTAGTACTACTACTTTTTTTTTTTAAAATTTGACAAGTGTGTTTTCTTCTATAACTACATAAATAGGATAGTAATATCATTTTCATTCTTCAAGGTGAAAACTGGTGGGGCTTGTGATTGTGTTGACTTCTGATTCCCACCAACAAAAACAGAAGTGAGAATTGAGTGACCTGTTAAGTGTCTGTCCTCTGAGATCACATTTTCTGCATCATGTACTGTGTTAGATTTTGGGGATGCGTTATGATATGTATGATTTTTCACATCTAATAAATAAGCCTGTTTATCTTTGAATTGAAAGGCTATTTAAACACAAGTTAACAACAGAGCATCCTGAAACAAAAGACATTAGAAAAATATAACTATTCTCTATTTAGTTAAATACAAATAAAACAGAGATCATATGATTCTCCAATTGATTATGGGAAAAAACCCTAACTGGATTATAAAATGATGTATGCTATGGTAATGTTGAACTGTGAACAGAAGAGGAACTATGGTTAGTTCATTTAGGGCAGGGGTAGGCAACCTTTCCCCTTTAAGGGCCGAGGGACTTCAGCTCCCAGAATCCCAGGAGCTATTGGCCAACATGGGACTATTGGCCAACATGGCTGAGGCTTCTGGGAGCTGAAGTCCCTCGGCCCTTAAAGGGGAAAGGTTGCCTACCCCTGATTTAGGGTCTCTCTTTAAAAGATGTTAAGTGTGCCTCAAAGAAGCAAGTAAATGCCTCTCGAGATGTATTTCCATTATTCTTTGCTATAAAACTTTATTTCTCAATCATCATTTGTGATTATAGGTGGAATTCTTTTGATTAAAAAATGGGAAAAGTATTTTTTCATTTGTATTTTTGCCTTAGTGTCAGGTTTTCTAGTCATTCCTCTTCAAGTAACCCCCACTCTTTCTGTGAGTTTGCTGGGACAGGTGGCTACCATTTGTAGCATCATCAATTTCTTTGCCTGTTTAAAAGCTCCCGTTATTTATGCTGGTCCCTGCTTATCCTCTTTTTTATTCATTTGGACAAGAGGTGCTACAAAACATTTTGAATAGCCTGAGATAAAAGTTAAGCTTAAAGATCACATATGATCATGCACAGCCTCAGGATAAATGGGTTAAGTCTGTTCCAACACAGTGTTCAGAAATAGTGTCCTTAATGTGCATTTAATTTGTGCCACTCTTTCAGATGTGAAAACATAAGCCAAGCTTTAAAAAACACAACCCTGTGGCTCATAAAGTAAATAATCTGCAGTACGTTAAAAAGTGTATGATGTACTTTCCCCTCTCCTGGTCCTGTTGCTGAATTAAAAACTTTAAAAATGTTTATGGTTATACTCCCCCTGCCTTTACCGGAGGTGCTTGTGGTATGCTTCTCACTAAAGAAATGTGATTATTGAGAGGTGAGTATTTATCTTGCATATAATTTTTTAGAAGTATCATGTTAAAATTAATGGCTCATTCACAGCCCTGGTTACAAACTATAAATTATCACCCCCATGTCTTGCCATAGAAAGAGATTACTTCTTCATTCACCATTAGCTATGGGATGCTCTCCAGATGTTCCATATGACATTTTCTGATTTTTTATTGGCACACTACCAAGTTAATCTGTTGTTTAGGACACCAAAGGAATTTTTAACTTTTACTAAACTATATAGGAGCCCAGTTTTCTGTTGATTTTGGGAGGTGGGGAAGAAATCTTGCTTTGCTCTAATCCAGCAATAGCTGCTTGACAATGCTCCACTGTTACATTGCTGCTGGTTTTGTCTTCTGCTGCATAATATTATGCTAATCCTTGAGCTGTTGAAGGGATATTCATTTTCTTGGTTGTGTTAGTTAAATAGTTTTAGTTAGCATTCTGTCTGGCTATCTGATGGCTCTCACCTATGGCTTACTGCATCTAACCATTCCTTTGGAAATGAAATGGAGTAAATGTTTTCATTTCTTCAGCCTACTGTAAATATATCATCCATATGATCCAGTTGATGAAAGGATTGGGCTTTCATCTCTGTGTTGGAATATGGCCCAGATAACAGATTTCAAAGCAACTAAAAGGAAAGACAATCATGTTACCTTAAATCCCAGTTCAAATAATCTTAGGCTTTTATGTCAAAACGCAAATGTAGACCTTGCTCGGGGGGGGGGGGGATGCACCAGACTTCAGAATAACTCATAAAACATTGAAAAAACACTCCCAACATATTTTTGAAAAGATTTTTTTGGGGGGGGGGGAGATGTTAGCGAAATATCTTTTGGTTTCCCTTAGCTTTCCTTAAATCCTGTGGAAATATTCCATGCTCCTTGGTGTATTCAATGCCTTAAGAGAAGCATTTCGTTGCCTCATCTCAACTCCATCTGCACGATTGCTTGTGTACTTTAGCCCCCACTTATTTTTCCTGGTTCACCATCAGACTAGACAGCTCTGTCAACTCAAAATGACATTCTTTTTTCAAACTATTGATCTCTGTTGCTCTTCCAAATCCTTTAGTATTGGCCCTTAGGATTACTATAATGCTTTAATCATTTTGTTAAGGATTCAGATTCATGGTGGACTAAAAGATGGTAATATCAAAAGGACTGAAATGCCCTTGAAGAAATCAATTTTTTTTCATCAAATACAAATGCTGAGATGCTGCTTTCAGCTAATAATTTTTAACTGAATTAATGACACATGGCTTCCCTCAGTAATGGCCTCTTTCTTCTTCCCTCCCTCCTTCTGCTTCTCTCTCACCCTTTGGGAACTTTCTGTTCTGTGATCTGATTTTATATTCTGTGAAAGAGAAATAGAACACTAAAGAATTTAATAACGACTCAGATGTGAAATGCTTTGTTTCTTCTGAGTCACTGTGCTAATGATCTGTGCCATTGACATTAGAAAATGGAATGCTTTAAAATACATTTAATAGCTAGCAATGGTAACCTATAGTATCCATTAGAACTATGTACTGTTCTTATAAAACCTGCTTTATTTTCAGTGAGATTTATATGAGATGCGCAACTATGAAACTTTTTCTCTTTTTAAGTTCTCAATAAGTTAAATAGTTCCGATCAGTGGATACCACTAAACCAAATATTGAAAATTTTGTCCCCTTCCAAAGACTAATTGGATATAAGAGAAGTGTAAAATAATATGAAAGGCTGTACCTTTTACTTGCCACTTTAAAAAAAAAGTCTTAAAAAACTATTCACATACATATTCAGCATGTTTCAATGCATTTAACCTCCTCGGGACCTACAAGTCTGTTAGATAAAATAAAAGGTAATTGCAGTTAGAATTATTGTTACTAAAACTAGATGAAAACCAGTTACTAAAACCAGAGCAGGTAACTTTTAGCTAGTATTGTAAATGTATGTACTACGGTTTAATTTTTAAAAGAGTTAGACACCTCTCTTACTTTTTGCCTTATTCTGAAATACCCTTTGATTGCTGTACTCTAATTTAAACTATAAAGCCATTTGCTTTGCAAAAGTTCAATTCCTTTAATGTTTTCTCTTATTATAAATGAAAATATTTTGGGGTTTTGTGAACTATATGGCAAAATCAACTACTGCTTAGTGAATACCTTTTCTATTTAACTCAGTGTCATTGGTAATATCGTGGAAAAAGTTTATTGCTGGTGTTGCCCCCTTTATATCTAAAATCTTTCCCTATCCCATGATATATTTGGTTTTGGGATTGTTTTGGTTGGAGTGTTTGGTTCAGTTTCTACACAGCTCTCCCCAATAGTCACTGCGAAGAAATACAGTTCCAGATTTATGTAAGAGGTAGGATGGTGTGTGTATGTGTGTGTGTGTGTGTGTGTGTGTAGAAATACCATTGGCCCTCCACATTTGCAGCTTTAACTTTTTAAAAAGTAATTATTCCTTATTTATTTTCTCATATACAACTTTAAAAACAAAACAAACAAATATTTAACATAATAGCTATTTACAATACATTATACACCCTTTCCCTCCTCCTCCCTGTCAGGTTTCTTATGTTGATTAATTCGTATCGCTATACATATACTAAAAGACTTCTCTTTGTCATATCTATGGGTGCAACTCTTCCTTTCTTGTTTTGATTTCACCTTAATTTGTTGTTTTGTGTTTTCCTGTTTTATTATGCTTATATTTGTATTTATTTACTTAGAAAGTTGATTTATTAGTAGTACTAATTCATACTTTTAGCTGTATCATTAACAACTCCACTTTTCTTTGCAAAATGTAAAAAAAACACATTTTTTTTTATCAGAGAGAGATCCTTCTATCGCTCTTGTTAGCTTATCCATTTCAATGGCTTCTAAAATTTTGATCAGCCAATCATCTATAGTAGATATCTCTGAAGATTTCCATCTTTGTACTAATAGATTTCTCACCAGTGAGACCATATAGAATGATTTTTCCATTATTTATTTTTATCTTGTATTTAGTTTTGTTAATCATATTGAGAAGGTGTATCTGTGAGTCTGTGAACATCTGGAAGGTAATTTTATAATCGCAAAAAGTCAACATGGGTTTCAGAGAAACAGGTCATGCCAGACAAATCTGATCTCTTTTTTTGATAAAATTACCAGCTTGGTAGATGAGGAGAATGCTGTGGATCTAGTATATCTTGATTTCAGTAAGGCCTTTGACAAGGTTCCCCATGACATTCTTGCAAACAAGCTGGTAAAATGTGGGCTAGACAGAGTAACTGTTACATGGATTTGTAATTGGTTGACTGGCTGAACCCAAAGGGTGCTCAACAATGGCTCCTTTTCAACCTGGAAAGAAGTGACCAGTGGGGTGCCACAGGGCTCTGTCCTGGGCCCAGTGCTATTCAACATCTTTATTAATGATTTGGATGACAGTATTGGGGGCATAGTTATCAAATTTGCAGATGACACCAAATTAGGAGGAGTAGCTAATACCCCAGAAGACAGGATCAAAATTCAAAATGACTTGAACAGGCTAGAATGCTGGGCCAAAACTAACAAAATGAATTTCAACACAGAGAAATGTAAGGTACTGCACTTAGGGCGGAAAAACAAAAAGCACAGATATATGATGGGAGACACCTGGGTGAATGAGACTACATGTGAAAGAGATCTAGGAGTCCAGGTAGACCACAAGTTGAACATGAGTCAACAGTGTGATGCAGCAGCTAAAAAGGCCAATGCAATTTTAGGCTGCATCAGTAGAAGTATAGTGTCTAGATCAAGAGAAGTAATTATGCCACTCTATTCTGCTTTGGTCAGGCCTCACCTGGAATACTGTGTCCAGTTCTGGGCACCACAATTCAAAAAGGATGTGGAGAAACTGGAGCATGTCCAAAGGAGGGCAACTAAAATGGTGAAGGGTCTGGAAACTAAGCCCTATGAGGAACGACTTAGGGAGCTGGGGATGTTTAGCCTGGAGAAGAGAAGGCTGAGAGGTGATATGATAGCCGTGTTTAAATATTTGAAGGGATGTCCTATTGAGGAGGGAACAAGCTTGTCTTCTGCTGCTCCAGAGACTAGGACCCAAAACAATGGATGCAAGCTCCAGGAAAAGAGATTCCACCTCAACATTAGGAGGAATTTCCTGACAGTAAGGGCGGTTCGACAGTGGAACACACTCCCTTGGAGAGTAGTGGAGTCTCCTTCCTTGGAGGTCTTTAAGCAGAGTCTGGATGGCCATCTGTCGGGAATGCTTTGATTGGGAGTTCCTGCATGGCAGGGGGTTGGACTGGATGGCCCTTGTGGTCTCTTCCAACTCTTATGATTCTATGATTCTATGATCTCCAGGATTATGTCAAATCTTATATTAAGGATTTTGCAAATAGTGTAATGTATTCCTAAACCGTCCTATCTGTGGACAAGTCCACCTCATGTATATCCATGATCCTATCTTGTCATGCCATTTCCAACAAAAAGGTTTTTGGTTTTTATATTTTTTGTCTAATTTAAGACAAAAGTGCCACCTGAGCTCCATCTTACGATGGTTGTCTCCTTACATTTTTATTTATTTATTTATTTATTTATTTTTGTGAATTTGTATGTGTATTTCCTTGTGGTAGACCAGCTTTCTAAATCTACTTCTCTTTTTATGTCCTTGGCCCATGTTATCATATTTTCTTTCACTAGGTCTTTTTCTTGTTTTCTTTTTAACAGTATTTTATATAGATAGAGATTTGTTTGGCCTTTTCCTTTAAGAAGTTTTTGCCTATTTCATTGTTTTGTAGTGTGAAACCACTTTGCTTTTGATCTATCTTAAACTCTTTTTTAATTGCAGAAATAATAACCAATGATTTTGCAGCTTTGACTTTTGTGGATTTGATTATTCACAGATTTGAGTAATATGTTCTGTATAGGAATCTCTAGGTCCTCCAGTATGACTCCAGAAATAGACCATAGACTCATGATGTAGAACCTAGAGATTCCTAGAGAAAACACTTCTCTAGACATTTGTACATCCTCCAGCATGATTCTATGCTCAACTTCCACCTGATGTTGAGCATAGAGTTGCACTGGAGAACCTAGAGATTTCTAGAGAGGTGTTATCTCAGATTTTTAAAAAGTATTTTTCTATTTGTGTTTTTTCCATTTTTACAAGGGTCCTGAACCCCTAATTTCAGCAAATATAGAGGGGCTGTACAAGAAGGTGCATGAGCATACAAACATTAGGGCTAGTGACAACTGGAGGGTTCAATATCAAGGGAGTAGAGAATCCTTTATGGATTTTATTCCTGGCTTTAAAATAATCAGGTGGTAAACCCTAATCCAACAGTAGATTCAGTATCTTTGATAGTTCCTTTAAAATCAGCAATAATGGAATCACATATCTATGACATGGTCTTCTACTGATTGACACTTAAGAAAACAACATTACATCAAAAACGATACGCTTTCCTTAACTTTGGGGGCTAATTATTATCTAATTATTAGGCTAATTATTATCAAGCTACTTTTAGAGAAATGAGATTGTAAGCCATCTATTTGTTGTTGTTGTTATTGTTTTGCATAAAAATTGAAGTCAATTATTAGAAGCCAACTATTTATATGCAAGTACAAAATGACAAGTAGCTCACAGTTACATAACCTATTATTTTTATTCCATTGTAGAGTAGAATTTAATAGAAATAGTAGTTGCACCGCTTTAAAAAAAGTGTCTTACTTCTCCCAAACTGAATTCTAATTCGGGCTGCATCCGAGTACTATTGCATGGATTTTGCCACCAAATCTGCCAGCAGAATACAGCCAGGATGCAGCCCGGGTCCCAGGAGCACTTCAGCAGCTATTTTTCACAGTCACAAAATGTACTTCAGTTGTAAATGGAACACAGAGCCAAGCATCTACTTATGATCAGAGAACAGCCAAGTTGATATAGGATGAGATACTTGGTAGCATGTTTGGCCTCTTAGACCCTGTCTGCATGGACCAGAATATTTCAGGGGCTTCCTCGATGTCCCCGTTACCTGGCACCCCTGTTGTTAAGCCGGACACCTGTTCACATGCATGTCCTACTGTGCCGCCCACCGCAGCCACTGTGGCAGGAGAATTGCTCACAGAGGTCCAAATTAGATGTTCACTGTAGATCATATGGCTGGGTTGGATGTTACCACAGCATGGATCCCTGTGACCAAATTATCAAAGAAGTAAAACAGCTGACAAACAACAAAGCTGATGAAAGATACTCAAAGCCAATGAAGCTATTTGCTTGGCCCAGAGTAGCTTAACTTGTTCCGCCTGAATAAGAGACTCATTGAGACATGGCAGTCAAACAGGACATGAGGAGGAGCAGGAGCATCTGATGTATTAGGCTTTCTTCTCAAGGTGAACTAGTAAATGCCCTATTCCTAGTTGGGGGTTTCTGGGAATTGCAGTTCAAAAGTAGTTTCCCAAACTGTGATCTTTTTGCCAGTGGTAACTAATTTTATATAGACTCTTAGTACTAGACCGCTCTGTCTTCCACACCATACTGGAGCTGCTGGCACACTGCAGATTTAGTGCAGTTTGACACAGTTTTAACTGTCATGGCGCCATCCTGTGGAATCCTAGGATTTGTAGTTTGTTGTGGCACCAGAGCTCTCTGACAGAGAAGACAAAATATCTCACTGCATATCCCAGAATTCCATAGCATTGAGTCCTGGCAGTTAAAGTAGTATCAATCTGTATTTTTTTCTGCAGTGTAGATGCAGCCTGGGATTCATTGAAAGCACTGGAGCTTACCTTTGAATTGTGTTAAAATAAGGGGCTACATTTTCAAGAGGAAAAATGTGCCACATTTATAAACATGAGGAACTGGCCTGTCTACTCATAACCAAATAAAGAATACTCAGTGGTAAGCTCAAACAAGATTTTAGAAAAATAAATAAGCAAATAAATAAATAAATAAATAAATAAATGCTTGGAAATCATTTAGTTATTGTATATACTAATACTAAATATACACAATTCTCATTCAGAATCAATGGACCAAGTGGTGAATGGCCTTACAATTCTTTCAAGTCATATTTTAATGATATGCATGGTTTTTAAAATCCTTAAACTCTAGCCCCTGTAAAAACTCCATATACACCATTTTGACTGCCTGAAAAGAACACAGAGTAATGTTAAAATTATCTAATGCATTTCAAGTTATTCCAAATAGAAATTACAAAACAGCTAAACAATTAAAATGAAAATGGGCCATTAAAAAAGCTTTTAAACTAATTGAAAACATCATAACATTAACCTCTATGACAACTAGGATTTTTTTTAAGCAGCCAAACATGGAGTGTTTGGCAACCAACTTTTATTTTAAAATCTCTCCCACCCAACAGCTTAATTCCTTCCAAATGTCTTTCCTGTTTTTCTTCTGTTCCATTGCATCAAGGAGCTTTTCACCCACAAGAAGACATAGGAGTCATCTCACCTTCAGCAACTAATATTGTTTCACAGTTCTCACAAATCATATATCTACATAACATAGCAGAGGACTGTGGCCAATGGGCAACTTCTAAGATAGCATGAGATGACTTCCACTTATGCAATGGAATTTTCCTGTTCTTTCCTCTCTGCTGCAGCTGCCTTGTACCTGGAAAGTTTGCTCCAAAACATCTGATACACATTTTGGGGGTGGGGTGCTGCACCCTGAATCCGATCCACTGGTGGATGCTATGACAGATGCAATTAGATTGCACCTCAGTGGTTCACAGAAAGAGGCCATTGGGAGATGCTCAAAGCACAGCCATTCTACTGTAATTCTAAAAGTGTGTTTGTCTGCATGTATGTGCAATCAGACTTCCCCTCCCTTTTAAAATTATTAAATGCAGTAGATTTTTTTTTCTAGATGCTAGTTAAAGTTTTCATTGCAGTAATCGCTTTTGTCTTCAGAATATTTATGGGATGTAATGACCCCAACACTTCAAATATGGGAAATATCTAGTGTTTGATTCAAGAAAAGTTGTAAACTAGTTCCTTATGCATGGTGTGCATGTATGTAATTGACTCAGTTTCCACAGTAGTATGGCAGTTTCTTGAATTGTTGGTATAGCAAAAATTGGGATACCTACTCAAGCACTAACAAGCTGGAGATGCTAGTTCATATAAACAATAGGTTTATACTGTTGCAGCAATAGAGGAAATGGGGAGGGGTATCTACACTATTTCCCATTCCCAGCCCCTGATAATGTGCCCTCCATGGTTCTTGAGGGTCTAACAATATTTTGGGAGGAGATGTGCAAAGGCATAGGAGTCCCAAAGGAATGGGTAAAATCAATTATTCTTTTTTCTTCTTGTTAGCTAGCCCACATTCCTCCCAAAACTGGGACTCAAGGCAGCTTACAGATTAAAAGAGCAATACAGTTAAAAATATACAAAAAGTGCACATTAAAATAGAATTAAACTAGACATAATATAATAACAATATTCAAAACTCTGGTTAAAAGAAAAAAGTGCAAGTAAAAAGATTAAAAAGCTATTTAAAACAGTTAAGTTTAAGGCAATATAGAACCCTCCAACCAGTTCTTTAAAAACTTTCTGTATTAAAAGCCTGGAGGAATAAAAAGGGACTGACCAACCTCCTTTCTACCAGCAGGGTTCTTCAACCAGATCAGAGGAAGAAACTTTAGAGGAAGCATATCTAATCATATTTGTCCCTGTTAATTATGATCTTCCTAGAATTCTTCTAGGGACTCTGGACAGCCTTGAGGTAATTACGAGTTAAAATCCCTCATATATAGGCATATAGGTAAAGGTAATGGTAGTTCCTTGACATGAATGTCTACTCATAATCGACTGTAGGAGGAGATGCTCATCTCCGTTACTAAGCTGAAGAGCGAGCGTTATCCGAGGACTACTCTGGTGGTCATGTTGTCAGCGTGACTGCACCGAACACTGTTACCCTCCCACCAGAGTGGTACCTATTTATCTATTTGCATTTGCATGCTTTCAAACTGCTAGGTTTGAAGCTGAGACTAGTGACAGGAGCTCACCCAATCATGTAGCACTTGGGCCTCAAAATGCCAATCTTCTGAGCTTCCAATCTTCAGAACTGGTGTCTTAACCACTAAGCCACCACATCCCATTATTTATAAGCAGTAAAGGTAAAGATATTCCCCATTGACAAGCTTGTCAAGTCGTGCCAACCATAGAGGGCAGTGCTCATCTCTGTTACTAAGCCAAAGAGCCAACATTGTCAGAGACTACTCTGTGATCATGTTGCCAGCATGATTGCACAGAATGCAGTTTACCTTCCTATTGAGAAGTGGTATCTATTTATCTACTTGCATTTGCATGCTTTCGAACTGCTAGGCTGGCAGAAGCTGGGACTAATGACAGGAGGTCACCCCATCATGCAGCACTCGGGCCTCAAACTGCCAACCTGCTGATCTTGCAATCAACCAAGTCAGCATCTTAACCACTTGAGCCACTGCATCCATATATAGAAATACATAAATCTTTGTACTCTCAAAGGCCAGGGAAATGAGTGAGCCACATGCATCACCTTTCCTCAGATGCATTGTGAAAAGTGCTGGCCCTGGAAAGAAAGAGGCAAACCCTGTTATAAATGTCTCTGCTATTACTGACAACTAAATATAAGCCTTCCACTCCCCACAGGTCTGGAAAATTTCTATAGATCACTTGTTTCTGCAGAGAGAGGGAACCTCCCTCCCATGAATGTGCTCAAATTCCACTTGGAACTACTTGGTCATTGTTACTTTCTTTGTGAAAAAGTGGAGCAAAAGTTTAGCTCTCATGCTGAGCAAGGCGTCAGTTGAAAGGAGAAAGGATAAACTGTACAGGGAACATATCTATATTGAGAGGAAAAGTCAAAAGTTGTGACCCCATATGTTTCTGCTCAGAGTACATTTTCCAAGGGTGCAAAGATATGTGGCAGGCATCTCTGGTGTGTACACAGGTGGCAACCAGCAGCATTGTAGCGGCTTGCCAGAGCATATGTGCAATCGCATAACAGTACATTCACTCTTGTTCTAATGCTTTGAAAATAAAGAACATAAACCTATGTGACTGGCTAATGTTTACAGTAAAATGAACATACTTTCATATTTGTAAATTTAAGGAAGCATAGCTAAAGCTATTGAATGCATAAATTATTTTAATGGATGTAAGTTTGTACATGTTTGCTAATGAATGATAACAGACTTCTCATTCCCCCTCCAAAACAACAACAACAAAACCTTTACAAGAGGTCTTAGAATGTCACCTAACATCTGAGTCTTACCATGTTTGGATAATGATGATGAGAGTGAGGTTGATTTGTAAAACACTTGTGCTACTATAGCAGATTGAACAAGATAATGAACACACAGACTATGACAGTAGTTTACAATTTATGAGTGTATTTAGCATGTATTTAGAAAGCTTTCCCTAACTAGATACTCTACAGATGTGCTGGCCCGGAAATCCCACCATGCAAGTTGGGAGATAGTGGAAGTTAGGCTTCAACACATTCTGTAAAGCACCAGGTTATAGAAGACCTGTTTACAGCTTTACCTGCATAGTTTGTCACTTTTGAAGGTTTTCTTGGAGAGAAAGGATGCAAAGTTCAATTTACTGCATAGGATCTCAATTTTCTTGTATGGATTTGTGTAATTTAATTCAGAAGTAAACACTAAGGAATTTGATGGGACATGCTCCTAAGAAAGCATTCATAAGGTTTCATTGTAAAACCTTTTCATCATAAAGTAACAGAGGAAAATAACATTGAAGTACTGCTTTGTGGTTTCAGCAATGGGGAAGGGGTCTGTAAGCAAAATACAGTCATCCCTCCTAGTTTGCGGACTTCCCATTCATGGTTTTAAATTTCCGTGGATGGGAAGCCAGGAGGGACAAAATAGCATGCGCACAAGAGCAAGCAGCCATTATATCCAATGTGGCTTGGATATTTGTGGTTTTCCTGATTTGCAGATGTGTGTGTCTGGAACGGATCCCCCTTGAATTGGGAGGGATGACTGTAAATCACTCTTATACCTTCTTCAGCCATCACTGAGATACTCCAGTGAGTAAAACTGCCTCACTGGGCTCATAGCACTGAGTGATTGTGAGGCTCATTGGCTGGATTTTTGTGATCTTGTATCTGCCATATTCAGTACAGCTGCTGGTCCTATGTCTCCTTATGAGTATACAGGCACATGGGATATTTACTTGTACTAATTGAGACTATTGATCCATCTAGTCCAGTATTGTCAACATAGCAGTGATTTCCAGGAAGACAGGAATCTTTCCCAGCCTGACCCGGAGATGTCAGACACTGAACTTTCTGCATGCAAAGCATATGCTGTACCTTTGAACTGTAGTCCTTTTCCAAGTGGCATGTAGTGGGGAAATGCATGAAACATGATTGGGTTTGGACCCCACTTCAGCAAGTCTGAAAATGGCCTGCTTCAGCTCACCAGTATAGAGCCAAGCACTTTGCTTCAGTTTCTGAGACCATATTGAGATGAAGATATATGCCTCCCATTGACTACTACTGGATCGCCCTTTTTTAACATTTTTTTTAAATTAATATAAGTATTATAATTATGTACAAAACATATCACAATATTATTAAAGCAAAATAAAACAATTCATCTCACAATTTTGAATTGTGTTGCAGGTCTCCTTCTTGGGTTCTGTTCAACTTAAGTAGTCATTTTAAGGTCCAGTGCTGTCTTTGTCTTAATATAATCCAGAATGTCGGACCAAAGGTTCAGATGAGATGGAGGTTGTCTTCTCTTGTTTCTGTATGGCCCCATATTTTTTTCCACCACTTCTCTAAAGATACCTGTCCTGTTTTCCAGCATCTGGCAATTTCTACATGGGCTGCTGTAATGAAGAAATCTATCAGGTTTTTATGTTTCAAATTTGAGTTTGTGTCTACATATATTGATAACAAAAGCATTTCTGGACATAATTTTACTTCTTGTTTGGTAATCAATGAAATTTTTTGAATAAATTTGTTGTTGAAGTACCAATTGCCAAAATGTTTTTATTTTGGGACAGTATAGCCACATGTGTAGAAAGACCCCCCCCGACGAGTTGGGAGGGGGCCTTCTATTGTGTCTGCCATAAAAGGGCATAGACGCTTGATTGGCCAGGTGGACCGGAAGGCCCGCCTTTTCTGGTCGGCCTGGCCAATGGAAATCATCTCGCAGCTGAAGTCTCGTGAGATTTGAAGTCTCGCGGGATTTCACTGCGAGATTTGCAGGGCTATAAAGCCTCGTGCTGCCTCATGGCAGCAGCCATTTTAGATTCGGACAAGCAACCCACCCTTCCCACCCTTTAATTGTTGGTTAACATGTTGTGGACACCCAGGCTGCGGCTGGTCGCCATCAGGGGGGCCGGGAGGGAATTTTCCCAGTAAATGACTGGGTTTTTCGCCCTCCTTGGGGTAAACGACATTACCAACTATCATGATTCATGTTGTTGGCTATTGAATGTGTGGGAGAATATTATAGGGATAGGGTAACGTTATGGTATGTTAAATGTATTGGAATTTGAAATGCAAGAAGTTATAATTGTCGCAACTAGGACGTTGGGTCTGTCAATGTTATGAGATTGAAGTTTTGAGTGCTGGCGGAAAGGGACCCTCCCCCCTTTAGGGAACTTCTAGGTTAATTGGAATTATTAATTGGAATTGAATAAAAAAGAAATTGGGTATATATCATTGAAATTAAACAAATTTGTTATGATGTAATATTAAGCTAATGACGTCATAAAATGGTTGCATCATAAAATGCTTTGATGTTATATTCGGTTGGGGGGGGATGTAATTGTTAGGTGATTTACTAACTTAAAGTTTTGACGCATGCCCTGAAAAGGTTTAAATGTTACAGCACCTGCGCCCAGAACATTTGGGCATGCGTCAAATAAATTATTGTTAAGAAATACTTAAATTGTGGATAGATAAATGTTATATATTGAATTTAAATATGTCAGACCCTGTACAAATAAAGTTGTGGCCAATGTTTCACCCATAATATTGAGTCGGTGTCCTTTTGTGCAGACGCAAATGTGCCATTATCATTACAACCATGCCAACTTTTGGAGGAAACATTTTAAACCATCCTGGCTAGATTCACTGGAGTCAAGTACCACTTATGTATAATTTTCAAGGCATTTTCTTTAATCAATGCTGATCTGGATTTTAAAAGGGTGGAAGACCAAACTGTAGTCCACTTTGAAAGATTCAAATCCATTTGCCAGGTTAGTTCTATGCTACAGATGTTTTGGTAAGAGTGGTCAATCAAATGGTTGTAGATTAAAGAAGTTAGTCCTTTGGTGCTTTGGGAGGGGAGAACACATCATGCCTCAAATAAGGTAAGTGATCTAGGTGGTCCTCCTATTTCCTTTAATTTGTCTGTAAAAACAATTATCTGATGGAGATGAAACCAACTAGCCTTTAATGGCTTTAAATCTAAAGTTAGTTAATCAATTGTTTTTGGTCTGCCATTGAGAAAAAGGTCTCGGACAAAATATACACCTTGTTGTTCCCATCCTTGGAACTGATTAAATTTATCAGGGGAATAGAAAGATTTGTGGACAAGGAAGGGGCAGATAGGAGAGGGATCTGGTGCTAGAACTTTCTTCCATCTTGACCATATCTTTACTGATGTTTGTAGCCATGGGTTTTTAATGTTTTTAATTACTTGAGGAGTGGGTTTGTTAAAGAACAAAGCAAGATCAATTGATGGTGGGCCATTAATTTCCATGTTAATCCAGTGTATATTCTGATCTTTTTTAATTAAATGAGGGATTTGACTAAGTTGGAATGCTGCAAAATATAGTTCAAGATCTGGCATTGCTAACTCCCTTTTTTGGAAGAGAGTTGTTCTGTGGATTCCCTGAATCTGGGCCTCTTATGGTTAAAAACAAATGTATTGATGAAATTTTGCCAAAGTTTGAGTTTTGTCTGTGGTGGTTGAAGTGGGATAGTTCAAAATAGAAAGAATAGGTGAGGGACAATAAACATTTTAATCAGGGCTATTCTGCCTAGAATAGATAGTTTCAATCTCTTCCATTCAAGTGTTTTAGTGATTATCCATTTAGTTATTTTGTTGTTGTTTCTGGGAATTATCTGATTAAATCTTTTGTAATGGTGATTCCTAGCTAAGTAAATCCTGGGGTTTTTAACTGGAGATTAGTAGCTTTTTGAATGTCTAGTTGGTCCTCATGAGTGATGTTGAGACAGAGCAATTTAGATTTTGAATAGTTAATTTGGGTTGGACCTGTATGTTTAGGAGGTTTTGATTATCAGGATAGGAGTGCAAAACTTTATTAGAATCACCTCCCAACACTATGGAACCAACAGTCACTTCACTAAGGGGCTGTACAAACTGGCAATTTGTGCTGGCCTCAGGTGGAGTGGTGCTGTGGCAACTGCATGCTGCCCATCCAAATGTCACCCTGATGCCAGCATCATGCCACCCAATCAACCACATGGCGTGTGGCATCATGTCATTTCTTTGGTGCAGCGTTTCAATGTGCTGCACCAAAAAATAAACACAGAAAAGCCACCGCCATGGTGACAAGGGTGGCTTTTTGCCACTGTAAAAAGGAGCAGCATTTTAGGGCTTCTTTTTAGAGTGAAAAACTGCTGGACTGGGCTGTGGCATGCAGTTGCTGTAGCCCCGATCCAGCAAGGAAAGGGGTGGCCAGAGGCCACTCTACCAGGGCCATCTGCCAAGCCCCTTAGATAATGTAAAAAAACTGATGTAAATTGGTGCTGACCTGTATTGGGTGAATAGAAGGTACCTAGAGTGTAGGATTGGCCAAACGTTTCCCCTTCAGTATTAGGTAGCATCCAGTATCATTTCTAAATTCATTGTTTACCACAAAAGGACATGATCTGTCCAGGAGAATAACTACTCCTTTGGCTTTTCCTATGCCTCCCACTACATACTGGTTTCCAAATAATTTTTGGGGGCAGGATGGGATCAGGATCCTTACAATGTGTTTCTTGAAGAAATAAGAAATTTGGATGTAGTTGTTTGATTTGTTTTATGATTTTCCCTCTCTTTTTTTACTGTGCATAAGCCCTTAACATTATAGGAAATTACTCTCAGGGATGCCATGTAATACTATACTAGATTATGAAGAGAAATTGGAACTTATTTTCCTGTTGCCCACATTATTTTCCAATTTGAGGGTTAGCATTTGAGGTTCTAAAAAGTTCAGTATTGCCACATTTGGATATTTTACAGGTTTTCCCCTAAAAAGTTTTAAGAATAGTTTGTGAGATGTAAATAAACATTCAATATAGTTAGCTATTAACAATGAACTAAGAACAGTATCATGACCAAGCAGAACGGGGGACAGGTGTTTCCTGTTCTCCCAATCAGAGTCAAATGTTCTGATCTCCTCTGGAGGGATAGAGGCAAATAATATCTTTTCATTGTAAGATATTATTTCCTATGTTTTCAGCCCATCATGTAATTAATATTTTATAATAGTTTGCTAAGAAGCAAGAAATATCGATTTTTAAACCTTAAGAGTATCATATAACTCTGTATACACTTGTAGTATGTCAGGTAAATGAATAGCTGTGTAGATAGAAAAAAGCATAGTTTAGGCCTGGCTGAAGCCTACAGTTACTAGGAGAAACGCATACACAAAATTGCCCACCAGGTGTCCCATGTGGATAGTCACCTCTCTGGAATGAGTTATTGTCACTATGTCTTTGAAGTTCAGCAGCTGAAATGGTGGATGGAAGTGACACTTGGTGGTGCAGGAAGACAAGTCTCAAGATGGTGGCTGTGGGGGTGTTGCTAGGCTTGCTCCACTGCCTGCAAAGTCCTATCAAAGCACTGAGGATAATCACCGATGAATTCCCAGGGGTTTGCAGTGTGCCTATGCTGAAACTGGAGGGTTGATTGAACTTCTTTTGTTTTTCCTTTTCTGCACTGTCTGCCATTGTGTTCCTTGATCGCTGTTACCCTCGGGGGGCTCTTTAAGTCTAACTGAACAGGTATTTCTTTCAAGATCTATAGGTATTGTGATGCCAAGTGTCTCAAAAATTTGCATCAGTTGAGCTTTGGTAGAAGCAGTTAGAGAATCTCATTTCCATGGAAGATAATGAGCTTGAAGGGAAATTCCCATCTGTATGTTATTCCCTCGCAAAACAGCTGTAAAAGGATTGAAGGACTGTCTTTTTCTTAGGACGTTATCACATGGGGAGTCGCGGGGAGAAAGTGGAAATAAATGGGCACGAGTGGAAGTCTTTAATTTACGGGATTTGTCCCGTTCCGCCTCGTCTGATAACTAAATTTGAATTTAAAAGGGGGTTAATTCGAACGAAAACCTGATCTTTTCATTTTCGGGATTTTTGAGGATTTGAAAAGATCAGGTTTTTGTTCGAATTAACCCCCTTTTAAATTCGAATTTAGTTATCAGATGAGGCAGAATAGGACAAATCCCGTAATGGGACAAATCCCGTAAATTAAAGTCTTTCGCTCGTCCCGTTTATTTCCATTTTCTCCCCGCAACTCCCCATGTGATAACATCCTTAGTGTATCCACTGAAACATCTTGGTAGATTGCCACTTTATGCTCCTCATAATTAAGATCTGTGACTCTCGATAAGGTGTTCAAAACTAAAGTTTTCTTTGGAAATCTTTCAAATCACATGATAATATCCCTGGGGGCCTTGTTAGCTGGCCATTGTGGCTTTAGGAAGCGATGCATGCATTCTGTGTCTGATGGAGATAGGTTTATTTTATTCATCCATGCAAGTATTGAATCTTGTAGGGAGGAGGAGGTCACCGATTCTGGAATATGCTTCAGATGAAGTTTTAATCATCTTTCTTAGTTCTCCAAATCCTCCAACTTATTTTGCAGGTGAAAATGTGCTTCTTCTAAGGTGCAAATTCTCTTTTCATGATGAGATCCCTGTTAGAAGGCAGCATTTGCCATTTCCTCTATATCTTGGATTTTGTTTAAAATCTCAGAGATTTTCAAACTAAGTGGCTCTAAAGCAAGTGACCAGTTTCTTTGTAGATCTCTGACCAAATTTACAAGTACCTTTTCCAGTAATTCTGGAAAGGGAAGTTTGAGACAACAGGAGATCCGGGGTTCCCCATTCTATTTGCCTTATTAGAGCCACATGTCATGTTGGTGGTTATCAGGCCTTTCTTGTCTAGTTCTCGTTTTGCTTCTTTTGTAGGGGTGCAAAAATCCATAAGTTGATCAGCTGCTCTTTTTAATGTCTTGGTGATTTTTACATTGAAATTCTTGCTTTTATTTATAATTAATCATCAGGATTGAGGTGAGCTCTTCAACTATGTGTCTGCCATGTTTGATGGCTGACCACTCCCTCCCCCCGATCCCCTTTTTTGCATTGTTATATTCTGTGTATCCTAGGTCACCTTTGGGAGGAGGGGACAGAAAGGAATTTTCCCATGTTATTGGAGCATGGTGTGTTTTTTTTAACTTCCCTGGGAGTATCTTCCTTTTGCTGTTTCCTTCAGTAGATGTTCATAGATGATAGGTAGATGATAGGTGGCATCACTGATGCAATTGCTGCTATCCTGGCCCTAGTACTAGCTTCTAATTGTAGCACGATTACTTTGCATGATTATGTCTTTTAAGCATGATGCATTGTCACAGGTGGAATGGAAGGAAATAGGAGACATCAGGCACAAGCTAAATTGGGAGGAGGAATAGCCCTGGGAGGTTTCAATAAAGGGATAAGCTAATCTGGGTAGATACAGGTGACTCCTCCATCTGACTGTTAGGTGTAGTCACACTGATTAGTTGGTAGAAAAAACCTGCAAAGAACCTTACCAGGCAGATGTGGATGGCAGTCCCACTTGACAATTTGTTGACCTTGGAACCATTGTGCCTTGTGTCCCTTCAGTCTGAATCAACCTGGAGGTGATATTACCTTTGACTAATTGATTTATCACATTTGTAACTGCATCAAAGTTGTGGCCTTACTGTTAACCCATAACACGGTGTTTGGCCCTTTGTTTAGGTACAACACATGAATGGGTTCAAACCCCAGTTCACCGCTTCTGAACATGGCCTGCTTCAACTCACCAGTACAGAGCCAAGCTGATTTGATTCATTTTCTGAGACCATATTGAAGTGAAGATATCTGCCTTCCATTGACTACTATTGGATATTTTAAAAAATGGCTATAACATTGTCATATAACTTCTGTTCTTATAAGAACTGGTTGAAATTTTCTGGCACAGTAGCACTTTAAAAGGGAACATCTGCCAAATTGCAATCAAATAAATGCAGGATTTTGTGTACCCATGTGCGTGCTACTGCCTTTACAATTTGATCTCAAAAATCAGAACTGTCAATACCTTTTTAAAAATTCTTGGCAGAATTAGATGAGATTTGCAGATATAACTGCTGCTACTTCTTTTTTAATTAATTAATTAATTAAAAACTTTTATTGCATTAAAAACCTACAACATTATACAAGTGAACTGCTTCTTCTGAGGTAGGTTAGAAGGGTGTAATGTAGCTGCCTTATCTTGTGATATTTTCTTGGGGTTTTGATAACTAAATAAAGCTTTTAATCACTTTGGGGATTCAATGAACATAAAGAGTCCATTTGAATGTTTAGGCAGATGGAGAAATGTATAAACTTGCATCATGGAATGCTAAGGAGCTTAAAATCAGTGCCTACTATTTTGGCTGTTTAGAAAATTCCTGATATTCTTATGTGGCTTTATGCAATATAGGGCCTCTGCAGATGGGCCCTTTGCGGTGTGTTGGAGGTAGGGAAGGGGAGAGGCAGCCACACGCCGGCTGCCCCAACCCCTCCCAGAAGACGTCCTGATGCCATGTGCCCTTAGGGCAACTCTAAAAGCCAAGGTATCATGGGGGTTTTATTGGCAAGATTTCTTCAGAGGGAGCTCTGCTACCATTGAGTTCTTCCCCTGAGGAGGCATTCCCCAAAAAATGCCCTTCATTTTGAGGAGGACAAAGAAGCAGGGATTTATATTCCCATGAGGGTTTTGAGCTTCCATTTGGTCAGGTCCTCCATTTTGTGGTGCCTTGTCCTCCTTGGCGGTGAGAACACCTGACCACCCTGGAAGGAAATAGCAACAGCAGATGTGTGGTGCCACACCTATGGACGTTATCACACGGGGAGTCGCGGGGAGAAAGTGGAAATAAACGGGCACGAGCGGAAGTCTTTAATTTACAGGATTTGTCCCATTCCGCCTCATCTGATAGCGAAATTCAAATTTAAAAGGGGGTTCATTCGAACAAAAACCTGATCTTTTCAAATCCTCAAAAATCCCGAAAATGAAAAGATCAGGTTTTCGTTCGAATTAACCCCCTTTTAAATTCGAATTTAGCTATCAGATGAGGTGGAACGGGACAAATCCCGTAAATTAAAGTCTTCCGCTTGTCCCATTTATTTCCACTTTCTCCCCGCGACTCCCTGTGTGATAACGTCCTATGAGTGCTTGTGTCACTTGAATGATGTGCGGTTGCATCACCGATGACATGTAGATGCACATAATATGATTGACATTTTTTTAAAAAAAATTGAATGGATTGATCACAATCAATACTGAGCATGCATTTTGTAGTGGTGCAAATCTAGTGGGAACAACAATTGTGTCAAAAAAGACACAAATACATTGAATAATGAAATAATTCACTCCCATAGTGGGAACTATGCATCAGCTTGAATCGATTCAGCAACCTGCTGTCAATGCAATTCAAAAACTGGTTTAAATCATAGTGGGAATGAGCCTTTAGAGCACTTGGACCTTGTCTTCTTACTGTTTTCTGTTTGGATAGTTAACAATACTACATATGTCATCTCCACTTTACTATGTTAAATTACATCTCTAATAACACTGAGTGGTTCCAAACTATACTTTTGATCTAACTGTAATACCCTAAAGACACAGGGCTGGCCCAAGACATTTGCTTCCTATAATGAAGAACAAAATGCTGCCTGCCTCATTCCATGAACAGCATTACTCCATTCTGACCATCTGTGTTTTTTTAACAGGAAGCATTAATGGGTGGTAGCTTCCATGTCAGTAGAGTGTTGAATCTGCTTGAAATTTTAGAGGTCAGAATGATGTAGTGCTTTAAGTGTTGAACTAGGACACTGGGAGACTAGGGTTCAAATCCCAGCTCAGCCATGAAATCCACTGGGTGACCTTGGGTAAGTCACTCTCTCTCAGCCTCAGAGGAAAACAATGGCAACCCCCCTCTGAAGAAACCTGTCAAGAAAGCCCTATGATATGTTTGCCTTAGGGTCACTGTAAGTCAGAAATGACTTCTTACTGTTTTCTGTAAGAAAACACACAGAACAACAACAACAGCAACAAACACTGTAGGCATAATGCATTTGACACCATTTAAATGCTGGAATTCTGAGATTTGTAGTTTTACAAGGTCTTTAGTCTCCTCTTCCACAGAGTGCTGGTGCCTCACAAAACTACAAATCCCTGGATTAGAGGTGTCAAACTGTATTATTTCTACAGTATAGATGCATCCGTCTGCATATCTAAGGTGCTGAATCCTATATTCAAACTAGATTAAGTGCCTTGGACAACTCCTTTACAGCTCACACTACAATCCAGAGAGATTCACTGCCCCATCCTCAATACGGCAGCCACCAGCTGCCACTGACAGGAATTCTCAGAAAGGTGGTGGAACCCAGACCTTGTATATACCACTTGTAGGGTTTGAATAATTACTCACAACATAGGGATTTTCTTTTTCTTTTTTCTTTTTTTAAAAACTGATTCTGTCAAAGTTATATTTATAATGTCTCCAAAGTGAATCCTTTCATTTATTTTATTTTATTTTATTTTGTTTTATTTGTTTTTAAGGATTTCTTCAATGGATATGAAGCAGTATTTTTTAATCTCCTAGTGTTCAAATGAATATATCCCCCTCCCAAGTGTTCCCTCTCCCAACACTCTGTTTGTAAATTGAGATCTTTCTGAGCTTGTGGCCATGTGTTTTTCATGTGATATTTATCTAGCTGTTATAGTGACACTGCTGACATTTCTGAAACAAACTTACATCCCCATGCTACATTTCTGCAGTGCTGGATTCCTTATCTTGGAGGAGATTAGAATTGACTGATAATATCAATATTTGGCTAGAGCAGATCCTTCCCGCTAGTTTACTTGTTATGTATATAGTGTGCACCCTCAGATCTGTCTTTGCTCTTATCTCAAAGTATTGACTAACAGCCCAATATATAAGTCTACTGAGTAAAAATCCTAGAATTTAAGGAAATAGGTTGAAATCCTAAAAATCACAAATCTCTCTCTCTTTCTCTCTCTCTCCTTCCCTCTCAGATACTTTATTTCCCCCTTGTTAAATTAAGGCTTACATTCATGTCAGTGAAGGAAACAATTTGAGTTGTTCTATGCATCTGTTCACATAAAGCTTGTGAAATGTCATAGTAATTGTGGCTTACAGTACCAGCCAACACACTTAGCTTCACTGGTTGGCAACTTTTTGGTCATTTTTGTTTAATTAGGAGACTGGCTCAGTCTTATACTGATATGCCAGAAGGGCAAAACATCTACTTAATATTTAAATGACCTATTTAATGACCTATCCAAGGTCCTTCTCTTTTATGGCCAGGACTACCATTCTCATCTTCACCATCAGCCAGGATTTCAGAGGCTCACAGAAGTAATAGTTCATCAACATCTAAGGGTCACATATTCCCCAGTTCTAAACTATACTGATGTTTCTGGATTTCTCAGCAGCATTCAATACCATCAACCCTGAATGAATGCCTGGAGGAGGTAATGGGCTGGATGAGGAAAAATGAATTGATGCTGAATCCAGACAATGTAGAGGTGCTTATCCTTCTGGAACACTTGGGGAATTTGGGAATTGGTGATACTGGCTTCAGTGGTTTCAGTCCTACCTCTCAGGAAGGTCCCAGATGCTTGGGGATAGCTGCTCCTCAAAAAAGGAGCTGTTTTATGGCATACCACAAGATGCCATCCTATCCTCAATGCTATCCAACATCTACATGAAATTGCTGGAAGAGATCATCTGGAGGCATGGGATAGGATGCCAACAGTATACTGATGACACCCAAATATATTTCTCCATACCTTCAAATATTACCTCAGCTAGTGTGTCTCCTCTGAATGAATGCCTGGAGGAGGTAATGGGCTGGATGAGGAAAAATGAATTGATGCTGAATCCAGACAATGTACAGGTGCTTACTGTCAAGGGCCCTAGCTTATGTTTGGATGGGGTAACACTCCCCTTGAAAGACTGTGGACTAGGTAGGCAGCATTAGCCAGAAGACATTTTCTTCAGCCACCCCTAGACTGTGGAATGACCTGCTGGAAGAAATTTGACAGCTGAATACACTGTCCAAATTTAAAACAGCATTAAAGGCCAATCTCTTCAGGCAATTCTATTCAGATAAGTTTAAACCGTAATTTTAAATGATGAATTATAAATGTGGATTGTTTTAATAATAATAATAATAATAATAATAATAATAATAATAATAATTTTTATTTAATACCCCGCCCCTCTGAGCACAATCGGGGCGGCTTACATCATAAAATTCAACAATAATTAAGAACAATTACCTCCCCCTCCCCCCCTTAAAATGTAATTAAACTCAATACAATTTAAAAACAATGTAAGGAGATAAATTACTCCAATAAAACAACAATACATAAGACAAAGTGGCAGCGAGTGTCGCATGCAGACTCAATAAGAACCCAATTCCTGAAGAGGAGAGCATCTCGGGGGGAAGAGGACTCTGGAACCAAACTGATGAATTTAATCTGGGAAGGCCTGCCAGAAGAGATCCGTTTTGACAGCTTTCTTGAAGCTGTCAAGTGATGACAGTTGGCGGATCTCCTCCGGCAGGCCATTCCACAGTTTGGGGGCAACTACAGAAAATGCCCTCTGGGAGGTTGTCACCAGCCTCGTTCTTTGAGGCTGTAACAAATTCCTCCCAGAGGACCGGAGGGCGCGGGGAGGATTATACGGGAGAAGGCGGTCCTTCAGATAGCCTGGACCCAAGCCATTTTAATATGTATGTGTCTTGTTTTTTCTTTTAACTTGATGTCTGTTTTTAATTAATGTTGTATTTTTTAACTGAAATATATTTGTTGTTGTTCCCATCTCAATCCATGGGGAAAGGTGGGTAATATAATAATAAAATAATAAATAATGGCTCTATCTTCTTTACAAGCAACGCTAAATTTTCTTGTAACAAGGAAATCCCTCTTCTGTTATGTAGTAATGGGATATCACATCTTATGAATTTATTATAATTATATCCATGTATATACCATACTTTGCTTCTGATTTATCTAAAACTAGATAATGCCAGAACCCTTGGACTTTAAACTGATTTGGCCTTATTAAATTCAGTAGAGATAATTGGCTTAAAGCCATATTGTTTTAATTTCACTGGCTGGTGGACAGGTTTGCTGTTTTGTGAAATACTACTGGTCAGTGTAGTGGAAAAGAACTCTTTCAGGGATAAAGATATTTAAAAGACCACACTCATTTCTACTTGGCACAGAATCAAAGATTTTTAACATGTAATTTGTTCCTTTGAAAATCTTCTCCTAAAATTTGAAATGCCTCATTGTGTAGACCATAATTGATTCATCCTTTAAAGAGAAAATTCATATATGGTCCTGTTTACCTGAGCTGGAAGCTGTGCCACAAAATCATTGACAGAATTCTGTCATGGGAAAACCAAGGGGAAAAACACACACTCCCAAAAGATCAGTTTCCCTTAGATAGAAAGAGAAGATATATTAAAATATGGCAACTGGCCATTTTGGCACAGCTTTAAAAATATCTAGTAAAAGTACTTCCACTCTTAAGAGCAGCGTACATATATTATCTCTTTTTCTTTAATATGAAAGTCAGAAATGTACTCATACATTGTCTTGGGGTGAATTCTCAAGAAGATCTTTAAATATAGTAAGCAATTAAGAGCCTCACTGGAACAGTGTAAGGTGATATTGTGACAAACAGATTGAAAAATTCAGTTGTGACAAGTACTCAGGGAATTGCTGTTAAGGAATTGTGATGGAGTGGCCATTAGTAAGGAAGCCAGAAGCTGCAGAGGCAACTTAAATATTGATATGAACTTGTGTGAGTTACATATTAGTAGGAGAATGTAAATGCTAGTAACATTACCCAGTGAACAATAACAAAGAGATTCCTGGGGAAAACAACAGAAGAATATTTATGTACTTGAATGTATATCCTGACATTTCTTGAGATAACATGCAAGCAGCTTGTTCCTTCTCCATTATCTCATTCTTAATCTTCTTGTATGCAGCTATCCCTTTTATTGTTACCACAGCATGGAGATTCCCCCCTCTACAGTTCCCAGAATCTTAGGGCCTTTGGAGACTGCTAGAAATAGTGCACATTGAGTCCACTTTAACTGCCCTGGCTCAATGCTAGGGAATCATGGGAACTGTATTTTTTTCTGAGACATTGAGCCTTCTCTGTCAGAGAGCTCTGGTGCCACAATAAACTACAGTTCCCATGATTCCCTAGCACTAAGTCAGGGCAGTTAAAGTGGACTCAATTTGCATTATTTCTGGCAGTCTGCAAAGGCCCTTAATTTGGGGTTTCTGCGAAATATACTCAGTAGATGCTGGTGATTTCAGTATCAATGTGGCAATAAACTAACTCTGGGATTTAGTCTTAACTTCAAAGCTGCTGAACCAATTTGAGGGAGGGAGTAGGGTTCAGTACTCTAAATAGCTCCTTCACATGAAAACCCAGGGCACATTCACCACCTTACTGCCATGGAAGCCACACACACCACAGTTGTAATCCAGAAAAAGAGAATGTCAGAATGCTATATGACCTGATATCTTATGTAATGTTATGTATACCTAATTACATAGTAGAGCCGCTAAGAAACCCCTTTACTAAATTGAGAAGATGCGTAATGGCACACCAGCAAGAGTGCCTGATGTGCATTGGTGCCTGATGTGATACCCTCTACTGGGCATTGACATTACACAACAGTGCAGTTCCAATTCCCACATATGCAAATCCATTTACAAAGATGTAAATCCCCTATAGGATTCTGACCATCATTTTGAGCTCAGGATTAACACCATTCAGATTAAAACCTTGATTAAAACTGTACTCCTTATATGTAGTTTGCATCTTGTCCCATAGATAATATGGCTTGTGCATTTAGTAAAATCCAGGAAACAGTTAAAGAAAAGAGGCTTTTTTCTGAACATGGAAGTCTTGTTCAAAGGAGGAGGATAAAAAGGAATGCCAACTGGCACAAAGAAAATGCAAGCAGAAAATAAGGGAGACTTCAAAAAGGGATTTTGATGAGCATGTGGCAAATAATAATACCATTTAAAAAAAATCTTCAAATCCTCAGAAGTAGGAAACCAGGTAGGATAGTATTTGCATGGGATCAGTACTTTTTAACTTGGCCACAAATGCTTGCAAATTAATAATAATGTAATAATATAATTTATTTATATTTCCCGCCTCTCCCTACGGATCGAGGCAGGAGTCCAAAGATAAAATGTACAAAATGTACAGTAGTACAATCAATAAAAAAAGAAAAACATAACAATAAAACCACAACAGTAATAAAAACAACAACAACAACAACAACAATAATAATAATAATAATAATAATAATAAATTTTATTTATATACCGCCCTGTGGCAAGCCAATTAAAACAAAAAATTACAATACAGGTCTATGCCAAGAGTGATATAATCTTTTTCACCCAGGAGGTCCTTATAAGTTGGTCATGTCTAATCTTATGTTCAGTTAGGGAGGTCAGGTGGATAGGCCCACCGGAAGAGCTCCATCTTAAGTGCCTTCTTAAAGGCCTCTAGCGTGGAAATAAGACGAATCTCCTCCGGCAGGCCATTCCATAACTTGGGGGCCACAGCCGTGACTGATCTTTGGGAAGTAGATATTAGTTTAGTTTTACAGTAATTTAGTAAATTCTTCCCTGATGTTCTGAGGGTGCGGGACGGATTGTGTAGGGAGAGGCGTTCCTTCAAGTAACTTTGACCCAACCCATGTAGGGCTTTATAGGTGATGACCAACACTTTGTATTGTACCTGGAAACTAATCAGCAGCCAGTGAAGAGCTTTTAATACTGGTGTAATGTGGTCCGCTCTAGATGTTCCAGCGACCAGTTTGGCTGCCGCATTTTGGACCAGTTGAAGCTTCTGAACTTGGTACAAAGGTAGCCCCATGTAGAGCGCGTTACAGAAGTCCAAATGAGATATTACCAGGGCAAGTACTACTGCTTCAAGGTCCCTTCGGTCCAGGTAGGGGCACAGTTGACGAATCAGCACTCCTGGCCATCGCATCTACTTGAGATGACAACTCCAGGGATGAGTCCAGGAGTACTCCCAAACTGTGTACTTTGTCCTTTAGGGGAAGTGTGACCCCATCCAGGACTGGATGACAAAACTCCCTTCCTGGACCGGGGGTACCTATCGCAAGTACCTCTGTTTTCTCTGGATTCAGCTTGAGTTTGTTTTCCCTCATCCAGCCCATTACCGACTCAAGGCAGGCATCCAGAGGAGTGACGCCATCCTTAGTCACCGCAGCAGTCGGAGACATAGAGAAATAGAGTTGGGTGTCATCAGCATATTGATAACCCCGTGCCCCGTATCTCCGGATGATCTCTCCCAGTGGCTTCATGTAAATGTTAAACAGCATGGGGGACAGTATGGCGCCCTGCAGGATGCCAGATGTCAGCTCCCTTTCAGAGGAGCAACTGTCCCCCAGCCTCACCATCTGGGATCTGCCGAGAGGTAGGACATGAGCCACTGGAGTGCTGTGCCCCCAATACCTAACTCCCTCAGGCGTCCCAGAAGGATACCATGGTCTATGGTATCAAATGCTGCTGAGATGTCCAAGAGCACCAACAGGGTCACACTTCCCCTGTCGATACCCAGATGGAGGTCATCAACTAAGGCAGTCTCAACTCCGTATCCCGCCCTGAAGCCAGTTTGAAATGGGTCCAGATAAATTAGGGCTAAGCAGTTAGGTCACCAGGTGTGCTAAGTGGCATCAAATTATTTGTAGTAGCTAAAAAGAAATAGCAAAGATTATTTGATGGTCT
The DNA here is from genome assembly GCA_026167975.1 of Phrynosoma blainvillii. Lineage (NCBI taxonomy): Eukaryota > Metazoa > Chordata > Lepidosauria > Squamata > Phrynosomatidae > Phrynosoma > Phrynosoma blainvillii. Next base: position 134,245,268 of record JANUYF010000001.1, read on the forward strand.
CTCCAAACTGCAGGGTTGGAAACATGATAAACATGTTTTATTGTTTGTTGTTGTTGTTTGCCATCAAAGTGACTTCAACTTTTTGTGACCCTGTGAAAGGAAAACCTGCAAGATCAACTGTCATGCTCGGATCTTGCAAACTCAGGGCCACAGTTTTTATGATTCAATCTATCCACCTGTTTTATGTGATCTCCTTATAGTGCTTTTTACTTTATTTTTTCCCATTGAATCATGTCATCTCATTATATGTCTGAATCCTCAGTTTAGCCATTTTGGCTTCCAGGGAGAGTTAAGGATTGATTTGCTATAGGACACATTGGCCTTTTTGATAGACTATGGAGCTGTACAGATGGGCAAAAAGAGGTGTTTTCAGGCTTACTAGGAAAGCGCTCTAGGCGCTGCGTGCCGGAAAAATCAACTCCAAAAAGGAGCAGCTTTTTCCCACTTCTTCCGGAAAGATGTGCACCTTCATATGTGCGTATCATGGAATCATAGAATCATAGAGTTGGAGGAGACCACAAGGGCCATCCAGTTCAACCCCTGCCATACAGGAACTCAAAATCAAACCATCCCTGACAGATGGCTATCCAGCCTCTGTTTAAAGACCTCCAAAGAAGGAGACTCCATCACACTCCGAGGGAGTGTGTTCCACTGTTGAACAGCTCTCACTGTCAGGAAGTTCTTCCTAATGTTGAGGTGGAATCTCTTTTCCTGTAACTTGCAACCGTTGTTCCAGGTCCTATTCTCTGGAGCAGAAGAAAACAAGCTAGCTCCCTCCTCAATATGAAATCCCTTCAAATATTTAAAGAGGGCTATCATATCCCCTCTTAACCATCTCTTCTCCAGGCTAAACATACCCAGTTCCCTAAGTCGTTCCTCATAGGGCATGGTTTCCAGACCCTTCACCATTTTAGTCGCCCTCCTCTGGACATGCTCCAGTTTTTCAACATCCTTTTTAAATTGTGGTGCCCAGAACTGGATACAGTATTCCAGGTGCGGCCTGACCAATGCAGAATACAGTGGCACTATTACTTCCCTTGATCTAGATAATATACTTCTATTAATGCAGCCTAAAATTGCATTGGCCTTTTTAGCTCCCGCATCACACCGTTGACTCATGTTCAACTTGTGGTCTGCTAGGACCCCTAGATCCCTTTCACATGTAGTCTTGTTAAGCCAGGTGTCCACCATCTTATATCTATGCATTTCATTACATTTCTCTGTGTTGACATTCATTTTGTTAGCTTTGACTCAGCTTTCTAATCTATTAAGGTCATTTTGAATTTTCATCCTGTCCTCTGGGGTATTAGCTATTCCTCCTAATTTGGTATCATCTGCAAATTTGAGTAGCATGCCCCCTATTCTTTCATCCAAGTCATTGATAAAGATGTTGAATAGCACTGGGCCCAGGACAGAACCCTGTGACACCCCATTGATCATTTCTCTCCAGGATGAAGAGGAGCCATTGCTGAACACCCTTTGGGTTCGGTCAGTCAACCAGTTACTAATCCACCTAACAGTTGTATTGTCTAGCTCACATTTTACTATCTTGTTTGCAAGAATATCATGGGGGACCTTGTCAAAAGCCTTACTGAAATCAAGATAGGATATGTCTACTGCATTCCCTTCATCTAGCAAGCTGGTAATTTTATCAAAAAAAAAAAAAAAGAGAGAGAGAGAGAGAGAGATCGGATTACTCTGGCATGACTTGTTCTTGAGAAACCCATGTTGACTTTTAGTGATTATGGTATTCCCTTCTAAATATTCACAGACTCTCTGTTTGATGAACTGTTTTAGAATCTTTCCCAGTATTGATGTCAGACTAACTGGGCAATAGTTGTTGGAATCTTCGTTTCCCCCCTTTTTGAAAATGGGGACAATGTTTGCCCTCTTCCAGTCTGCTGGGACTTTTCCTGTTCTCCAGGAGTTCTCAAAGATCATTGCCAGCTGCATGCGTATGTATGCAGTGACACCGGTGCATCAGAAAAAGGGTGCCAGAGATTCAAAAAAGCCGTATAAATGCACTGCCACATGTGTGGCAGAAATTGAGTCGGCAATCCAGCCCTATGATGCAAGCTTTAATTTAAAGCACCCTATGCTTTCAGGTGTGGATGCACCACTGTGAGTGCACTTCAATATTAGAACCCTAACCCTAATTGTAACCCTATGCATGCACCCTAGCAACTGTTCTCTGTTATGACAATAAATGCATTCCATCACATGTACGCTTGCTGTCAGAATGCACAGTAGTTTGCATGAAAGAGGGCTTTATGACCTCTTCTGTGCAGGTGTGCAGGTTTGCATTAGACTTGCACACCACTTCCTGGCATGATGGGGGGGGGGGGGCTCCTGAAGTAACATTTGTCTCTGTGTCCTGTTGACAATGTCCCTTGCATGACCACCAGCTGCATGTATCCAGTCTGCCACACATACCTCCCTTGCATGTACCTCTCCCCTTCCCCCCAATCTGTGTGGGACATGTTTTGTGGAGGACAACAGAGTAGATGTCTTTTCGGTTGACAAACTCATTCCTCCGCCCCAAGGGTGGCACAATCAGAGAGTGGCACCTGTCTATTTCACCCACTACTTGGAGGAAGCCAAAGTCAGCGAATCCTTGCATGATCTGTAGGTGTATGACAGGTCCTGTACAGCTGCACAGGAATGCTGAACATCAGTCACCTATGTACAGACAAAATGACAGACTGTATGCCATCCTATGACATGTTCTGTGTAGGTGTGCAGGGATGCCGGATTTCAGTCACCTTTATACAGAGAGAGTGACAGACTGTATACGAGCCTATGATGTGTTTACACAGGTGCACAGGGATGTGTTCCTGCATATGTGCACATGCATCTGAAAGAACAAAAAACAAAACAAAAAATCAATGCAGGTGCTGCCAGCCCATGCAGTTGCTCTATCTCCCTTCATGGCGTCCTTGGGGCCAGCGGTGCAGTTGGTGGGGCTTCAACATGGCCTTGGAAAAGCTGCATTGACTGCCCCCCAGTGCAGTTGCTCTGTCCCTATTTAGGGCATCCTCGGGGCAGGCAGTGCAATTGCTGCAGATTAGGAAAAAGACAGCTTCATGTCACCTTTTCCTGTCCATCTGTACAGCCCCTTTAGAACTCTGCTTCAGCTCTCTTCAATTCAAATGAGTAAGTATAAAGTGATCCACAGGGAGTGAAGACCCTTAACCTGACATACATACTTAGGGGAATCTAAGATGATCTAAGAAGCAAAGTGATTTGGAGGTGGAAGTGTCCGGGATGCCCTGGGATGGTGTCCGTGACGCCCTGGGATGGTGCGCCGCGGGACCACGGCAGCCGCACCGCGGCGCACCGGCGGCGTCCCTGAAAGGAGCACTAAATTGGCACTCCTTTCAGAAGCCAGGGAAAGTGCGCCCTAAACGCGTTGGGCGCACTTTCCCTGGCTTTTCCACCGCAGCGTGTGAGGACGCTGCGGCGGGAGGTTGCCCCCGGACCGCCGGCCATGCGGAGGGCCGGCAGCTCCGAGGGCAACCTCAGAAGGAGGAAGGGGCACCACTCGTGTGGCTGCCCCTCCTCTTCCTTGCCTAGGAGACGACTTTATTAGTCGTCTGCCGAGGCCCTAGCTCAATTAAAATGCTGACCCACATTCCAATTCAAATGCCACAAGAAGGGTGAATTTCATATTGGAGGGGATTATTGCGGGGGGGGGAGTTGAAAATAAACTTGCCAATACCTTTCTACAAATCTCAAACACAGCCACATACTTGTGGCACCTCAGATATTGCAGCTGTGTAAAACCTGAAGAAAAGATTCACCAAAATGAGCAAGGGGCTGAAGCAGATCCTCAATGAGGAAAGATTACCTCTTAGCAAAGTCCAGTCCCAGCTGGGCAGCTGTTTCAGTTTTTTGCCCCTAAATGTACTGAGAGAGTTCTGGCATTTTAAAGACTGATAGATTTATGGTGACATGAGTTTTTATCTACCACTTCATTTGATTCTAGTTGCCTCTGTGTGCATGAGTTATATTCTTATGAGAAGATGTAAAATGTTTTTCTTATGCCTATAAACTGTAATGTGTGAAATGACCTTTAGCTCCTTTTTAAATAGTCTTGCTCTTTGTTTTCAAGAACACTCAGCTTTACCATGTTAACACCATCTTGGTTTCCAGTTTGGAACATGAATTGGTTGAATACCAACTCCATTGTTCATCTACTGATTTAGGATAGTGAAGATTTGCAAGGATGAAGCCAGAAAGTTTGTTCTCACAGGGATCTCATCAATTTGCTGCCATGGGAAGTAAAAGATTGTCATAAATATAATGGTTTTAGTTCAACTAAGGGCCTATGCAGACTGCCAGAAATAGTGCACATTAAATTGAGGCACTGCCCTGGCTCAGTGCTAGGGAGTCATGGGAATTGTATTTTTTTCTGGGACATTGAGCCTTCTCTGTCAGAGAGCTCTGGTGCCACAATAAATTACAGTTCCCATGATTCCCTAGCACTGAGCCAGGGCAGTGCCTCAATTTAATGTGCACTATTTCTGGCAGTCTGCAAAGGCCCTAAGTTAATAGTGCTGAAATCCCAATGAAATCACCAAGAGACATTAGCAGCTATTAACTTTTTCTTGACCAATTTCAGTAGATTTCAACATAACTAACTTTAGTTTGATTGTGGCTATTGGATACAATCTGGAAAATGTGAATTTCATTTTGTAACCTTGCAGCTACTTTTTCTCATCTGTTGGGAGTGTCTTAAGATGTGTACCTAAATTCTGATACAGCACATTCTAGGACTGAAAGTGAATCTTCTCTCTCTCTCTCTTTTGTAAATAATTGTTTTCTCTAATTATCATGGTCTGGATTCTCCATTCTCTGTTTGTACCATAAGCTTGAATTACTGCCATTTTCTGTATCACATCCAAACTGCTAAAGCGAAAGAAGTATTAGACTTTGTGTTGAAACATTTGAAAATGTTGCTACATGAGTTCCTTTTATCCTATTTACAACCAGAAAGTCTATGGATTCATTCCATTGCATTTTGCTGGGCATCAGATCATGTGGGGAGAGTTAATCATGTGTACACAGTTGGGTGAGTGGGATGCAATGGCTTAGTGGTTAAAATGCTAATTCTGATGATCAGAAGATCAGAAGGTTGGCAGTTTGAGGTCCGAGTGCTGCATGATGGGGTAAGCTCTGGTCACAAGTCCCAGCTTCTGCCAACCTAGCAATCTGAAAGCATGCAAATGCAAGTATATAAATAGGTACCACTTTGGTGGGAAGGTAATAGCATTTGGTGCAGTTATGCTGGCTACATGATCACTGGAGTAGTCCTCAGACAATGCTGGCTCTTTGGCTTAGTAACAGAGATGAGCACCACCCCTACAGTCAGTTATGACTAGACATTCATGTGAAGGGACTATATTTACCTTTACCTTTTACACAGTTGGGTGAACATAAGTTCTCTAAAGAATATCAGATCAATTATTAGAGTTTGGTTTAGCTAATATAAAAAGAAAAATGGGAAAGGAGGAGGAGTCTAGCAGTGCTATTAACACTAACTGATCTGTTTTAGTATGAGCTTTGAGAGATATCAATCTACTTCTTTGGAGACTCTGGACATTACTATACATGGCTTTTAAACCACAATTTCACTGGGAAGAAAGCAACTTTGGTGATACTCATCACACAACACTTCCTCTGACCCATAGGGGCACCATCACTGAACTGTCCCTTTTCATTCTTGGGGGAAGTCCATGAATGACCTCACGATTATGCAAGTCTCCAGGTGCAAAATGTCACTCCTGGGAAAGATGTGCAACTGCCAGTCACACGGTGTCAGTGTCCCCTCCCATGTCCCCCTCCCTCTTGCTATTCCAAAGAGTCCTAAATGGATATAGGAAAGCTTACTGATTCCCTCATGGATCAGAGCAAAAGTCCCAGTTGGAAGAGCTTCAGAATTGTTTCCTGGAACAGATGGGAAGTCTATGTATGCCTTCCAGTGTGAGAAAACCGGATGACCAAATGAATGCAAAGAAGGCACACATCTTCCAAAATTGCCCTTACTAGATGTTTATTTAAAATCTTTTACCTTTGTAATTAACTGAACTATCATACTTTGATAGAGAAATAAATTAGGTGGTTTGAATGTTGTGTTTTGAATACTGTAATTCCCAGCCCTGAAGAACAAACAAAAAACAAGCAGTGATGAAAAATCTAAGAGAACTGTCATTTGGATAAGGAACCAGCTACAAAATAAGTCTCTTAAATGTTTAGCATTGTGGCAGCTGGAAAGTATATGAAACCAGAGAGGCTTAGAGCATCTCTGCAAAACCCCATATTAAACTTGAGAACTGAAAAACAGTAGAGGCATAAGAAGAGTAATCCTGAATTGGACTAAAGGCCTATTTAGTCTAGCATTAAAGTTTCCTCAGTGGTCAACAAGATGGCATGGGAAGCCTATAAGAAAAAAACATATTAACTCCGGTATCAGTGATGTTCTTCTCCTTATGCTCTGTGGCAACTGGCATTCAGAGACATATTACCCCTGATTCTGGAGTTAATATGTAACCATCATGAGTAGAAGCCATTGATAGACTTCCATGAATTTGTGCCATTGTAAAGCCATTCAAGTAGCAGTCATTGCTACATCTTTTGGAAATGAATTCCACAGTTTTACACTGGAATGTGTGAGAAAGTACTTAAACAAACAAACAAATTTAAGTCCTGCTGTTGGAGGGACATTGTTAAGCAGCCCATATTTAAGAGGACACATATTTTCTTAAATATAAAGTTGTAAGGATGGAATTGGATAACTTGCTTCCATATGAACATACTTAAGCATGTCAGAAGGGAGGGAGTCTGCTGAAATTTGGGATTCCAGGGGTTGTTTTTAAATTTATTCCTTTCTTTCTTTGCGGTCTCAGTCTTGAGTAATACTAGGTACTTTAGATGGCTAAGAAAAAAATCAGTAAATCTGTCAGCATGATTCTTGCAAACTTTCTATGACAATTTTGCTAAATTGCTGGTTTAATGGTTTGGCAGTGGTCATGTTATAAATCTATGTTTGAGATTGATACAAAAGTCAACAGATGACTGGACAGAGCAAAGAACTCTGTAAGTTGTGTTTCAGCTTCAGCTGATGCATCTGACCTCTGTATAGAAAGAACATTCTGAGTCTGATGGTGTCATTGTAAATTTGCAAAAGTAAATTCTTTCTCCAGCTAATTTGAATATGACTTAATGAACTTCTAGATGTTGTTGTGCTTGGCAAACATTTGGCTGCAAGAGGGAAGGTCTTGAGGGAGTGTTCCTAATCAAGGGTGTAGCTTAAAAGAAACAATAATCTTTGACAATAAGCAGCATTATCAACTCTTGAAAAAAATGATTGCATATAGGTGATCAAATTGCTTTAGCTCTTGGGAGACCATCCTTAAGGCTCTAAAGCTGCAGCATCCATTGCCAGCCAAGAAATCTGTCTAATTATGTAAGTGTTTTAACTTTGGGTGTGGCCTCCTTTATATCTTGAATCTTATACTCTTATCATGAATTGTTACTTTATATTAATATTCTAATAAACTGTATAAATGTAACATGAACAATTAGTGCTCTTAGATCTATGGTTGGCAGCTCAGGACACTTTCTCCTGATCAATTAATACTGGTCACTTGATTATAATCCAACATGGCCTTTCACCTATCACCTAGTAATGAAGATGAACCCCAAATTCTAAAAAGTGAGGTGGAAACTGCAATAAGAGAAATAGCAAAAAACAAATCATCAGGAATAGATGATATTCCAACTGAACTGCTGCAATCCACATTGATATAGTCAACTCTAGTGCTAACCAACATATGTCAACAGACATGGAAAACAAAATGATGGCCAACAGATTGGAAGCGATCAATATATATTCCCATCCAAAAAAAGGGAGACAAGATTTCAGCAACTATAGGACCATAGCACTAATCTCCCATGCAAGCAAAATCATGCTCAAAATTCTGCAACATAGACTCCAACCATACATGGAAAGAGAGATCCCAGAGGTCCAAGCGGGGTTCAGGAAAGGAAGAGGCACTAGGGATCACATTGCAAACATACGATGGCTAATGGAGCACACCAGGGAATTCCAAAAGAAAATCAGCATGTGCTTTATAGACTATAGCAATGCCTTTGACTGCATAGACATGAAAGGCTATGGAACACCCTTAAAGAGATGAGAGTGCCAATACATCTGATAGTCCTGATGAGGAATCTGTACTCAGAACAAAAGGCTACTGTCAGAACAGAGCATAGACAAACAGAATGGTTCCCAATTGGCAAAGGGGTCAGACAAGGCTGCATCCTTTCATCCTATCTGTTCAACTTGTATGCAGAACATATTATAAGAAAAATAGGATTGGACACAGAAGAAGGAGGAGTGAAAATAGGAGGAAGGAATATCAACAATCTAAGATATGCAAAAGACACCATAATACTAGCAGTAAACCTCACAGACCTGGAACACCTACTAAGGAAGATCAAAGAAGAAAGTGCAAAGTCAGGCTTAATGCTGAACATAAAGAAAACAAAAATAATGACCACCGAAGACCTTCACAAGTTCAACCTAGACAGTGAATAAATAGAAATAGTAAAAGAATTCCCATACCTAGGATCAATCATTGATAGAATTAGGGACTGCAGTCAGGAAATCAGAAGACGGTTAAGAATGGGGAGGGTACTTAAGTACTACTTAAGGAAGTTATGAGTGGCCAGATCCAATAAAATAAATATGATTAATAGATAGAACACATCTGAAATGCATTAATAAAATGCAAACAAGATGACTCAACCCATCAAACACAACTTAGCAGCCAAAGCTCTCTCTGAATAACAAGATCTTGGGGTACTGGCAGCAGGACAACTGGGAGAGGACCAGCCTAGCTGCTTTTAGGAGGGAGATCCAGAGCATGGGAATAGTCACTGAAAAAGGCCTTTGTCACATCCCCACCATATGCCTATAAATGTGACAGCCATGGGACTATAAGGCAGGACTCCCCTGAAGATCATAAAAGCCAGCCAGCCTCATAAGGGAGGATATAGCCTTTCAAACACCTTCTGGTCTACAGATCTGGGAAGAAAAACCAAGACAAGGAAATTACAGTTCCTGCATGAATCTGTAAATGTAGGTAAAATTGAGAAAGGCAGAAAACTATGTTCTGCTAAAGGGCTGATGCTTTGTTTTTAATTATTGGTGACTGTAAACAATAGTTTATGAAAGCATTTTCAGCAATGGCTAAAAAAGATTTTGTTCATTCCCCAATTATCTGTACAGACCATGAAAGACTGAATCTAGAAGCAGAAGAATATGAGGCTGAGCTTGGAGAAAAATTACAAACAGCATGATCTGATGCACTAGGGCTGTATCTGCATGGGCCAAATAACACATCCACCCCACCCTCTCAATGACTAGTCCAGATGATGTAAAGCCCAATCTTTGATTCTGGTGTTCACATGTACTTTCTCCTATGTCACCTGCTGCCACCACTGCTGGCATGAGTTGCTCCCCTTGAGGTCAGAATAAGGTGTCAAGATATGTGATCAATGCTGGGCACTTTGCTTTCTACTGCAGAGGGAGCTACTGATGCATGTGAACAGCTGCCCACCATTGCTTTGGAGTGCCTAGAGAATGGGGGAACTTTGGGGCAGCTTTGAAGCCAGAATACTCTGGGCTGTTCCTGGAGACACAGCCTAAGAGAACTATGACCAAAGGACCATGACCTTCTGCCACTGAAAACTTCCTCTACAGTTAACAAGTAATAAATGGACAAGGAAGCTGCTCACTCTTCAGCACTTCTGCCTGTAATTTTTCTGCAGTTCCACCAGGACTGAACCTTCATAGTACATCATGTCCACTTGTTGTCATCCCTTTCTGGGAAATATTGATCAGGAATAATCGAGCCAAACTGAGATGGATTTCAGAATGCACAAGGATGTGCCCATTTCTGTTCTTATTAGACAGGATTGATGCAGGCTTTCAACAGTGACTTCATGACACCGTAATCCTAAACGCATTTGGCCTTGATCTAGCAAAGTAGATAAATGTTCATCCTTCTCCCTCCTTCCTTCCTTTTAAAATTACTTTTAGATTATTTGCATTAGCTCAATGCTAGTTTGAATCTCTTGTACCATTTTCTATCCTTAAAAAAAGTCTATGAGGTAGGTCAGGCTGAGAGGATTATCTTCTCCAAGTTCATCCAGTGAATTTCATTGCACAGCAGGGACCTTAATGTGAACTCCAAGTCTCTATCCAAAATTTTATCCACTATGGGGCTCTACAGATGGCCCGTAAAGGGCGGCTCTGTGCCATCCCTGGGAGTGCTGGATCAGGGCCGTGGCAACTGCACACCGTGGCTCCAATCTAGCACTTTGCCACTCCAAAAAGAGCTGCCAAATGCCACTCCTTTTTGGAGCAGCAAAAAGCTGCCTTTGCTGCCACAGCAGTGGCTTTTCTGCACTCCTTTGGTGCAGCATGACTATACGTTGCACCAAGGGAGCGCCCTGATGTTGCCTGCCATGTGGTGGGGTGCTTGGCATGACAGTGGCATTGGGGTGGAGTTGGGGTGGTCAGCATGCAGCCCTTTTGGCTGGTCTGTACAGAGCGTCTGTCTCTCCACTAATGTAGATGCGAAGTGACACCCCTGCATTCATCTAATGTCACTGAAACTGAGGTATTTGATCTAGGCGGGGGTTCTCACTAACTGCACTTAATGAAACATGACAAAATCTGAATCACAGTCACCCATTCCCATTGGCCTCTAGTGATTATATTGCCAAGAAACTATTGAATGACTTTGGAAATGCTCTGAAATCAATTGGAGTTGCCCAAAGTAATTACGGTATTTCAGTCCAGCAAACAGAATGCATCTGAGTACTGGGGTTTTCCTGTTGCAAACTATGGAACTGGCTTTTTAAAATCTTCAGTAGATAATAATGAAAATTCTGGGGTATGAATAATGTGTTTAGGATTGTGGGCTAACAATATTTGCATGAGATTCCAATCCAGATGCCATTTGGCATTAAACCAATTAAGTCTAGCTGAAGCCAATAATGCTAATGGCCTGATCCTCAATGCAGTGTGTGAAAATATGATTGATTTTAACCTCTAGGTACAGGTAATGCATTGCAAATCAGGGTGCCAATTGGTTTAAATCCAAGTACTTCCATTTTTAAGTGGCTCCTGGAGCAGAGAATTAAGTAAACACACATACTCTGGATCACAACTGTATTTTGCCCAATGGGAGGCTCATTGTAGCTAAAAGCATAAATATACTTATATTGCTGGAAGTTTGCTCTAGATTCTATCACACTGTTTTGCACATATGGGGACACAGGAAACTGGCTTATGTCAAGTTGGACTATAGGTATACCTAGCTTAGCTATATCGACATAGGACGTTATCACACATGGGCCACAAAGCGATAATAAAGTGGAAATGAGAAATCCCGAAAATAAACCTTGATTCCGCAAATGGCTTTCACACGTAGTTACCTTAATTGCGAAATTACAGTAAGTGCATTTAACGTTCACACACAAGTGAGAAAAGCCCGTAAATGTACTAGAAATGATCTTCTAGCACATGCGCAGATATAGCTATGCTCGCTGCGGCTGGCGGATGTTGTTTTCGTCACTTCCTTTTCCCCATTTCGTCATTGCTTTGGCCGTGTGTTTTTGCCTTTAACGTGATTTCTCTCTTGCAGCACCCATCCCTAATTGTGTTCCTTCACAAACCCCACATCAACCACGGCCCGATATCTCTAGTAAATGACAGATATATTTAGAAAGACAAAGCAGAGAGGCTCATGCCTGGCCAGCAGTTTTGTCGCCCAAACAAAATCGGAAGTAAACGTAATAAGGAGACGATGCCTTGATGACCCATGGCAAACCCCGTGGAACCATGGGAAAATGCGGGGAAATGCTTCCAAATGCGCATTTGCTTTTCACATTACGGTAAATGCAAAATTACTGTAATTTCGCAAATGCATTTCCTCAAAACAACCGAATTTCAAAAGATCTCGGATAACACCAGTTTCTGTCCACTTTCTGTCCAGTTTCTGTGCAATGTCGTGTGAAAACGTGAGGCACAAATCCAGTTTTTGTTTGGGATTTGTGTGGATTAACCAGCAGATTTGCCCCGTGTGATAACGTCCATAGATCAACAAATGCTTTCCAGAGTTAAAGAGAAGCTCTTTCCTAATCCTTCTTAGAAGTGGAAGGTGTAACTGTGGAGCTTTCTGAATGTAAAACTGTATTGTATTGCAATTCATTACATTTATTTATTTACCTGTCCTACAAAACTTGGACTCAAGGCAGCTAACAAAATAAGTAAAGTATACATAGATAGAATTATACAAAAACTATTTTTAAAAATGCAGTTAAATTATCTATATTTTTAAATATAAAAACATTTAAAACAGAACCATTAAAAAGCAAATGATAAAAATAACACAGTACACTAATAAAGGCTGTCCCTGTAAAATAATCAATTCTCCCAAACCTGTTGGAATGTAACAATCTTTACCTCTTAATAGAAGGATAATAAGACGGAAGCCTAGGAAAGGAATTCCAGAGCCTAGGGGTAGCCACTGAATCGACTTTCTTGCAGTCTCACCGAACATGCCTCATAAAGGAGACAGATCTCAGAGCTCCAATACATGGAAAGACAGACTGGTATTCTCTAATAAACTACTTTCTTTTAAGAATATCTAACTACTTTGTTCAGTATACTCAACCTCACCTACCTTGGGTCAGGTCCCCCAAACCCAATGGAAATGTCATTCCCTCTTGCTCCTATTGATGGCAAAATAGATCTTTCTCAGCATGCAGCTGATACCCAGTAACATAAGTTTGGGGAGAGTTACAATTGTGGCAATACTGTAACAATCATGGCTAAGTAGCTATCATGAATATGTAACTGTTTAGTAATCCATAATTGTTTCATATTTGTGATTGGCCTTTGCAGACTGCTAGAAATAGTGCAAATTGAGTCCACCTTAACTGCCCTGGCTCAGTGCTAGGGAATCATGGGAACTGATTTTTTTTCTGAGACATTGAGCCTTCTCTGTCAGAGAGCTCTGGTGCCACAATAAACTGCAGTTCCCATGATTCTCTAGCACTCAGGGCAGTTAAAGTGGACTCAATTTGCACTATTTCTGGCAATCTGCAAAGGCCAGTAGTCACAATTTTGGCACTATTGCCATAATTCTCTCATGGGTATGACCTCATGGGGAGGAGATGGTCTGTTCTTCAGGTGATTGAAGCATGGGTGAATGACAATAGTGTAGTGGCTGATAGAGAATACTGACCGTGCATATCTTGTACTCTACAATGAAGTTGTAGATTTCCCCCCAGGAATCCTGATGCAGCAGAAAATTTAAGAAGAATATAATTGTACCATGCATATTGCTCAAAAAGGAGTGGGTAGTAGTGTAATTGATAATATGCATGCCAAGAAACTCTCTGTGGAATATTTGAGCTTAGCTGGATTTTCCACTAATGAGAAAGATTAAACAAGTAGGCATTAAATAAACTTTAAAGGACCAAAGCTCATGAAAACACTCCGTAGCCACATCACCAAATATTTAAAAAAAAATGCTGGCACTTGCTTTGATCCATGCCAGCACACCAATGCTAATCAGAACAGGTCTTTTGTAAAACCAATTGGAAGAAAATCAACTCTTTTGAGATGTAGTGCTGGAGGAAAATGCTGAGGATACTCTGGATAGCCAAAAGTCAAACAAATGGGCCCTAGAAAAGATAGGGTTGCCATAATTCTCTTCCACAAAATTGGGACCAAACACAAGCAAACATGTAGGACCAAATGTAGGACTAAATATAGGATGAAATGTAGGACATTCAAGAAAAATGGAGGAGATGACCAACTAAAAGCATGGGAAAGGCAGCAGAGCCTTCAACAACCCACCCACTCCCGGCACCCCAGTGAGTCCACCAGGCCCCTGGGCGGCCCCATCTAGGCCTACATACCTCCCTGCCCACCTACACTGGCAAAAGTGTGGGGAAGGAGGCAGGCAGTGGCAGCAGTGGCCTTCCACAATCCCTCCAGCCCCCAAGATCACCAGGCCATTCCCAGGCCGCAGCTAGGCTTACCTGCCTGCCTGGCTACCTGCCTGCATTGGCAAAAGTACAGGGAAGGAGGTGGAAGTGGCCTTCCATGACACCCCTGGCTCCCAAGACCATCAGGCCACTCCCAGGCCCCAGCCAGGCCTACCTGCTTGCCTGCCCACCTACCCGCCTGCACCAGCAAAAGTGCAGGGAAGGAGGCGGATGGAAACATTGGCCTTCCATGATCCCTTCAGCCCCCAAGAATACCAGGCCACCCCCAGGTGCCCCAGCAAAGCCTGCTTGCCTGCCCACCCACCCACACTGGCAAAAGCATGGGGAAGGAGGTGGGCAGCAGCAGCAGTCTCCCACCACCACCCCTGGCACTTCAGTGAGTCCACCAGGCCACCCCCGCTCCCCAGCACCCCCCTTCCTGCTCCCTCCAGGGATCTTACTGGAGGCTCACTCACATCCTATGGCCAGGATGATGGTTGCTGGGGAAGGTGCAGAGGGAGGAGGCGTTGCCCTCGCTGTAGCTCTATTGTCACCTCAGGAGCCGCAGCAACAGAGGGAGATGGGAGGGTAAGCCTGCCATGCACATGCCCATGAAGCACCAGAGGCAGCCAGCCTCCATCCCTGCTTCCCTGGCAGCGCCCTCCACCAACTGTGGGCCCAGCTAGGCCTCTAGGCCTCCCCTCAGCCTTGCTTCATCAGGTGGGCCACTGCTGAGGAGAACCTGGCCCAGCCCTTCCTTCTCCCCTTCTTCCTCTATTAGGCTGTGCTGCCTGCTGCCTGAGGAGGAGAAGTGACTCACATCATGTGAGGAGGGAAGGAGGCGGAGCTGAGGGTGTGCTCAGCCAACTATTCATGCCTTGTTCTGGGCACATTTTGTCAATCTCCTGTCTGACTGGAGATTGATAAAATGTCAAAATGTCAAAATGTGGCCTAGAACAAGGCACAAATCTGGGATTGGAGAGTCTAAAATGCCCAGTAGGGATGGGACATTTTTTTAGACCCTCCAATCCAGGATTGTCCCAGCAAAACTTGGGAAATGGCAACCCTAAGAACAATTCAAGACTGAACTCTCTCTGGAAGCCAAGATTATCAAACTGAGGCTGTTGCACTTTATGAGGAAAAATGAATCATTGGAAAGAAAGATGGAAGGCAGTAGGAGGAGAGGAAGATCACATGACAGATGGTTAGACTCGATCAGAGAGCACATGGGCCTGGGACCACAGGACCTGAGTAAAGAGGCTGAGGATAGGTGGTCTCATCTACAGGGTACCCATGAGTCGAAGTTGACTCAGGAGCAGTTAACCACAAAAACAAAATATAAGCTTTTAGATGTTAATTGCCCATTCAGGATGAAGCCATCCTTAAAATACTTTACATAATACTTTACATAAAAACAGGGATAGCTCACAAAAAAGCCTTCTTGCTGAGAAAATTTATTTTTCATCTTTAGCTTCTGTAAGAATTGCATGTTTTCCCCCAGTGTGCACAGGAAAGTCTGAGTGCCATGGCAGATAATGCCTTTGTCTTTACTAATAAAAAAGTTTCATCAATTTTACTGTGTTAGTCCTGGCTCTACTATACTACTACAGAGTCTTCCCACAACAAAAATTGGACCATCCTCCTTCTTCTGCCTTTGCTCTCTTTCTCTCTTGTGCTCTCTGTTTTCACTTATTAAAAGTAGAAAAAGTTCCCTAGAGTGTGGCACTACAGGGAAACAATGTGGAAAGAGGGTGGAAAACAAACATCTTAGGAGAAGATGTGCTCGGACTTTCAAATGCATACTTTGTCAAACACCCAAAGAATTTTAATTTAGTAGGCCTCTCAAGGATGCCATTTGCAGTCGTTCATTCTGAACAGGTTAGGTAAAATACACACCATGCCTGTCACCTAACATTATTTTGAAATGCAAATGTTCATTGTTTAGTTTGCTTTTTTGATCAGGAAGTTTCAGTTCCAACAACCCCAACTAACCTATGGTTTTGTTTGCTCTAGATTCACTCTGCCCTGCTGCTAAAGAATAGCTACCACCCATTCAATTGCCTCCCCCATCCCACTTTGCTTTGCTTTCTCACTATGCCACCTTCCCCTCAAATACTGCTTTCTTTTTGCTTATCCATATCTGTTGCTAGTAAGAAAACAATAAATAGGAGAGCTGTAGTTTTCTTTTGCAGAACCCAACAGTATTTTTTAAAATTGTAATTTCATTTTCTTTCATATTTTGAGCCTTATTTTATTCACCATAGTTAACATTTCTTAGCTTTGTGCTTCATAAGCTTCTCTAGATGAAATGAACACTATATATGTTTGTTCTCATGGTGGAGAAAAATTAAGTGAAAGAAAAGAAGTAAGACAAACAAACTGAAAAATACAAAAGATTGTACTCTACATGCATATACTGAAACATAGTAAATTTGCAATTATACTACATGATACCACATCATGATATATAATTAGCACTCGGTTGAAAGAAGGTGGAGAAAATGCTGAAATTTGGCATTTGAGAAAATATTGTATTGAAAGGGAATGAAAATATTAACGTATCAAGTAGCAATTAGCTTTATTTGCCTTTGGTGAAGGTATAATGTAATAACTTCATCTAGTTCATAGCACCACTCTCAATCACACATGTGATTGTTCTTGCTGCTGCTGTTGCTGCTGCTGTTAATTGCCTTCAAGACAACTTTGATTTATGGTGACCCTATGAATAAGAGACCTCCAAGAGTCCCAGTCATCAAGAGTCCTCCTCAAGACTTGCAAACTTATGGCTGTTGGTTTATTGAGTCAATCTACATGTAATGTTGTCTTCCTCTTTTCCTACTGCCTCCAGTTTTACTGAACTTTATTGCTTTTCTAATGAAGATGTTTGTCTCATGATATACCCAAAGTATGAGAGCTTCAGTTTGGTCATTTCGGTTTCTACTGACAAAGCAGGTTTGATTTGCTCTTGGGTATATTCATCTGTTTTTTTAGCAGTCTGTGGTATCTGCAGAACTCTTCTCCAGCACCACTCATTTCAAACCAGATAATTCTTTTCCTTCATTGTGTAGCTTTCACAACTATACAGAAAAATCAGAAATATTAAGCCATGGAGAATTCTGACTTTAGTGTTATCTTGTGTATTTGCACTTGATGAACATATCTAGTTTTTCCATTGCTGTCCTAGTCGCCTTCTGATATCTTGTCTACAGTTTCCATTCCAATTAAGAATTGATCCAAAATATAGAAAATCTTTATATCAATGTCTTCATTATTCACATTATGGTTATGTAAATAATCTATGGTCATTATTTAATAATTCACTCTAATGCAGCTTTTGTGCTTTCTTTCTTGACTTTCATCAACAATAGTTCCACATCTGTGCTATTTTCTACCATTAATATTGTGTAATTTGCATACTTTAAATTGTTAGTGTTCTTTCCTCCAGTTTTCACATTTTCTCTGACTCTATTCTCACTCTAATCTTGGGCATTACTTTGCTTACATCAAAGATTAATGCACTGATCAGATGGTTACTACAATCCCCAGTGTCCCATTTCATGGGGACTGGAAGAGGATTTCCAACCTGTGGGGCATTGTTTTGTTTCCTATATTTGTTAGAAGATTTGTGTTAGAATTTGGATGGATTCTCTCTGAAAACAATTCTATTAGTATGCCACCTGTTCCTTATAATGTATTTCTCCCTAGTGATTTGAGAGCAATTTCCACTTGCTTTTCTTAAACAGTGAGTTTGTCATCAAAAGATTCTTACTGGAAGGAATCCATTATCCCTTCATCTCTTTTATATAGTTCTTCAGTATCCTTCTATTGTCTCTTTATTTTGTCTTGATCATATAGTGTGTTTTCCTTTCCATCATATGATATCTCCATTCTTGATTTAAATTTCCCTTTGATCTCTTGATTTATGTGGGAAATATCTCTTGTTCTGCCTTTATTTTCTTGTCTTCTATTTATTTGCATTTATTATTACAATAGTTCTTTTTGTTCCCATACACAAGTGACTGAACAGTTCAGAGTTCTGACCCTATTTCAGTCACTTTCACATCTCTGTAAAATAACTCAGGTAGTATTGGCCCACTTACAGTTGATTCTGTTTGTTATCAGACATATGAGTTCTTTTAATCAAAACCACAAAGTTCACTAAATTTAGCCTGCTGCTGGATAGTGGTTAACAGTGACAAATGTACATTTAGAATTAATAGTACCTCTTTGTCTATGCTCAACCCAGGGATTTGTTTTCTGTTAAGAAATGGAGGTCACAGTCCTTCCACACACATATGTGCATGTATGCCTAGTTTCATCCCAGGTTTTCTTTATTCAGCAGCTTGGTTCAGGGTGAACAAAGAGTTGTTTTTGTTTTTGTTACTGATAAGAATTAGGGACCAGGACCACATGCTGGTCTATTATAACACTGAGAGATCTACCAGTAGGTCTTGATATCATTTCTGCTGCAACTGATGTAAATAAATCTGATTGGCTATTTATGGTAGTCATGAAACCATTCCCTATATGATTCCTAATGACTAGGAGTGTTGGTGTTGTGTGCCTTCAAGTCATTTTGGACTTATGGTGACTGTAAATCAAACCTATCATAAGGCTTTCTGGGACTGAGAATGTGTGGCTTGTCCAAGACCATCCAGTGGCTTTCCATGGCCAAGCAGGGAATCAAACAGTGGTCTCAGGAGTCATAGTCCAATGCTCAAATCACTACACAATGATGGCTCTCTAGAAATGTACCTATTGAGATGGAAAAGTTTCAATAATCAATATATTTTAACTGTCTATGTTAGAAATGTAGTAGAAATGTAGAAAATAGATCCCAAGTGGCCACATGGAGAGGATTCTGGGAATTGAGGCCTCTGAATAGGAATGAAATGCTGGAAAGTTTTAACACCAGAAATGCTTAGAGACAGATTGACCTTTTGAAGGACTGCTATATTAAGACGCCAGAGTGTTATATAGCAGCCATAATAAATCACTGATAGGAGACACAGAAACTCTGTGCAAAGGGGCCCATGGTACCATGTTCTGAGATAAGGGGCATTGGAATGTGGCCAGATGTGCTTTAAGTAGATTATAATGTATTCTGAAATCTTTACTCTTATTGCTTGAGATTCTATATATTTAAGGTTTGAAATATCCAATGAAGTGTAAGAATTGGATTTTTTTGTTTGGAGGTGTATAAATGTAGCCATTTTTCTTCTGTTCAGGGCCCAAAACTATGGAATGCTAATTTTGAGACTGTCGACATAATAAACCTGTGTTTGCAAATTGACTTGGGTCCCCTCTCTTGCTTTTGCTCTGCCAGTAACTGGAGCTGCTGCTGTGATAGCTCACAGATTGGTTATTTCCATTACATTTTATGGTGCCATGACTCAGATACTAGAGCAAGCAGAAGAAAAAGAGAAGGGTGTGGAGTTATCTCCTTCAGCTGCCAGTTGTTTCCTGGTTCGGGAGGATGATATCCATCAAAGCTCAAGCACGCATTCCAACATCTTGGGTGGAAAGAGCAGACATAGAGATCTTTCTGCCTGAAACGGGGAGCAGCATCCAGCCAGAATGATCAGTGCTAAATTGTGCCAGTAGATTGTAAACACAGAAGGGGAAAAGAGGCCTCTTCATGAGCAGGCACGTATATGGGGAAGTAGACAGTAAGTGTGCACAGGAAAAAGGGACCAAGAAAGGCCCAAAGTTTGGGGCCTGGCCACCTCCCAGTTTGCTGAACCAGTAACACACCTCCTACCCAGGGGAGACTCTGTGAAAATTCAGGAACCAAGGGTCCAAAAGTAGTCAGTACAGGAATTACTGGGAGTGGGGAGGTAGATTGTGATGTATGAATGTGTGAGAGAAAGGCCACTGCAATCATCCCTCAGTCCTGTCAGTCCTGTAAATATGGTCAAGGTTGGAGAAATACTGCAAAAGGCAGAGGAATCCCCAGGGGTTTTCCAGAAAAGGCTGTATGAAGCTTACAGGAAGTTTACACCATTTAACTCAGAGGCAGAAGAAAATAGACAGATGGTGAATATGGCTTTTGTTACCCAGAGTGCCCCAGACATTAGAAGAAAATTGCAAAAACAAGAGGGCTTTGCTGGGATGAACATAACCCAGCTATTGGAGATAGCTCAAAAAGTCTATGGGTATAGACCAGGAGGAAAAGAAAGAGGATGAAGCAAAAGGCAGACTTTTTGGCTGTAGCTATTACAGGAGTCAGAGCTGAAGGGAGGTCGCAAGGAAAGGGAGCTGCTAGAGGAAGGGGGGCAGCTGCCCAGCGAGAAACAGGAAAAGGGAGAAGATGAGGAAGACCCCAAAGTGGAATAGCCCAAGACCAATGTGCCTTTTGTCATGGTTTTGGCCACTGGTGAGACCAATGCCCACAGAGGAGAGGACAAGGAAATTTTAGAGGACATGGAATGAGAGGACAGGTCACCAATAATATCTACCACCCAGACCCAAATTTTCCTCCACCACCTCCACCTGCTGAAGATCAGGGTGAATTCATTGGATTGGCAGAGATGGAGGAAAGATATGAATGATGGGGACCGGGTTCTTGTGTAAATGTGACATGCACACACCCAGAATCTATGGTCAGAGTTAATGTGGGAGGTCAAGAAATTTCATTTATGGTGGATATTGGAGCAGATAAATCAGTAATTACAAAGAAAATTGCTCCGGAATCAGGCCAGAAGATCCCAGTTATGGGTGCCACTGGATATAAAGAACTTAAACTGCTCCTACAACAGAAAGTTTTCAATCTTGCAAATCATCAAGTAGCCCACATTGGACATTATACATACCTGAATGTCCAATGTCCCTAGCAGGAAGAGACTTACTTTCAAAAATGAGAGCCCAGATTTCTTTTGAGGGCAATGGGACTCCAAATGTAATTTTTAGAGGTCCTGCACCAGCACCAGAGGTGCCCAAGATCCTATCACTTCAATGCCCTATGGAAGAAGAGTGGAGGTGCTATCAGGTTTATGTGGTGCAGGAAAATCCTAAAGCATGGGAAGCTTTTGATACTCCTGGAGTTTGGGCTGAAGATAATCCCCCAAGCATGAAATAGAATCAGGCTCCTTACCAATAGGAACTTCTGCCCAAAAGGCTGAATGAATCGCACTCATTCATGCCTTAGAGTTGGCAGATAGACCATTTAACATCTATACAGATTCCAAATATGCTTTTACTACTTTACATGCCCATGGAGCTTTGTAGAGAGAAAAGGGACTCACAAACTCACCAGGAAGTCCAATTAAACATGGACCTGAGATCCTGAGATTGCTGGAAGCAGTATGGATCCCAAGAAAAGTTGCAGTGATGCATTGTAAAGGACATCAAAAGGGATCAGAACCTGCAGCTATGGGCAACAAGAAAGCAGATCAGGCAGCAAGACAGGCAGCTCTGAACAAAGATAGAAGTGAGACACCATTCACTATAGCACCCATCTTCCAGGTTTCTCTGACCAACATGCACCCAAAATACAATGAGGCTGAAAATCAATTGGCAGAAAAGGAAATGCAAGGGGAAAAGACTAAAGATGGATGGTGGCAGTTACTAGATGGAAGAATCTTTGTTCCTAGAGTTTTGGCATGGGAAGTAATAATGCAAGCACATGCCAATTCCCACTTGGGAAAGACAGCTCTGAGTCAGCATTTAGAAAAACAACTGTATGTGGATGGGCTGCATTCCTAACAGCAGCAGCCTCATCAAGATGCCTCACCTGTGCTAGAAACAACCCTAGACAGGACCCAGGAAGCCTCCTAGAATTCAACACAGAGGCATCACCCCTTTTGAGTCCTTAGTAGTGGATTTCACAGAAATGCCCAGAAGTGGTGGCTACAGATACCTGCTGGTGTTTGTAGATACCTTTACAAGTTGGATAGAGTGTTATTCCTGTAAATCTGAGAAAGCTTCTGAAGTCGCCAAGGCCCTGTTAAGAGACATCATCCCCAGATGATGGCTGCCTATTAGTTTCTGGACCCAGTACAAGGTGTTGGTTATGACCTATAAAGCCCTAAATGGCTTGGGTCCAATCTATCTTCGAGACCACCTCCTCCTGTACAATCCGCCCTGTGCACTTCAGTCCTCTGGGATGAATTTGCTACAGTCGAAAAAATCAAGACTGTCTGCAACCTCCCTGAGGGCCTTCTCGATGACCACTCCCAGACTATAGAATGGCCTGCTGGATGAGATCTATCACATTATGACCTTACACAGCTTTAAAAGGACTGTCAAGATGGATCTCTTTCAGCAGGCCTTTCCTGATTAGTTTTCCCAGTCCCAGGAGCTAGCCGATCTGTACATTTATTACTCCCTGCAGCACCTGTTGTTCCTGCTCTTTATTCTGTAGACAGTCAGCATGCCGCTCCATTTTAAACATTGTTTTAATCTGTGGTTGTTTAATGATTTTTTAAGGGGTGGGAGAGGCTGGGTTTTGGGATTGATCTTATTGTGCTGTATTTTTATGCTGTAAGCCACCCCAATTGCTTGGCAGAGGGGCGGAATATAAATACATTTCATTATTATTATTATTATTATTATTAGAACCAGGAGATGAAGTTTGGCTAAACAAGTGGAAAACTGATTCTTTAAGTCCAAAGTGGAGAGGACCTTTAATAGTACTGCTCTCCACTCCCATTGCTGTAAAGTTAGCTGGAGTTATGCTGTGGGTACATTGGACTAGGGTAAAAAAAGGCTGCACCACAGTGGAATTCACAATTAGACCCTGAAAATCAATTGAAATTGGTTTTTAGAAGAAATTCTAGGCTCCTGTGTTCCCCCTTACCTGGAAAAAGGGTGGAGCTACGGGCAAAGCTAAGACAGATCATCAGTGCATAGCATTTAACCTGTCCTGGAATTCAGGTTAACATCGCTCGGCCAAAGATTTTAGAGGAGTGCAGGCTTTGCTCTACCCACTCCAGAGGCTGGTTAGAAAGCACAGTTCTGCTCTTCAATCAAGATGGGCTTTGTAGCACCTGTCCTGGATTTCAGGTCTCCAGCACAGAGCCCCACTGTACCAAAGAACTCAAAATTAGAAGCTAGGCAATAGAGATGTATATTAAGATGTAATTTGGCACATGTATTGTGACATTCCCTCTGATGATAGATAGATAGTGTTAATTGTGGAAAGCCAGAATGGAGTACAAATGAGTTCCATCCATTAATTAACAACATATGACTAGTTGTTGTGCTTGCATACACATGCCCCTGACCCAAGCAAAAGGATAGCCAGTAAAAGTGATTTTCACAATGGAATTAATGGGTTGGAATAAAGCCAAAGTCTATGCAGTGACCAAACAGGAGAAATAGACTATAAAAGATGCAAGTCAATTTATATTGTCACACCAATCACAAAACCCAAAATCCCCACTGTGTGTTAGAAACTGGCATGGTGCAAAAGACCAAACCACTGTTTCCCCAGCACATCCCAAGACCTGTGTAAATGTGGGAGACTATAACAACTGCATAGTGTTCTTGAGACTGGGATATTTGTATATTTCAGACCACAAAGAGACAATCTTGACTTGTGAACACCTAGACCTGCTAGTGGGTTGGATGGCTTTATTTAGAAATGCTAAAAATACTGCTCCTATTAACAGAATTCAAGAGCAGGAGTGATCACAGCAAGAACTGTTTTTATATGGTCTCCCTAAGGGTGTTACTGGGTATGTGGAGAATGGGCTGGAAAGGTTTTGCCCCCGGGGTGGAATGGCACCTGTACAATTGGTGGTTTAGGCCCGGCAGGTATTTCTTACCATCCATTAGGTCAGTCAAAAGGAACCTGGGAAAAGCAGTTTGCTTGGCAAAAGCAATTTGTAGAACACTGAGTTGGGAGAGAATAGGATCCTAAGCTGGGATATGATCCTGACAGCACATACTTAACAGACAGTGGGCCTTTGCAGACTGCCAGAAATAGCGCAAATTGAGTCCACTTTAAGGGCCTCGGCAGACGACTAGTAGAGTCGTCTCCGAGGCAGGGAAGAGGAGGGGCAGCCGCACGCTCGGCGCCCCTTCCTCCTCCCGAGGTTGCCCTCGGAGCTGCTGGCCCTCCGCACGGCCGGCGCGCCAAGGGCAACCTCCTGCCACAGCGTCCGCACACGCTGCAGCAGAAAAGTCCAGTAAAAGTGCGCCCTACGCTTTTGGGGCGCACTTTCACTGACATCTGAAAGGAGCGCTGATTTAGCGCTCCTTTCAAAGGTGCCAATGGTGTGCCGCGGTGCGGATGCCGCGGTCCCGCAGCGCACCATCCCGCGGCGTCCTGGAAGCACTTGTGTGCTTCCCCCCTAACTGCCCTGGCTCAGTGCTAGGGAATCATGGGAATTGTACTTTTTTTCTGAGACATTGGGCCTTCTCTGTCAGAGAGCTCTGGTGCCACAATAAACTACAGTTCCCATGATTCCCTAGCACTGAGTCAAGGCAGTTAAAGTGTACTCAATTTGCACTATTTCTGGCAGTCTAAAAAAGGCCCAATGAGACTTTGGGGGGAAGCACACCTGGGCGTCGGGGATGCCCTGGGATGGAGCGCCACGAGATTGCAGCATCTGCACCACGGCGCTCCGGCGGTGTCCCTGAAAGGAGCGCAAAAATAGCGCTCCTTTCAGAAATCAGGGAAAGTGCGCCCTAAACGCGTAGGGTGCACTTTCCCTGACTTTTCCGCCGCAGCGTGTCCGGACGCTGCGGCGGGAGGTTGCCCCCGGAGCGCCGGCCGTGCGGAGGGCCGGCTGCTTCGAGGGCAACCTCGGGAAGAGGAAGGGGCGCCGCTCGTGCGGCTGCCCCTCCTCTTCCCTGCCTCCAAGACGACTGTATTAGTCGTCTGCTGAGGCCCAATCTTTGCAGTTGGGATTCCCAGTATTGGAGTCCGATGGAACATTGAACAAATAAGAAAGTTGTCAGCACACTTGGAAATAGTGGCAAATTCCATAGCAAAGGGACTTACTGCTGTCCAAAGTGAAATAATTCCCTGGTAGGAGAATTGGCTCAACATAAACTAGTTTGTGTTTGGCTAAACACCACTTGTTGCCATTATGTAAATGAATCTGGCTTGGTGGAAGAAAATGTTGGGAAAATTCATGAGGTAATTCAGAATATCAGATCAGAATATGAAAGATCTGGAGAATTCTGGTTGTGATTTACAAATTGTTTACCTGATAGACAATGGATTCATAGTTTATTTGTTTCTGTTGTGATTATTATAGTGTTTCTGGTGTTAGGATGTCTGTGTGTGCCATGTATTCTGAAATATATAAGACAAAGGGTAGAGACCTTGATACAGACACAAGCAGCTACTCGAATACGTGCTGTGTTTGATTTGCAGGCACCAGAAAAAATGATGAAACACCAATATTTTGAACAAGCATTATAATAAAGTAGTAAATTGACTGAAGGTAAAGCTATAATTGCATAGAATTATGCTTTAAAGGGAGGAATGAGATGGAAAAGTTTCAACATGGAGTGGATTCTGGAAGTTGAGGCCTCTGAATAGGAATGAAACGCTGGAAAGTTTTAACACCAGAAATGCTCAGAGACAGATTGACCTTTTGAAGAATGGCATCATTAAGATGCCAGAGTGGTATATAGTAGCCATAATAAATCACTGATAGGAACACACAGAAACTCTGTGCAAAGGGATCCATGGTACCATGTTCTGAGATAAGGGGCATTGGAATGTGGCCAGATGTGCTTTAAGTAGATTATAATGTATTCTGAAATCTTTACTCTTATTGCTTGAGATTCTATATGTTTAAGGTTTGAAATATCCAATGAGGTGTAAGAATTGGATTTCTTTGTTTGGAGGTGTATAAATGTAGCCATTTTTCTTCTCTTTGGGGCCCAAAACTCTGGAATGCTAATTCTTTTTGGGACTGTCAACATAATAAACCTGTGTTTACAAATTGACTTTGGTCCTCTCTCTTGCTTTTGCTCTGCCAGTAACTGAAGCTGCTCCTGTGACAGCTCACAGATTGGTTATTTCCATTACACTATACCTATTTAAATTAGTGAAAAACTTGCTAATTAGAAAGGGGAAATACTTTAAATATTTAAAGTGGCTGCTGACAGTGGAAACAGAGGCAATGATAAGTAATGAAAAAGAAGATGAACATTCAGTTTAAGAGCTTTCCAAGAAACACTTGCTTATTTAGTAGAAAAGTTTTGTATCTTTTTGTCAGCCAAAAAGGATCAACACCCCCAAACTTCTTTCTGCACCCAAACCAAATACAACCAGACTGAACCTGTAATTCAAACATCTCCCTTAGAGCTCCTGAAAATGTATATGGCATTATAATTATTTATTTTTATGCATTTTTGGTGTAGCTTTATAGCTATGGTGGCTTTGTATGTCTACATACAGGGGCATGAACACATGCCATTTCTTCCATTGTCATCATATTATTGTAAGTCAGTGGATATGTAGATCATAGCTGCTTTAGTTTCAGAATCTCTACAGTTTTTGCTGCCAAGTACGAGAAAGAGAATTTGGGGGTAGATTTTCTTCTCTCTTGATTTCAGTACAAAAAACTGTGTGGCCAAACCCTCTCTTTGAAATCGCTGGGTCCCAAAACTATTTCACTTTGACTACATGAATTCTATCTCTAACATATTTAAGTATTTTGTGCAAGCACCTTGACATTTGGAATGTCACAAGTATTTGATACATATTTTAGGAGTGTGCACCACATTCAGCTAAAGGAAACCCCATTGGATTAGCTGAGGTGCTTGTCAAATTGAAGTGGTATTCCACCTAAAGTTAGCAATACTGAAGCTTTTAATGCTGCACTTCTATGAAATGTCTCAGTTTTATATAAATTCACCAAAATCTCATAAAGGAGAGGAAACCTTGAAAAATTAAAAATAAAAATAATGAAAAGCTCAACATGCCACATCTACAAGAATCACTGTGCCAACCCTTCCGAAACTCTTCAGGTTTTTAATTGGGGCATCTCCCTAGGTTTGCTAATTTGGGCTAAGAAAATTCTCAGAATCTTTCCCCCAAACTCAGAATTTTTGGATATTTTTTTTTTTTTCTTCTAAATTCATAGACCCAATTTCACCCTTTTAATTTGCTTTTGTTGTTTAAATCCAAACTGGGAAACTAGGCCTTTAGAGGCTAGTTAGCACTCCCAATTTTTTTTTTTTTTTTTAGTACTCATTTATTTGATGGTGTGTGTGTGTGTGTGGTGTACTGTCAGTGTACTTCTGTATGTCACTTTGTTATCATTTTATAAATATTTTTAAAACTCTTCAAAATAAAGAGCATATTAAAGAAAAACAGTGGCTCTGGGAAGAGTCTCTAAAGACAACACTAGCAGAAGCCATTTCTGTGACCCTTTACATCTTTTTTCTGCCCTCCCATTAAACACAGGAATAGAAAGTTGAAAGGAGACCAGTTTCTACAACTGACTGCTACTATCCTGTCAATTGTCTGATACACTCTAATTTTCTCAGATCTATGTTCTGCTCCTTGGAGATAATCTGCTTTCTTATTGGTTTTAAAACACTGTTATCATCATAAACTTGTCCCTGTCCACCTCACTGTAAAGTTCTCTAGCACGAATATGTAAATCTGCCCATTTCACATCATTGTGAAGTGAGAACACTGACTTAAAAAAAAATGTGTGTGAACATCCTACCATTTTTCCTAGTTTCAGATGCACCAAGTCAATATTGTATCTTCCTTTTCAAATAGTCTTTTATCATCTGGAGACACATTGTCCAGAATGACTTGGCCTGATCTTCCATATAAGTTGTCCTTTGTCTTCTATTCAGTATGTAGGGAGCACTTGTAGCACCTTTGAGACTACTGAAAGAAAGAAATTGGCAGCATGAGCTTTCATATACTTGAATCTACTCAGTTTTGAATGGAGACCTTTCATGACACCCTGGAGTTCTGTAGAGATGACAATGGTAGATTCTGATTTCTTCACAGCAACTTGAACAATTGCTATCAGGGTTGTACTAAATCTATACATAACAAAGAGGAAGAGACTTATGTTATTCTCGTTCTCCTAACAGCCCACTTGGTATAAGCTGAAGCATATCTTTGTATTTCATTTCAACTAATTCAAAGAAAAAAACTATAAACTCCATCTTATTGGCTGAAGCGGTCAAAATATTGTATACTTTGAGGTTAGATATTTCTACATCAAAACTCAATGCTTTCATCCTGTGTTTGATGCAACTGTGGATTATATTATACTTGCACCTCATTTGTGGATTATGCTATGCTTGCATCCCCTTATAAGACAGCTATTAAACTATTTTAAAATCTGATACATTGACTTGTGTTTTCCAAAATCTACAGAGGCATTATCAGGCATATAAGACATATTGTTAATGCTCAGACCATTATTCTGTAGAATTTTGGCAATCCAGATTGCTATTGCCTTGTTTCATCATTGGGTGTATCTATACTGTAGAAAAATGCAGTTTGACACTACTTTAAATGCTGTAGCTCCACCCTACAGAATCCTGGGATTTGTAGTTTTACAAGTTTTTAGCCTTTTCTGCCAAAGAGTGATGGTGCCTCACAAAACTTACAAATGCCAGGATTCTGTAGTTATGGTGCCATGACAGATAAAACCATGTCAAACTGTGTTATCTCTACAGTGTAGATGCACCCATTGTCAAAGAATCAAGCATATCATGCTCAATTCACTCTGTCATAGAAAAGTAATTACTGTTATTGGGAACAGTTTCCTCAGAGCCTTACTGGAGATGTCAGGCCCAACTCGGGTGGGGGGACGGGACTTTGGGCCTTGGCAGACGGCTAATAGAGCCGTCTCCGAGGCAGGGAAGAGGAGGGGCAGCCGCACGCTTGGCGCCCCTTCCTCCTCCCGAGGTTGCCCTCGGAGCTGCCGGTCCTCCGCAAGGCCGGCGCTCCCAGGGCAACCTCCCACCGCAGTGTCTGCACATGCTGCGGTGGATAAGTCAGTGAAAGTGCGCCCTATGCTTTTAGGGCGCACTTTCACTGACATCTGAAAGGAGCGCTGATTTAGCACTCCTTTCAGGGGCGCCGACGGTGCGCCGCGGTGTGGATGCCTCGCTCCGGCGGCGCACTGTCCCGCGGCGTCCTGAACGCCCTCGTCTGCTTCCCCCCTTTGTTTATTATCCAAGTCCTAATGCAAAACAACCAAAAACCCTAATATGAAACTTGAGCCTTGAGTCCCTCATTTAAAGCATTTATGTCTGCAAATTTTATCTAAATCTGTCAAGACATTTTTTGAAAATTTATTGAGAATTCCATTAAAAACATTTCAAAGATGCATGTAGCAATATCTAGCACCTTCTTGTGCATCAGTTCACCCAACTAATTCCCATCAAAGAGGCTATGGAGTCTGCCATGCTAGTCATGTTAGAATTTTTCATGATAGTCAATGTGAAGTATGAATCTCCAAGGTTTCTGAATCTTCACTCAGGTTTGGGTCTCAAGACAAAGTGGCCTACCTTGAAATTAATCCTCAAAGAAACTTTGGGCCTTTGCAAACTGCCAGAAATAGTGCACATTAAATTGAGGCACTGCCCTGGCTCAGTGCTAGGGAATCATGGGAATTGTATTTTTTCTGGGACATTGAGCCTTCTCTGTCAGAGAGCTCTGGTGCCACAATAAATTACAGTTCCCATGATTCCCTAGCACTGAGCCAGGGCAGTGCCTCAATTTAATGTGCACTATTTCTGGCAGTCTGCAAAGGACTGCCCTCAAGTTAACTTTGGGGGGTTGCAGACTGCCAGAAATAGTGTGAATTCAGTCCACTTTTAGGGTTAGAGTTAGGGAACCATGGGAACTGTATTTTATTGTGGCAGCAGAGTTGTCTGACAGAGAAGGCTCAATGTCTCAGAAAAATAACAGTTCCCATGATTCCCTAGCACTAACCCTAACCCTAAAAGTGGACTGAATTCACACTATTTCTGGCAGTCTGCAACCCCCCTTTGACTCATGGCTACCTGTGGATGAGACATCTCCAAGATCTTTGTCCCCAGCTGCTCTGCTCAAGTCCTGCAGGCCCAGGACCATATCCTCCCTGATCGAGTTGAGTGTTCTTCCTTTCTTACTGCTGCCCTTCACCTTTCCTAGCATTATTGTCTTTTCCAATGATTCATGCCTTCTCCTGATATGGCCAAAGTATGACAGGCTCAATTTAGTCATCTTGGGGCCTCTGCAGACTGGCCCAAAGGCCCGGCCTAGAGGCAGAGTTGGGGTGGGGCAGCCACACGCTGGCTGTCCCAACCCCACGCCGACACCGTCCTGATGCCGCATGCTATTATGCATGGCACATGGTATCAGCATGCCCTTCTGGTGCAGTGTACAAACACGCTGTACTGATAAGCGCACAGAAGAGCCAGCATGCTTTTTGGGGCGGCAAAAAGGAGGATCAGGGCTGCAGCATGGGGTTGCTGCGGCCCCGATCCGCCGCTTCCCGGGGCGGCCCAGAGCCGCCTGTCTGCACAGCCCCTTGGCTTCCAGAGATAATTCAGGCTTGATCTGTCCTAGAACCCATTTGTTTGTCTTCTTGGGTGTATATGTTATCCTCAGTACTCTTCTCCAGAATCACATCTCAAATGAGTGGATTTTCTTCCTATCAACTGTCCAGATCTCAAATCCATGCATGGTGATGGGGAAAACAATGTCTTGAACAATCCTCACTTTAGCGTTCAGAGTAAAAACTTCAAAGAAGCTTAGACAAACTCAAAGAATATTTAATGCAGAATCAAAATGACAACTACAAAAGAAACAAAATGAGTGAAAAAGGGAAAGTAATTACCTTGAGGCTCTGCTGTGACATAGGGAATCCCACATACACATAGATGAAAGTGGGAAGAGTTAAAGAGTGAATGCATGAAGCACAGCACACTTATAGGAATCTGATGAGGCTTTGGCTTGCAGCCAATAGTCTAGGGGCAGCATCATGCACAGCAGGAAGCAAAAAGATGCAGTTCTGCTGCATTTATTACCAATTTATACTAGGATTAATGTGAATTGGGTTTAGCTCTGGTAACTGTTTTGGATTTTATGGAGGCTCAGCCTCACAACATTTGACATCATAATAAAAGAAAAATGCTAGTGAACATTTCCAGACTGCCTTTTCTTTGGCACAGTGAAATGATACTTAGTGGGAAGGCTGCACCCATGGCTTTCTAGGCTGCACTCATGGAAAAGCAGGTTCTCATGAATGATGCTGTTGCGAGGCTACTGTCCAGCTATGACTTTAGAAGCATGCAGATGGGAACAATTGTAAGCAGAATGTGAAAAATTTAGGTTTTGACAGTAATATATTAAAAAAAAACCTTTCCTAAGCTCTGACTCTATGCATAAGTAAAATTTCTCTGATAGTCTACATTTATTAAAGTGTTTCAGTGAAGCCAAGTTATTTTGCTGTGACCATAGTATTGTCAGAATTTGAAAACACAGTATTCTTAGCTTTTTGCAATTTTTATTTTATTACAGAATAATACATTTTGACATGTATTAATTTTAATGCAATAGAAGATTTCTTTCTTTCTTCCATAGAATCATAGAGTTGGAAGAGACCACAAGGGCCATCCAGTCCAAACCCCCTGCCATGCAGGAACTCCCAATCAAAGCATCCCTGACAGATGGCCATCCAGCCTCTGCTTAAAGACCTCCAAGGAAGGAGACTCCACTACTCTCTGAGGGAGTGTGTTCCACTGTCGAACCACCCTTACTGTCAGGAAGTTCCCCCTAATGTTGAGGTGGAATCTCTTTTCCTGGAGCTTACATCCATTGTTTTGGGTCCTAGTCTCTGGAGCAGCAGAAAACAAGCTTGTTCCCTCCTCGATATGACATCCCTTCAAATTTTTAAACACGGCTATCATATCACCTCTCAGCCTTCTCTTCTCCAGGCTAAACATCCCCAGCTCCCTAAGTCGTTCCTCATAGGGCTTGGTTTCCAGACCCTTCACCATTTTAGTTGCCCTCCTTTGAACACGCTCCAGTTTCTCCACATCCTTTTTGAATTGTGGTGCCCAGAACT
Source organism: Phrynosoma blainvillii (assembly GCA_026167975.1). Lineage (NCBI taxonomy): Eukaryota > Metazoa > Chordata > Lepidosauria > Squamata > Phrynosomatidae > Phrynosoma > Phrynosoma blainvillii. The sequence continues at coordinate 134,277,337 of JANUYF010000001.1, forward strand.
GGACACAGTATTCCAGGTGAGGCTTGACCAAAGCAGAATAGAGTGGCACAATTACTTCTCTTGATCTAGACACTATACTTCTACTGATGCAGCCTAAAATTGCATTGGCCTTTTTAGCTGCTGCATTGCACTGTTGACTCATGTTCAACTTGTGGTCCACCTGGATTCCTAGATCCCTTTCACATGTAGTCTCATTCAGTCAGGTGTCCCCCATCGTATATCTGTGCTTTTCGTTTTTCCGCCCTAAGTGCAATACCTTACATTTCTCTGTGTTGAATTTCATTTTGTCAGCTTTGGCCCAGCTTTCTAGTCTGTTCAAGTCATTTTGAATTTTGATCCTGTCTTCTGGGGTATTAGCTACTCCTCCTAATTTGGTGTCATCTGCAAATTTGATAACTATGCCCCCAGTACCGTCATCCAAGTCATTAATAAAGATATTGAATAGCACTGGGCCCAGGACAGAGCCTTGTGGCACCCCACTGGTCACTTCTTTCCAGGTTGAAAAGGAGCCATTGTTGAGCACCTTTTGGGTTCAGCCAGTCAACCAATTACAAATCCATGTAACAGTTATTTTGTCTTGCCCACATTTTACCAACTTGTTTGCAAGAATGTCATGTTCTTTCTTTCTGGAAGCTTAACTCAACAACATGTGGCAATGAATCAGCTGAAAAATATATAGTGGCTTAAACACACTTGCAATTTCTTTCTGGTGTGTGTGTGTGTGTGTGTGTGTGTGTGTGTTTTAAAGCAAAAGCAGAAGAAGGAAATAGAGAAGGAGAAGGAGAAGCAGCAGCTGTCACCTCTCCTGGGACTGAGAATTTTCCCCTTGTTGCCATTCTATGCCATTCTTGTTGCCATATAATGTTTTACCGATTTGTAAAGATTTACCGATTTGTAAACCTTGTTCACACTTGATTTGATCTGAGATCTGAATATATTCAATCTGAATTGATCTGAATCATGGTGAATCAGTATGGGACAATGGGCAGAGGGTGGGCAGAGGGGTGGTACCCATCCCACCCCAAAAGTCTTGCCAAACTGACCTCTCCCCCCCCCTTTTAGTGGGGCTCCTTAGGATTTTAAATTTCCCATGCTGTCAAAGTGGTCCCTTTAAATCCTAGTGCACCTATTTTCTGCTTCTGCCCATGTTTTGGTGCCCTTTTTGCCTGTATATAATTCATTCATTCATTCAACAAGGACATGGTAGGACATTTGCTAAAAAACCAAGGCAACATGTGACTTCATGAAGGATAAGCACAATTCATGACATTGGACATCATCATTCCTGATCTAAAACATGCCTATTAAAGGATTAGCCTTATCTTCCAATTTTCTGACTCTGTAGAGCTGGATTCAGCTTGAGATATCCTTAGGTCTGCTCTTACACTGTTAATAATTGAATCTTCCTGTGATTTTTTTTTAAAAGGAAATTTATCATCATGGTGATAGCAATCTTTATCTTTCTCCACAGATTAGTTAATGGCATGGCAACTCACTCTATTATGCTTTGTTCAGACCTCACCTGTGTACAATTCTGGGCACCACAGTTCAAGAGGGATATTGATGTTAGTGAGCAGGAAGGGGAAGGGGGGGAGTGGCTGTAGTCCATAAGAACAACCTTACCCTGACCAGGATACCTCTCCGGCAATTAGACCGCATCAAGTGTATTTACCTTCACCTGAAAGCTGGGGACAGTCTGGGGATTCTGTTGGTTTACTGACCACCCCGTTGCCTAACAGACTCCCTGGCCGAGCTGATACAACTGATTTTGGAGCTGGTGCTGGAGACTCCCAGGAGCCTTGTTCTGCGAGACTTCAACATCCACCTCGAGACCAGCTCTTCAAATCTCATAGGTGCAGCTTGGGAGTTCATGTCTGCCATGACTAACATGGGCCTGTCCAAGATAGTCTCTGGGCCTACGCATTGTGCAGGACATACCCTTGATGTGGTCTTTTGCACAGAACAGGAACTTCCATGGGCGAAAGTGTCTTCCACTTCCATTCTGTCATGGATGGATCATTTCCTAGTCAAGGTTGGACTGAAGGCCACTGCCCATAACCCCCTCTGGGGTGGTGGATCTATTAGAATGGTCCACCCTCGAAGGCTGATGGAACCCAAAATGTTCCAAGAAGCCCTAGAGGGTTCTATGGGTGGCAGCGACGGTGACTCTGTCGAAGCCTTGGTGACTACCTGGAACAATGATCTCACCAAGGCTATTAACACAATCGCTCCCAAGTGTCCTTTCCAGCCCAACCCAAATCATAATCCTTGGTACACTGAAGATCTTAGAAGGATGAAGCAGGCTGGACAACGATTAGAGCACCACTGGTGAAAAACTCAGCGTTTATCTGACAAGACATGTCATAGAACTTTTCTTAAAGCCTATTGAGTGGCAATAGCTGTAGCAAAGAAATCTTTCTACTCTGCATCTATTGTGTCTGCGAAGTCTCATCCGGCAGAGCTCTTCAGGGTGGTTATGAACTTAACCCAAATTCCTTCCACCCTGAATCCTCTTTTACAACCTACGAGAGCCTGCTGTGATGCTTTTAATAACTACTTTGCAGATAAAATCTCTCAAATAAGGGCCGACTTAGACGCCAGCATTAGTACAGAAACAATAAAAGGGGTGTCTAGTGGCTGCATTAATGAGGTTATTTTGGATCAATTTCAGTCTATGAGTACCCATGATGTAGACAAGCTGCTTGGCAAGGTAAAAAAGACCACTTGCCCTCTCGATCCCTGCCCGTCCTGGCTGGCCATCCAGGGAGGTGAGACAACTATAAATCTGTTAAAATCTATAATTAATGCCTCCTTCAGGGAAGGCCATTTTCCAACTAGTTTAAAACTAGCAGTAGTAGCACCTATATTAAAGAAACCTTCCCTTGACCCCCTGGATAAAAATAACTACCGGCCAGTATCTCTTCTCCCTTTTTTAGGCAAAGTGATCAAGAGGGCGGTTGCAAACCAACTCAAAACTGTCTTGGATGAAACTGATTATCTTGATCCATTTCAAACTGGCTTCAGGTAAGGATACGGAGTGGAGACTGCTCTGGTCACCTTGGTCGATGATCTTCATCTGTGCATCGACAGAGGAAGTGTGACCCTGTTGGTGCTCTTGGACCTCTCAGTGGCCTTCAATACCATAAACCATGATATCCTTCTGGAATGCCTGAGAGAGTTAGAAATTGGGGGCTCTGCTTTGCAGTGGCTCTGTTCCTACCTCTCAGGTAGATTCCAGATGGTGATGCTGGGGAGACAGCTGCTCTTCTAAAAAAGAGCTGACATCTGTCATCCCTCAGGGTGCCAGTCTGTCCCCCATGCTATTTAACATTTACATGAAGCCGCTGGGTGAGATCATCTGGAGACATGGGGCAGAGTGTTAGTACGGTGATGACACCCAAATTTACTTCTTTATGTTTTGGACTGTTTCAGTGATCAAGGAGGGCATCTCCCCTCTGAATGACTGTCTGAGGTCAGTAATGGATTGGATGAGGGAAAATAGACTTAAGCTGAATCCAAACAAAACGGAAGTACTCGTGATAGGTAACCCTAATCCGGGTATGGAGATAAATTCACCAGTTCTGGATGGGGTCATAGTTTCCCTAAAGCACTGAGTTCGCAGTTTGGGGGTGCTATTGGACTCATTGCTCCGTCACCTCAGATTGATGCGATGGCTAAGAGTGCCTGCTATCAGCTTCGGCTGATACACCAGCTGCGACCCTACCTGGAGCCACAGGACCTAGAAATGGTTGTACATGCACTGGTAACCTCTTGTCTTGACTTCTGTAACATGTTCTACATGGGGCAACCCTTGTGCCACGTTCGGAAGCTTCAACTGGTACAAAGCATCACAGCCAGACTGGTTGCAGGTAAATCTAGGTTTGACCAGATGACACCTATTTTGAAATCCTTACACTGGCTACCTGTTAGCTTCTGGGCACAGTACAAGGTGCTCATTATTACCTATAAAGCCTTTCATGGCTTGGGTCCAGCTTACTTGAAGGAACACCTCCTCCCATATAAACCTTCCCACACACTCAGGTCCCCTGGGAGGAACTTACTACAGTCAATGAAAACTAGACTGGTAGTGACTTCCCAGAGGACCTTTTCAGCTGCCGCTCCTAAAATTTGGAATGACCTGCTGGAGGAGACTCACCAGATTACATCCCTTGACGTTTTTAAAAATGCGATAAAAACAATTCTCATCCGGCAGGCCTTCCCAGACTGATCTCTGTCCTGATCTGAACTAACTGCCCATTTAATCTAGCTCCCCTAGACATTGCCACTGTTATTGAATGGAGAGTGGGTCAAAGGGGTGGAGGGGTTCAGGGATTATTTTCTTATTGTTATTTCTGTAATTGTTTTAATCTTTGCTGTTACCCACCTCGATCCTCAACAGGGAGAGGCGGGATACAAATTATTGTTGTTGTTGTTGTTGTTGATGATGATGATGAGTTGGAGCTTGCCTAGAGGAGGGAGACCAAAATAGTAAAAGGTCTGAAAACCATGCCCTACGAGAAGCAGCAGAGGGAGCTGGGTATGTTTAGCCTGGGGAAGAGAAGGTTAAGGGGTGTCATGATAGCAATGTTTAAATATTTGAAGGGGTGCTCCAGAAACTAGGACTGCATCCACACTGCAGAAATAATCCAAGTCAACTCCACTTTAATTGCCACCACTCAATGCTATGGAATTCTGGAAACTGTAGTTTTGTGAGACATTAAGTCTTCTCTGTCAGAGTGCTCTGGTGCCACCACAAACTACAATTCCCAGAATTCCATAACATTGTGCCATGACAGTTAAAGTGGTGTCAAATTGAATTATTTCTGCAGTGAGGATGCATCCTAAGACATGGAGCAATAGATTGAAATTACAGGAAAAAAGATTCCTCCTCAACATTAGAAATAACTTCCTAATAATAAGAGCACTGTCTCAGAGAGTAATGGAGTCCTCTTCCTTGGAGATTTTTAAACAAAGGCTGTATGGCCATCTGTTAGGAGTGCTTTGATTGTGTATTCCTGCATGGCAGGAAGTTGTTGTTTCTTCCAACACTGTGATTCTATAATTCTATCTGAAAAAAATCAGAAATCAGAGCTATGATCCTGCAAATTGTCATTTACAATAGAAAAGAACTGAACATAGGGGATGACCTAAGGTAAAGCACTATCAGGTAACCAGGTGAATTTTCAGTTGGTACGAATGAGTGCATTAGCATAATGATTAATGTTCAAGAATACCTATGGTCTGAAGACAAACAATATTCTTTCAGAAAGTGGATTCTCTATGGTAAATGCACTTTGCTGATTATGTTATCACTTCAGGAACATAGAAAATGTATTTGCTCAGCAGCAATGATACCTGGTGAGTGTGTACAGCTTTCCTCAGCTGTCAGACTATAGCTTCTATCACTCCTAGTAATTGCATATGAGATCTGTAGTCTGACACCTCTGGAGGGCACAAAACTGGTATACACCTTACTGATACTTGTCAGCTTTCTTGAAAGTGTTGCTTTTTCTCCAGCCTCATAGTGTATTGATTCTGTTTGCTGCACTTATACTCACAAATCCCTTGTTTCTCCTTAAATGTTTTTATTTAGGAGGTTTTATTTATTGACCTGAATTTATAGAAAACAGATTCATATGCCATCTCCCAGCACAGTTCTGATGCAAGCTCTGATGTGATTGTTTCTGTGGGACTTCTATGGAAGAATTACCTGGTTCCAAGCAGCTGTTTCAGCTGAAAGTAAAGTTAATTGATCCCTGGAAGGAATCAGCTATGCATCACCGTGGCATATCATAAATAGCACTGTTGGTTTTTTCCATTTCAGAAAGCACTGTTTCAACAAAGCATCTCTATTTACATGTGAACTCATCAAAAGACCTGACAGTGTCCCAATGAATACCCAGAAATGTTTGTAAAACTGTTCTGAGGGAGAAGAAAACTCAACACTCCATATCTTTTGAAGAGCCTTCCTCAGATTTTATGATACCCCCTGGAGCTTTTATGATACCCCCTGGAGCAACTGCACTGGGGGGAGTCAATGCAGCTTTTCCAAGGCTGTATTGAAGCCCCAGCAACCACAGCACCAGCCCCAAGGGCGCTGCAAAGGGAGACAGAGCAACCACATGGGCCGGCAGTGGCTGCTTTAATTTTTTTTTCTCAAATGCATGCGCACATGCACAGGAACTTCTCTCCACACCTGCACATCTGAGCAGGAAAATATCCCTGTACACCTGCACAGTACCTGTCATAGGCTAGTATACAGTCTGTCACTCTCTGTGTACCAAGGTGACTGAAGTTTGGCATCCCTGTGCACCTGGCACAGGATCTGTCATACACCCACATATTATGCAAGGATTCGCTGACCTCCGCTTCCCCTCAAGGAGTGGGTGCAGTAGACAAGTGCCACTGTCTGTTTATGCCACTCTTGGAGTGAAGGAATGGGTTTGTCAACTGAAAAGACACCCAATCATCCTCCACACAGATCAAGGGGAGGGGAGAGGTACATGCAAGGGAGGTTTGTGCGGACAAATTTAATACATGCAGCTGGTGGTCATGCAATTGACAAGGTCAACAGGACACATGGACAAAAGTTACTCCAGGAGCCCTCCCCAATCATGCCAGGAAATGGTGTGCAGGTCTTATGCACACATGCACACCTGCACACCTGTACAGAAAAGGTCACAAAAGCCTCTTTCATGCAAACTGCTGTGCATGCTAACAGCAAGCGTACATCCAACAGAATGCATTTATTGTTATAACAGAGGACAGTTGTTAGGGCACATGCATAGGGTTACAATTAGGGTTAGGGTTAGGGTTCTAATATTCAAGTGCACCTGCACCAGTGCATCTACACCTGGGAGCATAGGGCACTTTAAATTAAAGCTTGCATCATACGGCACATGCTCTGGATCACCGAGTCAATTTCCAGTGCATTTATACGTCCATTTTCTGGTGCATCAGTGTCGCTGCATACATACACACATGCGAAGGTGCGCATCTTCACCGAAGGAGCAGAAAAAGGGGGTCCTTTTTGGAGCAGCTTTTCTCAGCATATGATGGCTAGAGGGCACTTTCCTGGAGACTTTTAGGCATGCGTTGTCTAAAGGCCATGCCTACAAGTCACCCTCAAAGCATCCCTTTTTGCCTGTCTGCATAGCCCCTTAGTTTCCTTGTGATGTGCTTTTCGTCAGAACATCAACTTAACAGTGCCAGCAGCTCCAGTGGTACCCAGGCCTGATGGGGCTGTGTCTTTCTTGTTAGGTCAAGGATCTTATTTTGTCCTCAACAGTCAAGCACAAATGGGAGACACGTTTTTAAAAGGATACGCTTATCAAATCACCTTTCATTAGCTGCAAATTCTTGCTCTTCTCAGTATATAGAGAGATCTTGTAGCACCTTTGAGACTAACTGAAAGAAAGAAGTGGGCAGTATGAGCTTTCATAGATTTAAGTCTACCAAAATTCAGCCTGTCCACTTCTTTCTTTCAGTTAGTCTCAAAGGGGCTATGGTATCTCTATACATACTGATTCTACAGACTAACAAAGCTATATCTTTGAATTCTTGCAGTTCTGTTCATTCTTCTTTTAGATTCCCATTAGCTTCTCTTCCCTGTTCCCAGGCAACTGTGTCATAGACATAGCTATGTTTTTGTTTGTCTGTTTTAAAATACATCAGTGATGTAGTGGAGCCAGGGCTCACAGGGACAAAGGTTCATCACTTTTTGATTAGCAGGGACTATGAAATGATATGACACAACCCTTGGACTTTCTTGTCCTGAGTTTACAAAGAGGTCTTGTGGCACCTTTGAGATTAACTGAGTGAAAGAGATTATAGCATAGGCTTTTGTAGACATGGCCTACTTCCTCAAATGGCTGGAGTCAGATGCATCTGAGGAGGCAGACCTAGTCTACAAACGTTTATGCTACAATCTTTTTCACTTAGTCTCAAAGATGCTACAGAATCCCTTTGCATGCTGATATTCCTGACTAAAACAGCTCTGAATTCTGAATGAGTTGGAATAACTACAGTAGTTGGACCAAAAATCGATTTTTCTACCAACAGTGCTCTTTGCTGTGATCCAAATTGTTCTGAAGTAGCATGGTTCAAAAACCATTCACTTTACAAAAGTTGTTGTTGTTGTTATCATCAAAAAACTGGAGATGAAAACAGCAGAAGTGTTTTTTGGAAGAAAAAACATTAGCACACAGCTACCTTTTTGGACTTTCCTTGGAGATTGTCTTGGTGCAGGCCTCCACTTCGGAATTTACCATTACACCAGTGCATATGTGTGAACAAAAGCAAACAAATAGGCACTGATTTTCATGACTGCCCTTATTTGTTCTGTCCAATTGATGATTAAACAGTGCTGTTGAATTCTAACTAGTTATCTGTAGCGAAACATCACTGGGCTATTCCCACACTGATACCATTCCTCCTTCCACACACACACCCCATATTTGCCACGTACAAGGGGGTATCGTAAAGTTTTAATTATCACCTTTAAAAAAAATTGACAGAATGTTTGTTTTGATTTGTAGTTGCTAACTTATCTCTATGTAGTCACCATCCAGATTTACACATTTGCCCCAGCATTTCTTGACCCTTTGAATATCATTATTGTAGAAGTCTGCAGATTGAGCCTTAAACCACTCTTCCACCTTCATGAATGACATCATCTGTGTTGTCAAATTGGAAGCCCTGCAACAGATTTTTCACTTTTGGGAAAAGAAAAAGTCACTTGGTGATGATTATACTGACAAAATTTCATCAATATACCATAATAACTTCCAGATGATAATTATTACTTTACGATACCCTTCATATGTATGTTAGCAGTAGTTAACAGGACAGACTGATTTTCTACTGATAAGTTGGATGTGTATTTGTATGTGCAGAATCTGAATAACTTTTTAAAAAAAAAATGGCAAAGTTCATATTGCCACTCATTGATGTTTGCTTCCTTAAGAACAGCTCTGTCTTTTACTTTCTGTTGTTTTCACTGGAGCAACTGTTAACAGACTAATACATGTCTCACTGGAATACAGAAATAGAGAAAAGTGCAGTTCAGAAAAAAACTGTTCGTTTGGTTGTATGGATAACTTTAGGTATGTGAAGTTAAGATTAGATTTTTTAAATAACATTTTGCTGAAGCCAGAAGAAAAATAAAATAAAACCAGAAAATAGATAAACGGTTATATCTAAGCCATAAGACTTGAACATTATTACTTGGGGTTAGTGAGGTTCTCACATAAGTTCTGGAGATCAGAGTTCAGAACACCACTTGACAAGAGTGCATACTATGGATAATGAAATTGCAGTCACAGCACATTCACCTTGTTTGTAAGATGTTTGTAAGTAAAATTGTTTGTAAGAAAAATTACTTCATAGGACTGAACACAGAGAAAGCCCAGATTCTGTGTACTTGAGCTAGAAACTTGCTTTGCGATGTGCTGATTGGGTCTACACTTATGATGCCACAATCAAGTCTCCCCAAATGGAGCAGGGGATGAACTGTTGAAAATTTAAGCATTTTTTTTAAAAAACTTGACTAATAAGTGAAATTACTGAAAATGAAGATGATGATTTGTCAGCCATAACAACTTGTAAAGGTGCAAGAGCCTTTGGCTTTGGCTTGCAAATGTCTGTTAAAGGCAATAAGAAGGCAGGAGAAGTGGGGCTTGATTCAGTATCAAGTGAGGGTTTGGATGAGATAACCTGGAAGATATCTTCAACTCTCTGATTCTAGGATTCTAGCAGTCTCAGGCAATGGGGGGTGGGGAGAATGCACAATAAACCTGCTTGTTGAGATATATCTAACTTAAGCTATCTCAAGCTATGCTGTTGTTTACAAGTCAGCTTCAATTCGTGGTGACCCTGTGAATGAAACATATCCGTGTTTCCCTATTGTAAACATCTCTGCTCAGGTCTTTCAGGTTCAGGCATATGGTCTTCCTCTTTTTCCACTCCCTTCTACCTTTCTTAGCAACATTGCCTTTTCTAAAGAGTTGTGCCTTCTCATGATGTGGTCAAAGTATGACAGCCTCAATTTAGTCATCTTGGGGTGAAACAGACAGCCCCAAAGGAGTGGCTTGCTGCTGCCCCTTTGATCACTGGGTTGGGGCCACAGCAACCACATGCCATGCCCCCAACCCAACATTTTCCCAGCGCAAAAATAAATGGCAGAAAGCTGCTCCTTTTTGTGCTGGGAAAAAGGCACCTTTGCTGTGGCGGCAGTTTTTCCAGGTTTCAGCAGCATGTGGCATCTAAACGCCATGCCACCAAAACACTGGCACCATGTGGTTGCTTGGGGCAGCTTCACAGAGTATTCCTGGCATCTTGTGGGTGTGCATCATGCGTACACCATGCCCCCGAGCTGCTGGGAACCCAGCTCTTTTTGCCGGTCTGTATTGGCCCTTGGCTTCTAAGGAGATTTCAGGATTGATCTGTTCTAGGACCCATTTGTTTGTCCTCTTGGTGGTCCATGGTATCCTCAACACTCTTCTCCAACACCACATCTGAAGAGTTCATTTTCTTCCTATCTGCTTTCTTCACTGTCCAGCTCTCACATCTGTACATGGTGATGGGGAATACAACGGCTTGGATGATTCAGACTTTATGCTCTATACATCGTTATACAAACTAATACAACTCTGAGGGCTATTATAGGTAGAGCCTGGAGAAATAATGTTTTAAGACTGCAGATCCCTGAATCCTTTGGTGAATATGGCTGTGCAAGCTGGTGGGTTCTGGGAATTCTAATTTAAAAAGGGACCTTTTTGAGCATTAAAACACTAAGCAGACTGCCAGAAATAGTGCAAATTGAGTCCACTTTAAGGGTTAGGGTTAGTGCTAGGGAATCATGGGAATTGTTGTTGTTTTTTCTGAGACATTGAGCCTTCTCTGTCAGAGAGCTCTGGTGCCACAATAAAATACAGTTCCCATGATTCCTTAACCCTAACCCTTAAAGTGGACTCAATTTGCACTATTTCTAGCAGTATGCAAAGGCCCTAAGTAAGGCTTAGGCATTTCTGATCCTGCAAGTAGGATTTTGATTACTTTTTAAATGGTCTTAACACAGATACAAGTAATAAAAGATAATCATGATGAGAGGGAGTCCTACAACTCTCATTACACTGAATATGTTTGGTGAATACCTGAATATGTAGAAAATGAAATAAATATACAGATGAATATGTAGAAAATGAAATCAAGCCACCATATGAAATGAATAAAAACAGTATTTTTAAGCTCAGGTTTCTTGACATGAGGCTTTCCTTGTTCCTGTAGTAGTTATTGTTTGTTTTGGTATGTACTACTTGTTCAGTTTAAACCTTATCATTCTAAGGCCACACCTTGTTGACAGATGTGTATATATAAGGATCTGAAGATGACATTTAGGTAAACACAACTGTTTACACAGAGCCATCATATAAGACTTTTTATCTTAGTCCTGTTAGTGATAAAGTATGAATTACAGTCACTGTCCATGAAAGAGTAATTGTACTAGACAACTGATCTTATGAACTGTGTCAGGAAACCTTCTCTGGTAAGAAGGAAATGGCAAAAATCATTTCACTGAACAAATCACAGAACAGTTTAAAAGCCTCACAATAGATGGAAGCAATGTACATTTTCTAGTAATAAACCATGGTCATCTATTTTGGAGAGGATTTTTTAAAAAGTGGGACTGATTACTTGATTAATCAGACAGTCAATTAATTATGGTTCCCACCATTCCTTCCACAGAATTAGGACTCAAAGTGCTTTACACAATTAAAATAAATACAACATAGGTAACAAAAATATAAAAGTTTGTTATTACAATGTAATCAAATGATCTATAATATTTTCAAAAATTAAAACATGTATCAACAAATTAAAATGATTAAAAAGCAGAACAGCACATTGTATTATATGAAGAGACCTTTCCTTAAATGAGTCAGTTCTTGAATTCTGGTCAGGAGTATTTGTCTTCTGACAGAAAGTTAATGAGGAGGAGGCCTGTTGTACCTCCCTAGGAAAGGTATTCTAGAACCTAGCAGCATACACCAAAAAGGCTCTTCCTTGAGTCCCCACAAGATATGCCTGTAGGTGTGAGAGAGGGTTCTCTTGAGAATCTCAGGGCCTTATGAGAGAACATGGTCCTTCAGATAACCTGGACCGAAGCTGCTGTTTCTATGTTTCTTGTTCCAGTACTTGTAAGAAAGGTCCTCACTGTAAACTGAAAACATCACACTACCTCTTTGAGCCTATTGTTATTGTAACCAAACCTCCCCTTTCCCATTTTACTTTAACACCCTGATTGCACAGACTTCGTGCTTCTGACTCCACATTTCAACATTACACCAGAATGTGACTCCCCACAATTTCTGTAACATCTTGCCTGATGAAGAGACCCCAAGATCTCAAAAGCTTGCAAATTTCTATGATGTTTAAGCTGGCCTTGGTCCTCTACTCCCATCTTTGGGGTGTGGGGGAGGAATCTCAGGGCAAGAGTGCTGTCTTGAAAAGTGTGTGTGCATGTGCATGTGTGTGTGTGTGTGTTCAGCTCATTTCTTAGACTTACATTTTTATTTGAATATCTTTTGAAACTGCAGTGTCTGCCTAATATAATGTTTAATGATGTCACCAGAACATCACAAAGGGCCATACCTAGTTTCAAGGTTTAGTGCTGAAATCTTAGGGCCTAGTTTAGTGGTAAAAGGAAACTCTTTTGTCCTGATAAAAGTATTATGGTAAAATGGATTCTGGTATTGCTTGAAGTGCTTTTACATGTGAAATAGATAATGCCTGTCTCCAAAAGTTGAGAATGTCCTTTGCATCAAGAGGAGGAAATATCTAGGGCCACACTTAATTAACACAAATAATTGTTAAGAGGAATTGTGTGAAAAAGTTATTAAAATCCAGGCTGGATGCCTTTATGAAATCCATGGACAAGTCCTCTCTGGTTCAGGTGCTCCTCTGGGCTGCACCATTCAAAAATCTTACCTTTTATTCTTTAATATGTATGTTGAGACATTAGACCAATCTGCACAATACTTAATATTTAGAATATTTGTAATATTCATACAAAAGTTCCTAAGGAGTTAGACTTTGCTGCTATGAAATTATCTGATCAACTGGCTGACATCAGATATGGAACTGATCAGTCTTAAAAAGTTCATCTCTACTGTGAAATTGGCATTTACTAATCTCAGATTCCCATAATTTCTCACCCAATTGTAAGAAAAAAACAGGCACAAAAATGTATATGTAAATTAAGGGTGCAGTGGTTAAATGCCTGTCCTGCAGCCACAAGGTTGCGAGTTCAATACTAGCAAGGGCTCAGGCTAGAGTCAGGCCTGCATCCTTCCAAGGCTGCTAAAATGAGTACCCAACTGTTGGGGGGCAATGAGCTTACATTTGTAAACTGCTTAGACATCCCATTGCGTGATATGAAGCAGTATATAAATGAAGCTGCTTTGCTTTGCTAATCTACAGCAGGGCTACATAGTGACGTGCTTGCTGAAGCAGGTGTATATTTACTCCCTCTTCAATAATTCAAGGGCAAGCAACCCCAGACCCCAGAATCAAGCCAATAAATGTAGCTTGCCTCTGTCCAGTCCATTTCAAGAAGTCTGAACATGCAGACCTTCCCCTGAAGCACCAAAGCATTAAAGGAGACAGACAGTCAAATCCAGTTTTAAAGGTTGTTCCCATTTTCCTCCCCAGGTGCCAGGACCCAAAGGGCTATCAATAATAATTATGACAAACATTCACAATACTGTCAAACTTGCTTTCTTGGCCCTTTATTATCTTTTCAGCCATTATTCATTGTGGAGGGCTTTTAATAGGACAGAACGGATCCACTTGAACCTGACAGTGGATGGTTCTAGTTTCAAGCAGAAATGCAAAGAGGATGGGACAGGTAAATATCTAGTGACCAATTCCATGTCTGTCAGGAACTCATTTCTGCCTGATTGTCAATAAACTAGGAGTGGGTCCTGGATTGAGTTACTCTCAAGTTAGATGCAGTTGTGAACATGGTTCAGTTGGCTCTAATATCTCACTGTTAAATGCTGCTGGGGATAATTATCTGAACAACTTGTACTGTGACAATGACATAATGTTCTACTTTGTTCTGAAAGGAGAATCATATAGTTTACATTAGCACCAATTTGTGGTTTCATTCCTCTTTCCCAGAGATGTTGATTTCAGATTTCACTGTTATATGCTCTTTAGCTGACAAAGGTGCATTTCCCCATCATGATTTCAATACAGACTCAAAAGAAGATTCTCCCATTGTTTTACCCCCCCTTTTTAAAAAAAAAAACCAAGATGGGGGGAGGGTTGTTCTGCAACATTGTGAGAAGTATTCTGCCTAACCACAGTTCTACTTCTAAAATGCAGATTGCTCAACTAGACAATTCTAGCCCACTTGATGTCCAGAAACTGAACACAACAAATAACCATCAATATAATCAATATTCAAAGTACGCATGGGGGAAAAAACATATTTCATAGTATCTTGCATGATCTGTTTTACTGACATTGAAGCCTGTTTTGTCTTGCAATGGAGAAAATTAGGTGTTAGGTTGGCAGCTTAAAAAAACAATAAAGGAGAATCATTTGTGATGGGATTAGCAGATATACAGTATGGTCCACAAAAATCAAGTAAAATATTTAAAAATAATTTATTCTTTGATACATTTGGGAGAAAGTTCCACTAATTTAAATAGAAATTACTTCCAAATTAGTGTGTTTAAGGCCAGGCCACTAAAGCCTTTTAAACCATGATAGCTGAAGTAGTACAAGAGACAACCATGGTATCTGATTCTTGAAAACAGACTCAAAATCATCTCTGCCCTCCTCCATTTGTCCATCCCTACCCTCTCTGCTGTCCCATCAGGTTACATTGATGGACCTTTCAGGTGCTCAATAGGACTGTGCCAAGGGTAGCAGCATCAATGGAACTTATGCTAAAAATCAGTAAAACGATCAGATTCTAGTGTTAGTGCAAGGTCTATTATTCTGGCCATAAGGATCATGGCCTAGAAATGGTTATGATCCTAAGCAGAGTTTCAAGACACAAATTCCAAATACTTTGGGCAAATAATTAATTCCTAATAACAAAGGTACATTATGATTATAATTTAATAATAACTTCACTCCTTTTGCAGTATAATCAGGCTTTGAGGTACTTTTATAGGAGTGTGGTCTCATTCAATTTTACAGGAGAAATGTCACATGATTCAAGCACTGCCTCATGCTGCTGACAATAGATATGCAATATCATAGTACAGCAGGATTTTTTTGTTTTGTTTTGTTTTGTTATTTTGATGTCCTTGTATTGTTAATGCCAGGGATGGGGAGAGGTGGGCTTTTGAGCCTCAGGTGACAAAATAACTTGGCTGGCTTTGGGTACTATACACTTAGACTTGCATGTTTAGAGGGAATGCCATTTGATACTGCACTTCAGTAAGCAAAATATCTTGGGTCAGCCTTGGTATCATTGGCTCTACCAACACATGAAAACATTAGCTAAAATCATATTGAAGTTTTATGCATGCATAAGTTCCTCTATGAAATAATTGCACAGTTTTATGCAATGTGGAGTAGCCATATTCAATTCAAGGATGCAGAAGCAGATGGGCACATGTGATGCCATTGCACATGGTGCATCCTGTGCATGGATGCACAAGGTACATGCATATTGCACATTGAAACATATATGTTGCAGATGGTACATGCCCATGTGCATTGGATTGCACATTGGGTTGCGTACATCACAATTTATTAATGAGACAGTGTGGCATGACCACTGTGTAACTATGATCATAAAGTCATGCTCCTTCTACTTGAGGATCTCACCTTATTAGAATGATAGAGAACAGTCTCCACACTAGTAAAGTGTGAATCTGGCAATATTTTCTAGGTAAATGTGTTGAAAACTGTAGACCAGTACACCACTTTCCATTATTCACTTTTAAGTGTGAGTCAACCTCCTTTAAAAGCACACTATGATGGAAATCTAGATGTATCCTGGTATAGGTGTTGGTGCCAGCTGGAGAGGTAACACAGAGGTGCTTTCTGGCATTATAGCATTCAGTCCAAGAAATAAGACAAGTCTGTGTAGCAAACCAGGAAAGTCAATGCACTTTAATGAATATATTTGGGACATTGTTTGGTTGTGTTTCATGCACTTTGCTTCATGCTAGTTCAATAATTTGGATCCACAACCAGTAATAGTGTGCACTTTAGCAGCAAAAAATGCTGGCATGGTTTAGGGTAGAAAAGCTCTACAAATTGTCTGCTCACCTCTGAGCTCTAGCATGGATTATAAGATCAAAAGTCATTAAAATTGAATGGTTTGTTTGCCATTGCATGAATTGGAATTATGTTTACTGTGCAGAACATTTGGTGGCTGGATTTTGTGATAGAATCTCACAAGGCCATTTATATTGGAGGGTAACATTTGTGGTGAGTCTGAATTGCTTTGAAAGTGCTATATTCTGAGTTTTTATTTGGGTACAATGTCTGTTTGACTATACTGAAGTATATCATATTCCTTAAAAATGGTTACATCAATGTAAAAAATTAAGAAACACAATGGAAAATATAGCTAATGTCCTTAGGTTTTCTGCACTTATCTTTTAATTATGGACTTAACTCCTCCAAAGAACTACATTTTTCAGCTTTTCAGATATGCCTAGATTCTGATGTTTCTGTCTGCTTAAGTAAGAAATAATAAATTCTAATACATAGCTAGTCTCCACAGGTTTATGACCTACCAACAGTAGGGGGTTCTATGTAACACTTCATTCTTCTTCCCCACTCTTCTGACTTGCACTGTTTCTCTTACCATGAGTTGGCCTCCTTGATTTATGGGTGGGCCACCAGTGGAGAAACTCACCTGCAAAAATAGTTCACAGGGTGTTGTTTATTGTACTAAGTAGACCTCATGCTGGCAAAGGGATTTTCCAAGGGGAAAGAGCAGCTGTCAGATCTTCTCTCATCATAACAAAATTGGCACCGATGAATTCTCAAATTTCAAGAGGAAATCCAGGAAGAAGAAGCAAACATGAGTTACAGCCCCCCCCCCTTTCAGTCCAAATAAGTTGATTGGGGGCAAATGAGGACTACTCCTTACCAATACAACCACTCCCTGGACCTGTATGGAGAAACATGTATAGGATAAACATATCATATTCTCATCTTTTACTGCCACTTTTTGCTTCATTGTTTTTTCATCATCTGCTGTCTTAAGCACATTTAATCCAACTACCAAAATAACTTTCTTTCAAGGAATTTACAGTTCAGATATTTATCTAGCATGTTATTAACATTGCTACTTGCAAGATTCCTTCCATCCTTCTTTCTTTCTTAGATTGTCCCTTCTCTAATAGGTGAACTACATAATTTCAGACTGTACGTAACTGATATGGTTGGTGAATGGCTAAGAAAGGGTCTAGATCTAGCAGGGCTGATAAAACTTTGGTATGTCCCCATGAAGGATAGATCATATGAATTATTTCATTAATAAATCTTCATAATTTGTTAGATTTTAGAACAAGGTCATTCTATTCATCATTATCTTTGGGGCATTCCTTGATGAATTCTCTGTGGTTACATCCAAACCCAGCCCCCTATTCCCCTGGTAAAGGCAGTGGTGTCACTGGGGGGGGGGGGTGTGGGTGTGGTGATGTGGATCACAGCAGGTGACTCTCCAGAGGGTGTGTCAACCAGTGGGGTAGTACACCCTGGGGGGAGTGGGCAGCTATCTTCCAGGTCCTGGAGGTAGCTGCCTTCCAGGTCCCACTTGGCAATGGCCACATGGGATTCAGAAGGAGTGGGGAGGTGGCTGCTTTCTGGGTCCCAAGCAGCAATGGCCATGCAAGGCTCAGAAGGAGGGGGCTGCTGAGACAGCTGAGCACATCCCCACTTCACTGCTTTGGCACCATTCTATATGCCATGGCAGCAAAATGTGGGAGTGCCCTTTTGGCCCCACTCCCCCGGATGCCCTGGCTCCCCACACCGGGTGACCCTAGCTGGGGATGCCACTGGGTAAAGGTAAAGATAAGCGTTGGGTAATTATTCACAAAGATCTGCTTAGGAGTTCAAACAGTGTGAATTTCAGGCTTGAACCTGAAGCAGCCCAAAATCCTAATGACAAGCATAGTTGTCAAATGTCTCCCAGCAGGTCATTCCACAATCTAGGAATGGCAAATGAAAAAGTCCTCTGGGTGACAGCTGCCAGTCTTGTCCTGGCTGGCTAAAGTAAATGTCCCCAAGAGGACCTGAGTGTATGGAGCAGATTATAGTATGTGTATGGGTGATCCCATAGCTAACCTGGACCTACACTATGTAGGTCTTTAAAAATAATAACCCTTGTGCTTTTCCAGAACACAATTGGGCCTCCATTTCATTCATCAATGCCTCCTTTGGTCCAAGATGATAATCATGGGAAGGCATCATTGGCAGAGTTAGGTTTACCATATAACCTTCCTAGATTTAGCAGACGTATGGTGGTAGTACATGCACTGGTACCTCAAGGTTGGACTTTTGCAATATGCTGTACATTAGACTACCTTTGGCCCAGCACAGGCAGAGATGAATGAACTGGAGGCCCAATTGTGTTCCGGAAAAGCACACTTTGCAGAAACATGGCTGCATTTTATCACAATGCAATGAATGATTAATGGGTGTCAGTATACAAAATTCTTCATCATCCTGAAGGCAAAGAGGCTCAGTAAAATCCATAAACCCATGTGTGTGTGTGTGTGTGTGTGTGTGTGTGGCATCAGTAGGGGCACAGAAGGCAAAAGACAACCACATGACATTCCAAAATACCATCCATAGGTGCAACCACTGCTTGGAAACTGGCCACTGAAGTGTTCAGGAGGAACTCTCTCATTTCCCTGGATGTAGTCTGGTACCTGCCAATGAAGTTTCTGCATTCTGCTCTCATCCTGGGGAATGGGCAACACTGCCTATTATCAGTGTTATGACATGCCCTCCCCTTGCCTCCTCCACCAGGGAGTAAAGGGATGGCAGGAGGAACTAGAAGTCTCACAGCTTGTGCTTCCATGGGGTCATATTGTATAAGTGGCTTCATTTTTTTCAAATTTGGGATTCCTCCCCCCCCCCCCCATTTTTAGTGTCATTTTAACAGCAAAACATATATTGGATTTTCCTGCCTTAGCCACATTTCCAGCTTTTCCTTAGACATTCCTTTCATCATCTGTGGCTTACTAGTACGTATTAACTCACTAGAGCTTATAACATCACAGTAAACTCCTTGATTTTTATAACAGTAGTCAATGAATTCCCTCCCCACCTCATTTCCCCATGAAGTCATACCTGAAAATATCAGTCTACAAGCATGGAAAGCAAAGCAAAAAGCAGCTTATTTATATACCGCTTCATATCACGCTATGGGATGTCTAAGCGGTTTACAACTGTGAGCTGATTTCCCCCCAACAATCTGGGTACTCAGTAGGAAGTGATAGATCAAACAAAACAAGAAATAACACAACATGGAAGCTACCCAACTTTGCCTCTACTGCCTCTACTAGGTACTTACTTGCTGGGGACAACCATTATACATTTGTCCTCTTCCAACATGACTGAGGAACAATCTCAACTACTGCTGTGCCATGCATGTAGAGGTATCCCATGGTTGTCCCATTAGAAAAGGGAAGGTGATTGGGGAACTATTGGCACTTCTATATCTTGCATATTTGATGGTGGAAAGTAGGGGAGGGGGACACATCTATATGTATGATGTGGTTTTAAAAATATAGAAGGTATGGTAAGTAATATCAGTAGCATCACAACAGAGTGAAGGAGATGTGGAGCACACCAAGTGACACCCCAGAGGAGGGTTGGCACTCAGTTGGCCCATCCTGCTGCTGCAGGGGGATGTGTGCAAGCTGGCACTGCTGCACCTAGTGACGGCCCTTTCTCCACTGCCTGTCTCTCTTCCTGAGGAAGAAGCGGGGCAGCAGAGGAGGAACAGGCACAAGTGCACCTATGCCATCTTCAGCTGTTGCCTCGCTTGCCCCACTGTCCCTTGGCTGCCCTGGGTGGATAACCAGGCAAGTGAGAGAGCAACTGAGGCAGCAGAAAGGGAGGGGAGGAGTGGCAGAAACCTTACAAGGTCTGCCCAGGTGGCAGCTGGCTGGGGATGGGGGTCACAGGCAAGTGAGGCAGTGAGGGGCACTGCATCCCTCCCCCCGCAGCCCCTCTGTAGTAGGTTACACCAAGGGTAGTGATGCCAGTGAGTAAAATGTTTACCCTATACATACATGCATACATACACAGAGGGAGAGAGCATACATACTTGTATTTTGTGTTTGTTTCAAAGAAAAAAAAGAAGCTAAAGAAGTCTGTAAATTGGGGGGGGGGGAGATTTACCAGGGTCTCATTATTTCATTCCTGATATTTTAGTGGTTATAAAAATTGAATATCCTGTTTATGTTTCACATATAATGTATTCAACTATTGATTTCTGATTGTTTTTCTTTTATCTAATTTTATATGCACATTTGAGATTACATGCATTTCAGCTCCTGTGTTTAAAGCATGTATAAGCAAAGGTGAATAAACTGTATATGTATACATATATGTGTGAGATAAGAGTAAGTAGTTGAAAAAGCACATTCACTAGGGTTAGGGGCACAGGACCCCTGTGAATGTGGAAAAACTGCAAATAACAAAAACACTATGTTTTTACCTGAGAGAACACCTCTCTAGGAATGTCTATGTCCTCCAGTGCAACTCTGTGGTCAACATTTGCCAGACAGTGACCACAGAATTGCACTGGAGGAACTACAAATGGTTAGTGGAGTGTTCTCTCTAGGGACCCTATCACACGGGGCCCAATCCAGACAGAATCCAATTGAAATCCCAACCTAATACGTATTATTTTCCCATGTTTCCACACGACGTCGCACAGAACCCCGACAGAAACCCGACAGAATGCGGAATGATTCGAGATCTTTTGAATTTCAGTTTCTTCAGGAATTACAATTGCGTGATGGGATTAATATCGCTTTTACCGTAAGTGCAATCACCAAATACTTATCGCCAAATACGTATTGGGGAGCATTTCCCCGTCATTACCTCCTCGGATTGCCAGCACTCCAAGGAGGACCTCCTCGGAGAGCCAGCTCTCCAAGGGGGACCTCCTCGGAGCGCTGATCCGACGCAGGGCCGGCGCTCCAAGGAGGACCTCCTCGGAGAGCCGGCTCTCCAAGGGGGACCTCCTCGGAGCGCCGATCCGACGCAGGGCCGGCGCTCCAAGGAGGACCTCCTCAGAGCGCCGATCCGACGCAGAGCTGGCACTCCAAGGAGGACCTCCTCGGAGTGCCGATCCGACGCAGGGCCGGCGCTCCAAGGAGGACCTCCTCGGAGCGCCGATCCAATGTGGGGCCGGCGCTCCAAGGAGGACCTCCTCGGAGAGCCGGCTCTCCAAGGGGGACCTCCTCGGAGCGCCGATCCGACGCAGGGCCGGCGCTCCAAGGGGGACCTCCTCGGTGAACGTTGCGGCGGGAGGTCCTCCTCGGAGCGCCGACCGTGTGGAGGGCTGGCTGCACCGAGGACGACCTGGGAAAGGGTGACAGCCACGGCAAGTGACATCCGCGGCGAGCATAGTGCGCATGTGCAAGAACATCATTGCTTTTCATGTACGGGATTTTCTCACTTGTGTGTGAATGGCAGGTTCCCGGGAGCGCTTTCCTTAAATGTGCGATGAAGGTAATTGCGTGTGAAAACCATTTGCGGAATGAAGGTTTATTTTCGGTTTCTTTTCGGAATCTGTCATTTCAGGATTATTATCACTTTGTGGGCCACGTGTGATCAGGTCCTAGGAATCTCTAGGTCCTTCAGTTTGACTTTTGGTTAAAGTTGACCATAGAGTTGCACTGGAGGACCAAGATATTCCTAGAGAGAACATACTAATAAAATCTTTGAATAATCAAATTCGCAAAAGTCAAATGTGGAAGGATGAGTGTACTTAATGGCCTTGGTCACTGAGTATTTATGTTTGTTATTTTGTCACATGAGTTTTGCATTGCATAATTATGGCTAGCCGGGAAGCCCTGAATTCTGATCAGGCACCTGTGCTCATAAATCAACTGAACTGCTAAATTTGCAAAGGGTGTCATTAAGTGCCTCTATTAAATGTATCATGACTTAGCAGCTTTCTGGCAAGGTGGTAATTACTCTTCTCCTTCACACACCAACCCAAAAGATTGTTCCCTCAGCTAACAGCAATCTCTGTCTTTCTGCCCTTGTGGAAAACTGAAAGGAAAAAAAATTGCTTCAACATATCTAAGAAAATAAGGGATTTCCACATGCTTGGGTGTCACTTAGAAGTTTAATGAAGGATTCTTTTTCTGTTTTATCTATGTAATAACAAAAATACAAGAGTACACCAAGGAAGTTGCAATACTAGGAAAAAAAACCACCAGCCTTGAAATCCATATATCATTTACTATAATTGCTAAGAGATCATAGCAATATCCAGGTCAGGAGCCTGACTGGCAGATAGCCATCTCTGCTGCAGCAGAGATTGTTTCACTTATATTTGTCAGTTATTGCCTGCAATTTATGGCACATGTTATGAGCTTCCCTTCCTTTACTCATCTTCTCACTTCTCTAGGAATCTGTGATTTACAGAATAGAGTATCCTATAGCATGTGAAGTTAGCAGAGACAACAATTTATATTAGGCACATGTGGCCACAGAAAGTATAATAAGTTGGTTCTTGCCCTCCAACATGTTATAGATGTAAACCAACAGACATGTGACCAAGCAATATCAGAGTGTGATCAAGATAACAAACTTGGAGACGTTGCAGCACTTTCTTTATGGCAGAGTCTACAGGTAAGGGGAAGATTTCGCCAATCCTCTCCACTGCTGAGTTAACTGAGTAGAATGATTTTGGCACTTTGAACTCAGTTTGCAATTGTATCTAATTGGTTTTAGCAATCAAAGGGGTCATTCACACTTAACTTTTTTGAACAAAGAGATTCGCATCTCTGCACCAATTCAGAACCAATTCAGAATCGGTTCGGTGTTCCCACTACGTTTACCAAGATCGAATCTCACTGTGCAATTTTAAACCTGCTGCTGTTCACATTTGACACCATATCAATTTAAAATGGAAGTGCTTCCATTTCTAGGAACAATGCAGCATGATCCAAATCGATTCGGTAGCGTGGTCACACAACCAAAGATGCAAATCATTGTGACTCTTAAAAAAAGAACTGCTAAGGGGTCCGGTGCCAAATGCACCGGTTTAAGCGGACTTTCTGGCCACCTTCCTGCAAACTGAACTGAGCGCAATCAGAGAAGATATGAACTTCATGGAAATAAACTGGTGAATGGGGCCAAAGTAAGCTGTGGACAAAGAGAGAAAGTGGAAGGAGGAGAGAGAAACGGGGACATTTTAATAGCATCTGAAAAAATGGGATGATGGAGGATTAATAGGGACTGTCCCTGCCAAATCAGGACTGTTGGAAGGTATGTTGGTTCCAGATTTATCTGTGTGTAAATGGGATAGGAGAACCAGACATTTCTGGCCCTTCTGCCCTATGGTGCTTCTCCAATCCAAGGAAAATGCTACACAGAGAGTTGAGGAAGGAGACTTTCTTGAATGAGGGGGTGCAGAGGAGGAATTCACTGAAAATTTGTGAGGGTACCTTCCATTAGTAGATATCTTTCATCTGTGGAGGATAGCTCCTGGATTCAACTTCAAGATCTCTAACACATTAGGATTTAATTTAGAGTAAGAGCATGCTAAGATCACTGGGTCTTGCTTCCAGGTAAGTGTGGATAGAATTGCCATCAAAATTTATAGTGCTAGCCTGTGCAAACTTCAGAAGTCAGCCTGCATAAGGTCAGTAGGGCTTATCTCCATGTGATTGTGTAAAAGATTGTAACTCTAATAAAATTTAACTCTTCTCAAATCAAGGAGGATTAAATTAGGAGTTGAACACACAGGCCCAAAGGCCCATGTTCCCCCTGGCCTGGCATCATCCTGTATGGACAACACAGGCCAATAGCCCCAGGTCAGGATTGGCCAGACCAGATGTCAATCCAGTGGTTCCAACTTGATCTCAGCCCAAAAGGCCCTTATTACAGTCTCAAAAAACCAGATGTTTGTTCACCCACCCACCTGCCACTGTGCCATGGAGCCATTGCCACACACCCCTTACCTGCTGTCACCACTGTGTTGACTTTGGGAGGGAGTGCCTGGCCACATGGATGAAACTAGGAGTACTATTCCTGCCCTTACAGCTTGCAGCAGTGGCGGCAGCAGGTAAGGGGTGTGTGGCAATGGCTCCATGGCACAGTGGCAGGTGGGTGGGTGAACATCTGCCATAGCTGCACTAGACTGGGGGTAGAAACAGGTCAGAAACATGGGCGAGATACCACAGGGTTGGCCCATGGTGTCCTGCCTATGAGTATAGGCCCCACGTCAAAGCCAGATTTTCACATGGATTTCAACTGACATGTACAATGGAATAGGGCATGATTCAATGGGAAATTCAGAGAACATCTCCACCTGTTCTTGCCTTCCCTGCCAGGATGCTTCACTAAAGCAGCTTTGCTGGTGACAACTGCTTCTAACAGATGACTTTAGACATTAGCTTTACCTTAAAATCCCTTACTTTTAAGGGACAGTTGTAAAGGCCATTTCATTTAGCATTAGAAAGTAAGCAGAGCAGAGCTATGGGCATGACTTTTGGTGCAAGCTTATCTTATGCTAGTGCCACAGTCTGGACCATGGCTTCAATGACAGACTGCAACTGCAGCCAGAAATCATCCCATCCACCTTTCCCCTCCATACCTTTTCTTTTGTGTTTTGCACAGTGGTACAATGGAGCCAGGGCTCATAGGATCAAAGACTTAGGACTTTGGGATTAACAACGTTATGACATCTTCTGCCACCCTTCTTCTATTTGGCTGAAGGGTGACATAAAAATGTTTTAAATAAATAAATACCTTGTATCAAATATGGCACAATTTGGAGCCTTCATCACAACTGAAGACAAGTTAACCGTACCATTAGGCACACAGCTGCTGAGACAGCTGCCTCAACTTCCATTTCTCTTTCTTTCTTTCTTTCTTTCTTTCTTTCTTTCTTTCCTTCCTTCCTTCCTTCCTTCCTTCCTTCCTTCCTTCCTTCCTTCCTTGCACTTATATCTTGTCTTTCTCCCAAATGGGATCTATTTGTGTATTGTGAAAGGGCAACAAATTGTTAGCTGTTTATTTTGTGAGTACTATGGTTTTGGGGGATGCAGTGGTTTAGTGGTTAAAATGCCAATTCTGATGATCAGAAGATCAGAAGGCTGGCAGTTTGAGGTCCAAGTGCTGCATGATGGGGTAAGCTCTGGTCACAAGTCCCAGCTTCTGCCAACCTAGCAGTTTGAAAGCATGCAAATGCAAGTAGATAAATAGGTACCACTTCGGTGGGAAGGTAAAAGTGTTCGGTGCAGTCATGCTGGCCACATGACCACCAGAGTTGTCTTTGGACAATGCTGGCTCTTTGGCTTAGTAAAGGAGATGAGCACCACCCCCTACAGTTGGTTATGACTTGACATTCATATCAAGGGACTACCTTTACCTTTACCTTTTACTATGGTTTTAATCTCAAAGAAAGAGAGATGCTTGTGGGATATTTCTGTTCCATGTTCCAGTAGAGAATGTCTGGCTTTGAGTGCTATGCATCTTGAATTGAGAGAGGTGCACTATTTGCTGCTCTGCTTCAGGTAGCAAAATGACTTGATACAGCTCTGATTCAGCATATCTGGCACACTGCATAGGCCCTGGAGAGAGAGAGAAATAGCTCACAGTAGTATCCTCTAAAATTTGCAGTAAAAAAGTAATGTATGCTATCTTCTGTGAGTCTTCCTTAGGAAACCAGTGTCTTTTTATATGAATTGCTGATTCCTTAAAAATCTGCATCTTACATCTGATTTGGACAATTAGAGATCCAGACTTGACTACATGAATGTAACTCCTGGACAATGATAACAGCAACTCATGATGATCAGAACAGCTAATGTAATGAAAGAAAGAAAGAAAGAGTATCAATTGTACTATTTTACTATTACACTATTTAACATACATTAGGCATCAGCAGATTATCTCACAGCTCATCCTCCAAGTGAAACTCCTTCTGTGCATGCAAGTACTGCTACAAATATCAGTAATTGTTTTCATCTATGAGAAGTAAAGGGAAAAGAAGCAACTGTGAAAGCAATTTTATTCCTTGAGCTATTCTGCCTCTGCACTGCCAATTATTCTTTCACGATAGCTGCTATTCTTAAGTGCATGCTACTTCAGATTCCAGCTATTCCAGCTCTTATATGTTTTCAAATACATCAGGACACTTTATATCACCTTTGCAGCTTGCAGAAAGCTGAGAAATAAATCTTCAGTTGGAAGCTGACCAAGAACTCTGAATATCCTGAACGTAATAGGAATCAGCTAGAGATATCTAGCCTAGGTATTTCTATTACTTTTTACAGTATTTCTTGTGAGATAAGAGTTGAACAATGTTCCTAAAACCTTGTTCCCTAGAGTGCTAAATAAAAAAACAACCCACTAATAATGTTCACTACATTCCAAACACTTCAATATTATTATATTTATATACAATCTCTAAAAAGATAATATTAGTGTATTACTTCACAGGGCTATTACTGTCAATATTATTATACTAATAAACAATTTACAAAGAAGAATCTCTGAAGAGGAGAACCTTAATTAATTATTCCATGGGGATTTTACAACAATAAAAAGGTGGGTTTTTAACATTGCTTTGCACATGACAGCTGCAATTCCTTATGTACTTTCCTGGGACTCAGCCCAAACTGAATGGACTAAATCCAACTGCTAATCCCAGATTCAGAGTACATACACAGAATCAACTGCTGGATGGTAAATCAACACAATCCTATTGATCCAATGGGTCCACTAGTTGGGATTAGAATTTAAGATAATGGGGATGACTTCTGGATAAATATGCTAGGATTGGACTGCACAATTGTTGTTAATATAGGGCCTTTGCAGACTGCCAGAAATAGTGCAAATTGAGTCCACTTTAAGGGTTAGGGTTAGTGCTAGGGAGTCATGGGAATTGTTTTTTTTCTGAGACATTGAGCCTTCTCTGTCAGAGAGCTCTGGTGCCACAATAAAATACAGTTCCCATGATTCCCTAACCCTTAAAGTGGACTTAATTTGCACTATTTCTGGCAGTCTGCAAAAGCCCATAATTACCATTACTAGCAGCACCTCTGGTGAGTCACTGTCAGAGTGAAAGTTTCTCAACAGTCAATCAGAGTCAGGCTGGCTGTAAAGGTGGGGGCTGCCTGAGGAGTGACTATAAAAGGAGAGGAGCAAGTGGGAAAGAGTTAGATGATTGTGTGTCAGTTGAGAGGTTTAAGTTTAGGGTGGCTCATACCTGCCTTGTTCTGTGGAAATCTTAATTGGGATTTGAGCCAGACTTTCACAGAATTCATAGTCCTGACAAAGGAGCATTATAAGGACTTGTGTTAAAAGAATTAAAACACAGATTAAAATGGAAACAAAGGGCCGATACAGACGGCTCAAAAAAAAAAAAAAAATGGCACAGAGCCACCCCTGGGAGCAGAGGATCGGGGCCGCAGCAACCGCACGCCATGGCCCTGATCTTCCTATTTGCGGCCCCCAAAAGAGCAGCAAAATGCCACTCCTTTTGGGGGTGGCAAAAGGCCACCCTTTCAGACATGGCAGTGGCTTTTTTTGCACCCTTTTGGCTCAGTGTGTGTGCATGCTGTGCCAAGAGGATGTCCTGACTCCGTGTGCCATGCGAACAGGAGTGCAGTGTCAGGATGGCCAGTGTGTGGCTGCCCCTCCCCAACTTGACCCCCAGGCTGGCCTTTTGTGCTGGTTTGCAAAGCCCCAAAGTCAGTGAGGGAAAAGGACATAGGGCCTTTACAGACTACCAGAAATAATGCAGCTTGAGGCCACTTTAACTGTCTTGGTTCAGTGCTAAGGAATCATGGGAACTGTAGTTTATTATGGCACCAGAGCTCTCTGACAGAGAAGACTCAATGTCCCAGGAAAAAAAAATACAATTCCCATGAATCCCTAGCACTGAGCCAGAACAGTTAAAGTGGCCTCAAGCTGCTTTATTTCTAGCAGTTTGTAAAGGGCCATAGTTTGTAACAAGTGAAGGGCTGTGCATAATGTAAGTACACCATTTGCAAACCAAATGTTAAAAAAGAACACACAAAAAAACCTTAAGATCTGACTGTAAATAAATTTTATGTTCCTTCTTGTTTACAGAAGACTGGCTTGAATTACTTTATAACCAAAAACATCATAAGCATGCTTCCAAAGTAGTAAAACACATGTAAAATAAGGCCATCCCTAAGTCACTTATTAAAGAAGTGTATTAGGGAAAGATTTGGGGGCAGTAGTAGGACCAAGGGTTAAAGAGATGTTTGAGTTAAAGGAAGAACCTCAAACCACCAAAAAGAAAGAAGAAAACTATGGTCATCGTGATAGCACCCTTTCCCATTGCAGCAGTATCAGGTGGAAGATCTGGGCAATAGTAATGGCATTTAAAGTCTATATTTTTATTTATGACATATTAGTGCAAAAACTGAGCATGCTTAACTGAGCTAACATGTAGGAGGTTTGGGCTGGAATCCTGTTGGTGTTTAAACATGCCTTAACTTCCTCTATAGAGATGGTTAGACATTTTTGTCTGATGCAGAATATCCCCATACAGTTCAAAGTTGTGGGTTGCTCATGCAATGTCATTGAACATGCAGATACACATGGACAAGCATGAGATGCACATATGCATTCAATTGTGCACTCAGTTATCTGGCTGTTTGATAATCTGGTAATTGTTCTGATAATGTTAATTGTGTTGTGATTTATTTGATATTGATCTTTTAATTTTCTTTCCTCTATATGGTAATTTGTTTATCTATTTATTTTATTTTATTTCTTAGAGTGTACGCCGTGGGCAGGCTTTTTTATATTTGTAACTTTTTTACTTTGTACAGTGCTGTGTATAATTACAGCGCTCTAGAAATAAAGTTTAATAATAATAATAATAATAATAATAATAATACTTTTGTGGGTGTGTTCAATTGCATAATGTTGCCATTCAGCACAGTGCAGTCCAGGCATAATCCCTCATGTTGTTGTTAACTGCCCTCAGGTTGATCCCAACTCATGGCAACCCTGTGAATGAGACATCTCCAAGATCCCCTGTTCTCCACTGTACTGCTTAAGTCTTGTAGATTTATGTCTGTGACCTCCTTAGTTGAGTCTAGCCATCTGGTGTGTGGTCCTCCTCTCTTTCTACTGCTCTCCACCTTTCCCAGCATTATTGTCTTTTTCAGTGGGTCCTATCTTCTCATGATGTGGCCAAAGTACAACAGCCTTAGTTTCGTCATCTTGGCTTCTGGTTTGATCAGTTCTAGGACCCATTTCTTTGACTTTTGGCTGTGCATGGTATCCTCAGCACTCTTCTCTGGCACCACATCTCAAATTAATTGGGGTTTATTTCTTATCTCCTTTTTTCACTGTCCAGCTCTCACATCCATACATGTGATGAGGAATACTGTGGTTTGAATGATTCTGACTTTAGTGCTCAGGTGCATGTCTTTACTCTTTATGATCTTATCTAGTTCTTTCATAGATGCACTTACTATTTCTAGTCTTCTTATTTATCTACTGCAGTTACCATTCTGATCAGTGTTTCATCCTAGGTATGGGAACTATTTAAATTTCTCCATTGTCAAGGTTGAATTTATGTATTTCTTCTGTGGTCATTATTTTTGTTTTCTTTATGTTCAGCATTAAGCCTGCCTTTGCACTTTCATCTTTGACCTTACTTAGTAATTGTCCCAAGTATGTGAGCATAATTTTGCTTGTGTGGTAGATTAATACTAAGGGCCATGTAATTGGTGCAGTCTGTTGGGTGTCCTTTTTTGTGAATTGGGATGTATATTGATCATTTCCAGTCTGTTGGCCACTGTTTTGTTTTCCATATTTGTTGAAATGTGTTAGCACTAGAGTTGATTCTGTCTGTGTGCATTGATTGTAGCAGCTCAATTGGAATATTGGGTTGATGCAGACGGCCCCCAAGGGGTGTCTCTGTGCCACCCCTGGGAGCGCCAGATCGGGGCTGCAGCAACCACACGCTGCAGCCCCAATCAAGTTTTTTGCCACTCCAAAAAGAGCTGGCAAATACTGCTCCTTTTTGGTGTGGCAAAAAGCCACCCTTAGCACTGCTGCCATAACTCTTTTGTGCCCCTTGGTGCAGCATGTCTACACGCTGTGCCAACGGAGCACCCTGACACCACACACTGTGCGGTTGGGCACATAGCATCAGGATGAGTCAGGGCAGCCAGCGTGCAGTTGCCCTGCCCCAACTCCACCCTCAGGCCAGCCCTTTAGGCAGGTCTGCATTGGCCCATTGTCTGTTTCTGGTTATTTGTTTTTCTCAGTTTCTCTTATTGCAGCTTCCACTTCACTTTTTAGAATTTGGGGTTCATCTTCCTATGGTTCTTCTTTCCATATGTCATTCATTTTGCCATCTCTTTTATATATCGCTTCTGTGTATTGCCTCTAGCATCTTTTTATATCTTGATCTTCAAGTATGTTCTTTTTCTTGTCAGAGAGCATTCAGGCCCTTGGTTTGAACTTTCCTTTGAGTTCTCAGATTTGGTGGAAGAGGTCTCTTACTTTTTCCCATTTTTGTTGTTGTTTTCTGTTTCTCTGCATTGATCATTATAATAGTTCTTTTTATCCTTGTGCACTAATCATTGCACAGTTGTGTTCATGGTTCTGGTTTTATTCTTATCTCCCTTAATCTTTGCCTCTCTTTAATGCATTGAGTGTTTCATCTGTCATCCATTCTTTCTTCTTTTTCTTTTTGGCCACTGTTGGTGTCTTTTTCCATTCTTTCTTAATTATGTCCTTGCCTTCTTCACATAGTTCTGGTTCTTGGTTGATTATACTTAGAAGAGCAAACCTGTTTCCAACATTGTCAGTAAGAATGCTGGGATATTGTTCAAATCATATTTTGGTATAATGGCTGTTTTTACCCCATACACTGAGTTGTTATGCAACCCTGACTAGAGTCTTGTGCCTTAATGTCCTAAGGGGCCTACATGAGCAGGATATGTCATGGATAGGTGAACTACATTGGCCTGAATGCTACTGGTAGCCCCAACTAGAGTATACCCACTAAATCAATAGGTTTTATTTATGTGTTGATTCAGCATGCAAGAGTTAGTATTCTAAATATTGATATCGATCTGGAACTGGGTGTAGGCAATTTGAATTATTACACAATGCCATAGGCAGGGAGCAACTTATCCTTTTGAACTGCCAGAATCAACTCACATGGATAACTATATCTCTCACAGCTAGGAAGATAACAATGAACTTGCAAGACCCTTGGACTTTGACCTTCAACCCATGTGCCAGTGAGAATCTCCCATCCAGAATTTCTACTGGTGTATTCAAAAAAGTTCTGTGGAAAAAGATTTTTTATTATAATAATGGATTTTATAGAGATGGACGCCACTGAAATGTCCTGTTTCTTATCAATCTCACTTCTATTCTGAAAGATGATGTACTCTCACCAGGGCCTCATCTGACGAGCTAAATGAAGGGGTATATAATATATGAATGATGTGTGAAATATGGAAAGTATAAGAGTCTATTTCATGAAATATAATATAATAAAAGGAAAAGAATCCAGACTGTCCTTTGCATACCTCCTAAAAATATCTTGTCATCATGTAATATATCATCACCAAATGTCAAGTGTTGAGGGGTCTTAAGCAAGTCACAGAAGAAAGAGGTAAGTCAGTCAATGCAGGAAGATAAGAAAGGTTTTAAAAATGAAAAACATATCTAAGATGTTCCTTATAAAGAGGGGCTGTCAAGCATCATAAAGCATTTTAAGATGGAAACTGAAAAAAGTGAGTTGAAGACATCTTCTTGCACACATCTCTATCTTTGAATAATATTTGTAAACATTAGAGGCCACAGAGGTGTAAACTGTTCTTTGATTGATGACCAATCACAAAATAATGAGACTAGACACAAGACATTGAGTTACACAAGACAAGGGCCACTTTATTTGACCTAAAACCTATTTGAACTGAACCTGGGGACAAGCAATGGATGTGTGTATGTGCAATCTGATGTGATCCCATCTGAGGCCAGAGGTCAACCTGTGACTACCACCTCAGCCTTCCATTGGGTGAAACACCTGACTCCAAGGGCAATCCAGTATCAGGGATTGCTCCCCAGTTGGCCATTACTGGAAGACAAACTGAGGGCACTCTCCTCCTTACAATCCGTAGACTTTATGGATAACCTCTTCGGTCAGCCCCAGTCTTTGGAGGTGGTTCAGGAGCCCAACCTTACACCAAAAGGGTGCCAAGGTGTACCCCAAACTCTGAATTTCTCCCCATAATTTTATATTTATTTATTATTTATTTAAGGGATTTATATCCTGCCTTTCTCTCAAAATGGCATTCAAGGAAGCCTTAACCTGCCAATGGCAATCTATTTACAGATACCACCCAAGCCAGTTGAAGTGTCTCCCAGATATAGTGTAGTAGGCCAAAAAATCCAATCAAAACTTATGTAAAAAGGGAGAAAATTCCTATCTGGACCTGAAGCGATCAGCATAGCTCACACTGCATAAAGAGCAGGAAGGTGTGTCTGAGCAAGCTCAAAAGAGAGCTTGTAAAGGGGCAGCAGAGCCATAAAACACCACTGGCTCTGTCCTCTCATAAGCTACAGCTAGGCCAATTACATCTAACCTCTGATTGTGGAGACCATCAAACTGTTCCTTTCCTGAATCATCTGACAGAAACTCAGGTTTGGGGTCTCAAACATCACCATCTCTTGGTTTTCAGGTCTCTGCATCAGTTTCACCTAATCAGATGGCTAAATCAAATGGTACATTGCAACAATACATAGCAAGAGAAAGGGGAGTAATTTAAACACAAACTGGATTCATCACTAGCCTTCCTTAGGTGTACTGTACTGTCAAAACATGTACATGATCATATGTAGTCCTACAGAGCTAACTAGAATGTAATGGGAATGAAATGCTCAAATAATTCAAACATTCTCTCTTGCTTACGATAAAGCAGGGGTAGGCAACCTTTCCCCTTTAAGGGCCGAGGGACTTCAGCTCCCAGAATCCCAGGAGCTATTGGCCAACATGGGACTATTGGCCAACATGGCTGAGGCTTCTGGGAGCTGAAATCCCTCGGCCCTTAAAGGGGAAAGGTTGCCTACCCCTGCGATAAAGTATCAACAGGGGTGGGGGTGGGTGGGGTGTATCATAATGTAATAATTATCAACTGGAAGTTATTATGATATATTGATGAAATTTTGTCAGTGTCATCATCATCAAGTGACTTTTTCTTTTCCCAAAAATGAAAAATCTGTTGCAGGGTCGCCGATTTAACAACATAGTTGACATTCATGAAGGTGGAAGAGTGGTTTAAGGTGCAATCTGCAGACTTCTACAATAATGGTATTCAGAGGGTCAAGAAACACTGGGGAAAATGTATAAATCTGGATGGTGACTACATAGAGATAAGTTAACAACTACAAATCAAAATAAACTTTCTGTCAATTTTTTTAAAGGTGATAATTAAAACTTTATGATACCCCCTCGTATAATGGTGATTGTGTCTTCACATGGGCCTTTGTCTGTACTGGTCAGGATATTCTGGGGACAGCCCAGAGTATCCTAGCTTCAGAACTACCTCCTTTTGTTACTTGATCCTCTAGTCCCATGCTGGGGCAGCTGTCTACGTGGGCATGCTGCAGTACTGTCCAGCACATCCTTCATTGCTGCAGGTCACCTGCTTCTGAGGTCAGAACAAGGTGCTAGTTATGGTCACATGGCTGGGCACCTCATTCTGACCTCAGAGATAGGAACTGGTAACCATGGCACATGCACCAGGTGGCTCAATGGGATGCCCATACAGACAGCCACCCTATCCATTATAAGGTTGTTATATACCAGTTCTAGTGCTGGACACTCCAGATGTTGTCTGGACTTCTTGCACCAGACCTAGGATCTAGGCTGTGTGTTTTCTGAACAGGATGATGCCAAATTGTGGGGGGGGGCGGGGGGGATGGCCTTTTGGCCCTTGTTGATAGGACCATGGTTTGACATCCAGATATTAGCTGAAGGACATTCAGTTGCAATCAATTTAAGCTTTAAGTTTTGAAAGGACTTCATCCTAAAACTGAGATCAGAGTATTGTTCTGTGTTTTGTTTTCTCATGTTTCTGCCTCTATCATTTAAACTATATTTCACATGTTTTTTTTAATTAAAATTAAATGGCTACAAAGAGGTTTTGAAGAATAGGTTTCATCAAAGAAAATAAATACCTTGAACATATTATAGAGCAATAGTATTCTAATTAGTTAATTGTTTATGGCAGTTTAATAGCACCTATGAAAAATCCACATGTCTTTAGTGGTCCTCTGGTGCTAGTGCTATAAGATAAGAAAATGACAGATCAATATTCTGCATCATGATCTTATTTTATGTTGTACAGTTTACAGTTCTCTGTAATGCCAGAGATTCACAATCAACAATTTGGATGTTTCAAACTAGTATATGAAATAGTCAGTCTTCATCAGTGCTTCCTTCTTCCACAGCTTTGCCACCCTTTCCTTGTGGTTTTAATGGCCCAAGGACTCTTTCACACTACACAGTTATAGCACTTTGAATCCACTTTAACTGCCATGGCTGCATCCTATGGATCCTGGGATTTGCAGCTTGGTGAAGCACTTGAATTATCCAGCTGAAAATTCTAAAGATCTCTCCCTAAACTCCAGATCCTAGAACACCATAACATGTTGTCATAGTCATTAAAATGGAATCATAATATCTATAATTGTGTATTGTCATAGGCCCCCCAGAATCTTAGGGGGGTTGCAGACTGCCAGAAATAGTGCAAATTGAGTCCACTTTTAGGTTTGGGGTTAGTGCTAGGGAATCATGGGAATTGGGTTTTTTTTCTGAGACATTGAGCCTTCTCTGTCAGAGAGCTCTAGTGCCACAATAAAATACAGTTCCCATGATCCCCTAACTCTAACCCTAACCCTAAAAGTGGTCTCAATTTGCACTATTTCTGGCAGTCTGTAACCCCCCTTACTCTTCTTGTTCTTCACTATGCTCATAAATTCCCATGTGAGGGCTTACCCCCAGATCATCTTTCTCACTAAATCCTCCTTTCTTTATTCTGTTACTCTTTACTCCCTGAGCTTTCTGCTTCTTGCATGCCTCCTTGTTTTCGACCATGTACCTAGTCTCTCACTACACTCTGGATTGATTGATTGTATTTACACTCTGTTGCTATGACTCTATAAAGCCCTTGTGGTGATTTGCATATACCTAGTGTGTCCTTCTTTAATTCATTTAGATTTCATGAACATGTATTTTCTAAATATATTGTGCCCCTGCTTGTGTTTCTTTTGTCAACTAGCAATATCTCTTGTCAACTCAAGATAAATAAGTACTGAGTTATGAGATGTCTTTATAATAAAGCATTTTGACTACCATTTTATAATTTTGGGGAGAAGTGGCTCCAGACAGCAATCTTTTCCACCAGTTTTCCCACTACTTCTTCCATCTTTTTTTCTTAACACACACAAAAATTCCCTTAGGAGGGAAATATAGAACACCTTTTGATTGTTAGTGATAGCAGCCTTTCATCTGGAAGCACCCCAGATTCAACAAAGATTGTGATCAATACATGTTCTCACCACATCAATGTATCTGTATCATACTATTGCTTTGATAATGTTGCCTTTTCTACTTTATGATGTTAGGTGTCACAAGACCATGGAATATCAGATAAGATTTTATAGTGAGAAGGAAGGAGAGGTTAGGTTTGGGCTGAAGCGTGGTTTATCAAACTTACTAGTATGTCTTTAAGATTAAGAATAAAGTTATATTCTTTGACAACTTGGAAAGGTGAGAGAAATGATATATTATATACAGGTGAAAAATCAGTTATCAGAAATGTTATTGAGTAGTTGAAGTGTTAGTTTCCTTCAATATACATTAGTATGAGCAAACACATATCCATTTAACTTCAATCACATATGTATTGATTTGGTATTTTATTGGTTAGGGAATTGCATCTGTGTGGTCCTTGCTTTTACTGCTAATGCTTGTGTAAACAAGACTGGGTGTAGTGAATAAAAAGTAAAATTCTCAAATGCATGAGATGAATACATGAAATAAGAATTCATTTGCTTAAAACTGGATTTAGGTCTCGATAAGACTTGTTTCCTGTATATCTTGATTATAGTTAAATTATCAGTTTATCTGGCATCTTAACTACTTATGCTGTCAATAAGAGACCTTAGCTGAAAATCAGAAGAACAGTGTAGGAAGCAAAGCCATATAAAAATTAAAGACAAGACAATCCTTATATTCATCTTCTCAAATTCATCTAGCAATTATTTTCTACAATTATACTCTGTCCCTACACAGAGTTAACTGGAAAACTAGCTAGATTACAGTAATTTTGGATTATTTGATGGAGAAAAGAAATACCATTTACTGCACAATCCTCTATTGGTCTGCTCAAAAGGAGGCAGTTCTGGGTTTAGTAGGTATTTTAACAGGTATCCCAGCATTAGCAATCCTGTTGGGAATACATCTCATCTGGTTAGATGCAACAGTTTCTCATGTTTTACATAAATCCACTGGAATCAATTGCATTTAAATTAGTCATAAGGAAATTAAACTTCATTGATTTCAGTGGATCTGCTGTAAACATGATTAGGTCTGGATCCAATATGTTGAACTCAATGGGATATGCTTCTGATATGCATAAGATGGTACAGTATCAGATTTTAATTAATATCCTAAGATACAGTCAGCTGTCTACATTCACGGATTCTTTATCCACTGATTCAACAATCCACAACTTGGAAATAGTTATATAAAAAAATGTATAAATGTCAATAAGCAAACCTCAAATTTGCCATTTTATATATGATATACCATTTTCCTACCATTGTATTTAATGGGACTTGAGCATCCATGAATTTTGGTATCCATGGAGGGAGGGTTCCCTGTAACCAAACCTTAGTATACACCAAGGGCCCACTGTACCTAGTTTTAAAGTGAGGACACTTAAAAAAAAAGCCAAGCAGAAGATTGCTAGGTAATCTGATGGATCATTTTGTAAGCATCTAAACTTAGAAGTATCTTGCTTCTTTCAGTAGCACAGTAATTCTATATACACTTACAGTGGATCCTGTTGATTGTCCAAGCAACCCTTATTCATCATGTTGCAATGTTTAACTGAGACCCAGTTAAATACTATGTAGATAAAAATCAAAGCACATGTTATACATTTTACAGTGTGCCCTCCACATTTGCTGTGGTCAGGAGTACAGGACCTCTGTGAAAGTGGTAAATATGCAAATAAAAAGCAACATTGTTGTTTTTTTTAACTTAAGAGACCACTTCTTTAGGACTCTCTAGGTCAGTGATGGTAAACCTTTCAAAGACCGAGTCCCCAAAATGCAACCCAAAACCCACTTACTTATAGCAAAGTGCCACATCCCTCTGGCTTACTAGTAATGAACTCTGGCAGACTCTGTGCTGAGGTGATGGCATGCATGCCCACAGAGAGGACTCTGAGTGCCCCCTCTGGAATGCATGCCATAGGTTCGCCAACACTGCTCTAGGTCCCCCAGTGCAACTCTGGGTCAACATAAGCCAGAACTTGACCATAGAATTGTTCTGGAGGATCTAAAATGTCTAGAGAAATGTTCTCTCTAGGAATCTCTAGGTTCTCCAGCATGACTCTATAGTCAACTTCCAGTATAGTCATGTTGGAAGACCAAGAGATTTCTAGAGAGGACATATCAATTAAATCCTAAAAAAATCCATAAAAGTCAAAGCCCCAAAAGTGGAGGGCTATCTGTGCTTAATAATCTTGATATTGTGACTGTGAACAGTTGCTGTTCACATAGTTGTCATGAGGCTCATACTGTTTCCTGGGAGAGTGTAAATAATTGCATCATCTATCCAAAACTGTTCTGATAGTAATCAAAATGATAATATAATATTAATTTTTGGCATCTGGCAGTAAAATTACTACTCTAGTTTTCCCACTGATGTAGATGTACCATCCTCTGATCTCATTATATTAAAAGATAAAAGATAAAGGCTATCCCTTTAACAAGTTTGTCCAGTCCTGTACGACTGCAGGGGGCAGTGCTCATCTCCATCACTAAGCCGCGGGAGACAGCATTGTCAAAGATAATGGAACACTATTACCTTTCTACCAAAGTGGTACCTATTTATCTACTTGCACTTTTACATGCTTTCGGATTACTAGGTTGGTAGAAGCTGGAACTAGTCATGGGAGATCACACTGTCATGTGGCACTTGGGTCTCGAACTGCCAACATTGTGATCGTCAGAGTCAACGTTGTGACCACTAAGCCACTGCATCCTCATTATATTATAGACTCTTAATTTTTCAAGCTGCTATTTATAAACAGTCATGTTTAGCATTTGGAGGAAGAGGTGGCATGTGATGATATGTGTTTCATAATAAAAAAATAATAATGATAAAAGAGATTCAAAGTGACTGCAGGAGTACCACTTGCACTGAAAGTGATGGTGAGGACTATGACCCTTCAAACACACCTTGGATAAAAGAGGCTCATAGTAAACAATGCCTGAAGTTAATGTCATTGAGCTGCATAGGGAGTACCAAAGGAATGTCATTGTGGTACAGTGGTCAGAGCATTGCACTAGGATTTACAGAATCTGTGTTCCATTCCTTACTGATTTTTGAAACTCATTGGGTGTCTTTCAGCCAATCATTCACCCTTTTTAAACCTGACCTATCATCCCACAAGCTTGTTGGGAGTATGATGAGGGGGAAGATAAAAAACTATGTACACCATGAACTTAATGGAGGAAAGATAGAATGTAACTAATGTAACTAATAAATGTAACTAGTAAGTAACATAAATATTATTTTATAATGATAAGGGCATGTAAATACAAGGCTGATTTACTTTTTATGAAATATACAAGTGTAAGTCCTGTTACACCTGTGGGCTGAACTTTGCACAGCTGAGCAATGGTTGTATTCAATTCAAGGTTTAAAAAAAGAGCAAAGTTATGCATGTAATGTCATTATGTATGGTCAGGCACTGTACTTTGTACATTGTGTTTTGATGTGCATTGCACAATGTGAAATAATATGCATCATTGAGCATGATGCAGTGTACAATGATGTGCACTGTGCTTTTAGTTGCACATTATCACAATTTTTCAATGAGGCAATGGAGCACAACTGAGATATAACACCATGAACATAAACTTACACCACATATCCATGATGCAGGAACCTGACCATGTATTTCACAGAACATTTTTTAAGGAATACTTTTTTACACACAATACTCATCCACCCACAAATATTTGTGGGGAGTAGGGATCTCCAAAAAAGACAATTGCAAATATTCTACACCAGTTATTTAGATATTTCAGGCTAATTAACATCTCCTGTCCCAACCCGCCCATCCTCCCGCAACGCATCTTAAGAGGAAGCAGCTGGATCAGACAAAGGAGATCCAGTCAACTTCTAACCAGGTCACAAGGAGAATGTGAAAACAACTTGCAATGGAGGTCTTCTGGTTGTCACAGCCTCACTCGCTGGGAGGGGGATGGAAACTTCATCTTCCTTGCTCCCTGATCAGCAGCTAAGCAACCTCCTTCACCCAATCTGGCTGCTGGCTCTTAAGGTGGGCTGGTGTGACATTTACAGTTTTACAGTAAGAGTACATAGTCTTACTGAACTGAATACAGACCAGTGACAGCTATGAAACTCTAGGATACAAATCCATAATTGCAATACTGAATGTCAGCCAGTTTTTATTAACTGACTGGTAATGATAAAATATTTAGAAATGTCTGGGCTGTATAATATGAAAGCACTGCAGGTAAAATATGATGAGGGACATGGATCTAAAGAACCATCCAATCAGATCTACAGACTCAAGTGGTCTTTTGATATATGGTTCTTGAATAGCAATAGCAATAGCAAGTACATTTCTATACTACTTATCAGTGGTATAGTACTTAAGCACTTCCTAAGTGGCTTACGACATCTAAGTGGTTTACAACATTGCCCCCAACAAGCTGGGTACTCATTTTAGCAACCTCAGAAGGATGCCAGACTGAGTCAGCCAAGGAACCCCTGACTGGTATCGAACTCACAACCTTTCATTTAACCAGCTCACCACCACGGCTCAGACAAGCAGTCC
Organism: Phrynosoma blainvillii; assembly: GCA_026167975.1. Lineage (NCBI taxonomy): Eukaryota > Metazoa > Chordata > Lepidosauria > Squamata > Phrynosomatidae > Phrynosoma > Phrynosoma blainvillii. The sequence continues at coordinate 134,317,698 of JANUYF010000001.1, forward strand.
TCCTCAGAAGGAGAAGAATAACACCCTTCTTCCCACTACTAGATTGGATAACAATCCTGCAACAAAGAGGAGTTTGAAAATTAGTTAGTGACAGATCTAGAACTGAAAGAACAACAATAAAAATAAAATTCTATGAGCCTTGGTTTTCTTTGAAGTGTGTGTGTGTGTGTGTACATGTGATTTCAACTCACCTGTTGACTTATGATGACCCCATGAATTTCATAGGGTTTTCTTAGGCAAGTGTCCAAGTATTAACCAGGGTTGACGTTGCTTAGCTTCCAAGATCAGACAGGATCTGGTGTCTTTGCTTGACGTACCCCTAATTTAATCCTTAGCCCAGGATTCAACACAACATCCATCTGTAATATATGGAACAGACTGCAGTTGGCATGTATGTATGTGTGTTGAAGGGTTCATTTTATTCAAGCCACTGTACATATAGCTTTGAATTCCTGGGCATGTGGGCACCTGACCTGATACATATTCAAAGTAGAATCAAGGGCATCCAATGATCTTCTCCTCCTCATTGAGATTTCTCTCCTCAACAGAAGAATAGCTTCTCTAGACACACAGGTTTCATCATTTAGCACAGCAGCCAGGCCTTGCGGCTCCTCCTTCTCCTTATGAGGAGGGCTGCCTGTCTGATTTGGAAGCTCTGGCAAAAAGCCTGAGCTCATTGATTACAGATCACTGTTAATAAAGGGCATTTGTAATGCAGCGGTGGTGCTGCAATCTCCACACGCCAGTTCATGATGGCCCTTCAGTCTCCACAATTAAGTCGTCCAGCAGGCATGCCCCCTGTTGCAGCTGCTCTGTCAATCTCATTTTGTAGTACAAATGATCTTAGACCCAGTGTTTGACATGGGGTTTTAACACCAAAGAAGGCAATTCTGCAACTTCAAATGAGCCTAATTGGTTGTGCGCTCAGGCGTTCACTCAAGCTGCTTCAGTCCATCAGAGAAAGATTTCCAACTAATTGAACAACTCAGAAGAAAAAGGACCATGGAAATCACAATACACCGAGTCAGTGGAGAGGGGTCTTTTTTTGTGATTAAAAACAACAATAACACACCTTCAAAATAGTTTTTATAGCAGGGAAAATATCAGTCGCCTTACCTCATATGTCACTCTAGACATATATCTCTTTGTTACCAACCCTTTCGGAGTGAAAAAGCAGTTATATTGTTAATCAATTGACAACACAAGTACATCTGCATTTATTTTGTTGCTGTTGGGTTTTTTGTGTTATTGTTTTATGAAAGAAAGGAATTTCTCTTGGAAAAACATGTTGTATAGATAGGAATACTTTAAAATAGTAAAAGAAATCAGGCAAACGAGGGACTAGTTTTCCTATTTGCAATGTCTTCTGTGGGTAGGAAATGACTCATGTGTGAGCATGGGTAGAGGTAGGTCCTATGAAAACAAATATTTGTTTTGCATATTCTTTTAATATCATTCATTTCAATGTGTTGAGTTTGTCAAACATGAGGGCATGTTTGGGTGTGATTGTCAGTGAGCAGAACTTTTGAAATGCGGAAAAATCACCACAACATGAGCATGAGAATTTGACTGGGTATGTATGTATGAAAAAGGGATACATATCCCCAATTGTTTCATCCTCACTTGTAGGGACAAATCATTATAGGCGTTTTCCCCCTGCTGCATGACTTCTAATCTGGATGTCATAGGCAGTGGATGCTTCTGTAAAAGCAGGGGAAAGCCGTAGCAGCAACTGAAAGGCCCATTCCTTGTAAGTGCATTCCATTCTGTTATCAAGGAGAAGATGGTGGAATTCAGCTGGGTATGCCATGCCAGTGATGCAGATCTCACAGGTGAAAAAAGTATAAATTAAGTCATAATCGCAGTTTGGATTATCACACACCCTATGCTAAACTGTATATGGACTGAAGTTAGGGCTTGCATACACTCAAAATAAATAAATAAATAAATAAATCTAAAAGATTTGGCTAACCAACTACCTAATTTTGTGAGTGTACTACTCAGTCATAGCAGTTTGGTTTTACTTTAATTAATGTGCCTTCCCACACAGTATCCTGGGATTTGTCGTTTGGTGAGATACTTGGAATTCCTTGTAAAGCTTATTATAAAGTTTTTAAAACAGTTTTATCTGTGAACCACCTTGGGTGTTTTTCTGAAGAAAGGCAGTTTAAAAATTAATTAAATAAATAAATATACCTGGCCGGAGAATTCTAATGCTCTCCTCTGAAAAGAAGCACTGGAGAGCTCTGGCAGAGAATTCTAATTCTTAATTTCAGCATCATCTCTAGGTATAACACAATTGATTGAATACAATATTAGGCACAAGCAAATAGGCTAGGGACTTCCACAAATCCTATACCTCTGCCAGTGCACAGAGGCTGAGGGACACTGCTGAATGGAGTGGTAGAAAAATGAGGGATGAATCCCTGCAACCAGTCTGACACATCTTCCAACAGCCGAGCCCTTCCATCATCACAAGGCAGTTCCTGGATCCAATCCAAGAGATGTTAGTACTAGACGGGATCTGAAGGACTGCATCGGTGTATTTGTTTGCAATGGGGTGAGTGAGCTATGCCCCTTTTAACTGCATGAGTCACTCCTGAAACTCAGGCCTGTCCTCCAAGCCAGCAGAAAGCATTATGATTAGAACAAAAGATTGAGAGGTTCCAGTGGACATGAAATGAATCTCTTAGCTGGAGTTCTTCTTATACAGGACAGCTTTAAAAAAAAAAAAGTCTGAAAAATACCAGGCTGGACCATTTTTCAAACAAGTCCTCATTATGGTTTCCACTTATTTGATACAAGTTCCCCCTCACTCGTGACAATCCCACTGTGTCATTCAGCCATACTTCAGCCCAACCATCCTTAGGTTTGAATGCAAATTGCACAATGAAGCAAATCCATGTTATGAGCTGGTAAACATGGAAAAAGATCACATGGACCAACAGCCATGCCAAGTATAGTTTCAAGAGTACCCCATGTGCCATCACTGAGGAGTAGTCCATGCCAAAACCTTCAAACTGGAACAGAAAAGTCCTCAGAAATCCTGATTTTAACTATATTGATGGCATAAAGACCTCGTTTCATTAAATAACATTATGGATTTGAAATGCCTTTCTTTTTAGCATCACTGATCCATTATCCATGCAAAGTTACAAGAAAAAGCATGGAATGACAATCAGTCATTGATCAGCAATTAAATGTTACAGCAGCCATACACGTCTGCTCTCCCTTTTCCTCTTCTAGGTTTATCTTTATTTATTATCTCTCATTCTCTAACAATATAGTTTCTATAGCAACAACCATTGGCTGTCGAAATAATGAAAGCCACAGCAAGCTCTCCTGCAGTGAAATCCTTCATGCTGACAAACCCAGCTTCTATTATCTTTGTCCAGTGTTTTTCATTACCTACCAGAATGACCCATTTATCAGAATATACAAGCTATCAACTAATTACTTCTGAAACAAATAGACTAATGGAAACAAGACCACTGGCTTCTTCTTAGCCCTAAAAGCAAAACCTCTGCATGATGTATATTTGCTTTAAAACACATGAACCAATCTTCTTAACTATGCAAGTCTTTTCTTAGCATGGGAAGCTAAATCATGAGAACCATTAGAAACAGTCAGACTTCCTCAGTCAAAAACTCTAGTTATCTGAGTAAAATACAGAGGGCCATTTGACAAGTGGTAAGCAAGTGCATTGTATCATAAGCTTGTTTCCAGTACTGGGATATTTAGACCCCCTCAGCTCAAAATTCTTGGAGGAAAGCAGCATAATAAAAATGAGCCTCACCAATTGGCAGGACAATATAGAAATTTGTCTTTCTAATTAGATGAACAGTTAGTAAACAGGATAGGACATTGCATTCACCCAAAAACACCTACACATTTCTCTAGAAAACACTAGCATAGACACCTGATATCTCATTGAGCTTAGTTGTCTGGATCCCTTTATTCCCTGCAACATCTATCTCTTGACCAAGTCATGTCCCATTGCTACCACCAGCTTCTATAGCCTTTCATCATTTCACCTCTGAACTGGGTTAAATGTCAGTAGTGGCCAGGTATTCATATCAATCAATCAATTTATTCGGTCTTAGACCAGTATAAAAAACAAGATCGCACAAAAAGCGTATCAGTGTGACAATAGCAAATTAGAATATAAACTAATAATAAAATGATAAACTATATATGTACAATATACTGCCAAGTCTTACTACATAGTAGTTAAATGTCAATTTGTCAATTGAGGGCGCAGTTTACAAATAATATAACAGAATTTAGCCACCTTGTGGGATACAGTAGAATCATTGTTATCTAACAGGAGGTGTACATAGAAAGAATCAGTTTTATCTGGAAATTTACTCAATAGTGGACTAATCAGTTGGTAACGGATGTCCCTATAGAATTGGCAATAAAGTAGAACATGTTCATTGGTTTCAACAGCGCCTGAACCACATGGACAAAAACGAAATTCAAAAGGTATTTTTTTGAATCTACCTTCCAACATGTCCATGGGTAACACATTGAAACGTGCCAAGGTTAAAGCCCTTCTAAACTTTGGGAGAGTAACATGAAATAGATATGGAGCTGGGAAGGGGACCGAGACCTGTGAGCTAAACAAGACATATTTTGAGAGGGAAGCAGAATCCATGTGTCTTTCTGCTTCTATAATTTTTTGTTTGATAATGGATTTAGCTCTATCAACATCAAGCTTTAGAAATTCATTTTTATTGAGGCCTAGCTCATTTAGTTTCTTATGAATAGAAGTTTCCCATGAGGATTTAAAGGAATCCAGAAAAATTAAATTTGTCAGCCCTCCAGGGATTTTATGCAGTTTTTGCCAGTAGGTGAGTATACTAATCCACTAATCCACAAACTAGATTCTATTTTAATAGACCCAGCCTCCCTTCTAAGGAGAGCATTCGGAACACAATGAGCGACCTGTAGAATTCTCCTAAGAAACTTAGTTTGAACACGTTCGAATACATTGATGTTACTGTATGGACCCAATTGGGCTCCGTAAAGAAGTTGAGGGCGAACCTTGGCATTAAACAGTTTAATTGCGGCCAGAATGAACTGAGCACCTTTAGTGAAAAAAAAATCTTAAAATAGCCATTATGGTTCTTTGGGCATTACTGATGACAAGTTCTGAATGGGCAGTTCTCCTGCCAGAGTAATGAAAAGCAATTCCTAAATATTTGAAAGTTTTAACCTGCTCTATATGTATTCATATCTCAGTGCTCCAGTGACTTCAATGTGGTGGTTGCAAACTCATTCTGGGAAACTTGCTCATTTATTATCCCATTGCCAATAAGACTCATATGGAAAACTGTAGGCACCTCTCTTGATGAAGTCCCTTGTCTCCTAACTGTGGCTTACTCTACTGATCAGTGGGGTTGGAGTCAGGGTGCTTGTGTGTGGATGATCTTGGCATGGACAATAATATGCTGCAAGTTTTTTAAGAGAGTGCTATGAGAGTTCTATTTTTTCTGAGTTAGAATATCTAACCCAGTTCTGTCTATCCATACAACCAAGAATATTCTGGCCTGTCATATTTTTTATATCTGGACACGCCAAGGACTAAATCTTGTATCTACAGATGGAAAGGAGACTCTCTGTTATGAGCCACAGCTTCTGCTTTGATCTTGTGAGGAGGTTAAGGCTATGCTCCCAAACCACTCTTTGCTGTGCATTTTATAGAACTGAAAATGTTTTTGGAAAGGACAGAAAGCTCCCTTGGGCATTTTGTTTGTTCCTGTTCCAAACCAGTAATGCTTTTCTTTGGGATGAATTTGGGTTTCTTTCAAAAGAATCTAAGGAATGTAAAGCATAGCAGACTAACATGTTGACTTTTTACTTTTGTTTGCAAGTCCCAGTAAATGTACTTTAAGTAAGTGAGAATGTTAAATAAAGAATCTTTCTTTCTCCTTCCTTCCTTTTTTATATTGCACACATACTGTACACTAGAAACTGAGGCCCAGGAAAATTCCACCTGATCTCATTTGTAGTTCTTCTGAGCATTGGCATAACTTGCTGTCTATCAAAATCTAATGTCAGATTCTGTATAGTATAGCCATTTCTGAAAAATAGTCCAGAATAAACTTGTATAGCTAAATTAGAATGCACTATAACTGACTTCCTCTTTTTTTAATCTGGACTACAGTTTTTGAAAATTTAAATTCATGTTAAAGAACTTTCTGTGGTAATATTGGTAATTCCATTGGAATTTAAAGATAAAATAAGCATACCTCTTCAGCTATTACTATTGACAGCTGAGAAGATATAATTCCAGTGATGCCAATTAGCATTATCAAATTTTCTTTTTAGAAATCTTATACTGACCCCTTGAATTTTGAATTTGTTGTGTCTCATAATACTAGATGTTCTGTATTGTGGTTAATGTGCTATGAATGGGGGGAAAAATTGAGAATTTCAAAGGAATATATATAAATCTGAGCATTTGGGCTTGAAATAGATGTGAAACTGTTACATTGTAGACTGAACAACACATTAAACTATGTTCTACTTTAATTAATGCTTATTGTTGTTTGTCTTCAAGTGCCTTCAAGTTGTTTCCAATTTATGGCAACCCTAGGTGGACTTATCACAGGGTTTTCTTGGCAAGATTTATTCAGAAGGGGTTTGCCTTTGCCTTCTTCAAAAGATGAGAGACTGTGACTTGACCAAGGTCACCCAAGGGGTTTCCATGGCTGCATGGGGATTTAAACCCTGGTCTCCAGAGTCCAAATCTAATACTCAAACCACTACACCATACACAGGGTTATTTTACAGTAGTGATCTGATTGATTCTTTATGCTGTGCTATTTCTTGATAACCACCACCTTTCATTTATTCTTGTTTCATACCATTTTTGTATTTATTTTTAATTTTTTAAATTGATAAATGCTTTCTTAGTTTAAAAAGGTCTAGAATTTTGTTTTATCCTTTTTCTGGAAAGATGCCCAATTTTTATATTTTACTGCAAAATTTATGGGTGCTAACAGGAGCCTTTATATATTATCTATAGTATTATATTTTATCCATATGAATGTCTGTGTATATGTTTTTTTCCTTGCTGGCAAGTAAAATATAGTCTATGCTTTGGCAGTAAAGCTTGTTCAATAGCATTTGGTGAACTGTCTAATGAATCTAGGACTCTGCTGAAGTTATACATTTTATGGTGGTGGTGTCACTGTTTGGTCACTGTCGTTTTTCTTTTATCTTTAGGTTCTCTTTTAAACATTTTTCTACATGTAAACAAATAAGCTGTATATTAATTGTAAAATCTTTGGGTTAACCACAGATCTTAATGCCTGGGAAAAATCTGTGAAAAACAGTGGGTTGTAGTAGATTACAGCATTGTGGGTCTTGTATTGATACACCTGGGTTTGAAATCTAATTTGGCCATAAAAGTCATGGAGTTACCATGGTGAAGCCAAGGTTCCTCTGACTGGCCTATTTCCTAAGTTGAAACATCCAAGGGATGTATCATGGCAAGGGTGAAAATCCACTCTGGATTTTACTAATGCTCTTCCCACAGCTGCTCCAAGGTGAAAGGGAGCTCTTTGCATACCAAACTAGGTTCTAATAGTCCTGCTGCTCAACTAGCAGTTGGAGGAACAGTGGTAAAATTTGGACTGGATTTGCAGCCCTATTGAAGTGGATTCCCCAGTCCCTCCTGGTCCTAAAGTTCATGGGACTAAAATGATCCATGGATGGACAAAATAGAGACGTGGAGAGTGACAGGTTGCAACCTATGTCTGTAAATTCATTGAACTGGATAAGAAGGCTTTTCACTTTCTCCCCAAGTGGTCCATTTTAGCTATCTTCCCTTCCTGCAGCCAGTTGTGTAATAGTTCTGGAATCTAGTGGACAGGGAGAGATAGACATCCTTGAGTGGGGGAAGGGTTCTCCTACATGAGCCTGCTCAGGCTTTGAGATCTTGAGCAGATGCCCTTCTCTTGGTCACACCACTTTCTATGGTCACCAGTTCTCGGGGATTGGCTGACGTCTCAAGGAATTATGATTTTTTTTTTACCAGGTCTTCCAGTGGGTAGACAAATCTCATGGTGAGAGGTACTGAACAAGGAAAAGTTTGATTTTATTGTGTGAGGCAGCTTTAATCAAGGATGGGAAATATGCTTCCCTCCAGGGGTTGTTAGACTGCAACACAAATAAAGCGGTTCTTCAGTTAAAATAAAAACACTGGTCTGGGTTCTCTCTGAAATAACCTGACAATACAACAGTTTGTTTTCTTCAACCAGTCTTTGCTTTCTCTTCTGCAGTCATATTGCTAATTAATTAATTTCATGCTGTAGAGGTAGAAAAGTCTACTAAATGGTAACTGGCAACAGAACATTTACTATTGTAACTACACTCAACATGGGAGCATGATTTCTGTATGTTGATCTCTTGGAGATGTCGTACAAGGGGTGGCTGCAATAGCTGCTTTAAAAAAAAGACCTAAGTCTTTGACATTTACTCTGACAGCTTTTCAACAAGGCTTTTTGAGGATGAGCAACTTTCAGAAATTTTATTTTATTGGTTAAACTTCTATCCTGTCAATTCCTCTAAGCTCGGGGCAGTGTACATGGCTGTCCTCCTCCCTTACAATAGCCATAAAAAGTAGGTCAAGTTGAGAGACTCAAGACTCAAGGTCACCCAGTGAGTTTCATTATTCTGTGGAGACTAGAAAGAAGATCCCCCAAACCCTAATCCAGTACTTTGACAATATCTTCATATGGAAAGCTTTGGGAAGCAATGCAACCTAAAATATGTGATTTTGAGCATGACTCTGAATGCAACTGAAAGAACAAGTTTGAAGTTTACAAGTATAAATTGGCAAATAGTCCACATGTGTTCATGTATGTTCTGCTTTCTGGAGGCCTAGTTTTTATTTTTAAGAAAAAGGGAAGTTGTTATGCAAAATTATGCATATGAAATATATTTAATGAAGACTAAAGGCTTTAATTTTCAAGAAAGCTGTTAGTGATCTCTCTGGACCATTTGTTAGCAAGGCACTATTTGGGGAAGGTGTCCTAAGTCTTGCATTTGCCATTCTACATGTGCAGCCAACCATCAAAAAGGCTTCTTCCTACATGGCTGGTTTTCAAACAGTGAAGTGGTGCTGGAGAAGAGTGCTGGGGATTATGTGGACAGCCAAAAAGACAAACAAATGGGTCTTAGAGCAGATCAAACCAAAAATCTCCCTGGAAGCCAAGATGACAAAACTGAGGCTGTCATACTCCGGGCACATCATGAGAAGACATGACTCATTGGAAAAAACAATAATGCTAGGAAAGGTGGAGATATCTACAGAGTCGTCATGGGTTGAGATTGACTTAAAATCAATTAACAACAAAATAACAGAAATTATTAATGAATTATTATTTCAAATGAATTAGTAACACAAATTAATGATACAATAGCAGTTAAACTAGACCATGTCTAAGTCATTTTCAACTATTTTCATGTGTCAATATGTAGGAAATGAATATATTGCTGTTGTTATATTTCTTCAAATTTAATGAACTGTGTGAAAGTGGGACAACTGCAAATGAAAAACCACTTTTTTAATCCAAGAGATCTCTAGGTCTTCCAGTGTAACATCAGCAAGAATATGGAGCTTATCGCTCACCAAATAAGTCAGCTTACCTCTTCCAACTTCAATCCCTCAGATGTTATCAGACATAAATTGCCACCAATTTAGCTGCAATGCCGCCAGCCAAATCCATCCTGGGTCGAAGCCTCACTCAGCCAGCATTTTTTTTTAAGTTGGGGAGTATTTTTTAAATTGAGGAACTTCTTTCTCATGATATGGCCAAAATATAACAGCCTCAGTTTTGTTATCTTGGCTTCCAGGGAGAGTTCAGGCTTAATCTGTTCTAAGACCCATTTGTTTGTCTTCTTGTCTGTCCCTTATATCCTCAGCACTCTTCTTCAGTATCACATCTCAAATGGGTTTATTTTCTTTCTGTTGGCTTTCTTCACTGTCCATCTCTTGCATCTGCACATGGTAATGGGGAATACAGTTTATCTTCATATAAACCTTTTGGTTTATGTTTTCATTTGACTTTTTTTAAAGTTCATAACAGCAAGGGAAAATTATTCATTTTTGGAAGGATGTTTTACCTTTTTTCTTTTCTGAAAGTGGATTTTTACTCATGGATCTTCACCTTTGTCATCTTTGAACAGCATTTTGAAGGTCAGTCAAAAATGTTAATATTGCCAAAAACAACTCAGTAGAAGACTCTCTATCAGTGTGTAAAAACAACAGTATCACCTGTGTCATCTAATTTTGGAAGGTGGAAACAAAAATTGTTAATTGCCACATCATTCCATAGAAGGTTTTCTTTTTGCAAAATATCTTGCATTACTGGAACAAACAAAACTGGACGTGCTTTAGCTATTCTTCATCTTTACATAAGATGAGGCTATTTCTTGATCTATTTTCCAGCTGAACTCCTGCAAGACACTTTTTCTTCTGTAGAATGTGGAGAGCAGTGTGGTACAGAACCAGCCACCTCCCTCATGCATTCTAAAATAGTGCAGACATCAAAACATTATCAGCCATTCCTAGATGCAGGGTAGATTGTAAAGCAGGAGTGGGTAACTGCAGATCTGGTGAGAGACATTCCCCATGACCTGCTGGTGGGCTACTGCATCACATTTCAGTTTGCTCAATATAAAGTTATGCACTTCCAGATGCTTTGATGACTGATTTTTTTTACTGTTTTGTTTTTGTTTTGAGATTGGAGGGAGGGATTGTGGGAATGAGGGAAAGTAGACCACTGCATTTATAGCCAGTTTTGGGTGGATTTAGCTGTAGTTAGGTGAGCTATTCAGCCTGGTCTGTTAGAAAGCATTAAACTACAAATCCTAGGATTCTGTAGGATAGAATCATGGCAGTTAAAATCATTTCAAACTGTTTTATTTCTGCAGTGTGGACACCCTCCCAAGTCTTTTCTAATCTAGCATGGCTTTTTTTAATGTTTCTGTGCTGCCTTAGATTTCCTTCAACATAATTCTATTCTGTTTCTTTTTTAGTGATGACAACTCTGATGGTAGCTAGCAGTGGCATGTTAGCTCAGCATTTGTCCGAAATATTTTCCTGCATAATGCAAAGCACAAACTGGGGATTCCTCACAATTCCACCTCCAAAAACTGACCAGACTGGCAGTTGAATCTTATTTCAACTCCTACAGGAGAGATGACAGCATCCATCATTACACCTGAGGTCGACAGGATATGTTAGGTATGCATATGTGGCTTTATTTACTTTGTGTCCTTCAGCATTTGCCTCCTGAAGTGGCTGTGTCACTCTAATAAAAAGGCCAGTCTTATGTTGGCTGTGTTCATTATGCTAAAACAACGTAAGCTGCCAGTCCTTACTCTCCATGTGTCATTGTACAGTGGCTTCACAATGTTTGTTCACTTTATTATTACAGATATTCATCTTTTGCGGGGCTCATGCCATTTTGCCACAAGTCAATTCACTAATCTACAGCCACAACACACCTGTTAAAACGCTAACTGAATCCTTATGTTTTCATGGTGGGGTTCTGCAATTTAGCTTCTATGCCTTAAAGGTTTTCATACTCATTCCATTGTTGATTTGGTCAGTCTCTTCAAACCCTGATTTATTTGTAGAACCTTTCTTCATGGCAGGGCATGTCATTTCGAAAAGCTTCCTATATTAAACTAAAATATATTCAAAAGACAGAGGCAATGGGTTGTCCTTTACTTTTAAGTCCTCCTCCCTGTCTGTTTTTCAAAGCAGTACATGTGAAAGAAGGAGTCTGCATTTGGAATTACCATTTTTCTTAAATCTCCTTGACAGTCCAGGGATGTTAGGTTCCCAAGGAATACACCTCATCAAGAAGTTAAGCTGAAAAAGGATTTGTAATTTTAGTTCTAGAAACAATATAGAGAAATAGTGATCCCCTGCAGAATTCTACAGTAAACAGCCACTGTTATTTGTCAGATCAAAGGAGAAATGTGATTCTTCCTTTTCTTTCTTATATGTCATCTCTGAAATAGTTGTCATCTCTGAAGGGAAGTTTCTTAAAGGAGTTTGGTCCTGATCCAGTGAAGTGCAGGTCCACAGCCCAGTAGCAGGACTGAAAATCAATAGCTCCTCTGAAAGTGTTGGAACAGGATTGATTGCCTTATGAACAGAGAAAGGTGAATGGGGAGGGACAAAAAATTTCACCCTCCATTTTTCATGCCCCTAGGCTTTTCAGTGGGATGCCAAGTTTGTTTGTTTTTCAAAGGGCTGTATGAGTGCAGCCCCAGATTGGTTTGGGGATCACATATGCTGTGCTCATTTGTAAATATTTGATCTACCCCCTCTTGTCAGACTGCTAGGGGTGGGACTAGACTATTCACATGGCTTTCAATCACTTAACATCATTCTTTGTTCCTTAAGATTTTCTTGTTGGTCAGCTTTCTGGGGATCAAGGCTAATAATTTTGCCACACAAACCAGATCCTTTTTGAATAATCAGGCTTCATAAGAAAGCCCACAGAACTAGCAAAGCCACCCATGAGTTTTCCTTGCCAATGAAAACTCTATGAAATTCATGAGGTCACCATAAGTCAACAGGTGACTTGAAGGCACACACACACACACACACAAGCTTTGGAAAGTCAGTGTAGTGTAGTGGTTTGAGTGTTGGACTATGACTTTGTGGAATCAGGTTTGAATCACCACTCAGCCATAGAAACACACTGGGTGACCTTGTGCAAATCACACACTCTCAGCCTCATAGGAAGGCAAAGGCAAATCCTTAATGAACTAATCTTGCCAAAAGAAAGGAAGGAAGGAAGGAAAGAAAGAAAGAAAGAAACCACCCTTAGGGTCACTATAAGTGAGAAATAACTTGAAGGCAAACAACAACAACAACAACTTTACTAAGGAGATTATCACACAAGCTAAAAAATGCTGGAAAACGCAACTTACCTCTCCCGAATTCAAGTAAAATTAAGAAAAGTTCCAACTTTGAAAAATGGCCACTAGAGCAAATTAAGGGCCTTTGCAGACTGCCAGAAATAGTGCAAATTGAGTCCACTTTAAATTGAGGCATTGCCCTGGCTCAGTGCTAGGGAATCATGGGAACTGTAATTTATTGTGGCACCAGAGCTCTCTGACAGAGAAGGCTCAATGTCTTAGAAAAAAGTACAATTCCTATGATTCCCTAGCACTGAGCCAGGACAGTGCATCAATTTAAAGTGGACTCAATTTGCACTATTTCTGGCAGTCTGCAAAGGTCCTCAGTGACTCGAGCTACACTTGGGCTGCATCCTGATGGTGGTTTTTGGGGGGAATGCAGTGTGATAGGATCCGGATGCAGCTCAAATTTTACTTGAATTTGGGAGAGGTAAGTTGCATTTTCCAACGTTTTTTAGCTTGTGCAATAATCTCCTAAACTTGTTTTAGTTAAAGCAGGGGTAGGCAACCTTTCCCCTTTAAGGGCCGAGGGACTTCAGTTCCCAGAATCCCAGGAGCTATTGGCCAACATGGGACTATTGGCCAACATGGCTGAGGCTTCTGGGAGCTGAAGTCCCTCGGCCCTTAAAGGGGACAGGTTGCCTACCCCTGAGTTAAAGGATGCATATTCCCAAACATTATGAGTCCTAAAATTCAAGTAATCAACAAGCTAAAGAAAAGGGGAGGATAAAAGATGTGATTACAAGGAAAGAGAAAGAGAAAGCAAGACAAGAGGTTTTATGGGGTGGAAGAGAAATTAGGTTTTCAAAAACTGCTATTGCCTTCATTTCAAAGTTTAAACAGGGATGTATAGGGAAAAACAGTAAAATCATAGATGGGGTATGTATTTATTTATTTTCATATAAATAACTTATGCCACCTTTCTCCAAGAGTGTGACCCAAGGTGGCTCCCAAAGAGAGTCAATTAAAAAACCTTCATGGTAAAATTTAAAAACAATTAAAAGCAGCACATAAAACAGTATAAAATCATTTATAAGTATATAAAAGTTAAATAAAATAAGTAAAACTTTCCAATAAGAAGCTCCCTGGCTTGAATGCTTAGTTAATTAGTTATTGGGGTTGCAGACTGCCAGAAATAGTGCAAATTGAGTCCACTTATAGGGTTAGGGAATCATGGGAATTGTTTGGTGTTGTTTTTTTTTCTGAGACATTGAGCTTTCTCTGTCAGTTAACTCTGATGCCACAATAAAATACAGTTCCCATGATTCGCTAACCCTAAAAGTGGACTCAATTTGTACTATTTAAGACATCTTCATCCTGGTAGTGTTTTTTTACTGAATGAAACCAAGGGGCTGAGTGAAAGGGCTAGGATAGCATGGCTAGCTATTCTGGCCTGGGTGCTCACCTGGGTTGGTCCCCAGATCAGTGTGGCAAGGAGGGGAAAGAGTTTACAGTAGGAGCAACAGCATGAAAAGGTAAGGAGCATGGGAGATTGTTTATACAGCAAGAGTTTGCTGTAGAGTTTCCAGGAAACTCCATGGCACACCAGGGGTCAAATTAACCTGGGGTAAAGGCTATTACCCCACTGTGTCTGCATGGTGTAGTGGCTTGAGCATTGGAGAGCAGAGTTCTCATCCTGGCTTGGCTACAGAAACCAACTAGTGACCTCTCCCACTGCCATATTACCTGATTAGCTGGATTCTGGTTCCATTCATGCAGAGTGCCCTTATCCTTATGGCAATGTGTTGCCCTCATCTAGAACCAACTCTACCAGAATCAATTCTGGACCTACTCCTAATCCTTGCCTGCTCCACCCTCTGTGATAATACAAACCTCCTGGGCTCAGATTCTGGCCCTGAACCCTCAGGGAATGGGACGCTTCTGAGTAATAGTGCCACTCTATTCTGCTTTGGTCAGGTCTCACCTGGAATACTGTGTCCAGTTCTGGGCACCACAATTCAAAAAGGATGGGGAGAAACTGGAGTGTGTCCAAAGGAGGGCAACTAAAATGGTGAAGGGTCTGGAAACCAAGCCCTATGAGGAACGACTTGGGGAGCTGGGTATGTTTAGCCTGGAAAAGAGAAGGTTAAGAGGTGATATGATAGCCTTGTTTAAATATTTGAAGGGATGTCGTATTGAGGAGGGAACAAGCTTGTTTTCTGTTGCTCCAGAGAACAGAACCCAGAACAATGGATGCAAGTTCCAGGAAAAGAGATTCTACCTCAACATTAGGAGGAACTTCCTGACAGTAAGGGCTGTTCGACAGTGGAACACACTCCCTCGGAGAGTAGTGGAGTCTCCTTCCTTGGAAGTCTTTAAGCAGAGGCTGGATGGCCATCTGTCGGGGATGCTTTGATTGGGAGTTCTTGCATGGCAGGGGGTTGGACTGGATGGCCCTTGTGGTCTCTTCCAACTCTATGATTCTATGAGTTGACAACCCTCATTTTTTATCTTAGCCAAGATCTGCCATCTCCTACACCAGGGGTAGGCAACCTTTCCCCTTTAAGGGCCGAGGGACTTCAGCTCCTAGAAGCCTCAGCCATGTTGGCCAATAGTCCCATGTTGGCCAATAGCTCCTGGGATTCTGGGAGCTGAAGTCCCTCGGCCCTTAAAGGGGAAAGGTTGCCTATCCCTGTCCTACACGGTGCAGAATGATATGCCGTTTCATCAGAAGTTTGTGCCCATTAGTCCTCTTTATCTCCAAGTAGCCCTTACCTGATCTGGTTTTATTTTATTTAGATTAGTATATTAGTTATTTGTTCTGTGCATTTATATGCTGTTTTGGGGAAGGCTGAAATGAGAGGTATAGATCCCTCAAAATAATAAACAGTCTAAACACTATGCTAAATCCTCTTTCAGCCTTCCACAGTGTGACTCTTGAATTCTGCAGAGGATTTTCCAGTTCTTTATAGTTTGTATGGAGGATGGTTCATCATGGACATGAAGGAATGGGGACCCCCTTGCCCCAGTTCTGCTGTTGGAATCTTTTTCCACTAGTGGACTCACCAAATTGTGTTTGCTGTTCTTGTATACCTTCGAGTCATTTCCAACTAACAGTGACCATAAGGCAAACCTATTATAGGGTTTACTTGGCAAATTTCTTCAGGGGGGCTATGCCATTGCCATCCTCTGAGGTTGAGAGAGTGTGACTTACCCAAGGTCATCTTTGGGTTTCCAGGGCTGAGGCAGGATTTGAACCCTGATCTCGTAGTGTCCTAGTCCATTGCCCAAACCAGGGGTAGGCAACCTAAGGCCCGGAGGCCGGATGCGGCCCCCCGAGGCCTTTGGACTGGCCCCAGGCCGGTCCTGCCGCCGCCGCTGCTGCCTGCCATGATGATATTGATTATTGTTGTTATTACTTGTTCTTGGGGTTTTCTTGGCAAAATCTCCACAGGAGGTTTGCCATGGCTTTTCTGGGGCTGAGAGAGTGTGCATGCATATTTTTTAATTTTTTAATTTTTTTAAAAATATATTTATTTATTTATTTATTTATTTATGATGCTTCGGCCCCCCAATTGTCTGAGGGACAGCAACCCAGCCCCCGGCTCAAAAAGGTTGCCTACCCCTGGCCCAAACCATTACACCATGCTGATTCTCTGCCAACTGTGTACTGACCAATAAATTATATTTATTTCAATAATATATTTATAGATATATGGATAAAAGTTTAATATTTAAATAAAAATAAATAGTATAATAAAAGCATAATAAAGAAATGTTAATTGATATATAAACAAATACACACATATTCAATGGTGCAGTAAAGCCAGAATAGATAATCTTTCAGGAGAACAGTAGAATCATAGAATTATAGAGTTAGAAGAGACCACAAGGGCCATCCAACCCCCTGCCATGCAGGAACTCCCAATCAAAGCATCCCCGACAGATGGCCATCCAGCCTCTGCTTAAAGACCTCCAAGGAAGGAGACTCCACCATACTCCACCACACTCCGAGTGTGCTCTGAGGGTGAAGCAGCACCAAGTTACCATGCAACACCGCACATTCACCACACTTGTCTTCTTTACCTGTCATTTTATTTCTAGTCCAGGTACACATGAGAATGGAAAAGAGCAAGCTGAGACTTTTCCTGGCATCCTTCCAGTGCTGTTGAAAGAGTGTTCAACACACCACTTCACCGCCCAGTTTTTAAAAAGTATATTTTTGGCTAAGAGCACTAATGTAGGGAAAGAACTGCTTTTTGAAATAAAAAAGATGCTCATAGCATACTGTCCACATCCCCCACTCCAGCACTACCAGTCTTTCTACTGTATAAATAACCCTTTGCACTTCAAGGGTCATTAAATCACGACAGTTTATAATACAGTTATAGTCAGCAGACTGGTCTTTGGGCTGCTTGGTAATTTGCTTGTTAATATATTAGCACAATGCATTGATCAAGTGGCTAATCCAATCACACGCTTCTTATTGATCCATTATCGAGCGCACTGGCCATGATCACTTTTCTTTTTTTGCTTAGTCCCCCTGTCAATAGCAAATGCCAAATAGTTCTCTCACAGATAATTAGCTTATGAAAGAAGCCAAACATTTTCCTTTGCCCCGAAGGCTACGATCAATGGAATGCTTTTAGACCTGAATTCAGATGATTTTTTCATCAACTCCATCCCTCCTTCCTTCCTCCCCCTTGCTTTCTGCAAGCATTCAGGTTCACACAGAAAATGAACATTTTGAACACTTTCTAACTTGAAGACATCTGAAAAGCAGCTGTCATGTCCTGAAATGCCAGAGCAGCTGTAAACAATCAATCACAATGGTGAGGAATTCTAGTCTGTACAATGGCATGTGGTCTGTCAGACCCCCAAAAAATAGAGACATAAAAGATCAAGAGGTCAGAGGTACCTAAAGCCTGTGAAACGGAACATACACTGTATTTCATCAGAAAAGACGTAATGATGCAGAGCAGACTTGCTCAAACAGATACCCTCCAGATGTGCTGGACTTCAACTCCCATCATCCCCAGGCAATAGGACCAATGGAAAATATTTTGAGAAATTGATTAGTTATCTAAGGTTGGCTGACCCAAAAGGCTATGTTGGCTGTGGACACTGGGATTATGATACAACACATATGGAGGACACCAGTTTGGAGAAGGCTGATGCAGATCTTTATTCTCTAAAGTAGTCTATAAACAAGCAGAATTATCCCTTAATCATATATTTCTAATTCCAGCTAAGAATAGGAATCACAGAACTATAGGATTCCCTAATGTTGCTGTCCCAGTATTTCAAACTTATGCTATATGGGACAGATATGGAAGTTCTCCTATCCAAACATAAGCACATGCTAGTTTGGTGGGCCGGAGCCAGCATAGTGTAGAGGTTTGAGCATTGAACTATGACTCTGGAGACCAGGGTTTGAATCCCTGCTCAGCCATGGAAACCACAGGATGATCTTGAGCAAGTCACACACTCTCAGCCTCAGAAAACCTCATGATAGGTTCACCTTAAGGTTGCCATATTCAGGGGTAGGCAACCTTTCCCCTTTAAGGGCCGAGGGACTTCAGCTCCCGAAAACCTCAGCCATGTTGGCCAATAGTCCCATGTTGGCCAATAGCTCATTGGATTTTGAGCTGAAGTCCCTCAGCCCTTAAAGGGGAAAGGTTGCCTACCCCTGCCATATATCATAAAGATTTGAAGGCACTCAACATCAACAAATGATGTGGTTATACATAGTTTTAGAGATTAGTGAGTAAACAACAATGAGGTCATAAACAAGTGTGGAGTCTGACTATTTTCTGCCTCATAAATTGCTAGCTCAGCAGACATGATTATTGTAACATGACCAAGCTTGAATCCAAAGGAGGTGTGTTCAGCAGAATGACACTTCTGACTGTGTGAGCCACTCTCACCCATTTCTTCCATCCTTCCTCTGTCCCTTTGTACCTTCTCTCTGGTCCCATCCCACCAGCAACAGTTATAATACTATCATGTTGGAACACATATGACTTGTTTACACTGAAAAAAATGTCACAATGTTTGGATGGAAACAGAGTGTTAAGAGAGGAATAGCATCAGGACAACAGGTTCAGAAGTGCAGAGAGGGCTCTTGGCTGTCATGTCAGTGACGCACTGACTCTAGCTGTTAGTCCCAATTTTAAAGGAGCTTTTCAAAGTGCTGAACCTGTTTGGGGATAAGGTTTGGCATTTTAGGCAGCATCACTAAAGTTCAAAGCAGCTTCATTTATATACTGCTTCATATCGCACTATGGGATGTCTAAGCGGTTTACAACTATAAGCTCATTGCCCCCCAACAGTTGGGTACTCATTTTAGCGACCTCAGAAGGATGCAGGCCTGAGTCTAGCCTGAGCCCTGGCTAGTACTGAACTTGCAACCTTGTGGTTTATGAGTGAGTGGCTGCAGTACAGGCATTTAACCACTGCGCCACCAGGGATCCTTTTAATGCAGGCTCACTGCCCTGCTGACTTGGAAGCAACCAGTCTAGAAGTTCACCTGCAAGTGAACCAAACATAAATATTATGACTTTGGACTAAGTATCAATATGGGAGAATATTCAGAATAGATTCTGAGTTCATCAAGCAGTGGTTGGCAACTGTTTGTGCATGGAGGGGCATGGTTCAAATATTGGCAACCTAAAAATGATGTCACACAAGTCACTTGAGTTTCAGTTACTTTTGTGGCTTTTAGAGGTTTTACAGGTTGTGATGGGGAACAAAGCAAGAGTTTGGGGACTGTTTAGATGAATTTTGGGTGATTTCTGGATAAAAACCTATTCAAAAATATAAACATTTTAAAGAGATCCCAGAGGACTTTGATTGTGTCCTGAAGGGCTTAGGAATGGGGACCAAATATTCCCCACCCTGATGTATCTTTGCCCACACCTGGGGGAAAATCCTTAGGAGGAGATATTATTTTGGAAAAGGAAAGAAAAAAGATGTTTGTCTCCATTGTTAAACTTAATTTCTTAGAAAGCAAGAAAATACTGTCCATCATGGAAATTCTCACTGATTTAATACAGCAGGCCTCTAATTGTCACCAGAGTCACTTCTTACACATAGCACACAGAATAAAAAGTAGGAAGAAAGGAGGAGCAGGGAAAAAATGTGGCAGCAACTTTAAGACTAACTGGTTTTTATTTTCACATGAGCTTTCATGGATATAAACCTACTTCTTTGAATGCAGTACAAAATGATATTAATAGTAGACAAAGTCTTTTCTTACACATAGTAAGATAGCTAACCATCTTCAGGGCTGGTTGACAATCATCCAGTCAGCAGCAAGCGTGTGCATATGTGTATGTGTGTGTGTGAGAGAGAGAGAGAGAGAAAGAGGGAGAAGGGAATAATAGCACAGAACTGTAGTTTGGGAATGACAGGAGGACGACCATCGAATTTGCATGCGCAATCCCCATGCAGATTAATGAATGCCTCCACTGCACTGTTACTCACGCCAGGCACAAATAACCCCCTGTTGTGCTAGTATAGCTCTGAACTGTGGATCCAGCTGTCCATCTTTCCTGGCTAGTTTTTCCTCCTGTGTCTGTATTCATGTTTTGAATGGATATTTTCCCATTTAGTGAGGGGTCTACTAGGAACAGAACAATAGCACAGTAATGGTAGCTGAGATTAGCTGATAATAGGAATAAAAAAAAAGATATTTGATTTTCTTGCTTCAGCTTATTCCTGTCAGAATCATTGTATGCTGTTAAATGACATTCCCCTCCCCTTGAATCAATTTTATTCCATGAGTCTGTTTTGATGATTAAGATTACCATTTCCCTTGTTATCTTCCCAGCTTTAAAATTACTTAAACTTCAAATCGAATAAAAACCACATACTGTTTCCATTACTAAAATAATTTGGTTACTTGTTTTGTAAAGCAAGCATGCTCAGAAGGAAACAATAATAATGGGAATGTTTCCAAAGAAAATGTTACCATTGCAATTATCCTAGAGATTATTCATAAAAGCAGAGAACTTTGTACAGGATGCACAACAACAACAACACATTGGCCAGCAACCTGTTAGTGACATAGGCAAGCATAAGTCTACCTTACACCTCTCTCTCTCTCTCTCTCTCTCTCTCTCTCTTGGTTGCTGTGGAGGTTGGGATTCTCTTCCAAAGCCCTCCATGACACACAATTTTGTTGTGATTCCATCCTGAATGGCCATTCCATAGCTGGTGGAGATGGGATGTCAGAGAAGTGTTGGGCTATGCACAGATTAATGATATGGTCTGCTGAGACCTCAGTAGATCTCAGTGGAAGATATACTTGGTCTGTTTCTGGCTATGGGCACTTTCCTGAGGGTAGGGATCATGGAGCCATAGAGAAGTTCCACTTGTGGAATTCTTACACTTCATTGAGCAATGTAGGATCTTAGTCATTGAGTGTACAATCCTATGTCTAAAGGCCATATAGATATACCCCTCATTGTGTGAAGAGGTAGGTCTATTTTGGAGATCCTTCCTTGACTAGTGCTAGGAAATTCTCATGTCATAGTTTTACATTTGGTGCTGCTCAGTGGGCAGTAAGGAGAAAGTGAGGGATAGATTGGGTAGATTGGTTGGATTCAAAGCCTTCTTGTAAGTGGACACTGTCCCAGAATAGGAATCAATGAAGAGAGGAAAATAAAAACTGGTGAACAAAAAAAGCAGAAGGCATATAAAATACCACTCTCTCAGCCTTGACCGTTGTGAGCATGGTGGGGTTTAAAGAGTGCTTATTCCTCCACCAAGAATCTCTCTACCCTGCCCTCAACAGGATGGTTCATTTGGACTGTAATCCTATATTTGTTTTTCTCAGAGGTTGAAATTCCATTGAATTTGTTTCTGAGTGGCAGTGGCACATCTACAGTATTTGACACCCAGAGCAGATGAATTTTGAACACACCCTTCCCTATACAAGAAAATTATTTTCAGTAATAATCATGAAATGAAATGAATAACTGCAATGGCCAGAAAAGGAATATACAAAAAATTAAATGTTATTCTATTGAACTTTGCATATATAAGCAGGGCAGCTTTTTAAAAAGTGCCCACTGGACAGTGTTTTTCCAAAGTTCCATCCCTGACATCACCAAGTGGAGCTGGGAATGACCCCTGCCTAAAATACTGGGAGCTTCTGATTCCCAATTTAGGCAAACTACATAGACCAATAATCTGAGTTGCTCTAAAACAGCTCACTGCATCATTGGTTCCCTGCCTTCAAAACAGGACTGGGCCCACCATTGATGAGTGGGAGGAAGCTGCTTCAGGCTGCAGGTAGGAGATATGAGCTGTCATGGAAAGGCAGAAAATTGTATGTTGGCCTAAAATTAAGGTTAGTCCCAACTAGAATATGCCTATTGAATCAATGAGATTTATATAGATGTGGACTTAACCATTCAACATGGGATTCAGTGGTTGTACTGGTGACAACTGAGGGTGCTTCTGTCTGTGGGGTGTTGAATCTGCCCCAGGTTGGGGGCTTTAAGGATCAAACCATGGTGTGGAGTCCTGATGGCACAGTGGTTAAATGCCTGTACTGCAGCCACTCACTCATAAACCACAAGGTTGCGAGTTCAGTACCAGCCAGGGCTGAGGCTCGACTCAGGCCTGCATCCTTCCAAGGTTGCTAAAATGAGTACCCAACTGTTGGGGGGCAATGAGCTTACAGTTGTAAACCGCTTAGACACCCCATAGCGCAGTATGAAGCAGTATATAAATGAAGCCACTTTTGCTTTGCTTTATTTTAGGGGTAGAGCTCAACTTCTTGAAAAGCTCCTTTAAAGTTCAGAGTAAAACCCAGCATAGATTGAAGATCTCACTCACCCTATCCACACTGCAGAAATAATGCAGTTTGTACCACTTTAACTGTCACAATTAAGTGCTATGGAGTCCTGGGATTTGTAGTTTTGTGATATATTTAGCCTTCTCTGTCATAGAGCTCTGGTGCCACAGCAAACTACAAATCTCGGTATTCCACAGGATGGAGCCATGGCAGTTACAGTGGTGCCAAACTGGATCATTTCTGCAGTGTAGATGCAGCCTCAGACGTGGAAGCCAGCAGCTCCCACTGGAGTCTATTTTAGTTTACACTAGCCATTTTCAGCCTTTATCTATTATTATTCTGTTTTCACTGCTTAGGGGAGAAGCATATGTGAGATTTTCTGCTCCAGGACTGACTGGCCTAGCAAACTCTGCAGCTTGACATTGGCAGGGAAAGGCATGTTTGTATGCTTTGCCTTAGGCAGCAGAATGTCTTGGAAGGTAAGCCTTGCTTAGCATCTTCTCATTTGCTCCTTCAGGAAAGGGAAAATACTAACCTCCATCACCCCCAGTTTCTAAGTAAGAGATTCACTTCCATTTTAACAGCTGTGCTAAATTTAAACAACTAGTTTCAACAAACCACTTTCTCTGGGTAGGGAGGGCAAATGCAATAGGAGTGTATTCTGAATGTCTGTGAAGAAAAGTCTGTTTTCTTCTCTACCTTCTCATGCTCCCCATTCCCTGCCTGCTCCTAAGGGAAGCTAAAATGATCACATTGAATTCTCAAATGTTATTTGCAGAAGGTGGGGAGGAGGGGAATAAAAGGAGAGCAGATCTCAGGGGCATTGAATGCTTGTTGCTGTACTGAGAAGCAGACGTGGAGCTCAAACAGCCTGTGAGGCAAAAGGCCTGTGTGGGGATCCCTGCAGTTTCCAGCCTCCCTGCTCAGACTGTCAAGCAGCAGCCTGACGGACTGGCTGTCACAAAAGCAGCAGCTGACAAAACAACCTGCCCGGCTGCTGCCTTTGGAGTCCAGCTGAACAGAAAAGGGAGCACTGTCAATCAATACTCTGCCATGTACAGTGTGAAATATAACCACTGGGTGTTGCTGCTTCTGAGCAGCTAGGCTTATGACTGATGCTTGTCAGTTATTGCAAACTTTTGAAGGAGAAGGGAGGGGACACTTTGGGACTGGTATTTCCAGACTGAGACTACACATTGAAAGTCAGCCGAAAGACCTAGGCTGCATCCAGACCACAGAAATAATCCAGTTTGACATCACTTTAATTGGCATGGCCTGATGTTATGGAATTCTAGGTATTGTAAAGCTTTGATCTGGTGCCACAACAAACTACACTTGCCAAAATACCATAGCATTGAGCCATGACAGTTAAAGTGGTGTCAAATTAAATTATTTCTGTGGTGCAGATGTAGCCCAGGTGAAGATGTGTATGCTTCCATTTGCTTGTTTGTGTGCATGTGTGGGGACACACACACACACACTGTGGCTGGTATCCAGTTAGTGATATATACACCCATGAGTCATGTTATGCATACAGGTCTAAAAAGTCACCATTGAGCAATACATGTATTCTTCTGATAATGGTGGAACTAGAGTTGCACAGCCAGCATGTACCTCTGTGTCTTGTTTTTGTACATTGTGATTGTGTATTATTTTTGGGCTCTATGCATTACATGTTTGCAGTTACATGTCATTGCGCATCACAGTTGTGCATCATGTATAATGCATGGAGCAACATTCCTCCGGCACCTCATTTCAGATGAGTTGATTTTCTTCCTGCCAGCTTTATTCACTCTCCAGCTGTCATGAAACTGGAAATGTTATGGCATAGTTTTAAATGATATGTGCATAGGTCAACTCAACTGACTCTGTGCTCTCCCCACTTTATACATCCACTATTGTCCCAGAACAATTGCTATTTTTAATACTGTGTTCTTATTTTAGTATTGTATTTAATTCTTTTAAAGCGGGGTTAATTATGATGATGATTATTATTGTTTTAATGCAGGGTATGTTTTATTTAAATCTGTTTTACTCTATGTAAGCCGCCTTGATTGTCATGGCAGAAAGGTGGGATACAAGAATGAAGTTTATTATTATTTATTATTAGGTCAAAATACATTCTTTTACAAGGCTTTCTGGTTCTTATAAACAACCTATGAGTCTTTGTTACTTGGGAGTAACAGCCTGATCAATATTTCATGTGCCAGATACATTTACATTTGGTCTTAATTTAAGTACAATTAAGGATCACATTTATTCTTTGACATGAACATATACAATGACAATTAATTTGCATAAACAGTTTGAAAAGATTGTTTTAATGTTAGAGAAAACTGACAGATATTTATCCTGAAAGTAGCCTTAACTCCTGTTCTTGGGAAACAGATGGGTATAGACAGCTTCATTGATTGAATGACTGATTGACTGATTTGACCAACAGGGCAGAGGGCTTTGAGTGCTTAGCTCTTACAGCATGGCTTTGCATCCCTATCTGCTCAATTATGCTTGTGTTGCTGAATTGGGGTTGCCATTTCCCCCCTTAAAGTTCCATAGATTTAATACTTAAATGACTGGAAATTCCTGTCCATTCTGGAAACAGCTGTACCCTGCTGAATTTGGCAAGTGCAGATGGGTAAGAATTTCATTCATTTCATTTCACTTTTTAAACGAAAATTTCAAATTTGTTCATTAAAGGGACAGAAAGAACTTGAGATTTTAAAGATCTGTACATAGGAGGAATCAAAATGGACAGATATGGCCAACCCTTCCCTACGTGGTTGCTAAGTGACAAGAGACTTAGAAGCCACCAGCCCCTCATCTTCAACCCATGGTTTAACATGTGGTCCCTTTAATCTGGCCAGAAAGGTGCCTCATTTGACAAGAGTCACTAGATTCTAAACAATGGTATGTGGTTCCCAGATGATAATGAATTTGAACCATTGTTGACCCATGTGCCTCCTATTTCAGGAAACCTCCCTTAAACTCAAGACTGGCAGTTTGAATGTTTTCTCAGTAACCATTACCTTTGCCTCGTGGTCTAACAATAATAATGGCATAGTTTTGCTGTTCTCATTTTCTTAAAATCTACAGACTTGGCCACTCATTCAAAAAGCAAAAGAGAGTTTTTCTAATTGTCTTTTCAGTTTTGCATCCTGTATGCATTTGCATATGTCTAACTGGATTGTTAAACTTTAGCTAAGGAAATGAAAAGTTATGAAGAACCAGTCAACAGATATTCCAGTTGCCATTTCATTTGCAGGTAGGAGTGTAAGAGGGGGCAAAATGAGGATTTTGGCCTGTAAATAAGAATCTTACCCCCAAAGAAATTTTCCTTCAGTCCCCAAATGACTTAAAACCTCAGCTGAACAATTAGAAATACAGTTAAGCATACAAAGAAAAGGACCAGACAAAGTTATAAAAGGGCTGGGAACACAGCAAATGTACAAGTTCTAAGTGTGAATAATTTTCAGTGTTTCACTCTCTACAACACTAGAAATCTGAAGACTGAATGAAAATTTAATTTGGGAGGCAGAATCCTTATTGTGAGAGCAGTGCCTTGATTTTGGCTCTTGCTTGCTGGGCAATCCTATACTATGCCCCTGAGAAATATGCATCACTGAAGTGACTTGTGCTTCCAGATAAGAATATATAGGACTGTAGCCTTAAGGAAGACTCTGGGCGTTTTCACACAGGCGGCTCTAAAGCCACCTGGAAGCCCCCTGGAAGCAATCAAGAGCCGCCGGAAGGGCTCCTGATTGCCTCCGGCAGCAGCCCCTCTAATTCCTTTTTAGAAAAGGAATTAGAAATATGGGGCTAAAGCCGGGAGGGCGCAGGGATGGTGCAGGGATTGCGCAAGATGGGGCGGGGCTTGCTGCGACGTCGTTTGAACACAACAAGCAAGACCCCGGAGTGAGGCAGGGATGGCGCAGGGATGGCGCAGGATGAGGAGGGGCTTGCTGCGATGTCGTCTGAACTTTTAGGTTCTGGAGCCGGAGTGGGGCCGGACGGAGGTAGGTTTGCCTCCGTTTAAAGCCCCGTGTGAAAACGTCCTCTGTACACAGAGATGGTATATAGTATTTCAATGACTGAAACACTCCAAGAAGGAGAACTGTTCCCTCTCCTTTTTTCTAAATTCCTCCCCTTTCACTAGTAATTTAAAAAGCCAGTTTACAATCAGAAACAGCAAAGGAGCTGGAGGAAGGGCATTATTCAGTGTGAGTTGATCCATCGCTCCAGACATGATTTTTTTTATATACTTTTATACTTTAATTGGTTTTTACTTCATAGGGTGCAATATATATGCAGTTATTTCTACCTGCAGTGAGAAGAGAAAGGCAGCAGTCAGCTTGCCTGTTTGACTTGTGTACATTTATGTGGTAGAGGCTAAAAATTAAAGGCTAAATTCAGTAGAGGAACCAGTTCTGTTTTTTTTGATATTACATTTTAAAGAGAACCCCCACTTTTTTCTTAGATATATTCAACTTGTTAATATCGATTAAAAGCTTTATGTAGGATTTAAAAAAAGAAAGAAAGAAAAAGAAAATCTCCAACATACCCTGTTTAGGCAGAATGTAATTTCAAAATCTGCATAGATTTCAAGGCCCTATATGCAAATATGTGAGAGTCAGTGTGATGTAATCGTTTGAATATTGGACTAAGACCACAAGATATTAGGGTTCAAATTCCTTTTCAGCCATGGAAACCAAATGAAGGACCTTGTATAGGTCAAACTCTCACATTCTTAAAGGAAGGTGTTGGCAAACCCTTTCTAGACAAATTTTAGAATCATAGACTCATATCAAAAATAAGAGTAAGACTCAAGAAGAAAACAAAACCAGTGATTATACCAAAATATGATCAAAATAATATCTCAACAGAATTTACTGACAACATAAGAAACAGATTTGCATTACTAAGCATAATAGATCGAGAACCAGAGGAACTATGGTCTGAAACCAGGGACATAATAAAAGAAGAATGCAGACAGGCACTTTTAATAAACAAAAAAAAAAGAGGAAAAAAACATGGATGACAGAAAAAACACTACAAGCAATAAAGAAAAGAAGAGAATTAAAACAAAAAGGAGATAAGGACAAACTAAGAATTATGAATGCAACAGTACAACAGCATGTGCGGAAAGATAGATAAAATTACCACAACAACCAATGCAGAGAAATAGAAGACAACAGCAAAAAGGAAAGACCAAAAGATCGTAATACGTAATACGTAATAATTTTATTCGGTCATTGACCAGTATAAAAGTATAAACAGATTAATACAATACAATATCGTATGAAAATAATAACAGAGAAATACAATACATTCAAATGTAGATATACTAATTCCACTTAATTTCCATTTACAGTATTGGGGCATCCATTTACCATATGGGGACGCAATTTACAGACAATATAATAGAATTTAGCCACCTTGTGAATTGTTGTTGGATCAGTGCTGTTTAATAAGGATAGTAAATGGGAGGTATCGGATTTGTTGGGGGAAATACACAATATCGGGCTGATTAATTGATGTCGAATATCTCTGTAGAATTGACAATATAACAAAACATGTTCGTTAGTCTCCACAGCGCCCGAACCGCATGGACATAAGCGAGATTCTAAGGGGATTTTTTTAAATCTACCTTCCAGCATGGCCGTGGGCAGCATGTTGAACCGTGCCAAGGTTAAAGCCCTTCTAAACTTCGGAAGAGTAACATAAGTAAGATATGGTGCTAGGGAAGGGACCACAGTTTGATTGCTAAACAGAGCGTATTTAGATAGAGAAGCGGAATCCTTGTGTCTTTCTACTTCTAAAATTTTTTGCTTAATAACAGACTTTGCTCTGTCAATATTGAGCTTTAAGATTTCATTTTTATTAAGCCCCAACTCATCTATTTTCTTACAAATTGAGATTTCCCATGGAGAATTAAACGGATCTGAGAAAATTAGATTGGTTAAACCTCGGGGGGTTTTATGCAATTTTTGCCAGTACATGAGTATATTTATCCACAGACTAGCTTCTAATTTGATAGCCCCAGCCTCCCTTCTGAGAACAGCATTCGGTACACAGGAGGCAACCTGAAAGATCTTCCTAAGGAATTTAGTTTGTACGGATTCAATTGCATTGATGTTACTGTATGGACCCAGTTGAGCTCCGTATAGAAGTTGAGGGCGAACCTTGGCATTGAATAGTTTGATAGCTGATGGAATATGCTGAGCTCCTTTATTAAAAAAGAATCTCAGGATAGCCATTGTGGTTCTTTGGGCATTGCTGATAACAAGTTCTGAATGTGCTGTTCTCCTACCTGAATTTTGAAAGACGATTCCTAAATATTTGTATGTCCTTACCTGTTCTATTTGGTATCTATCGAGTGTCCATTTCATTTGTTTAGGATGATGGGCAAAAATAAGGATCTTCGTTTTCAATGGGTTAATTATCAATTTCTCCTCTTTACAGAACTGTACTAACGAATTTAAAGCTCTTTTAAGTCCAATAGGGGATAGCGAGAAAATAACGACATCATCAGCATAAAGCAATGAATTAATATGTTTGTTGGCCAGTTTGGGAGGATGAAAAGAAAGATTACCCATAGTAGAGACAAGAGAATTGATGTAAAAATTAAATAAAGTGGGGGCCAAAACACAACCTTGTCTTACTCCCATCTTAACAGAAATTGTTTCAGAAACATGTCGTTGGGGACTGCATCTAACCTTGATATTGGAATTCTCATGAATCTTTATAAGGAGTAATAGAAGTCGTTTGTCTATATTAGTGCTCCCCAATTTCTCCCATAATCTAGATCTGCTGACTGTATCAAAAGCGGACTTAAAGTCTATAAATGCCGCATATAATGGTTGACCCTGATGTTGATATTTTTCAACAAGGTATTGTAATATCAGAGCATGGTCGATAGTAGATCGTCCAGGCCGAAAACCTGCCTGCTCTAGCGACAAAATATCCTCAGACTCCATCCAATCTAGAAACTTATTTAGAAGATGTTTTGCGTAAAGTTTACTCACAAGACTCAGAAGACTAATCGGACGAAAATTGGAGGGATCAGTTCTATTGCCTTTTTTATATATTGGAATGATAATGGCCAGGCCCCAATCTTTTGGAATAATAGCAGATCTATCAATAGCCGTAAACAATTTAGAAAGGACCGGAACCCACCAATCAAGATTGTTTTTGAGTACTTCTCCAGTTATGAAATCGGCACCGGGGGCACGAGCAGGTTTAAGTTGAGTAATGAGACTTTTGATCTCTGAATGCGAAACTGGGGGCCAATGAGGTTTAGACAAAACCTCCGTTGTAAGATCGGAGGCTAACGAGTCAGAATTGTTTTCAGTAGTATCATAAAGATTAGCAAAATAGTTTTCCCATACTTGAGCTGGGATCGGTGCAGTAGTGTTATTCAAATTTATGTTAAACGAGGGAGCAACCTCTCTCCAAAATAGGTTGGAATTGTTTGCACTAGCTGTCATTATTAATCTATTCCAAGAGTCTATCATGGCACCCTTTTTCTTGTGTCTTATTAGAAGTTTGTATCTTTTCTTCTGAGACAGAAGTTCGGATACAGAAACTTGTATCGGGTTAGTTTTATACTGTTTGAAGAGATATTTGAGGTGTGCCCATTGTTCTTTACATTCTTGATCAAACCAGGTTTGATGTCGTAGCGAGTTGTATCTAACAGAATTATTCCTTGTAATAGTTAATAATGGTTGTAGATGACTAATTAATGAATTATAGGTGATCAATATTTCAGAATCTGAATTAGAATCCACTATTTTGGAGGAAAGTAGCTTAATTGAATCACTGGAGAGGAAATTAGTAAGAGTATCGGACAATTGAAGGGACCATTTAGTGCGAGTTAAACTAACCTCATTGGTAAGAATTGAAATCTTATCAAGAGGCAAAATAAAGCTGTCATGAAATTTTAAACTTAAAAAAACAGGGAAGTGATCACTCTCTGGTCTGCTAACAATAGTGAACTTGACAATGAGAGGAATTAAATTTGAAGAAACCCCTATGTAATCAATTACTGAAGGTCTAGTGCCTGCCCAATGTGTGTATTCGGCAGGGTGATCATCCTTAAAACTCCCGTTTAGAATGGTTAAATTTAATTCGTCAAAAGTGCGGGCTAAGCAAAAGCCCTTAAAATCGCAAAACGGATCTTTGGATTTGCGACTCAGTATCGGTGAGATAATTTTAGGGGAGGGAGGTTGGCAATTGTATTTGATATACAGGGTGTCATCATCGTAGCCTATTCTGGCATTAAAGTCCCCTGCAACAATAAAGCTTGCTGATGGCTCCTCAAGCATCAGGTCTTTAATATAGGTATTAAGTCTATTCCATACACCTTCTATCTTAGCCTGACCTTGGAATGGGGGAATATAGATGTTAATCAAGTATATCAAGTTGTTCTTAAGCCTCAAAAGAGCTGCTTGGGCGTACTGCTCCCATGCAGATGACTTAACTATTTGGGCCTTAAGTGTCAGGGAAATTAATATCCCTAGACCGCCACATAGTCTCCCGATACCTTTGCCAGGGGTAGCATTTAGACCCGTGAATTTGTAACCCTCTAAATCTATGTCTTCAGATAACCACGTTTCCTGGAGAAGAATTATGGTATGTTTATTTATAAATGGAATAAAGGTAAGGTTCTTACATCTGGGCTTCCAACCTGCTACATTCCATGAGATGATGGATAGAAGGGACAGGTCATTTAAGTGTCAATTATCTAGGATTCTTACAGGTTGTTTCTGCTGTATGGGGGTTTGGAATTCATTGGTTATTATATTTCCATTGCATACATTGGTTAAATCATCTGGTACATTATGTTTAGATATTTTTGCTATGTGGGGACTTAGTTTGGGACCTCTTCTTTTCTTATTCATTGGGGATTGAGCATTTTTGACAGATCTAAGGGAATTCAGTGTTGTTGTTTGCAAGGACTCATTTTGGTTCCCTATCATATGATTAAAAGAAGTTTGAGTTAGGGGAATTAGAGGATCCGCCAAGCGGTCCGATGTACATTTAGGTGACATGTACATTAAAGGAATTAAATCGTCATCATCCTCAACCTCATCCAAACGCCGTTTACAGCTATTTTTGGATTGAGACATGGGGTCCGGTATGGTACAGTCGGGAGATAGTAAGACTTCAATTGTCTTGGTTGCCTTGGTTACAGACATGAGCATGTTTTTAACAACATCAAGTCTGTTTAATATTCGGTTTTGTTCCTCATCAGAAAGAGAGCCAAATAATTCAGCTAGTTTTCCATCTTCCTCGGGAGGAATCTCGGGAAATGGAATTGTCCTCCTAGCATCCTCATTTGGGTTGACTTCCTGGTAGGGGGCTTTATTTCTTAACCTGATCTTAAACAGCGGTTGTATATTGGGATTAGAATAAACACTGGTTGGTGTAATGAGAAATTCCTTAAATGTCTTCCTATTTTCTAGTATCAGAGAAGGGATTCTGGAATTTTTGAACCGCAAGACAATTCTCTTATAGTTATTATACGAAGGGAGCCAATCAATTCCAAGTAGGTCCTTATACTGCAGATGTTGACGGAGAAGCGATGAAAGTGAATTTAGTATGGCCGATTTATTATGCCATCTAGCGTAATTTTGGTGGTTATTGAACACTAATAGTGCTATGCTATTTTGTAGTAGCACTGGCTTATCGCTATTCCTATCTTTAGTATTATTTTGGATTTGTTTAGGATTTTTGTTATTGAGTGGCACTCCTGAGTTTAATGGATATTTAGATTTGGTCATAAGGTCTTTTAAACTATCAAGTTTCTGGTCTATACTTGATAGTTTTTCGAAAATAGCAATTACTGTCCTGGCAGTGAGTAAGCAATTTCTGGCAACAGTATCTAGATCATTCATATAATTGATGTCGAGATCTTTTTCAGAGTTTGGGGCAGGTTCTTCCTGTAAGGAAAGTAGGGATGTGTCAGAACTAGATTTCTCATTGTCTTTTGGAAGAAATAACTCTTCCATCTTAAGTTGTTTCATGGTAGAGGCAGCTTCCAATAGTTCTAAATTCATTGGGCTCACTGCTATATTTTTAGCAGGTTTCTTAAGCCTTTTAACATTTGGGCAACCTTCTTTTTTTGCTAATCTCCTTTTCCGCTTAGTCCCATTCTTAATTCCCATATTTTCAATTATTATTGGGATGTCTGACACCTTAACACAGCTTGACTATCTTAACAAAGTTGGTAATTTTAACACAAGAGCAGGCAAGAATTCTAGTTTACCACTGATCAAAGTAAGAATTAGTAAAAATTAGTAAATACTTGGAACCAACTATAGGTGTCAATTAAAGTAACAATTATGAATATCAATTAAAAATAATAAAAAGTATTTAAATATAATTAAGTAATAATTAGAAATATTAAAATAATATTTAAAAATGTTAACTAAAAAAAATAATAATAATGATAATAATAATAAAAATAAATGGCCTTTTACAACCCTATGAGTCCAGGCCCCAACAAGGCCTTTTGTAGCTTCAGGAAGGGTGGGAGGGGCAGTTCCTTGCTCCTTCTCCAGACGCTGAGACCCTCTCAAGGCTTGTAGAGGACTTTTTGCAACTTCTGGAAGGGTGGGAGGGGCTGTTCCTTACCCCTTCTCCAGACGGTGACACCCTCTCAAAGCTAAAGGAGGACTTTTTGTAGCTTCAGGAAGGGTGGGAGGGGCAGTTCCTTGCTCCTTCTCCAGACGCTGAGACCCTCTCAAGGCTTGTAGAGGACTTTTTGCAACTTCTGGAAGGGTGGGAGGGGCTGTTCCTTACCCCTTCTCCAGACGGTGACACCCTCTCAAAGCTAAAGGAGGACTTTTTGTAGCTTCAGGAAGGGTGGGAGGGGCAGTTCCTTGCTCCTTCTCCAGACGCTGAGACCCTCTCAAGGCTTGTAGAGGACTTTTTGTAGCTTCAGGAAGGGTGGGAGGGGCAGTTCCTTGCTCCTTCTCCAGACGCTGAGACCCTCTCAAGGCTTGTAGAGGACTTTTTACAACTTCTGGAAGGGTGGGAGGGGCTGTTCCTTACCCCTTCTCCAGACGGTGACACCCTCTCAAAGCTAAAGGAGGACTTTTTGTAGCTTCAGGAAGGGTGGGAGGGGCAGTTCCTTGCTCCTTCTCCAGACGCTGAGACCCTCTCAAGGCTTGTAGAGGACTTTTTGTAGCTTCAGGAAGGGTGGAAGGGGCAGTTCCTTGCTCCTTCTCCAGACGCTGAGACCCTCTCAAGGCTTGTAGAGGACTTTTTGTAGCTTCAGGAAGGGTGTGAGGGGCAGTTCCTTGCTCCTTCTCCAGACGCTGAGACCCTCTCAAGGCTTGTAGAGGACTTTTTGCAACTTCTGGAAGGGTGGGAGGGGCTGTTCCTTACCCCTTCTCCAGACGGTGACACCCTCTCAAAGCTAAAGGAGGACTTTTTGTAGCTTCAGGAAGGGTGGGAGGGGCAGTTCCTTGCTCCTTCTCCAGACGCTGAGACCCTCTCAAGGCTTGTAGAGGACTTTTTGCAACTTCTGGAAGGGTGGGAGGGGCTGTTCCTTACCCCTTCTCCAGACGGTGACCAGACCAAAAGATCTATTTCACAAGATTTGGGAAATCAAAGGAAAATTCAAACCAAGGACTGGGACAATCTATGATAATAAAAATAACATAATTCAAGACCAGGAAGGAAGAAAAAGACATTGGATGCAATACACAGAAGAATTATGCAAAAGAGATGACAAAATGAAGGACAGATGGACTGAAGAGCCATATGAAGATGAACCCCAAGTTCTAAAAAGTGAGGTGGAAACTGCAATAAGAGAAATAGAGAAAAACAAATCACCAGGAATAGGTGATATTCCAATTGAACTGCTGCAATCCATACTGACAGAGTTTACTCTAGTGCTAACCAACATATGCAACAGCCATGGAAAACAAAATGATGGCCAACAGATTGGAAGTGATCATTATATATTTCCATCCAAAAAAAGGGAGACAAGATTGCAGCAACTATAGGACCATAGCACTGATCTCCCAAGCAAGCAAAATCATGCTGAAAATTCTGCATCATAAACTCCAACCATACATGGAAAGAGAAATCTCAGGTCCAAGCAGGGTTTAGGAAAGAAACAGGCACAAGGGACCACATTGCAAACATACAATGGCTAATGGAGTGCACCAGGGAATTCCAAAAGAAAATCAGCATGTGCTTTATAGACTATAGCAATGCCTTTGACTGCATAGACCATGAAAGGCTATGGAATGCCCTTAAAGACATGGGAGTGCCAACACATATGATAGCTCTGATGAGGAATCTATATGCAGGACAAGAGGCTACTGTCAGAACAAAACACAGAGGAACAGAATGGTTCCCAATTGGATAGGAGTCAGACAAGGCTGCATCCTTTCACCCTATCTGTTCAACTTGTATGCAAAACATAACAAAAGCAGGCTTGGACACAGAAGAAGGAGGAGTGAAAATAGGAAGAAGGAATATCAATAATCTAAGATATGCAGTTGACACCATAATACTAGCAGAAAACCTCACATACCTGGAACTACTAAGGAAGATCAAAGAAGAAAGTGCTAAGGCAGGCTTAATGCTGAACATAAAGAAAACAAAAATAATGACTACTGAGGACCTTCACAAGTTCAACCTAGAAAATGAAGAAATGGAAATAGTAAAAGAATTCCCATACCTGGAATCAAACATTGATAGAAATGGGGACTGCAGTCGGGAAATCAGAATTAGATTAAAAATGGGGAGGGTGACAATGAAAGAACTAGAAAAGATTCTAAATGCAAAGATATACAACTCAACACAAAAGTTAGAGTCATACAAGCCATTGTACTCCCTATTATCATGTATGGACGTGAAAGGTGGACAGAAGAAAGATGATAGGAAGAAAATCAATGCATTTGAGATGTGGTGCTGGAGAAAAGGGCTGAGGATCCCGTGGACAGCCAAAAAGACAAATAAATGAGTCCTAGAGCAGATCAAGCTGGAAGCCTCCCTAGAAGCCAAGATGACCAAACTGAGGCTGTCATACTTTGGACGCATCATGAGAACAGAAGACTCATTAGAAAAGACAATAATGCTGGGGAAGGTGGAGGGAAGTAGAAAGAAAGGAAGGCCACATGCCAGATGGATGGACTCTATTAAGGAGGTCACGGATATTAAGGGGTTGCAGGAATTAAGCAGAGCAGTGGAGGACAGAGGGTCTTGGAGATGTCTCATCCATAGGCCACCATGAATTGAGATCAACTCAAGGGCAGTTAACAACAACAACAAAGAATCATAGAGTTCGAAGAGACTACAAGGGCCATCCAGTCCAACCCCCTGTCATGCAGGAATACACAATCAAAGCACTCCCAAACGATGCCATCCAACCTCTGTTTAAAAACTTCCCAAGAAGAAGAGACTACCATAGTCCCAGGCAGCATATTCAACTGTCAAACAGCTCTTATCATCAAAACGTTCTTCGTAATGTTAAGGTAGCATCTCTTTTCCTGTAGTTTGAATCCATTGCTGCATGTCCTAGTGTCTGGAGTAGCAGAAAACAAGCTTGCTCCATCCTCAATATGATATTCCTTCAAATATATAAACAGGGCTATTACTTCACCTCATAAGTTTCTCTTCCAGGCTAAGCATACCCAGCTGCCTAAACTTCTCTTCATAGGGCATGCTTTCTAGACCTTTTACCATTTTGGTCACCCTCCTGTAGACATGTTCCAGCTTGTCATTATCTTTCTTGAATTGAGGTGCCTAGAACTGGAGACAGTATTCCAAGTGAAGGCTGGCCAAAGCAGCATAAAGTGGCACCATCACTTCCCTCAATTTAGACATTAGACATTGATGTAGCCTAGAACTGCATTGGCTTTTCTACCTGCCGCATCACACTACTGACTGACATTTAGCTTGTGGTCTACTAAGGGCCTTTGCAGACTGCCAGAAATAGTGCAAATTGAGTCCACTTTAAGGGTTAGGGTTAGGGAATCATGGGAACTGTATTTTATTGTGGCACCAGAGCTCTCTGACAGAGAAGGCTCAATGTCTCAGAAAAAAAACAATTCCCATGATTCCCTAGCACTAACTCTAACCCTTAAAGTGGACTCAATTTGCACTATTTCTGGCAGTCTGCAAAGGCCCTAAGACGCCTAGATCTGTTTTTGCCTGCACTGCTGTCAAGCCAGGTGTCACTCAATCTATATGTGTGCATTTCATTTTTATGCCCAAGTGTAGTATGCTACATTTTTCCCTGTCAAAACTCATTTTGTTAGTTGCTAAGAATGAGCTTTTGCCTCTGAAATTTCATTCCTGTACACATAAAGTTTGGAACAGTTTAGGGCAAATAGAACTTAAAGGTACTATCTTTCACAATTAGAACTGCATAAAACGTATTAGAGATTTAGAGACTTTAAAGACAGTAGATTGCATCATGTATAGATATTTTGAAGTTTATATGAACATGCCAAACAAATTTCCAGTATTGTTAAGTGCATACAATTCATAGATATACTTTCTGTACACTATATATCTTTAAACAGCTGACATAAAATTCCATAGGCCTTTGATCAAGTAACTTGGAAATGTATCTTAATACAATGACAGTCTGGAGTAATAATGGCTCTATCATTCTAATGCACACTTTAGTTTCAAAATCATATGCAGATTTATAACATAAAAATAAAAATTGTACTGATTTCTTTTCAGTTTGGCTTATGCTGAGATAGAAACATAGTTGCTTTAAAATTAGTATGTGTTTAGCAAGTTATTGCTCTGAAAATAGTACAAAGCAGACAGAGTGTTGTGGGTTTTTTTCCAGAAAGAGTTCAAACATGGCAGTATATGCTATTGATGCATACTGTCTTAACATTACCTTTTCAGTTCCATTCATGGAAATTTCTGTTGCATGAAGAAGCCTGCTATGTATGGAATGATAACATTGGCTGCTAGCTAATAGTATTGCTAATAGTAATAATGGTACTATTAGTAGTGACTGAGCTCTGAGAATGATATATTATAGAGCACAGAGTTGGCAAACATCAAAAGTTCTGGCCTTTGTAAAAGTTGTCAAATCTGATTATGGTTTATAGGTTATTGTGATGCATATGTATCTTGACACTTGAGGATCTTATCTGGGTCCTTCATAGCTACCCTTCCAACTCTTAGTGCTCTTATTCTTTGACTACAGTCTTCATTTTGATTAATAACTGACCCAAGGTACAAAAAATCTTTTAACTGTTTTTAAAGATATGCAAATTGTTTGATATCCAACTGTAACCCTGTTTTTGCACTTTCTTCTATAAGTTTCATCAACAGACATTCCAAGTCTTTGCTATTTTCTGCTAGTAATATGGTGTCACCAGTGGTGTCCCCATCTGGGGTGTCATCTGGTGCAAGCGGCAGCGCTTCTGGGGAGGCTTCCAGGGATGGGGATACAAGGGCATGTCCCCACCTTACTACTACTATGCCATTCTACTCATGAGTAGAATGATACAATGCAGTGAGGTGTGGGCATGCTCAGCCCTCTCAGAAGGCAGCAGCTGCCCCCCCCCCCCAAGGTCTTCTGAGTCCCACGTGGTGGTTGCCAAGCAGGAATAGGAAGGCCTTGGGGACAGCTGCCTTCTGATGGCCGAGTGTGCACCCCACCTCAGTTGCTGTGCAGGACTCAGAAGGCAGCAGCCAGCTCCCCTGAGGCCTTCCGAGTCCCACAGGATTCAGAAGTTAGCCGGCACCTCCTAGGTGTCACCCATTGCAGCCTGCACCACCTAGTGATGCCACTGGATGTCATCAGCATATCTTAAACTGTTAATGTTTGATTTTCCAATTTTACACCTCCTTCCTGGCATACCTGCTAAATAATTTCAGTTTCTTGCTATGCAGAAAAAGCCTAGGCCACTTTGCTACATGAGGCAGAGCGCCAAACTTTTCATCTAAGTCACAGTGATAATACACAAAACCAGCAAAGACATTGTGGCACAAGCATAAAATCACATAACCCCCCTTCCCTTGTCTGCAGAGTCAAGAATAACAAAATGAACAGCAATCTGCTGCTCTCTCATAACAAAATCTCCTACCTGACATGGCCTTTTGTTGCCCCTGATTTGACCTCGACTCATGGCAATCTTGTAAATGAGACATATCCAAGACTCCCTGTCCTCCATTGCTCTGCTCAGTTCCTGCAAATTCATACCCATGACCTCTTTTATAGAGTCCATCCATCTAGCATCCATTGCTCTCTTTCTGTTTTCCTCCACCTTTCCTTGCATTATTGTTTTCTCCAATGAGTCATGCCTTCTCCTGATGTGGCCAAAGTAGGACAGCCTTAGTGTAGTCATCTGGGCTTCCAGAGAGATTTCTGGTTTGATCTGTTCTAGCACCCATTTCTTTGACTTCTCTGCTGTCCATGGTGTCCTCAGCAATCTTCTCCAGCAGCATATTTCAAATGAATTTATTTTCTTCCTATCCACTTTCTTAACAGTCCATCTCTTGCATCCTTACATGGTAATAGGGAATACAATGGCTAATATGATTTTAACCTTCATGCTCCATTGTATATAATTGTATGGGATTGTATTTTAATTGTAAACCGCCTTGATAGCCTCGGCTAAAGGTGGGATATAAATTTATTATTATTATTATTATTATTATTATTATTATTATTATTGTATATCTTTACATTTCAGGACATGACATGGATTTACCTGATATGGCTGCATTATTCTAATTAATAGTAGGTTTAATATTATCTTCCAGAAAATCAAAATTAATTTTGATGATAAAAGTATCAATTCCCATCTGAGCAGAGGCAATTTTGCTGAGGGATATGGCTTTTTGTTGTATGTACTAACATGTGTTGCAATCAAACCTTTACTAGGTAAAAAAAATGTCCCCTTGAGCTTACTCTTGAAGTCACCAGTTCATTATCTTGGCCTAAATCCAAACATTAATCTCAACTAGCGCAGCCCTACTGAATCAACTAGAATGTAATAAATTTGACAGTCACATCAGTTTTGTTGAGCTTAATCTAATTGGAAATAACAATCAGACTTTTGATGTCATGCATGTAAGCATGC
Source organism: Phrynosoma blainvillii (assembly GCA_026167975.1). Classification (NCBI taxonomy): domain Eukaryota; kingdom Metazoa; phylum Chordata; class Lepidosauria; order Squamata; family Phrynosomatidae; genus Phrynosoma; species Phrynosoma blainvillii. The sequence continues at coordinate 134,357,472 of JANUYF010000001.1, forward strand.
TGCATTTACATCCATTTATGCAGCCAATCTAAGAATATGAAGACATTTGATGGGAGGAAAAACTCAGTATGTTCAATAGAATGCAGCTGAGCTGCATGTTAGTCTAAATCAGGGGTAGGCAACCTTTCCCCTTTAAGGGCCGAGGGACTTCATCTCCCAGAATCCCAGGAGCTATTGGCCAACATGGGACTATTGGCCAACATGGCTGAGGCTTCTGGGAGCTGAAGTCCCTCGGCCCTTAAAGGGGAAAGGTTGCCTACCCCTGGTCTAAATGTTGCATGCCTCTGTATTTTAAAATGACTAAGCATTTTACAGAAAGGAAGAGGGAATGTATATGCATGAGATCATAGCAATGCCAATGATATTTTTATTTGAGGGACATATATATTTCCTCCAAACCCAGGAATTCCTGCTGTGAACAATTCCTCCTAAAAATTAGGAGGAAAGATGCAACTATACAACTTAATTTTGCATCCTTTGGGCTCCAACCAGCAAAGGCTACCCATATATCTACATGCCTGTTATTATATATACTCTTCTGTCCATACTTAGGTATAGCAATAGCAATAGCAAGTACATTTCTATACCGCTTATCAGTGAACTAGCACTCCCTAAGTGGTTTACAATGTGTAAGCCAATTGCCCCCAACAAGCTGGGTACTAATTTTACTGATTTATGAAAGGATGGAAGGCTGGGTGGACCTTGGAGCCCTGCAGGATCGAACTCACAACCTTGTGGCTGCAGTACTGGCATTTAGCCACTGTACAACCAGGGCGCTTTCAAGGTATGGTATGTATGGGGGAACTCCCCATTCAGAATCCCATGTGTGTGTAATGACCCTTGGTCAATCAGATTTTTCCTGTATCATTTTTATGTACGTGAGCTTGACCCTAGTGTTTCTAACTACCTCCCTAATCTAGCTTCAAAGAGCCAGAGTGAGAACTGCCAATCATGTGTTCATCATAGGGGTGTGTGTGGAAAGTCCCACTGTACAAATTCACAGCACTGAATTTACCCACAGGCAAAAAAAACTAGTATGGATATAAACATTATACAGTCAGATCATAGTCCAAAAAGGGGTGGGCAGAGATCATTAATAGAAGCCAATATTGTAAATCCTGGAAGGAGACTGTTATGTAGGCCAGAGGAGGCAATTGTATCAGGGGGCAGTGTTCTACCTGATCCCCCATAGGCTGCACCCAAGCCGAAATACCTCCAATTTCCTGCACATTTCCTCTCAAAATGGTGACAGGAAGTTATGCCTCATCCCTATTTATCACTATTGTGAGTAGGACTCAAATGGAAATATTTGGGAGTAGCATGCATTTCTGAGTGCTTGTGGGATGGAATGGGAGTGTTTTCATGTATTTTCACACATTTTGGTGTTTATGGGAAAACATTTGCCCCAAATTATGGGGGATTTTGGTTAAAAAATGGGTGAGGGAAGTGTTGGAGGACTGGTAGGGTGCTTCAGGGGCCACAAAAGTGTGGACCAAGGGCTGTGTGTGATCCACAGTCCACAATTTTCTACCCCTAATGTAGAGTAACAGTTTCAGTAAATGTTTATTTAACTGATTTAGCAAAATTTGAAGAACAAACTAGTGGATTGTTGATTTTGTTGCATCACGTGGACAAAATGGGTTAATTAGTTTGTTAATATTTGCCTGACTGCACCTGGCAAGGTTTTGGGTCTTATCCAATATTTCCTTTGAAAAGGAAAAGGGAAAAAATAATTCATTGCATGCAAACAGTCAGCCTTTTTATTCAATGGAGTAGTTCATGAATCACTTTCTGTCTGTATCTATTTGCTTACTTATTTGCTTATTTTAGGACATTTCTCCATTGTGTTAACCACCTCAAAATCCTTCTTCAGTGTAAGATCAACATCTTAGGTTGGAATTTAAACTTGAGGGAAAAGGAAATGAAGAATCTTTAATTTATGAAACTGAAGAAGTAGACTTATCTAAACATCTCCAGGGCTTTAGTGTGGGATATCTATAATTCTCTGAATTGTATTCCTTTCACAGTGATATTTTGTAATTCCATTCTATTACCCTTGCTTAACATTAATGAGATAAAAAGATCACATTATGGCGATTGATGTTCTTCAAATTAAATGCGTGTTTCCATGTACAAAGCTGCCTGCTAATTTAAAAAACATAGCATGTAACATAGACTCATGACCATGGTCATCGCTCAGTTGGGATCTGATAGCATTTTTTATCTATTCATTGGATTTAACAAGGCGTGAGATGGAAGCTGAATACAAACTGTGGCTAGATTATCCCCCATCCCCTCCTTTTTGGCCACTGCTTGGCACTCTTGACAAGGGAACTGAAGCTTTGCGTTGCCATGGCAATAAACCTCAAGGTCAAAGGGGCATATGGAAGGTCAGGCAATGACAAAGGAACATCTGAGAGGCCATCTGGATGAGTGACCTGACATAATTAGTCATTAATCCCACTCTTGGGAACAATAGAGGTAGCTGGGAATGTGCTTGGACTTTGATCGTGGTCAGGGTGATCTCAGGAGGGACGATGGAAGAAAGCTCCAGTGGGTAGCTAAGCAGATTACACTGGCATTCTGTTAAGGAAAAGAAGAGCAGGCAGAAGTGGCCAGTGGGATATGCATTTTACATTTGCAAGAGGGTATTCCCTTCAATCCCTACAAGACTTCTCTCCACAGCCATGTGGCTCTCGGATTAGCTCCTGCGTGGTTTTTTTCTTTTTCTTTATTGAAAACAGTGTTCAATGAAAAGAGAGCAATAGTTTATTTAAAATTTGCAAGCAACAGATGGGAAGAGAAACGAAGAGCCAAAGGCACCAGGCAGCTTGGTTTACAGGTGTCAATATTTACTAAGTAGACTTTTGCCAGGATCCCTTTTGGGGAAGAAGAGGGGAGAATCACTATTCAGTAAAACAATACCAATCAGTCCCTGTTGTCTGCAACAGAATGGATAAAATGAAAAGATGACTGAGTGTACTGGGAAATGCTACTGATCAACATCTGTCTTTCCATCCCTCCTCTCCCCCTTTCCTCACACTCTGCTCCTCCTCTCTCCATCTACCATGTCATGTTTTATTATACAGGCCAAAGCTTTGATCAGAAGAAAACCTTCACAGATTAGGTGGGGATTCTGCCCCCCATTTCCTGCTGGAAAAGTTGGTTATGTGTCATGATAGATCACCTGCTTTTTTGGTAGGATGAGAACATGGTAATGGACTGTACTAAACCTGTGTCTGCTCAGGACTGCTGAAATAATTCCTCCCCCTTGGAATGAAACTTTATTTTCATTGTGTAACAAAAGACCTGTTATAGAAAGAATGTTATTGAAACATGAAAGAGAGAAAGGGAAATTCAAATAAAGAGAAGCAATACATTCTAAAAAGGTAGCTTATTATTTACTTAATTTCAGTGTTTCCCCACTCAGCCCCACTATCTCATACTAGGTACTATACATATCTATTTTTATACATTATTTATAAAACTAAGGTGTCAAGAGAAGGTGAAGATGGATCTGATTATTTTGCTTCCTCCCTTTTCATATTTTTCTATTCATTTTCCCCCCTTTACATTTATGGAGAGCTTTACAAATGCTGATAAGTTCTTATCCTTCCAGTGCCCCATGCTGAAACTCTTTTTTAAAGAGGAAAAGATTTCCCACTCCTGGACTGGCAGGCTTTACATGAAAAAGCTAAGGTGCCCAGCCCACTCCACACACAAGCAGCTCCATAAACTCAAAAATGAAAAATAGAAGTGAGCATCCAGGCACTTCTGATTTTGGGTTTTTTTTAAAAAAAATGATTGCTGGGGTCATTTCCTGGCCTGTTGTGGTTCAGAGTGGTGTTGGGGGTAAAAGTTTGGTTTAACAGCTACTCCCATCATCCCTTACCATTAAATATCCTGTCTAGGGGCTGATGGGAGATAATGTCCAACAACAGCTGAAAGCCTCTCCTTTGTCCATTCCTGGACTAAACTTTCAGAGCCACAATCCTGGCAAATATTTTTTTTCCAATTTAATTTGGAATTTAAATTAGGGTTGTTGGTGTTTGGTTTCCCCCCCCCCCAATTTATTTTGCCAATTTAAGATGAGGTGGGTGGGAAGCTATCCTATTTTTTTTTTCTAACTCTCTTAGGATGATATTTGTCAGAATTGTGGTAGAGGAAATAAGAATTAATTCTCCCTTACTTGTACTGCACTTCCCATCTGCATTGGGGCTCGGAGGAAAGGAGCACTTACTTTTAAGCTTTAAAAAGAAGCTGCATGCTACACCATTAAGATGTGATTGATTGCACCCTTCCCACTCCCATCAGAGTTCTTTCCCAGCAAAGCTACTTTCTTTTAGCAGGTGGTACCAGGAATTTAATCATCGGGATGGAAACCAGAGTTACGGCCTCCCCTGCCCTGATCATAGAAAGCTAGCTTTTTTAAAAAATGAAGGAGTATTGGTCTGTACCTTAAATGTGGAGGGCAAATCTTATTGCAGAGATTAATTTTGAGACTTCATTTTAGAAAACTAAAGTCATTCAACTATAATGAATGAATATATATATATATATATATATATATATATATCCAAAGGTAGAATAGCTGAAGTGGAATACTGTGTCCAGTTCTGGGTGCCACAATTGAAAAGGGGCATTGAGAAGCTCGACATGTCCAGAGGAGGGCGACTAAAATGGTGAAGGGTCTGGAAACCATGCCTTGGGGAGAGACTTAGGGAGCCGTATATGTTTGGCCTGGAGAAGAGATGGTTAAGAGGTGATATGATGATTACGGTATGTTTAAATATTTGAAGAGGTGTCATAGTGAAGATGGAGCAAGTTTGTCTTCTGTAGCTCTAGAGAAAGGGACCAGGAGCAATGGATGCAAACTAGAGGAAAAGAGATTCCACTTCAACATTAGAAAGAACTTCCTGACAGTAAGAGTTGCTCAACAGTGGAGTATTCTCCTTTAGAGTGTGGTGGATTTCCTTCTTTGGAGATTTTTAAACCAAGGCTGGATGGCTATCTGTCAGGGTGCTTTGCTTGTGAGTTCCTGCATGGCAGGCAGATTGGACTGGATGACCCTTGTGGTCATTTCCAACTCTATGATTCTATGATGCTATGAAGTGTCAATATGAAAGAAATAAGAAAATTTGAAGCTATGTAAATAATGGCCTCACCCCCCTCCACCTTTTGGACTATGATCTGACTGTATAATGTTTGTATCCAAACTAGTTTTTTACCTGTGGGTAAATTCAGTACTGTGAATGGGATTATTTTTAAAAAATAATTTATTGAAAACAATTTAAAATTACATATACATCCACAAATGGAAAAACATAAAGAAAAAACATTAAAAAACATAATAACATAACATTCCTCTTTGTTCTCAGATAGGTTGATAGTCTTTAGATCATCACCCTCTTTTATAAAATTTATTCTTTTATTCTATGCTGTCTTCTGTATGGTTTACATCTTCCTTTCCTTCATCATCTGCCAACACAGTCCTTATTTCCATGTTTCCTTTCTTTTCTTCTCTCTTTACTACCTTGCCATTTTCTTTTGAGTTTTCTTTCCTCACTCTCTTCCATCTTCTCATCATCATAATTATCCACATATTCCTCCCTTCAACTTACATATCTACTTACTTGAACCTTTAACCAACATTCTTAAACCTTCTTTCTCTAACATTCCCCATACCGCATACAGAGTTTCATCATGAATTTCTCCCCCTCTTATTTGGACATAAACCCTTTTTTTCTGAGATGTGGTTGTATCCTGTATGTAATGTAAAGGAAAAAACAAAAAAGAATCTGGCTAATCTCACTAGCTAAAGAAAAATATGAGCAAAGAAAAAAAAATTAAATAATGACAAAAAGGAACAAAACACCAAAAAGGACAAACATATAATTAAATACAACACAATATAAACAATAGTGTACAATATAACACATTACAAATTATTAAAGAACATTTCCTAATCATGTCATTTCTAGGTTGGTTCTTCCAATTTAACTTGCCCTCCTGTTTCTAAGAATACATCTATCAGTTCCTTATTTATTTGTAATATACTGTATTTTTACTGATATAATCTATGCAGTGCTCAGAAGATTAAATATCAATTAGATCAATTAGATCTCTATATCAACTTCTCCCCTTCTATATCTTCCTCCCCTTTTGTGATTATAGTCAACCCCTATTTCTACCTTTATTATTGGTCTCTACCACCTAATTCTAACCTGCCTTACAAAAATTCTTATATACTGACTCTAGTCACAAAGACTTATTATTGCTAAACCCCCCACACTTTTTCTCAAAAGGGTAGCATGCATTTCCATTCATTTTTATATCTGTCTATAGTCTTATCCTTGAGTAGAGTTGAGATTTATCCATTTCAGCCATTTCTGCTAATTTTAATAACCATTCTTGTGTTGTAGTCTTTGGTTTTCCACTTTCTTCCAAATATTATCCTGGCTGCCATGACCATGTATGGTATTATTTTTCAATGTTTTCCCCCCGTTTCTTTTTCCAACAAGTCCAGCGTATTTAACAAATACAGCTGTGGAAGACATTTGGGGTGGATTTTTAAAATTTCTGTTATCTTTGGGTGGATATTTTTCCAAAATTCCTTTGTTTTGGGTCATTGCCATCACATATGATAAACCAGGGGTAGGCAACCTTTCCCCTTTAAGGGCCGAGGGACTTCAGCTCCCAGAATCCCAGGAGCTATTGGCCAACATGGGATTATTGGCCAACATGGCTGAGGCTTCTGGGAGCTGAAGTCCCTTGACCCTTAAAGGGGAAAGGTTGCCTACCCTTGTTTTAATCCATTGGTCCAATTGTATGGGATGGCCTATGTTTTTTGCCCATCTCTTTCTTGTTCTAGATCACATTCTATTTTACTACTTCTTGTTCTAGATCCCATACTAACAATAATTGACAGAATTTTGATATTAATTGTCTGTTCCTGCTTCTAAAATTTTGTCTTGTCTTCTGCTTTTGTTCTTGAATTCCTCTTAATTTGGTATCCTTTTTTAATCCTTCTGTTAGATGGTAATGGCAGGTAATGCTTTCCTGTTCTAAGTCTTCTCTGGACTTCATGTGACATGAATTTCTTGATTTAGGGGGGGTTGCAGACTGCCAGAAATAGTGCAAATTGAGTCCACTTTTAGGGTTAGGGTTAGGGTTAGGGAATCATGGGAACTGTATTTTATTGTGGCACCAGAACTCTCTGACAGAGAAGGCTCAATGTCTCAGGGAAAAAAAACAATTCCTATGATTCCCTAGCACTAACCCTAACCCTAAAAGTGGACTCAATTTGCACTATTTCTGGAAGTCTGCAACCTCCCTGAGTCAAAATCTCTATATACATAAGCCAGTTGCCTTTTTATAAGGTCTCTCTTATGGAATGCTTCATGTCTCTCTTTATATTTTAACCATATTCTCAAGAGGGATCATCTCACATAGTGGTTTAAGCATTCTTTATAAGAAGTAGTTTCATTATAACATAAGTATGTGTACCATCCATAATATAAATTAAAACCCTCCAATTGCAATAATCTTTTATTTTTGAGTGAGATCCATTATTTTAACCATACCAGCCCACAGGCATGGTAGTACAGTATTAAATTAGGAAGTCCCAACCCACCTTTTTTTTTATTAGTATCTTGAAGAATTTTCCATTTAATTCTCTGGTTGTTTTTTTTTCCTTGCCAGATAAATTTAGATAGGTCTCTGTTCCATTGTTGGAAAGGTTTATTGTTTATTATACTAGGAAGTTTTTGAAACAGATATAATATTTTTGGCAACAGTCATCTGAATAACTGCCATTCTTCCAAATAATTATAGTTTCAACTTTGATCAATTCACCAGATTCTTTTTAATTTGGCTCCATACTTTAGTATAATTTTTATCAAATAATTCCAAATTTTTGTTTGACATTGTTAGCCCTAGATATTTAGGGCTGATGCAGACTGGCATTTTAGGTCAGCCTAGGGATGGAGCTAGGGTGGGGCAACCGCATGCTGGCCACCCCGACTCTGCCCCCACTCTGCCCCGATGCTGCATACCATGCTGCACAGCACATGGCATCAGGGCACCCTCTTGGTGCAGCATGCACACACGCTGCGCCAAAGGGGCACAAAAGAGCTCCTGTGGTGGCTCTAAGAGTGGCTTTTTGCCACCCCAAAAGGAGCGGTGTTTTGCCGTGGCCCCAATCCACTGCTCCCAGGGGTGGCCCAGAGCCACCCCTTACGGGCCATGTGCATCGACCCTCAGTTTCCTGAAATCCTGATATTCATGTCAATTCTATTTTTTAATCTTTAGATAGATTCTTAGTTATCATTACAATTTTATCTCTGTTATCATTACGGTTTTATCTCTGTTCACTTTGAAGCCTACCACTTCATCAAATTTTTCCAATACTTCTATAAGTTTTCCTACACTCTTTTTTGGGTCATCTACAAAATTACTATATCATCCACAAAGGATTTAAATTTATAAGTAAACCCTTGAATTTTTAACCCATAAATTTGGGTATCTTCTATTATTTTTCTATTCAAGATATCTATCTCCATTAGGAATAATAAGGGAGATAGGGGACAACCTTGTCTCATCCCTTTTGTAATTTTAAAAGGCTTGTTTTTTTTCTCAATTTACCAGTAGTTATGCCTCCTGCTCTTTATAGATTGAATCAATCCAAATCCACATTTTCTCTCCTAAATTAATTTCTCCTATAATTCCCTTCATAAACTCCCAATTCACATTATCAAATGCTTTTTCTGCATCCAGGAAGATCATCCCTAGCTTCCTCTGGTTATGTTTTTCATAAAATTCTAGAATGTTAAGTACTGTCCTTACATTTTCTCATAGATACCTATTCGATAGGAAACTGGTCTGATCTTTCTGGATCCATTCCCCTAAATATTTTTTTTAGTCTTTCTGATATAAATCCTACATAAATTTTGTAATTGACATTTAGTAAGGATATTGGTCTACAATTTTTTACATCTGATTTTCCCTTTCCTTCTTTAGGAATAAGAGTAATTAACACACTTTCTCATGATTTTGGTGTTCTACCTAGTTCAATTTCTTTTATGGTTGAATGGAATGGGGGAAGAAGTTCATTTTCAAATGTTTTGTACAATTTCCTGTAAATCCATCGGGACACTGAATCCAGTGCTTTGTTAGCCTTTAATCTGGAGATTACCTCTTTTATTTCCACTACTGAGATGGGTTTGTTTAGTTCTAATCTCTGTTGATCTGATAAGCCTGGCAGTTTGCTTTGTTCTATATATTTTCTGATTTTCCCCTTTTTTTCTTCTGACATATTTTGTTCTTGAAATAATTTGGAATAGTAATTATAAAAGTTATTTTTAATGTCCTTTTGACATCTATAATAAACTCCTCTATTTTTGATTCCTAGGATTATCCTTTTTTCTTTCTCTTTTTTCAGTCTGTACGCTAAGCATCTCCCAGGTTTGTTTGCTTGGTCAAAGCATTGTTGCTTAATGAATTTCAGTTTAGTGACTGCCTCTGTAGAAATTTCTTGATGTAATTGACTTTGTAGGGTTTTGTTTTCTTCCTCGATAGAGGGTTTCCTAATTTAGATTTTAATTCCTTTTCTTTTTTGCCAATTTCATCTGTAATCAGTTTTTTTGTTCTCTTTTTTCTTTTTATTTCTAGCTCCCGTTGCATTAGAACACCTCTAATTACTGTCTTAACTGTATCCCATACTATATCCATTTTACTGTCATTCCCCCATATTCTCCTTGAAAAAAAATTCTTTAATGCAGTCTTCACTTTCTCTATCACTTTTCCATCTGTTAACAGATAATCTTTTAATTTCCAACTAAATTTATTCCTTTTTAACCTTATTTTTAGGAGGATTGGGGAGTGATCGGAATATATCCTAGGAACAATTTCCATCTTTTCAATGATAGTTGCTAAGGACATTGAGGCAAGGAGCATATCTATTCTTGACCACATCTGATGGCAGTCAGAGAAAAATGTATAGTTTTTTTCTTCCCCATATTTATTTCTCCAGACATCAACTAGAGATAGTTTTTCCATTAAATCAAACTAAATTTGGGAGTTAGCTTGATTATTTTTCCTTCTGTTTTTTGTTGTTCTATCCAGGATGGGGTCCATTACCCCATTCCAATCCCTCATGATAATACATTCTTTACAATCAGATTGTATAATTTTCTCTCTAATCCCTTTAAAATATTTGTTTTTGTTTCCCGGGGGAGCATATATACCAATTAAGATTTTTTTCTATCCTCTATGTGTACTTCCACAACTATAAATTGATCTTCTCAGTTGTTAAATATTTCTTTAGCTGGAAATCATTTATTTATGTATAGGACAACTTCCTTCTTTTTTTCTTTTGAGGCTGAAATAAACACCTCTCCCAATTTCTGGTTTTTTAAGAATCTTGTGTCTGGTTAACCTTGTTTCCTGCAAACAGATTATATCTAATCTTTGTTTCCCCAAATAATGGAATAATTGTCTCCTCTTGTGAATTGTGTCTAGGACGTGAACATTCCAGGATAATATTTGACAATTCATATTCCTATCTTTTTTATCCTACAACCAGATTAATCAATTTCTTACTCTTAATCCTGATTCAACAATTTCTCACTTCACAATTTCTTATCCTTCACTTTCTAATTCATTTTCCTGTTCAATTTCTTCTTTTCCTGCCCCCCCCTTGTTTCCCTCTTCTGGAATTTGAGTTCTGCTGTTGCCAATTTGGAGCTCATCCTCATAATTGTGCAAAAATTATTTTGTCTTGGGTATTGAGTGCTGTGAATGGGATTCTGATATATACCAAGACAATAGGTTCCCTTCTCCTTCCCTCCTTCCTTCTTTAGAGTTATAGTGCTATATAGTACATTATTGTAATGGCATTTTTACATAATAAGTTTGTAACTCTTTAAAAACAAAATCAGAGAAGAGAAAAATTGCCTTTTAGACCAGAGGACCATCTCAGCAAACTATGCCCTGTTTTTGTTTTAAATCTTCAGTAGAGTCCCATGGCAGACCAAAGAAACAATTACAGAAAGCTCTGAC